>CM029613.1:7502615-8102615 GCA_017311315.1 Dendrocalamus latiflorus | reverse complement strand
GTTGGGCACGGGAGGACGGCGAGCGTGGGAACCACGATTGGGCGTGGGGGTGGCGGCTTTCCGCTCTACCAAGGCGCAAGAACTGGCTTTTCACACTATCATGGCGCAGGAA
The DNA here is from genome assembly GCA_017311315.1 of Dendrocalamus latiflorus. Classification (NCBI taxonomy): domain Eukaryota; kingdom Viridiplantae; phylum Streptophyta; class Magnoliopsida; order Poales; family Poaceae; genus Dendrocalamus; species Dendrocalamus latiflorus. Next base: position 8,102,503 of record CM029613.1, on the reverse strand, counting down.
GTATCTGGCCACTTCCCACGGTGCTTGTTTGCATGAACTTGCCATCATCTGCGCTTCCCAACCTCACGAAGTGGGTGACCCTACCCACACGTGAAGATTCAGCACGCCCCCACCATATTAAGCCCCCCATCGCATTAAGCAGGAATCTCGCTTCTGCGGCCACGCGCATGAAATGATGCCCACGCCGGTGCATCCTTCCACTACGCATATTACTGCGTAATGTCCTGGGTTGGATTGGTGTACTCAGTACACACGGCTAATGGACAAGACGTACTATGCTATACCTTGTTGCATAGCCACCTTACTATCGTTGGCATATATACTACTATCGTTGGCACAAATATGACCTGGTGAAGCATGCTAGCTGCTAGTAGTGCCAATGACTACGTATACACATTACACTTCCCCACCTAAAATTTTTACTAAGCTAGCTAGTAGTAGTCGACGACTAGTAGGCTAATAGCTGGTGCATCTATCTGAGTCTTTTTGCCAACACTTTTAGGTCCCGCTCATTTCGATTTGAGTTTCTAACTTTTGATTTATTTTTTGCTATTCCTAAATTTCATTTTTTCTAACTTTATTTTGGCTTTTTTGAGCTTTTTTGTCAGTTCTTTTTCCCCATATTCATTTGCATTGTTTGTGATAGACTAATATGTTTTTCTATTTTTAATTTTTTTAAATTTAGTTACGCCAAAAAAGCCACCATCAGCTACAGTGTAATTTCAACCAATTACAGTGCATTTCAGCCATAAGCCAGCTTATTTCAGCCCAACTGAGTGGCACCTTAACCATGCAGACCTGAGCTTAATTACTTGCAGGGAAAGACATACTGCAAGTCTGTATAACTAGTGGGTTACGGCACACACACGGGAAGAGAGAGATGACCCGGCCGGATAGGGCTGTAAATGTTCAGTAGAAGCTTGAGTCGAGTTTGAGCTGGGCTCAAGTTAGAATCCGAGTCTAGACTCGGGCACAAACTTGGTTCGTTGGAGCTCGATAACAATTAAAATAATTTATTATGCAATAATTTTCAACAATAAAAAAGTTCGAGTTTGAACTCAGCTCGGGTAAACTCGATAAGAATTAATATGTATCACTATTTAAGCTCGAATCAAGGCTTGTGAATTATTCGAGCTCGGTTCATGAAGCTCACGAGTTTGAAATCAAGCCCGAGTTTGGCTCGTTTAAAGTTCGAGCCAAACTCGAATCGAGCTTAGAACGAGCCGAGCTCGAGTAGCTCGCGAGGCTTGAGTTTTTTTTTATAGCCTTACGGCTGGACCGCCGCAACTGATATATACGAGGATTGACAGTATCCGTCAAAATTGATTTTGCAGCATTCGTTTTTAGCTTAATTACCAAAGAGTGGTAGGTGCCCAAAATTGAACAAACAACATATAACAGCTCCGCTCTTTTTAACTTATGGCTTATAGCTTGTAGTACTGTGTGTGCCATAACCCACTAGTTATACATAGACTTGTAGTACGTTTTTCTCTGCAAGCAATTAAGCTCAAGTCTGCATGGTTAAGGTTGTGCTCATTTGGGCTTCAACTTTTATGTTCTAACTTCTTAATTCTATTTTTTTATGGCCTTTTGGCTTTTTTCGAGGTTTTTTATCTTTTTTTTCTTATTCCTTTGCATTGTTTGTGATGACATAATTTTTTAATTTTTAATTTAATTATGCTAAAAAAACTAACAGTAGATACAGTACCAAAAAATTCCAATCAGAACCAAATAAACAAAAAATTTAAACTTTAAGCTTAATTAAGTACCCCTAAAAGTGTTCAACGAGTAGGCGAAAGGAGTCAGATCGATGCACCACCTAGCCTACTAGTCGTCAACTGCTACTAGCTAGCTAAGTAAATTTTAAGTAGGGAAGTATAATATGGTCATTAGTCAGAGCTACTAGTAGCAGCTAGCATGCTTCGCCAAAAGGCTGTGATCGTTTTGGCTTTAGCTTTTAGCTTCCGGTTTACTTTTCACTATTCATAAATTTCGTCTTTTTCTGAACTTTTGGCCTTTTGTTGAGCTTTTTTGCCGGTTCTTTTTTCCCGTATTTGTTTGTATTACGTAATGGGCTAACATATTTTTTAATTTTTTTAACTTTTTAAAATTTAATTATGCTAAATAAGTCTCTGTCAGCTACAGTAATTTTCAGCCATAAGCCATAAAAAAAACCCAAATGATGACCACCTATTTGTGCCAACCATAGTAGCATATGTTAACTTAGTGTCTCAGTACACGTGTGCGACACCTCTATAGCGGGGTAGCAAAGCACGGTGATGGGGCAGGGCGGCGACGGCTGGTGGTTTAATATGAATAGGGAACTGTGTTTCTGAATTATTGCCACATTTTGTGTTTCTGAACTCATGTAATCAGCAGCATCAACAATTAGCGCTTAGCCGCTACTAATAGCGCCTATTCTTTTTGGCTGAGACTTATGACTTTTGGCTGTGGCTTTTGAGTTGTTCGTGTGAGAGATTACAGAGTAACAGAAACTCACGTGCCGTTTTTGCCGATATAAATGAAGTCGGTACAGTATGTACTACAATTAACTAGTAGATCCCATTTTAAAAAGACACTCTGTTTAAAAGCTAATTACTGTAGAAAAGTCAAAAGCTGCAAAAGAACAGGCCCTAAGGATCAAGTTTCTCTTCCTGGATAGGCCAGGATTTTAGCCCATCCAAACAAGGCCCTATGGAGGTATAAACCCTGAACAAAATCATCTATCGTGGGTTTTGGCACGAGGTTTACTCCTCAATGGTTTGTGGGCCAGCTTGTGGATGTTTATGTGTCTAGTCTTTTAACTAATCTTCCCAACGGCATTAAACTATGAGCGGATAGATTGGTTAGTAGGTGTTTAGTTATTTTGACTTTTGAGTAATTGAATGTGATTAGGAAATTTGGGCGCATTTAGCACTGTTGCTGCCGTTAATTCCAAAAATAGCCGCGCTGAAAACACAATTCCAAATATAGCCCCCAAACGACCGCACGGCTAACGGGCAGGCGACGCGTGGCATTGGTACGGCCGGGGAACGCACCACACCGGAGTGGTGCGGTCGGGGACCGCACCACTCGGCCGCCGTCACATCCGGGCAAATGGTGCGCGGCACCGCACCACTCGCCTAATGGTGCGGCACCCCACCGCACCACTCGGGTAGGGTTGCACCTCCACTGTTCCGCCGAGATTAGGGTTAGGGTTTTGTGCAAAATATAATTTATAATTTTTGTTTTGATTACATAGTTACATAAATATTATGTATACACATGTAAAATAATTTTGTAGAGTGTGCAGCAAACTTATAATATAGAGTAGGAGATGCAAAAAATATGAAGTTTTTTTTCGAAATTGGTTATGTATTGCAGATGATATATGTAGGAATTATATTTTTTTTGTAGATTTTTATTTTTGAAATATTTTGGTACGTTGTTAATGTTGTTTGAAAAAAATGTATTTGATGTGGAGTGGAGTTTGCTGGTAGTGTGATTTTATTTGCATTTATGAAAATTAAGAATTTTGGTTGGAAGAGTACGATAACGATTAGTGTATTTGTGATTTTCATACATTGCTGACCGTGAAAAATATGTTGAACTGGCAATAACATTTTTCGATCATGTTATGTTGTTTTATTGGAAGAAATTTAATGAAGTTTTTTTTAGCACAACTGTGATAGAAACAATTGGACGAAAGGAAGGAAAGTGATATTGAACACATGGGAATCATTGAATGCGAAAAGACGAGATAATAAGCTTAGCTGAATAGAAATAAACTTGATAATACAGTTGGGCTTAACATGCCGCGTACTTTTTTATTTATGCATAACATATAGCATGATCTCGTACTTTTTGATTTATTTATGCGAGAAGACGAGATAACTTGCTGGGTCTATTACATTTTGTCTACTGGGTGTAGCGTGGTTGTTTCCCCTTTTTCTCGCGCCCTGAAGATGGCTCGGCTGCATCATTCTTCCTGTCACTCTTGGTCTTGAGAGCTGGCTCACGAGCTTGAAGCTCTTCCTCCTGACGCTTGATGGCTGCTTCACGCAGACTTAACTGGTCCCGCCTCCTTTGCAGCTCATCCTCCTTGCCCTTCAGACGGATTTGGTCCACCCTCACGCGGTGCTCTTGCTCAAGCCGCATTTGTCGTTCCACCTCGCGAGCCTGAGTCATCTTGACAAAGTATTGTCCTTTATTTTCCACCTCCATCGGCCGGTTCCGTGGCCATGCCGGCGGCACCCGATCCACCCATTCCATGAACCCGCAAGCCTATGTGTGGCGTGGTAGATGTCATGGATCAAATTGAAAAACGAAAACGAGAAACAAAGGATTTAGTTGTCGTCGTTACCATGAAGTCGTCATCCAGGTCTGGACACTTGAAGAACCTACGGCCGTAGTTGGCTCGTTGTACTGAATCTGTCCAGACGCACAACATCGTCCTAAAGCCGCAATGGCACTTCGGGCGCTCATGCCACTACGGCACTCCAAATGGGTCGGACCTCCAGGAAGACATTGTTGTGTAGTAGTCTTGTGATGGCTTGAGGAGGAGATGTGGTATGGAAGACATAGGGGGCCTTTATGTAGGCAGGTTATCTGGGGCACTGGGCATAGTCCATGGAGAGGACGACATGGGAATCTTTTGAGCATAGTCAGGTTTGCAGTGTAGCAATAAATGTTCCTATGAAGGCTTTTGAGCATGTAGTCTCATAATAAATTCAGAGCTTGGACCATTCAATGTATGTGGTACAACGTAGCCTTTTCAGTCGTTTGCAAGAAACAGTACGTTCCACGAAATAAGTGATACAACATTGCCTTCTCAGAGGCCAGTAATCATAACTGGGCAAAGCTGCTCGGTTTTGTAATGTCACTGCGCAAAGCTGGCCACTTTTGTCATGTCACTGCGCAAAGCTGGCCCGTTTAGTCATGTCACTGCGGAAAGCTGGCTCGTTTAGTCATGTCACTTTGCAAAGTTGGCCTCTTTTGTCATGTCACTGCGCAAAGCTGGCCCGTTTAGTCATGTCATTGCGGAAAGCTGGCTCGTTTAGTCATGTCACTTTGCAAAGTTGGCCTCTTTTGTCATGTCACTACGGAAAGCTGACCTCTTTTGTCATGTCACTGAGCAAAAGCTGACATCTTTGCTCATGTCACGGGTCTCCTCGCAATCCTTCACCATCTTGTCTCATTGCTTCTTCTTGCCTTTGTTCATCCCGGTTGGGTGAGGGAAGCGCGGTGCAGTATGGGGTTTGCATGTGCAATGTTCGCTGTGAAATGGAATGCACACCAATTTATAGGGTCTGTTTTATCTCTACTCGTACGTGTAAAGCTGGTCCGCGTGGTCGTAGCAGTGAGTAAAGATGGGAGTGCTGCGAGACTACTGTCAAAAGGCGCCATTTTGTCTTGTCTCTGAGCAAAGCTGTCATGTGTTGTCATCTCACTGAGCAAAGCTGTCCTCTTTTTGTCATGTCACGGAGCAAATCTGCCATCTTTTGTCATCCCACTGAGAAAAGTTGTCCCTCGTTTGGTATAAATAGCACGGTTGGGGTCCCAGCACTTTGTAGACAGAGAACCGTGTAAATCGAACAAAGAAGTACCATCTCTTTCGTGTTGGAACAAACCATGTCGGAAGCTGAGGGGCCAGTCAATTTTGGGTCACCGAAGGAAGACCTTCCCTTCGAAAGGAGGGAGATCTTTGGTCCACAGTACCACTTGATACCAAGCCGGCGTGCTCAAACAGTGTGGCCGAAATGCAGACACAATGAGTACGCGGTCGTGTAGGCCCTGGATGGCCCGTTCGATGGCGGACGCCGTTTCTTCCGATGCCCACGCTCCGGGGTACAAATTAGTAATAGTACATTTTTTGTTATTGGTTATGGATCCGCCATGTTTACTGTCGTGTCCCCCAGATGGCGAAATGCGACTTCTCCCGCTGGATCGACCCTCCTCATGAATGGTATATTTGCCGTTATGTGGATACATTATGGGATCGAGTATTGGAGTTGCAGGACCGAATCGCGACTCTCAATGAGGCGAACAACGACCTCCGCCAACAGATACGACGTGAGAGGGGTAACGAGGAGGTCGTGAACATAGGAAGCTCTTATGATCCCACATGTTGCTGCGCGAACCCGAGCTGCATATGTGCGTGCCACTACCAGGACGGCGAGCCACGTCCGAGGCGACCCCCTCAGCAATTCTCCATGTGGGTGCCACGAGGCTCGTTTGGCATGTAGGTAACAAGGTGTATGGTTGTGTTGTGTTTTAGTTGTTGTGTTCGTTGGTGTGTTGATGGCTGTAGTACTTGCTATATGTTATGTACGGGCAATGTATGTGTTGTTTCGTGTTGTCATGTCACTGAGCAAAGCTGGCATCTTTTGTCTTCTCACTGAGCAAAGCTGTTCTCTTTTGTCATCTCCCGGAACAATCTTTTATCATCTTTTGTCATTTGTCATCTCACTGAGCAAAGTCGACCTCTCATTGAGCAAAGCTGGCGCTTTTGTCATGTCTGTACATCCCTCTTTTGTCCCATCTCTGCGCAAAGTTGTACTCTGTTGTCATGTCACTGAGCAAAGCTGCACTCTGTTGTCATGTCACTGAGCAAAGCTGTACTCTGTTGTCATATGTGCGTGAGCCTCCCCCCCCCAACCCAGCCTATAAAACGGAGCCATCCCTCACATACTCCCTTGCCTTGTTATCAGTCACCTCCTGAGTTAGTTGTTCGCAATCTGTGTAGTTTTCTTTCGTGCTCACTCCCCCAGACAAGGCAATGAGTCAGCTCAGCACGTCTTCATGGGCACCCACGGTGATTTGCCCAAATTGCAACACGGTGGTTAGACGTAGGACATCACAGGCGGACGCGAATCCTGGGCGACACTACTACAAGTGCCCCTATCACTCGGTAAGTCAGATTGTTTCGGATTCATTCAAATCGTGGTTGTATGTTTAAAAATCTTCTTGTCATGGAATCGCAGGAAGCTGCTGGTGGTTGCCGATTCTGGGTGTGGGAGGATGAAATGGGCAATAGGACAGACAATGTTCGCCATGAGAGAGTTGTCGTGGGGGGTTGCGACCCCGTCGGGATGCGGCATCGTTTCGACAGACTAGAGTGGAAGATAAATTTAATGTTGTGTGTTATTTTGTTTCTTGTGTTTATTGTTATCCTCAAGCTGTAGTGCTGGAGGTTCTCCTCGTGTATGTTGGTAATGTTTTATGCTATGTTGTCGTCAAGCTATTTTCTTTCTTGTTTTTCTTGTGTTTGTTGTGTTTGTCGTCAAGCACAAAACAATTCAGCCCTTCCGTCTCATGAACCCTCTCGTACTTGTTAATGTGCGTGCCTGGGTTTGCTGCTGCAATCTGACTCAACATTTTCGGCACCAGATCATATGCCTCCTCATACGTGCCGAACATACTCCGCAGGACCTTCTGTTTCCCCCGCCACACCTTCTTGTAGCTCACAGCAAAGCCCACCGTGTTCGCTACCTCCGCCATGAGAACCTTGGGAGAAATGGATACATTTGCAGCCACAAGATGCCTTATCAGCTCCGCAACATATGACGACGTCATGTTGCGGTGCCTCTGTAGTGGCGCTGCAAGCTCACAAGTGTGATCATTCAGCACTGTTATCCGGAAGTCCGTGGCAGCGCCTCTGAACCGCTGCGCACGGACCTTGCCAGTGCAGGAGCCGTCGACACACTTCACAATGTAGGTGTCAGGGTTGGACCTGTGCACCCGATATGTCCAGCTGATGTTCACGACATATGTGGCAATAGCTTGCTGTGCAGCACTCTTGTTACGGAAGCTCCTCCCTACAAACAGGGTGCCTTCATTGAATCCCCACTCTGCCTCCTCCGCCCGTGGCAGAACTAGGGATTCGGCTGCGATGTCGTCCAATCTGGACGGCACGTACGCACCCTCCGTGGTTACAATATCACCTAACACACCTCCCGCTGTAGGTTCCCCTTCTTCCTCCTCTCCTGAACTGGCTGATTCCACATCCTCCTCCTCCTCGCTTTCCTGCACCTGGTTCTCACGGTACTCGTGACAGTCAACCCGCGTGGCCCACCACCTCTCTGCACCTTCATTCGGCTGAAAATTCTCCGCGCGCCTCCGCAGGTCCCCATCTCCCATTGACTCAATGCCTCCTTCTCCTTCACCAGCATCTTCATGACCGCCTGAGAGTAATGCAGGATCTGCATCTCCGCTGGCACCAGCAGAGCCACCCATGGCGGATGATTATGTCCTCTCCACGAATTGAACATACACCATTGGCCTGGCATATATCAATGCGTCTGGGTTGCACACGACCTCCATGTAGTTCGCCCATGAAGCGTCGCTCGTCACCTTTATAAGTTGCCACACTGTCTCCCCTGCAGCACCTCCAAATGTGGCATACACTGCCTCGATCCGTAATTTGTTTCTTGCGGTGTCCCGATCGAATGTGGAACGCACGCATCTCCGTAGCTCCAACAGGCTCATGGTGTTCAGATTGCGTGCCCGGATCACAGTCCGGTCACAATTATTCAGGTCTGCCACGTACGGCCCGTCCCGTACGAGACCACTTCCATAGAACACGAATAAGTCTTGGATGTCACCCATGGCGTACCTAACATAAGTCCATACTGAACCCTCTTAGCATATATTTTGTATGGTACAAGCCTACTACCTACCACATACAAGCGTAATATTTCCATCTCAATTTCGTATGGTACTTATTTATTAGTAAATCTAATTTTTAATTAATTTACAGAGTGCCATAGCAAATTCCTATATAAATCAAATTCACTCGCTAATTTATGTGATAAATAAATTACAATTTCTCAGCCATTTCTCTCCTAATTTATGGAAGCACGCTCTCTCAAACATGCACAGTAAGATCTAATATTATTCAGTGATTTTGGCTACATGAATGAGTACATGTTAATACAAACAGTAGCTACGCAAGTGGCCTTTCCGACTAGCAGTGTGCTTCACAATGATATCATTTCAATGTTGTTACAATCCAGTCAACTTTTTAAAAAAATTACGGTCCACAAGAGCAGTACAAAAAATTTTCACATAAAACATAAAATACAGTACACTACAACTACAAACATTTTATCAAAAAAAAATGCAATACACTACAATCACAAACAACTACAAACATTTTACATTACAGTGGACAACCACAGTATATAATTTCTTCACATAAAATTTAAAATACAACACGATAATTACATAAAATACAACACGATAACTACAACCATTTAACATTACAGTAGACATATGGAGACCGTTTACGCTAATTATAGGCTAATTACTATGATTAAATTACAGACGCATGGAGATGATATTTACCTTTTCTTGAAGCTCACGAGACGATCTACAACTTTCTCACTTGCCAAAACTTCAGATCCCTTCCAAAATTACTCCAAATGCTGTGTAAAGCCTCTATTGCTCCTTCTCTTGCTCTTGTTCCCTTCACTATATGCTCCCTCCCTCTCTTGCTTGCTGCTTCTCTAGCTAGCGCAAATGCAAAAACATTGATTCCAGACGCAGGGTCTTCCTTTTATCCCAATATTCACAGCGCTCGCAGTAGGGGTCGGCTCTCTACGCATTGACACATTGCATACAGGGATAAAGAAATGCAGCACGGACGGAGGAATCTTGCATGCAGCACGGGCGGGTGGGCGAAATGAGTTGCTTTCGGCGGGAGATGGGACGTTGGCGGAGTGGTGCGGTGGGGTGCCGCACCATCAGGTGAGTGGTGCGGTGCGGCACCGCACCATATGCCCGGATGTGACGGCGGCCGAGTGGTTCGGTCGGGGACCGCACCACTCCAGTATGGTGCGCTCCCCGGCCGCACCAATGCCACGTGTCGCCTGCCCGTTAGTCGTGCGGTCATTTGGGGGCTATATTTGGAATTGTGTTTTCAGCGCGGCTATTTTTGGAATTAACGGGCAGCAACAGTGCTAAATGCGTCCAAATTTCCTTAACCGGCTCATTGTGGCTTCAGATTATGTATAGTGCTTACAATAAAATAATAGACTTAGAATTACAAGAGAAAATAAACTTTTTAAAAGCATATAAATTTGACCGGTTAAACCCATTCAGCATCAGATTCGCTCGAATCATCTTTCTGTTCCCCTATTTGGACGGTAAATCAGACAATACTTACGACGATGACATTAATTTTGACCAAGAGTCGAAGCGTTATCGATCTTAACTTTGGATAAGGACTTTCGAGAAGCTATGTTTGATTTTCTTACAAATGGTTTTACACTAGTCAAACTAAGGATTAATAGGCGCAATAACTTCGGAACAGTGACTGATGCCTGGAAATGTGGCTTCTAGCTACCCGCTTCCTTCGTTGACAAGAAAGCAATAATGCCTTTCACCTTGATCATCTTGATGCTCTGTAGCTCTGTGGCGAATCCATTCAGTGTTAATCATCTTCTGGCAACCTCTACTGAATTGACAATTATAGTAATGGAGTTTGACAAGAATTTAAAGGAGGATCACATAAACACTTATGTTCCTATTTACGCATGTAGAGTTGTCAAAACGGAGGAGGAGGATGTCGCCTACACTAGCATCCGCTTAATTCGCGTGGAGAATAGGCCATGCGGTATTTTTTAGCTTCTAGCAGCCTATACTGAATTGACAATGATAAAATACAGTACACGCAGAGTATTCATTCCCCTTCACACAGGTCACAGGTCATATGAGAACTGTTCTTCTATCTCCATCCAAAAACCAGACATGTGGTACTCAACCTCTCCAGAAAAACATATCTGATCAAAAGCTTCCGTTTATGAACAGGGCAGCAATTAATCTCTCCAAACCCAGAAAACAAAGTGTGAAAACACCCTGAAAGTTATTTGGTGGCCTGACCTCTGCTTGCTTTGTTTCGTTCATATCAGCTAATCAGCGTTTATTACCCCTGGAAGAATGTGGAAGATAGCAGCTTGTTCTCCGTTTTCACATGCCGCATCCTGCGCCACGTGGGCGGCTGCGTCATCTCTCGTTAATCCAGGTCGATGGAAACTGCGACGGTCTGCCCCGATCAATTCGGCTTGAGCTTCTGGCTTCTGGCTTATTTTTCACTATTCATAAATTTCGTTTTTTTCTGAACTTTTGACTTTTTGTTGAGCTTTTTTGCCGGTTCTTTTTTCCCGTATTCGTTTGTATTATACGTAATGGGCTCACATATTTTTTATATTTTTAAATTTTTTTAAATTTAATTATGCTAAATAAGTCTCTGTCAGCTACAGTGCTTTTTTCAGCCAGCTACAGTGTTTTTAGCTATAAGCCATGAGCTTTTCAGCTTTTCCGTATTCAAGTGCTTTTCAGAATAATGAAGTGCTACTAACATGCTGACAAGATAACTATCGAGTTCTTTTCAGAATAGCGTGCTGACATGTTAACTAACTAGAGTGAGAGTAGCCGGCAAAAGATGATGAAAAGAATAGAATTCAGATAAGTTCGCAAAACAAAGTCGTTTTAGCAGTGTGTATTCCTTGCCAAGTGTGCTATGTACATTTAATTTACAGGAAGAGCTGGATGTTGCGAAATACTAGTGGCATCACACTTTTTTTAGCGCATATGATTTGAACCGTTAGTTGCTTGATCTGACATCTTGCATACATCAAACATGCAAAATGCAACCCTCTCTCTCTCTCTTTTTGAGGCGGCAACGGGAGGCAAAAACCCACCTGAACTCAATATATATGTAACACCCCCGTTTCCAGGGGCGCACACGGACACGGCACTCCGCAACTATTCACGCATGAACATTTATGGAATGTTGCGCAAGAGTATACCATTGCATGCTTACGACAAAAGTCCAGCATATATTTCACATACGGATTAACATCCATTTTTCAACAGCGGGGCGTGCAAGCCCAAAGTATACTTACATCACAAAAACTCCAGAATCCGCTCGAGCGCGGCCAAGACCTAAAGCCACGGGTCCTCGTCGAAGAAGAGACCTTCTGGGGCTTCCTCGACGGGGAGACCTTCACCTTCGTCTTGATCCTCTAAAGAAGGGCAAAAGCAAGCCATGAGCCAAACAACCGGCTCAGCAAGTCCCAAAGGGACCCTAACTTATTACATGCACGGAACATCAAAGGAAGGGAGTATACTTGGTTTATTAATTTGAGTGGATGCAGTTTTATTTGCAAACATTTTATAAAAGGGACCCAAAACTACTTCTCAAGATCTCAGGGGTTTTCACAAAGAATTCTTTAACCAACTAGTCAAGTTCAAACATGTACAAAACTACTTAAGCTTTGCTGCTGGAATCACCCAAGTGACACAGCTCCAATAACCGGGAGCACGGCGTATTCGAATACCATTTATTTGACTCTGCAGAGTTTGCTCAGCTTTACCCACACGATCCCTTAACTCCCGCGACAGAGTTAAGAAAGCCAGGTCGTTTCACTGCTCAACTCTTTATATAGGCTCTACCCGGTAGAATTCACTCGGGTCTGGATCCCCCACACACACACACACACGCACACCCACACAAGAGAAAACAGTGTCCGCTTCGAGTGAACTCTACCGTTGTTAGGCACCCATAGCGCGGCTCACCTAACCTCACTGCTAAACCTCCTGTAGAGTTTCAATCGAGTTGAGCAGCTACTAGACAAGTGTTGACAAGTCAACTCCTGTGGTTGAGCGATTACTGTGACATTTGCTCAGCGTAAGGGTTTCAGTCCTTATATTTTCACAGGGTCCGCAACCTCGCCAGGCCCGCGACCCAACCTGAGGTAAGCGGTGGGCGTAGACCGTCTCGCGGTTTCCCACTCACCCTTACCCTACTCCAAACCTAGGGTAAAAGATTGGCGAGGACCGCCTTGCGGTTTCCACTCCCCCTTACCCTACCTTGTGCACGCCGGCACTCTCCGCTCTAAGATACGGTTTCCCATACCACCCTACCTTAGAGTCGGGTTTTCTAAATTCTATTGGCCCACAGCCACAACCTTATTAGTGTAAGACTTTGCATGATAATAATATCCTACGATTATTTAGGTTAACAGATAATTAATTCTAGGGTTTCAATGGCATGGCTACAAATTAAACATGGCATTTAGCGGTGGTAGGACTAACTATATCACAAGTCATTCTAAACATTTTATTTTATTTTCGAACTAATATTTCAGAACTAGCTCAATGCAAATAACATATTAACATATGTAAACATGATGGGATGCAACATGATCAAAGGATTTGGGACTTGCCGTTGATTTGGATGATCTCGACTAGCTCGAACGTAGAAGCTCCTGGATCCTGCGACTGCACTTGAGCTTCCGGGAATCTCCGACACTAGCGCAAACACATAAAATAATTAAATCCAGCTTGAGCCTAATCAAGCGAGGAAAGATAAACTAATCAAAAAGGAGTAAAATGCATAAATCTTCAAATGGGGAATTTTAGGAATTTATTTGGGATGAATCTGTGGAAAAGGAGGTCACCACTGGGTCTGGAATAATATTTGGAGCAAAGTGGTGAAATTTGGGGATTTTTGGGATTTTCTGTGATTTTCTAGGATTTATTTGGATTTTCTGGGATTTTAGAAATTGAAAAAGTCTCTGGAAATTCGATGAACAGTACCAGGCCGGCCCAAAGCAACAGTGCGGCCTGGCACTGTGCGGCCCGCGCGGCCGAAGGCTAGCGCGGCCCACGGCGGCGACGCGCGGCGGCCCGCAGGCACGCGCGCGCTCGGTCGGCGGAGCAGGCCACTCGGCCCATTCCCGCGCGCTCTCTCGGGGCTTGGATGCGCGACGCGCGGCCCGGGTGAACGTCCTGGATCGGGCGTGGCGAACGGACGAGATGGGGGAGCGGGGAGATCAGACGGTGGGGATATAACGGAGGGGGCGAAGCGGTACGGACGAATCGGGCGGTGGAGAGGAGAGGACTTAAGTGGCATCGGACGGCTGCGGCGAACTCTCATCTGACGGCTCGGGCTCCGGGGTCGACAGTAGGGACGGGCGCGGTCGATCGGCGTCTCCTCCGCACAGTGCAAGGGGGTGGGGTGACGCACGGGTGCTGTAGCGGCTTAATGGCGACGAGACGGGAGCAGGCGCGGTCGGGCACGGGCGAGGGAGCGTCCGCGCGCGGGAGAGGGAGGAGGCGGCGACTGCCAGGTGGGGCCGGAGCTGAGGCGGGGCGACGTGGCGCAATGGCGTCCATCCCTTCGGACGCGGGGGCTGTCGGGACGGCGCGGCGCGGGGAGGAACCGGGGCGGCGCGGAGACAGGCGCGGCCGCGGGCGCCGGGACGGGGCGGCGCGGCGCAGCGCAGCGCAGCGCTAGCGCGCGTGCGCGGGGAGAAGGCGGGGAGCTGGTGCGGCGCCTGCGAGGAAGAAAGTGGGGAGGCGCCAAGGGAGGGGAGAGGCGGAAGGGGGAGGCGGCGCCAATGGAGGGGGGAGCGAAGGGAGGCGCTGGAGCGAGGGGGAAGGCGGGTTCGGGGCGGCGCTAGCGCAAGCGCGAGGGAGAGGGCGCTGGGAGGGAGGAGGAGGCGGAAACCGGGGAAGGCGCCAGCGAAAGAAGAAAGCGCCCGGCCAGAAAAGGAAAACGGATTTTCGGCCAACTTTCCAAAAAGGGAAAATCTCCAGAATTCACTCAAAAATGCAGCAAAAATTTGGAAATTTTTTTTTGTTTGAAATCTTGGGGCTTTTCAACCTACCCCCCTTAAAAGAATCTCGACCCCGAGATTAACTTGGTCTAGGGAGTAAGTTGGGTAAATCCCGCTGCAAATCTGACTCTTTTTCCCAAGTGGACTCATCCGCTGTGTGATTCTTCCACTGCACTCTGCAAAATCTGACATTCTTGTTTTTGAGCTGCCTCTCTGATGTTTCAAGTATTTGTAGGGGTTCTTCAGTATATGTGCAATCATCTTGCAATTCAATATCTGACAATGGTACTTCATCTGTTGGTTGGCGTAGACACTTTCGAAGCTGGGATACGTGGAACACGTTGTGGATTCTGGATAAGTTGGGCGGAAGCTGCACTTGATAAGCTACTTCCCCAACTCTTCCAATTATTTGAAACGGTCCCACATGTCTTGGTACTAATTTGCCTTTGACTTGAAATCTCTTGACTATCTTGAATGGAGTGACTTTTATGTACACATAGTTCCCAACTTCGAAACTCAAGTCCTTCCTGTGGTTATCTGCATAGTTTTTCTGTCGGTCTTGTGCCATCTTCAGTCTGTCTCTGACAATCCAGACATGTGCTTCTGCATCTTGAGTAATCTGGGGACCAATGAGTTGTCGTTCTCCTGTTTCTGTCCAATTCAGTGGGGTCCTGCATTTTCTGCCATAAAGTGCTTCAAACGGTGCCATTTGGATGCTGGCTTGATAGCTGTTAATGTAAGAGAACTGAGCGAATGGTAGGCAAGTGTTCCATGCTGCACCATATACTATTGCACAAGCTCTCAACATGTCTTCCAAAATCTGGTTGGCTCTCTCTGTCTGCCCATCTGTCTGTGGGTGATATGCTGAGCTGAAATTCAGATCGGTGCCCATAGCTTCATGCAATTTTTCCCAGAACTTGGATGTAAACTGTGCTCCTCTATCTGACACAATCTTCTTCAGAACTCCATGCAGTATCACAATTCTGGTCAAATACAACTCGGCGAGTTTATTCTTCCCATAGGTTTGCTTGATCGGGAGGAAATGAGCTACTTTAGTCAATCTATCAACAATGACCCAAATAGCATCATATCCTTCCCGAGTTTTGGGAAGTCCAGTAATGAAGTTCATTCCAATGCTATCCCACTTCCATTCGGGAATTGGCGAGGGTTGTAACAATCCCGATGGTTTTTGATGGTCTATCTTGATTTGCTGGCAAACGTCACATTTCGCTATATATTCAGCCACTTCTTTCTTCAGGTCTTGATACATCTTGGTTCTTCCTGGATGAATTGAGAATTGCGAGGAGTGAGCCTCTGATAGGATCAACTCTCTCAATTCCCTCTTATCGGGTACGCAATAGCGACTACGGAAAGTAATAATTCCATGTTCGTCTATCACATACTCGGTTGAGCCTTTTTCTTGAATATCCTTTTTCAGTTTTTGAATCTCTTCATCTTCATCTTGCGCTGCCTTAATCTGATCTGTCAGTAGCAGTTGAATCTTTAATGCTGCTTCTTCATCCTGTTCTGTGATCACCAAGTTCAGCTGTAATATATCTCTCTGTAATTCGGGTGGGTACTCTGATCGACTGACTTTGCTTGGACAAACTTTGCGGCTAAGGGCATCGGCAATTACATTTGCTTTGCCCGGATGATATTGAAGCTCAATATCATAGTCTTTAATCAACTCCAGCCATCTTCGTTGTCTCATTTTCAACTCTGGCTGTATGAGCAGGTACTTCAAGCTCTTGTGATCAGAAAATATCTCACAACGATTTCCTAGCAGGTAGTGCCGCCAAATTTTGAGTGCATGCACCATAGCTGCTACTTCTAAATCGTGCGTGAGGTAATTTTCTTCGTGTGGCTTCAGCTGTCTTGAGGCATAGGCAACAACTTTTCCACATTGCATAAGCACACAACCCAAACCTTGCTTGGAGGCATCACAATAGATTTGAAATTATTTCTCTGGGTTGGGCAAAATCAACACTGGTGTTTCTGTCATCTTGGTCTTCAACAGCTGAAAATTCTCTTCACAAGCATCTGTCCATGTGAATGGTTTATCCTTCTTCAGCAGTTGAGTGAGTGGACGAGAAATTTGTGAGAATCCTTCTATGAATCGGCGACAATAACCTGCCAATCCAAGAAAGCTTCTCACTTTTATCACTGTCTTGGGTTGTTTCCATTTCATGATTACGGCAATCTTTTCGGGATCAACCTTGACTCCATCTTCCGATATAATATGACCCAAGAAAGTAACTTCTTTTAGCCAGAAACTACACTTGTCAAACTTTGCATACAATTGATGTTCTCTCAGTCTTGTCAATACCATATGCAAATGCTGTTTGTGCTCTTCTTCATTCTTAGAATATATCAGAATATCATCAATGAAGACTATCACGAATCGGTCCAATTGGTCCATATGCACCAGATTCATAAGATTCATGAAATAGGCTGGCGCATTGGTTAAACCAAAGGGCACGACCGTGAATTCAAATAATCCGTATCTGGTGATGAAGGTTGTCTTCTCTCGATCTTGCTCTCGGATCTTGAGCTAATGATAACCTAGGCGCAAGTCGATTTTGGAGAATACTTTGGCTCCCTTGAGTTGACCGAACAGGTCATCAATTCTTGGGAGGGGGTATTTGTTCTTGATTGTAACAACATTCAATCCTCTGTAATCAACACACATCCTCAGCTCGCCACTTTTCTTCTTCACAAATAGAACTGGGGCTGACCAAGGTGAAACACTCGGTCGTATGAATTCTCTTTCCTGTAATTCATCTAACTGTTTCTTTAGCTCCTTCAGTTCACTGGCTGACATCCTGTACTGATGCTTGGCAATTGGCTTGGTACCTGGAACCAACTCTATGGCAAGCTCTACTTGCCTATCAGGGGTCTTTCTGGCAATTTTTCTGGGAATACATCCGGGTATTCTCGTACTACTGGCGTTTGATCTAGTGTAACTGCTAGCATGTTGATCATGCGTCCTTTTGCATCCTTCAACACTTCTTTGTTTGTTTTTTTCCCTGACCTTCAGGATTGACCAAGGATACTATCTTGATTTCACGATCCACTTTGCCTTTGTTCTTGGCTAGCCAGTTTATGCACAAAATGACATCTAACCCTTGCATATCTGGCTGCAGCAAATCTGCTTTAACCTCTTCTAGATTGACTTGTACTTGTACATCATCCTTGCGTGTGTGGTGATAGTTCCCACTTAGATGAATTATGTCGTACCAAGGTTGGATATGATTGGGTCTACTGGGATTAACTCTATTACAACATGACGATCACACCCATTTCACTTTACACAAATGGTCTTCATACATCTTCATAATTTTGCCACAAGCCTTAATTGAAGTAATTTACAGACAAACCAATAAGTTCTTCCAACTGGTTTACAAAAAGATAACCAAAAGTACATCTTCTCATTTCTTGTTCTGCATAGCTCATATTCTCTTGTCTATCTGCTGGTTTTGGGCTTGGAGTTTAGCTGCTTCTGATGACAAGCTCCTCCTGGGACACTGGTGCTTGTAGTGTCCAATCTCTCCACAATGAAAACATGTATCTGTCCTTCGTGGACAGCTGCTAGCAAGATGCTTGCCACCGCAGGTGAGGCACTTGGTGGCGAGTGGTGAGGGAGTGGCATACTGCTGAGACTGTCCGGACTGGGTCTTCGGTATCGTCACAAACTGACGGAAGGGTTGTGAATGAAATGAGGATGATTCCATGGTCTTGCTCCGCTGCGCATCGTGTGAAGACTGAGACTTGTGCGCTGCTTCACGCTTTCTGTAATCCTCCATTCTGGTCCTCTTAGGGTACGATTCATCTTCTTCCATCGGCGGCAGGCGGGATGATGATGTCTGCCTCTTTGCTTGCTTCTTTGCTTCTTCTTCGGGTAAGGACTTTAGTGGGCATTGGTCACGATAATGCCCATCCTGTTCGCAGTGAAAACAAGCCGTTGGTGATGGAGGTGAAGGTTGCTTTCGTTTCATAACTTTCACGTAACCTGGTCTTTCTTCTATCTGTAGAGCTCGATCAACCAGGCTCAATAGGCTTGAAAACTTCATGGTTTGAAGGCGTTGTCTCATATTGGGTTGTAGACCTTTCATAAAGTACTCCATCCTTTTAGCTTCAGTGTTAGTTTCCTCTTGAGCAAATTGGGATAACTGATGAAATTGTTGCAGATATGCTGTGATGGAGTTCTCTCCTTGTTGAAGGTTAAGAAAATCCTGATATTTTTCAGTGAAAACTCCAGGAGAAATGTAGGCTTTACGAAATCTCTTCACAAAGTCTCTCCATGTAATATCTCTCTCCTTAGGGTACATCCACTGGATAGCATTCCACCAAGTAATTACGGGCTCGGACAACTGATATGTGGCAAAAAGAACTTTCTCCTTATTTGTACATCGTATAGTATTCATCCTTCTCTCAACATCTTGTACCCAGTTATCTGCATTCAGTGGTTCTGTTGCTGAAGGGAATTTAGGTGGTTGAGTTTGTAGGAACGTGGTAAACTTCAATGCAGTTGCGCTTGATGCTGACACTGACTCTTCGGGTGTCACGTTGACAATGAACGGTGGCTGTAACTCTGCTGGGTAATGGTTCTGTTCCATCATTGCTATCGTGCTGACAACTGTTGCTTGATCTGTGGCAGGTGCACCCTGCCCGTTGGTCTGACCATTCTGCTGTGTTGGATCCATCTGCCAATTGGGGACTAGAGATCAGCTTTGCAGCGGCTTTTGGAGAATAGGAGGGGATAAGTAAGACTTTGAATTTCAAGGTAAGTATAGGGCGAAAAAGGTAAGAACGAGAGCGAAAAGGGACAGGAGAAAGCTTTGAACACAGGGGGTTTACTGATAATTAAGCAAACAACATACAAGATAAAGAACATAGATTTACAATATGCAAGTGGTACACAGACCGCTTAGGGTTCATGATTGCACCTGCTTTACATTACAAAAGTACTGCTACTACTCAGGGTCAGTCTAGTCTAGCGAACAACGGCTACTCCTCCAGCTGCCGAGAAACGAAATTTTGAAGCTAGACAAGTAAAGCAGTAAACTTTTTGCCAAAGTAAGACTTAAGCAGAAGTAAACTAAGATAGATAAGGTAGCACAAGAGAGGAAAAAGACAGCAATAATACTTATGTTTTTCGTAAACTCTTTTTATGGCTTTAAATTAAGTTTTGCGATAAAATCGCTTCCTAGTTTGCCTTAGGTCTTAACCTACGGTCAAAGAGCCTGCTCTGATACCACTTCTTGTAACACCCCCGTTTCCAGGGGCGCGCACGGACACGGCACTCCGCAACTATTCACACATAAACAGTTATGGAATGTCGTGCAAGAGTATACCATTGCATGCTTACGACAAAAGTCCAGCATATATTTCACATACGGATTAACATCCATTTTTCAACAGCGGGGCGTGCAAGCCCAAAGTATACTTACATCACAAAAACTCCAGAATCCGCTCGAGCGCGGCCAAGACCTAAAGCCACGGGTCCTCGTCGAAGAAGAGACCTTCTGGGGCTTCCTCGACGGGGAGACCTTCACCTTCGTCTTGATCCTCTAAAGAAGGGCAAAAGCAAGCCATGAGCCAAACAACCGGCTCAGCAAGTCCCAAAGGGACCCTAACTTATTTAATGCACGGAACATCAAAGGAAGGGAGTATACTTGGTTTATTAATTTGAGTGGATGCAGTTTTATTTGCAAACATTTTATAAAAGGGACCCAAAACTACTTCTCAAGATCTCAGGGGTTTTCACAAAGAATTCTTTAACCAACTAGTCAAGTTCAAACATGTACAAAACTACTTAAGCTTTGCTGCTGGAATCACCCAAGTGACACAGCTCCAATAACCGGGAGCACGGCGTATTCGAATACCATTTATTTGACTCTGCAGAGTTTGCTCAGCTTTACCCACACGATCCCTTAACTCCCGCGACAGAGTTAAGAAAGCCAGGTCGTTTCACTGCTCAACTCTTTATATAGGCTCTACCCGGTAGAATTCACTCGGGTCTGGATCCCACACACACACACACACACGCACACCCACACAAGAGAAAACAGTGTCCGCTTCGAGTGAACTCTACCGTTGTTAGGCACCCATAGCGCGGCTCACCTAACCTCACTGCTAAACCTCCTGTAGAGTTTCAATCGAGTTGAGCAGCTACTAGACAAGTGTTGACAAGTCAACTCCTGTGGTTGAGCGATTACTGTGACATTTTCTCAGCGTAAGGGTTTCAGTCCTTATATTTTCACAGGGTCCGCAACCTCGCCAGGCCCGCGACCCAACCTGAGGTAAGCGGTGGGCGTAGACCGTCTCGCGGTTTCCCACTCACCCTTACCCTACTCCAAACCTAGGGTAAAAGATTGGCGAGGACCGCCTTGCGGTTTCCACTCCCCCTTACCCTACCTTGTGCACGCCGGCACTCTCCGCTCTAAGATACGGTTTCCCATACCACCCTACCTTAGAGTCGGGTTTTCTAAATTCTATTGGCCCACAGCCACAACCTTATTAGTGTAAGACTTTGCATGATAATAATATCCTACGATTATTTAGGTTAACAGATAATTAATTCTAGGGTTTCAATGGCATGGCTACAAATTAAACATGGCATTTAGCGGTGGTAGGACTAACTATATCACAAGTCATTCTAAACATTTTATTTTATTTTCAAACTAATATTTCAGAACTAGCTCAATGCAAATAACATATTAACATATGTAAACATGATGGGATACAACATGATCAAAGGATTTGGGACTTGCCGTTGATTTGGATGATCTCGACTAGCTCGAACGTAGAAGCTCCTGGATCCTGCGACTGCACTTGAGCTTCCGGGAATCTCCGACACTAGCGCAAACACATAAAATAATTAAATCCAGCTTGAGCCTAATCAAGCGAGGAAAGATAAACTAATCAAAAAGGAGTAAAATGCATAAATCTTCAAATGGGGAATTTTAGGAATTTATTTGGGATGAATCTGTGGAAAAGGAGGTCACCACTGGGTCTGGAATAATATTTGGAGTAAAGTGGTGAAATTTGGGGATTTTTTGGATTTTCTGTGATTTTCTAGGATTTATTTGGATTTTCTGGGATTTTAGAAATTGAAAAAGTCTCTGGAAATTCGATGAACAGTACCAGGCCGGCCCAAAGCAACAGTGCGGCCTGGCACTGTGCGGCCCGCGCGGCCCACGGCGGCGACGCGCGGCGGCCCGCAGGCGCGCGCGCGCTCGGTCGGCGGAGCAGGCCGCTCGGCCCATTCCCGCGCGCTCTCTCGGGGCTTGGATGCGCAACGCGCGGCCCGGGTGAACGTCCTGGATCGGGCGTGGCGAACGGACGAGATGGGGGAGCGGGGAGATCAGACGGTGGGGATATAACGGAGGGGGCGAAGCGGTACGGACGAATCAGGCGGTGGAGAGGAGAGGACTTAAGTGGCATCGGACGGCTGCGGCGAACTCTCATCCGACGGCCAACGTTAAACGGCAACAGGGAGATCGGGCGACGGAGGAGAGGCCACGTCCCCTCTTCGTCTTCCTCTCGCCGGCGCTCGCAACAGAGAGGCGGCGAGGCGGAGCTGTGGCATTCCGGCGACGGTGACGGCCTACCGGGGCCGGGGAGGGTTCCGCCGGGAAGGGGGCGGCTGGGGAACTCCATTTTGGGGCCTTGGGAAGCTGGGAAAACAGAAGGGGATGCGGGAGGCAGAAAGGGGAGAGAGATTCACCGGCGGCGAAGGAGGGTCGCCGGCGGCGATTGGGGTCAATCGGCCGTGGCTACACCATCTACGGAGGAAGGGGCTCACATTCGCGGCGGCGGCGTGAGCTGGGGAGTGTCGAGGGAGGCTGGCCACGGGCGCACTGCTGGGGCGGCGGTGGTCGTCGGCGTCAAGGCTCCTCGAAGGTCCTCCTGTCCAGGGGAGAGCATGAGGAGGGTCAGTGAGCTGAGGGGAAGCTCGGGGTGCGAGCAATTGGAGAATGAGGGAGGGGAGCAGGAGATTGACTCCAGGGAGTCGCCGGCGCAGGGGGAGACGGTGGCAGAGCTACGGGCGACGGGGGTTCAATCGTTAGCTCGGGGAGCTTCTTTGGGGTGTTGGGAGGCGAGTGGAGGCAGTGGGAGGACTCGGGGAGCAAAGGAAAACGCGGGAGCAGGGGGAGCGGTTTTTATACCCGAGCGGAGAGGAGGGAGGCTTCGGGAAGAAGGCACGGCTCGGGCTCCGGGGTCGACAGTAGGGACGGGCGCGGTCGATCGGCGTCTCCTCCGCACAGTGCAAGGGGGTGGGGTGACGCACGGGTGCTGTAGCGGCTTAATGGCGACGAGACGGGAGCAGGCGCGGTCGGGCACGGGCGAGGGAGCGTCCGCGCGCGGGAGAGGGAGGAGGCGGCGACTGCCAGGTGGGGCCGGAGCTGAGGCGGGGCGACGTGGCGCAATGGCATCCATCCCTTCGGACGCGGGGGCTGTCGGGACGGCGCGGCGCGGGGAGGAACCGGGGCGGCGCGGAGACAGGCGCGGCCGCGGGCGCCGGGACGGGGCGGCGCGGCGCAGCGCTAGCGCGCGTGCGCGGGGAGAAGGCGGGGAGCTGGTGCGGCGCCTGCGAGGAAGAGAGTGGGGAGGCGCCAAGGGAGGGGAGAGGCGGAAGGGGGAGGCGGCGCCAATGGAGGGGGGAGCGGAGGGAGGCACTGGAGCGAGGGGGAAGGCGGGTTCGGGGCGGCGCTAGCGCAAGCGCGAGGGAGAGGGCGCTGGGAGGGAGGAGGAGGCGGAAACCGGGGAAGGCGCCAGCGAAAGAAGAAAGCGCCCGGCCAGAAAAGGAAAACGGATTTTCGGCCAACTTTCCAAAAAGGGAAAATCTCCAGAATTCACTCAAAAATGCAGCAAAAATTTGGAAATTTTTTTTTGTTTGAAATCTTGGGGCTTTTCAATATATTACTTCAAAACAGCGTTTTGTTACATCTCTTATACATTTGTTATCGAGTAGTTGACCAATATACATATTTGCTTTTGCATATCTTCGTAGATTTCAACAGTTACATTGCTCGCGATCTGATGCGCACAACGCATATGAGTTATGACCCATTCTCATACAGTTGTTGTCGCGCTGACCAACTGCAATTTGCAGCTGTTGTTCTAAGACAAATACCACAGTGTTCCCATTGCATTGCACGGGCCATGACGCGGTCAACTCGAAAGCAGAGCATTTCTTACGAGAGCCTTTTCTTGCTGTGTGTTATGCTGTCATTGTTACACTTAACTGCAGTTCTGTGCGTGCTAATTCTTGCCCAGTTGCTTGTTCACGTGAGCAGCACTGCAGAATTGTGGTGGTTCTCTCACTGGAATTAATTGTGCTTGGTTAGCTAACTACCAAGGTTAACACCAAGAATGCTGCAAACTGGTTATGTTTATGATAGCTTATGCTAATTGCTGTGACTCCTCAAAACTGGTACTAACTAACATGTAGTCTACAGCATGAGAGCGAGTGAGAGGATCTTTCAGGAATCGGTTTTGCTATTGCACAGGCGACTGAAATTTTTTTATGTTTCAGTTACCTGAAATTGCACTCTCAATGAACTAAAATTGTAGCCCCCCTCCAAAAAAAACAGCTGCAACTTTAGGTGATTCAGAGTGCAATTTCAGGTGACCTGAAATTGCACTCTCAATCAACTAAAATTGCAGCCCCCCTCCAAAAAACATGTGCAACTTCAGGTGATTCAAAGTGCAACTTAGGTGACTGAAAGATAAAAAAATTTCAGTCGCCTGTGCAATAGTCTATCCCTTCAGGAATACAGTAGATAAGAGAGAGGGGGGGTGAGAGGGAGAGCTATATTGACCAATTACTAGTATATCTGTCCGCATCAGCATTGACGAGCAACGACTGGGAAAACGCTGCCGCAGCCGCACACCGCGCGCGGCACAAAGGTGGCCGCGCGAGCGAGCGTGTTGGTAAACGTTTGGTAAGAACGCTCTCGTACGTGTCCATAGCATCATCCCGCTTAATTTCAAGCCCGGCGCCCGGCCGTCTACTCTACCCCGTCGTCCCATTTCCTGTTCCCCCACGCAACTAAAACGTAGCTATCCCATCACTTCACGCGCACGACGCAAAGCATCAAAAGGAAACGGGGAGGAATTGGTCTCCCTGCTTGATTAGTTAAATAAACGATCACACCCCTGCCACTAGCTAGTTAGATCCGGTTTGTTGCGAGTTAGGTCAACACCTCGCGCGATCGCGCGCTGTATGCATGCAAGCGCAAGCGTGCGACCTCTCGATCCGCCTAGCTACTCCTACTTCCCAGCAGGTAGCTCTCGCGCGGGCGCGCGCCGCGGTGGTTGCAGGCCGCTTACCGTCCGAACCATCGCCGTGCACTAGCGGTCAAGCCAAACGCTGCCCACCTCGTCCGCCACGCTTATATCCCTTGCTTGGTTTCTTGCTTGAGTTCGTCGTCGGTCATTTCACGTGGTCTCGAGTGCTTATGCGAGGTGCAGCTCGGTAAGGACGATCGATTGTGATCATGTCGGCGGCGCGGGCGCGGTGCTCCGTGGTGGCGGAGCTGGAGGGCGGGCTGCTGCGGGACGCGGGAACGTTCCCGTACTTCATGCTCGTGGCGTTCGAGGCGTCGGGGCTGCCGCGGTTCGCGGCGCTGCTGGCGCTGTGGCCAGCGCTGCGGGCGCTGGAGCTGCTGGGGCGCGGGGACCTGGCGCTGCGCGCGGCGGCGTTCGTCGCCACCGTCGGGGTGCCGCGGGCGGAGATCGAGGCCGTGGCGCGCGCCGTGCTGCCCAAGTTCATGGCCGACGACGTCGACATGGCCGCGTGGGCGGCGTTCGGGGCCTGCGGCGGGAGGCGCGTCGTGGTGACCCTTATGCCCCGGGTGATGGTCGAATGGTTCGCCAGGGAGCACCTCGGCGCGCACGAGGTGGTCGGCAGCGAGCTCGACTACAGCCGGCTCAAGCGGTCCACGGGCGTCCTCTGGGGCCGCGGCGAGGAGGCAGTCGCCGACCGCGTGCGCGCTCTGTTCGCCGACGGCGACCGGCCGGACCTCGGGCTGGGCCGGTCAGAGATGGCGCGGTCCTTCTTGCCCTGCTGCAAGGTGCGTTACATAGAGTTAGTATTATATAGTATATTTCTAGGATAAGATGAGATTACGTAATTCTTATACGTAGTTCTTCGAAATTGCAAATGGAACACTATAATACAGTAGCGGAATTAATCTGCACCATTCATGCATGCATGTATAGTAGAGGTTGCTGGCCCATGCGCGGTACTGTTCCTTGGAATATCTCAAATGGAATAAGGACAAAGTTGAACCATAGCCATATCTCGTTGATTTTGCAACATTCATACATTGTGAGCCAACAGGCGCAATAGTCGTAACGCATTAATTTCCAGATAGTTCTATGTGATGACATCCATGGCGTGCAACTTGTAATACAGGGGCAAAAAGTACAGAAATGACACTGAAACTATGTTACTGAAAAATACTGGTTTTTATGGGAAAATGACACCAATTTAGATGGTTTTTATGGGAAAATGACACCAATTTAGCTGAACTGTTTGGTACGATATATACTCGTTTGGAATTAAAAAAATATGGGTATTAATAAATATCATCCGGATGTTTTCTTTCTAACTATCATCCAGATTTGTAACCATTGGATTAGAGATCCAACGGTTACGAATTCTCCCCACCCCCTCCAAAAAAATCTCCCCCCCCCTCCAAAAAAATATCTCCCCTCCAGAAAAAAAGAGGCCGTTGGATCTCTAATCCAACGGTCCGAAATTTGGATGATTGTTAGAAATAAAACATCCGGATAATACCTATACACACCCAAAAAATATACAGAATGACGTGTCAAGTTTTGAGTTGCGTTTAACCTCGCGTGCATTGAGACCTGGTTTTATAGCATTATTTTCGCAGAATTAGACTAATATTAAGCAGTCTGAATACATAAAAAAAGCTTCAGTCTGAACACGTATGTATGTATGTATGTATGTATGTATGTATGTATGTATGTACGTGCATGCAGGAGCAACTCCAGCCGCCGTTCTACGTGGACGACGTGGCGGGGCAACCCAAAGGCCCTCCGTTCCGGCCGGTCATCTTCCACGACGGCCGCCTCGTGTGCCGGCCCACGCCGTTCATGTCCCTCGTCATCCTCCTCTGGCTCCCCCTCGGCGTGCTCGTCGCTTTCGTCCGCATCGCCGTTGGCATCATCGTCCCCATCCACATCGTCCCCCGCATCGCGCCCTACTTCGGCGGCGCAGTCATCACGCACGGCCGCGCTCCTCCCCCGGCCAGCTCCAGCTCCGCGGACGGCTCGCCGTCCGGCGTCCTCTTCGTCTGCACGCACCGGACGCTCATGGACCCGGTGGTCCTCGCGACCGTCCTCGGCCGCCGCGTGGCCGCCGTGACGTACTCCATCTCCCGCCTCTCGGAGATCCTCTCGCCGATCCCGACGGTGCAGCTGACGCGCGACCGGGATGTGGACGCGGCGCGCATGCGCGCGGAGCTGTCGCGGGGCGACGTGGCCGTGTGCCCCGAGGGCACGACGTGTCGGGAGCCCTTCCTGCTCCGGTTCTCCGCGCTGTTCGCCGAGCTCAGCGACCGGATCGTGCCCGTGGCGATGAACTACCGCGTCGGGCTCTTCCACCCGACGACGGCTAGGGGGTGGAAGGCCATGGACCCCATCTTCTTCTTCATGAACCCGAGGCCAGTCTACGAGGTGACGTTCCTGAACCAGCTCCCAGCCGAGGCGACGTGCGCGGCGGGCAAGAGCCCCGTCGACGTCGCCAACTACGTGCAGAGGATACTCGCGGCCACGCTTGGGTTCGAGTGCACCAGTCTCACGCGCAAGGACAAGTACCGCGTGCTAGCCGGCAACGACGGCATCGTCAACGCCAAGCCGACGACGGCGACGGAATCAGCATGGCAGCGCCGGGCTAAGGAGGTCCTCGGGTTCTTGCTTCACTGATCACTAGATGGAGTGGCACGTAGCTCAAGTATACTTTGCTCGCAAAAAAGGGTGAGTTATACATGCATGAATGTATTTACGTACGCAAAGAAATGTAAAATTAAGACAGCCAGTACAATTTACCTTACTCCATATAAGATATGTATTTTTGAGAGAGACATATATGATATTCCTTTTAATTGCTTTAATTTTTGCAAGCCTTTGTTCATAATTCATTCCATTTTTTTGCTGCACTATTTTAGGCGAATGTTATTATTGGAATTAACGATCAGAACGAAGTTGACTCCTCTCTAGTCTCTACACTTTCCGATTCCTTATTTTTTTTTCTCCTTGTGCAATGAACTTAGAATTTTCAATTGATCAGTATTTATTAGGTGATAAACCCTTAAGGGATGTCTATCCATCACTCTATAGGATTGTGAGGAAAAAGAATGATACTGTGGCTAAGGTTTTAGCTTCTACGCCACTGGATGTGTCATTTAGAAGAGGTTTGGTGGAAGGTAATTTGACAGCGTGGTATGACTTAGTCTCTAAAGTTGTGACAGTTAACCTTACAAATGAGAAGGATGTGTTTGTTTGGAACCTGCATAGGAGTGGGTATTTCACGGTTCGCTCTATGTATTTGAATTTGATTCAAGAGGGAGTCTTATCCACGAAAAATCCAATATGGAAAATAAGAGCGCCTTTGAAAATTAAAATTTTCCTTTGGTATCTCCAAAAAGGGGGTCACTCTTACAAAAGATAATTTAGCAAAAAGGAATTGGCAAGGGAGTGTCGTGTTGTTTTTGTAACTCTTTGGAGACGATACAATATCTTTTCATTGATTGTCACTTTGCTAGATTTATATGGAACACAGTGCACATCACCTTTGGAATTCATCCACCATCTAGTATATCGGATATGTTTGGCTCTTGGCTTCATGGCATCGGGGCAAAACTCAAAAATCAGATTTTACTAGGTGTTGCGGCTCTCTGTTGGGCAATGTGGTTGAATAGAAATGACGTGGTGTTCAATAATGCTAAAACCAACACCTTTCTGCAAGTCATTTTCAGGGCAACATATTGGATCCGGCTTTGGTCCTTGTTAAGTAAAGAAGAAGAAAAACCAATCTGCAAGAATGGATGCCAGATTTTAGAGACAGTCATCATGGAGGTCTTTGCAAAATTTAGATGGAAGTTCCGGAATAGGATTGAGGCGTAGTGTCTGTTTTTCCTGTATCTTGTGTCTTTTGCTTTGTGTTAGTTCTTGTGCTTGAATGCTCTTGGTTGTAACCTTTAAACTGCGTACGATCTTCGGATTGTAGAGGCTGGGACCTTTTTCATTCACTTAATGAAATTTTCCCTTGATCTAAAAAAAATTAGGTGAGCAAATTCTTGATGGATCGACGACTGTTTGTTCCTTGCACACAACTGTATTCACTGCTCGGTCGGCTGCTCGGCACGCAAGTGTGTATTCACCTCAAGTTGCAGGTGTTTTTTTTGGAGGCTGCAACTTCAGTTAATTGACAGTGTAATTTTAGATAACTAAGAGAAAAAAAATTTCAGTCGTCTGTGCAGTAGCAAAAATTTACCAAACAGCGTCTGATTTTAGGCAAAATCGGTGTATGTTGCCATGTGTTTCGAACCTGTTCTTCAATAACGCGCGCGTTGTCTCTCCGACTATTAAGATCTTAGCGCGTTTTGAATAGGTCTACCAGATGCTTGCATTGTGAACTCGATCTCTACTAGATGCTTGCGTTGTGAACTCGTTCTATGCAAGTACTCCAATTATAAAACTCTTAGAATTTGTAATACTCCTATGCTACTACTCCTACTTGTACTGCGCATGCAGTAACCACAAAGCGCGATGTGACAGCATTAAGGACAGCTGATTTCAGAACTAATAATGCGCAACACAAAACGTACGAAACTTTAGTACTTGTATACAATTAAGACCCTAGGTCCTATTGATGAGGCTCACTACTCTAAGGACATGTTCTTTTCGGCTGCGACTTATGACTTTTGGTTGAAAATTTTAAATTTTGGTTGTTTACGGTACAGATTACGGAGAGACAGATACTCACTTGCGATTTTGGCTGGTATAGATATTGAGATTTTAACGTGTAGATCGTTTAACTTGTAGACCCCGTCTTGAGAAAATACTCTGTTTGAAAGTTAGGTACTGTAGCAAAACCAAAAACCACCAACTTCGGAGGAAAAGAACAGGCCCAGATTTTTGATTTGCTAACTCTTGTATCATAAAACCATAAAAGCGATGTGACATGTAGAATTTGCAGGAGACATGTACAAGTTGAAACCCACGCATCATCGATTGATTTAAAACTTTTTAGATTACCTATAAAAGTTAATATTATTAGATTTGT
Source organism: Dendrocalamus latiflorus (assembly GCA_017311315.1). Taxonomy (NCBI): domain Eukaryota; kingdom Viridiplantae; phylum Streptophyta; class Magnoliopsida; order Poales; family Poaceae; genus Dendrocalamus; species Dendrocalamus latiflorus. Next base: position 8,072,575 of record CM029613.1, on the reverse strand, counting down.
ATTTTAAAAAAATACTTCTATAATAATATAAATTTTAATATGCCTTAATATAAAGTTATACAAATATAGTAGTCAAAGTCGTATCTTGAAAACTATAAAAAAAGACGTTAAGTAAAAGAAAACGAAGGGAGCAGTAGCTAGTGAATGCGTAGCCTTGATGAATACTATTTTTAGTACAACGAGGACGCACTCACGCACACACATACACATAATACGATACACACACATCCACGTGGGGTGCGTCCAATGCACACGTTTTTAGACAAGCGGAGACTCAGAAGTCTCACGGGGCACGGGCATGCATCTTGACCACTGAAAGCACTTACATACGCATGTGTACCTAGGGGACACTTCATGTTAACAGTACTCGATGGCACTGTTCATTTGAACATTGCCCCTCCAAAGGTGTGGTGCCCGGGATCGATCCCAGGCGGGTTGGCAGCATGCTGGCTGCCTTTGCCAGCTGAGCACGGCTTGATTTGCGGCCTTGCTGAATACTGCTTTGGTAGTAGACGGGATAGCGCCCAATGGCCTAAGACTGATCAGTTAGACCATCGGCCCACCAGTACAATCCATGATAAATGTGTGCGCTTATGAATCACCATCACACCGACGAAAAAATTTATTGTGTAACAATTGTAGGGATTGGTTTATGTCACGAGCCAATGGGGTGATGACACATGGCACATGAGTACTGTAGAAAATATGGTAGCACAATTTTTTTTGGTAGAGGCTTCGACGTGTTTTTCCTTCGCTATAGTGCTCCACAATGCTTGCTACAGTGTTCAACAATATTTGCTACAATACTCACGTGCAACATGTTAGCGTCCTATTGGCTCGTGACACAAACTAATCCCTATAACCGTTACACAATAAAATTTCTTTACACCGGCACACCTGCGTAATGCAAGTATGCAACCGTTTGTCTTGCTCACATACGTGCCGATGCCTCAGCAGTTGTTGCCCGCTCGAAGCCTCGAAGGCGCTCGACGATGCCGGTAGGGGAAGGAAGGAGGAAAGCCAGGCAAGCCACCAGCACGGCACACGGCCGTGCGATGCCCGGGGCTATGGCGTGTGCCAGTGAAATGTATGTGCGCCGGCTCGGGATACCAACCGCGCCGTCGAAGCGCGCGGCGCTGGGGGCTGCCTGTCTGTGCCTAGGCTTGCGCCGTAGTAGACCTATCCACTGGGCCGTGCCGGGCAGGCACGGCACGGCCCGTGTAATAAACGGGTCGTGCCGTGCCGGCCCGCGGGCCGCGGTGCGAGCCCAGGCACGGCCCGGGCACGGTTAAGGCTAAACGGGTCGTGCCGGCCCGGCTAGCCCGTTTAGCCGGAAAAAAGAAAAAATAAGGAAAATTGTAGAAAAATAAGGAAAATTGTAGAAAAATAAGAAAAATTGTAGAAAATTCAAAAAATATAGAAAATTGTAGACATTGTTAATCATAAAAATAAATATTTGCAATGACATAATGAGCTTTATTAACTTATTAAATCACATGGGATTGCTGCCTCATTAAAAACTTTACCAAGTAAAAACTCAATTTGAGAAAATCTTGGTAAAGAAAAAAGAGTATAACCTATAAAGCTCATTAGTGACTACATGTGAAGAAAAATATTGAAAATCCTATTCATTGCTATGTAAATACAAATTCTCAAAAGATTCTGTAAATCTTTATTATCTACAGTATGTTGGAGTCTTGATTCAGCTTGTTCCCAGTCTTTGACGGTCAGAAGTACTTCGACCATCTCGTTGCAGAGACTTGTTCGTCGCTCCTCGATTATTCTTCCAGAAAGATTGAATGCTGACTCCGAGGAGACTGTAGAGATAGGAACAGTCAATACATCCCGCGCTAATATGGATTGCACTGGATATGATACCTTCTGGGTTTGCCACCATGAGAGGGTGTTCAACTCCTGCTCGAAGCTGACGCTATCACTGTTAAGATAGCTTGATAGGTCTCCAATACTTTGTCGCCTTCCTCCTCCTAACTGTTGTGTACCTGCACCTGCACAAGAATTAGACAAAGAACCAAAAATCTTGCCCCATTGCATAGCCCCCTAGAGGTGCTAGGGACTACCGGGGGTCTTTCCAAACGCATAGACCCAAACTTATTTTCATATTTATCATATACCTCATATAATTTATTCTTAACTAATGTAAAGTATGAACAATAGTCTAAATCGGTAGCCTCACTTAAAACTTGTAAAACATTTTAATAATACTTGTAAAGTTATAGAAAAAATTTTATCCGTGAGGCCAAAATCTTCTACAACTTTAATAATACTTTCTGCAATATTTTCAGCACTATGTGAAACATTAATTAATTTAAATCATATAATTTTTCCATTATCCAGTCATCATTAACATAATGAGCAACAACACTAATATAATCCTCTCTAGCCCTACCACTCCATATGTCAGAAGTCAAAGCAATAGAGAATGTACAGGTATGAAACATTTCTTTCAATTTATCATGACAATTGTTATAATATTTAATTAAATCTCTAGTTGTTGTTTTCCTAGATACAGAAGTAAATCGAGGGTTATGAGCAGTCCTAATATATTTTTGGAAAGCATCAGACTCACCAAAATTTAAAGGTAAATCTTGAGAAGCAATTAATCTACAAAGAGATTCCCGAGCTACCTCTGGGTTGTACTCCCACGTACGTACCGAGCCGTCGGGGTTATATTGCAGCTGTGTCTGGCACATTTGTATTCCTTGCTTTTTCTTGCAGCTTGCAACATGTCGTTGTAGATGACCCGTCCCACCTGAAGATTTTGCAGTCAATTCATTACCACAAATTTTACAAATAGCATACCTCACCGAAGTCCCATCATTGTCGGTCTTGAACTTCTTATCGAAATCATTCCAAACTGTTGATGTACTAGCTCTTGTTCTTTTTGCACCCGTGCTTTGAGTCGTGGATGCACTTGTTGAGCCAGCAGAAGATGAATCGATTGGACCCTGCGCCATTGGGGCTGTCATTTCTTCGGCATCTCCAGTTTGTACATGTGGACCTTCTGCGGATGGATATGCTTGTTGAAACGATTGCATATCCTCCGCCGAGAGGCCGAATTCGGAGAGTTGAAAATCATAGTTCTCCATTAAATCAACTGCAAATTGAAATAGTAAAGAACGATTAACTTACTATTAAACCAACAAATAATAGCAAAAAATTAAACCAATAAATATTACCAAAAAATTAAAATAAGACAGCAATTACCACCTTTGCAGTTCTCACAAAAAACTTTGAAGATTTTTGAATTTTCGGAATTTTGCCCGAATTTTCACCAAATTTGCGCAAACACTTTCGGATTTTTCAGAGCTAAACCGAGAGAGAAGAGTGAGGTTTGAGGTGTGGAAAATGGAGGCCGGCTGCCCCCTATTTATAGAAAAAAATTTCAGATTTTTTCCGAATTTTTTGCTATTTTTTTGGATTTTTTACCCCCAACGGTAAAAAATGTCTATTTTTTGAATTAGGCGGGCCGGGCGTGCCGTGCCAGGCCGGAACGGCCCGTTTAGAGCCGTTGGGCGGGCCGTGCCGCACCCTCGGCCCAGGCCCGGCCCGGTCCGTCGTGCCGGCCCGGCCCAGCCCATTTAAATACCGTGCCGTGCCTTAATCGGGCCGGGTCTACAGTGCCGGGCCGTGGTGCGGCCCGGTTAGGCCCGGCCCATTTGGCCACCACTACGCCATAGCACTTCCGGAGTCGCGACCGCGCCTGCATGTCGTGCCACGTTGCCCTTTCTGGAGCCGCGACCGCGCCGACGGCATTGCATTTCTGGAGGGACGGGCCATGGGAAGATGGGATGACTGGCCGGTGCCCGATGGCCTCTTCGGCCCCGACCGGGGTGCGTCTAGTGTCCGCTTACGTTGTAAACGCGCGAGAGGATTGGTTACTAGGACATAAGGCAAACTCCTGTGAATGGGCAAAAAGGGACAGAGAAACGCTGTCGGCGACGAAGTTGAAACTAGCAGTGACCTACCTGGGTTGTCGGCGACGAACCGGATGGCGACCCAGCCGGCGGTGGGCACGCTGATAGTGTTGCGCTGCACCGGGTCGACGAGGTTGTACTTCGCGGTGTCGTTATTTGCGTCGTAGTTCCCGAACACTTGCTCGACGACGTAGAAGTCGTAGCCGTGCAGCTGGAGGGGGTGGCTCTCGGCGCCTAGGATGCTCATATCCTGCAGCACCACCTCGACGGTGGTGTTGAACTTGAGCGGCACCACCCGGGTGCCGTGGGTCAAGAACGTGTTGTTCGGCGGCGTGCCGGTGTAGTTGAACTTGCGCAGCGGCGCCGCGGGGAAGTTGGCCATGAGCACGCCGTTGTACCGGCGCTGGTAGTGCGCCTGGAGGAGCGAGGTCTTGGGCATGATGAACGACACGTTGTTGATGGACGCGGCGAACCTTGTGCCGTTCGGGCCCTGGCACGTCCCGTTGACCCGGTTTTGGCATGGGTCCGCACCGAGCCCGACGGCGAAGAAGAAGTGCCTGTCCACCGGCGGCACGCGCGCGCGCTTGGTACTGCGTGCTCGCGAGGCTCCGGATGTTGCACGAGAAGTTGGCCACCGCGCCGGTGTCGTTGTACGCGGGGAGGCTCCGGAGCGCGGCGGGGCTCTGGGGGGAGTACGCGAGGACGGCGTTGGCGGTGGTGTTGTCGAACGTGCCCACGGTGTTGGTGTAGGGCGCGATGGCGATGGCGAAGGCCGGGGAGGACGGGTTGGCGGCCGCGGTGAGGAGCACGTCCATGGTCTGCCCCGGCAAGATGACGAGCGTGGTGGCGGCGAACGGCTTGACGTAGCTGGCGTCCGCCCGCACGACCGTCAGCGTGTGGTTGGCCACCGCGAAGAAGAGCTCGTCGTTCAACGCCGCGTTGATCAGCCGCAGCAGGTATGTCCTCCCGGGCTTCACCTTGAGCTTCTACGTGCCTGCGACACGTAAGAAAAATCGCAGATATCATCAACGCTACTTTTACTCCGTGGGCCGTCGACATGGCCCCGCCCACCCGCTCCGCAGCTGCCGCACGCCGTGCCTGCACGAACACGCGCGCGCCGTCGCACGAAGATCGTTAGCTCGCCTCGAATGCGCGCGCGGGTTGCATCTAAACTAATAAAGCACCAGTTGAAATTATCCTACACCCACCTAACAATTACCTGCTCCACAGTTATGACCTTAACTACGTCCACACCACAATATGCACCCAGAAATACACAATCATAAAAACGTGCGCACCAAATTAACTCTCCTCCATTCTCTCTCCTTACCCAACCATATCCGACGGTCATCCTTCAATGGATCTGCAGTACCCCTCCACCCCGCGCCCCCGCTCGACCTGCGCTGCCCCCTCCCTCCGCCTCCCCTGCGCCTCCTCCGCCTCCCCCTCCTCCCCCGCGCCTCCCCTCCTCCCCCGTGCTTCCTCCGCTCCCTCCGCCTCCCCCGCGCCTCCCCCGCGCTTCCTCCGCTCCCTTCGCCTCCCCCACGCCTCCCCTCCCTCCCGCGTCCCTACGCTCGCCTCCTCCCCACCCCGCGCCGCGCCGCCGTCTTCTCCTCCCCACACCACCCCGCGCCGCCGCCTCCTCCTCCCCCCACCCCGCGCCGCCGCCTCCTCTTCCTCCTCCCCACCCCACCCGACGCCAAAATCCCCCCGGCGATCCGCCGCTCGTGCTCCGATCTGATCTAGGGTTTGGCGCGGCCGGCAGAGCTAGGGTTTGGCGCGGCGCGGCATGGAGAGCCTGGTCCTCGCCTCCTGCTCCGCCTCTCCCCGCCTCCTCCTCTCCGCCGCCCGCCGCCGCTTCCTTCCCTCCCCACCCCGCATCGCCTTCTCCCTATCCCGCACCGCCTCCTCTTCCGCCCCCACGCGCCGGCGCCTCCTCCTTCCCTCCCCACCCGCCGCCGCCTCCTTCCCTCGCTCTCTCGCGATGGCGGTGAGTGCATCCTCTCCGATCTCTCGCTGCGGCTTATCCTCTTTCCCCCCTAATCTCCCCTTCGTTTTTAACACTTCTTTGTGGGGATTCCGCAGTGGCAGCACGCGATGGATGGATCCCGCGCCGGCGGGAGCCAGGCGGCGGCGCCGGCCGGGCCGGGGACGCAGATGACGCAGTAAGCTTTGAATCTTCCATCTTGTTCTTGTTTCGGTTCTCGCGGTGGTGGTTGAGATCGTGATTCATGAGAGCAAACGTTTACCTATTTGGGGGTTGGAGCGGGAGTGATGCTTTGTGGATGAAGTTCGTCATGGTGATTTGGACGCCGATGGTAAAATTAATCCCCTGGTGATCAGATGGGCTTCTCTATGTGATTTTTTCTGGTGAAATTGTCCTGACATGGAGAAGTAGGGCTTTTGTTTAGTGAAATTAGGTGGATTTTCCCAAACTAGGGTTTGTAATCTATGGTACTCACTGCTTTGGGTTGTTAGCTAGTAAAGTTTGTTATACTCAGAATACAAATGGTTTCAGAATATTTGTTATAAGTGTGCAGCATAGTTATTACACTATTGGACTTCGTGCATAACATACTCATAAGAACTGACCTTGCTAGACATCATTCCTTGTTTTGCTTCCTTTGGTGATGTATATATTGAATAATTTTTACCTTTAGACAAGGAAGCAATGGCCATAAGAACTGTTTTGAGTTGTTTGATTAAACAATTGATGGTCTTCCCCTGTTGTGTGCCAATTGTTTCTATTGTTATACAGGTTCTAGCAAAGAATCCTCTATCACTAATGGACCTTTCATTGTTCCCTTGAAACGAACATTACAAGAAAGAGTGGTTAAAACAGAGAGCTGCTATTTGTGTGGGTAAGAATAAGATTATGTACATTGACGGAATTCACATAATTACGTGATGTCATACAAGATATGGTTAATGTGTAACTTCTTGCTTATTTTTCTAATTCTTTAAGTGTTGTATGATTAGCCACATCAATATGCATTTACCTGCAGTTTCTGTGTTGATCTATTGAACTCAAGTAAATAATCTGAACTCCAATGTATGCAGCAATGATGTAGATGGAGAGAAGGATTTTCGAGGAATGTATTGTGCAGTGTTAACCACAAGGTGGTACTTTTCTGATCAAGTGTTTTATTGTTTTGGCATTTTGTGCTCAACTGATCTGTGCACAGTAATGCCTCTGTTATGGCTTCAATCTCTACATTGGTGTTTCTGCAATTCGAAATTTGTGAACCAAAATAAACTGCTGATGGTTTGGTTTCTGCAAGTCTATTTTTTTTATAGAAAAAACAGACGAGTGTTTGTATTTTGTATGTCCATTGTTTAGTTGGTATTCTGATACCTTTTTCTCCTTTGGTTGTATTGCAGTTCGCTTGTTGTGTCAGCTGCGATTCTGAAAGTGCGCACAGAAGAAATTGCAGAACTTGTTCTTATTGCTACACGTAATGGGTGCAGGAAGAAGGTGGGAATGAATCTGAACTGTACAGTCCATAATGAACTCTGTCAGTTATCTGATGTAAATCTAATTTTGCATGCTCTCCATATAGGCAAAATGTTTTCACTTCCCCTAAGTTCCTAAGAAAAAAGATCCTCTTATATCTAATCATTTTTGCTCCCCTTCAGTTGTTTTCATCATATAGGACTAAGAAGTACTAAAGGCCTTTACTCAACTGTTGTGATACTTATGAACGAAACCAATATAATTCATTCAATCCATCATAAATGATTAACTAATATTCTTATTTGTTTGGTGTCTCTCTGCAGGGCTACTTTACGCTTCTCCTAAGGCTCATTGAGGCACATTTGAAAGCCTGGAATGTCCGATTTCTTACGGCGCCTATTGATCCTGAAATGGAGTCAATCTGGTCTGAGAAGCTTGGGTTCACCATTTTATCTGATGAAGAGGTAATTGTGTCCTATTCTTTGTGTTTGCGTATTTCCTGTGGTTGATGGATAAGTTCTGTTTTTTTTAACTAACTGGATCTAACAATATTGATATCACTCCAATAGCACTAACGTAGTTGCGCTATTGTTGTTATGCCTGTTTCCAGAAGAAGTCGCTGCTGGAGGCACACCCCTTGGTGATGTTTGAGAACCTAAGATTGGCGCAGAAATCACTTGCTTGAGCAAAACTGATCTCGTGGTTTGTAGGAGAAAAGTTACCTTTGAGATCTTCTGCTAACTATGCTGTTATATTAGGTTGCCGATTTGGAAGATCTTGAAGAGGACAAATTCCTTAATGCTGTTGTTAAGGTGGGCTCAATAATATACGCCCTGGCTGTCAATGATGCTTGTTGTAGGGGTGGCCCAACCCCCCGTGACTGGGCCGTGCAACTAATCCAACATGTAATAGGCCCAATAGTGTAGAGGAATATAACAGTGTAAATATACCAGTGTACCCTCATCCTTTGTAAATACTAAGGGGTAGAATGGGAAATGTGGATTTCCCATTCTACCCCACTCGCATATATATAAGCCCCCAGGAGGGGCAAAGGGGGACGGCTCCCTCATTCTCACCAACACTCCTACAGACTTGGCTCTCCTCCTTCTACTAGTCCTCCTCTTTCCTTGTTTGGCCCGTAGCCACAACAGATGGCACCGTCCGTGGGGACTGGATGAAAAGTCGCTTAAGGAGTTAGAAGCAGTTCTTGGGAGCGTCATCAGTGACAGATAAGTAGTTTGCTCACTAAAAATTTAAGTATATTTTGCCGTGATTTGTAGCCGGTGGGCTGTGTAGATCTGCTCGAATCGCTCGTTCGTAGGTAAAATATCGAGTAGATCTAGTCGAATCACCTGTTTTCTAGGTGGCGTATAGAGTAGATCTAGTCACAGGGGCTTTGTATGTACGCTCCGCTCCGTTTTGTCGATGCATAATTGAATAGATCTAATCGAATCGCCTATTTTTTATACTGCTGCTACCTTCGCCTTGCTGGTGCGTTCATGCAGGAAAAATGAGTGGAGGCGGCGTTCGCAAAGCCAGTCCGTGTGCCCTCGACTCCCGTGCGGAGTGCACCTCGCCAAGCGCGCCTTCGCACCAACCTCCGCCGAGTCTCCGCTCACCCACGAGCTCCACGTATCCATCCACGAAATGTTCATGCACAGTTCGTAGATGGGCACATACACAAAATATCCATCCATCCAAATATCTATACTTGCGTGCATGCGTATCCACCCGTACAAGTGTTTATTCTTGCATGCATGCATATCCATCATGCATGGTATCAGCTCACAGGGCAATACACTCAGGCGTCACTAGCGGCAATAAAGCACTTTGTGTATATGCATGGCACATGCATGTCGCAGGCTACCAATGACTCCGCGTCAGCGACTCGGCAAGGTATACTCTGCGCCAGCCTCCGCAGCTGCCTCCATTCGGCGAAGCCTCCGCCCGGGCCTCCGACCACGCGGTGCCTCCGCGTCTGCCAGTGCTCTCGCCTTCGCGACGACGGCGGGCTCCGCGACAACAGCGTGAGGGTCTTCGCGCACTGGCCGAAGGCTTCGCGTCGTCGTCCGCCCTCGAGCCCGAAGGCTTCGCGTGGGGACGAGCTGAGCCTCCCAGCCATAGCGGACACGCCGTCGGCATCGGCACCGCTGCTACTGTAGAAGGTGGCGGCAGCGCTGTACGCGCGGTGCGCGTCGCACGCGGGTATGAGCTCTACAGCTGCGAACCTCCTCTCGCGGAGTACGCCGCGCACCCCGCCCGCCGGAGCCTGCGTGCATACGCGAAGATCCCTACCCGTTGCTGGACTTCATCTCGTCGACGACGCGGAAGCCACTATCCGGGCGGACTCTGTCGGCGCTCGGCGCAGACTTCGCCTTGGCAACGATGCGGATAAGAGCTGAGGCTGAGGCTTGCTTCTGCCGGCGAGGTGTACCCTTCGGCGTATACCCTCCGAGCGTTACGCTGCTCCGCACTAGCGGCCTCCGTGCAGCCGAAGCTGGGGTTTCGACCTCCGCTCGCGCTTCGCTTGCCTCCGCGCTGCAAACATCAGGTAAGAGTCCCACGCTGCAGACATCAGGCAAGTGTCGGGTTTCACGTGCATCCATGCATGAATCCATCCGCCAGCATGAAGCCAGTACATTCCTGAGTACCCTGCATGCATTCAATGGTAGCATCTCATTATTACTTGTACTGTATGCAATAAGTGCACGTACTAGCTTGCATATAGTATCCATTTTTCTCGCTGTGCATTTGCTAGCGTTGGCAGACGGCATGATTGCATGCATGCAGCCTTGCATTAGCTAATGTACATCCGGCAAGGTGGGTGCGTGAGTAACATGTGAAGGCGTCAAGACTTCGCGTCGCGCCCCCGCGAGGTCAAGCCTCCGCGCCAACGTTACAGCCACTCAGGCGTATGCTCGAAGCCGCTTGCTTCGGCGTCGATGCGGAGACATACTTCGACTGCAGCGTCCACGAGCCTCCGCTCGGGGGAAGACTGCTGGCCCGCCTGGCGTCCGCAATGCGTACATCTCGCTGTGCGCCCCGGCGGTGCAGCCGGCGAGCTCGTCCTGGAGCCGGAGTACGAGATGGCTGAGCAGCGCGAACGTGGCGACCCCCCGCGGCGCGCGCGGGTATCACTTCGTGACATCCACCGCTGCTTTTCCAGAGCCCACATCGGTAATGTATAAGCTTCACGTATCTATCCATGCATGCACTCTCAAAATGCTTATCATCGCATTCATACGTGGAGTTGATGCCTTCGTATTGCATGCATGCACCCACTAAGCACGTACGCATGGTATGAGACAATGGGCAGGCACTAAGGGAAATGTTGAGTGGCTCGACTGCGATCTGCCGTGGACGAACCTAGAGCTCTTTCTTTCCCGGATCTGCCCGATCAGACCGCTTGCTACGCCCCTTCATTCTGCGCTTGGTCCCGATTTGCTAACCTGCAGATTGTGGCGGCGTGGTCCGCATGCGAGGCGCCTGCCTCCGCTCAGCATCAGCGCGTAGCTTCGCCTCCGCGGCGTGGCCCCCACAACGGCGAAGTATTCTCCGACCTCGCCACAATGGGACTTCGCGTCGGCACGGCTACGCAATTCGAGTCCCGGAATGGCCCGTACTCGGCGCCGCCTTCGGTAGCTCCAGACACGTCTCGTGTCGACCTCCGCAGCGCCGTCTCCGTCATCGGCCGTGCTTCTTCGAAGTCTCCGCTGGTGCCGCCTGAGTCTCCGCCGGCCTGTTCGAACTTTCTGCCAGGATCTCCGGAGCCTCCATCGCGGTGTCCGAAGTCTTCGTCAAGCTGTTCGAGGCCTTCGCCGCAGCATCCGCACTCTTCGCCGAGCTGACGTCCGGGGCATTCACGTCGGCGTCCACATGGGAGACTCTCGCGTCAACCCTGAGTTCCACGCCGACCCTGCCGGGCTCCGCGCAGATTCTGCCCTTCGCGCAGACTCCGCCGGCCTCCGCGGGACTCGTGTCAACCCCGAGCTCCGCCTCGGCCTGGCACTTGAGGCGATGCCTACGACTCCGGCTCCGGGTCTCCGCGCTACTTGGACCCCGCGCCGTCTTCGAGTCTTCGCCTGTCTCCGCGCAGCAGGGGACTCCGCGACATCGAAGTCCACCGCAGAGCCACCTCGACCAAGGTCTCCGCGCTACTAGGGGCTCCGCACCGGTACGCACTGTATGTGACCTCGTACGATGCTTCAATAATCACCACTGCTTTCCTTGTGTGCATGGCATTGAAAAGTGGTTGGTCATCATATCATGTATAGCGACTACAGTTCCATTCTGAGAGCATTTGATTTGGCCGTTTTTGCTCCTTCGGTTTTGGCCTGCTTTGGAGCATTTAATGCTTTCCTGGCACTGCACTTTGGAGCATTTTGTTGTCGCAGCCTTCGGCCTTTTCGTTGTTGCCTCTGTTTTGGTCCCCGTTTTTGATTTAAATCGCACGACGGCCTGGCGCCTCGGCGTAGTCTACGGACTTTAAATAAGACGTAGCGTCGAGCCTAGCTCCGCACGCGAGAGTCCGCGGACTATAAATAAGACGTAGCGTCAAGCCTAGCTCCGCACGCGCGAGTCTCCGGACTATAAAGAAGGCGTAGCGTCGAGCTCTGCTCCGCACGCCCTAGTCTACGGACTTTAAATAAGACGTAGCGTTGAGCCTAGCTCCGCACGCGAGAGTCCGCGGACTATAAATAAGACGTAGCGTTGAGCCTAGCTCCGCACGCACTCTACGGAGTATAAATAAGACGCAGCGGGGGGACGCCCCCGCGCGCACTCTACGGAGTATAAATAAGACGTAGCGTTGAGCCTAGCTCCGCACGCACTAGTCCACGGACTTTAAATAAGACGTAGCGTCGAGCCTAGCTCCGCACGCGCGCACTCTACGGAGTATAAATAAGACGTAGCGTCGAGCCTAGCTCCGCACGCACTAGTCCACGAACTTTAAATAAGACGTAGCGTCGAGCCTAGCTCCGCACGCGCGAGTCTCCGGACTATAAAGAAGGCGTAGCGTCGAGCTCTGCTCCGCACGCCCTAGTCTACGGACTTTAAATAAGACGTAGCGTTGAGCCTAGCTCCGCACGCGAGAGTCCGCGGACTATAAATAAGACGTAGCGTCGAGCCTAGCTCCGCACGCGCGAGTCTCCGGACTATAAAGAAGGCGTAGCGTCGAGCTCTGCTCCGCACGCCCTAGTCTACGGACTTTAAATAAGACGTAGCGTTGAGCTCAGCTTCCGCACTCGCGACTCTACGGAGTATAAATAAGACGCGGATGTTGTCCCTGCGCAGTCTACGGACTCTAAACAAAACGCGAATCCCGCGCATGCCGTGGACACCTGTAAGAACCCAGATATAAACATCTGGAATCCTCTGTGATTTCATTGCACTATTCCCTGGATCAGTAGATAGTGCTCACAGTTACAGAAATGAATAACAAAATACATATCATGCGGAAGCGTAAATATAATAGTAGACTTACTCATGGGCCGATTAGGCCGAAATCATGAAATTGCAGCAGCGGAAGAACGAAGCACGCAAGTGGGACCTTCAGGACATGCCCACAGGCAGCCAACTGGAGGTTCACGACCTAGCCCTTGACATCTTCATCTTCTCTGCCAGCTTGTCCAATCTTGTTGCTGAGGTGAGGTGATTTGATTCCTAAATTTTGTCGCAAAAGCGAGCGTGAGCACTCCGACCCCGTGCTCCGCGAGCCAATACACAGAATGCAAATAAATAGTATGCATGGCTTAACAAAGGAAAGGCTCGGGTTGTTTTATTTGCCATAAAACGCATCTAGTAGCATTTCTATTACTATATCATATTGTTGTTTTTGTGACCTAAAGACTCCTCACCACAAATGACATCATCGACTTAATCCACCAAAGACTCGAGCTCTTTATTAACTGCTGTCTAAGACTCCCAACAACGATTGCCATAATTGACTTAATCCACCGAGATTACACTTCCTTTATTGAGTGCTCTCTAACTCCAAACAACATGTGTCATCCTCTACTCAATCCACCGATCATATTCTTTCTGTATTGGTTGCTGTCTAATACTCGAAACAGTGATCAACATCATTTAATTAATCCACCGATCATTCACTCTCTATATGGTTTGCTGTCTAAAACTCCAATCAGCGAATATCATCAATTATTCCATCCACCAATCAAATGCTGACTAATCCCCAAACAGCGAGTATCCTAATTTATATAATATCACTTAATTAATCCACCACTATCTTTTGTATTCTAATCCCTAACAATCCAATCCATTTTGTTACTGATCCACAACCATAATTTGCTCTTCCACTTATTACCTTATAATCCATCTCTAACTACTTCACTATTGTACCTCCACCAAGAATATCGTTGATCAAGTCTACGAATCGCTAGTATACATCCACCAAAATGTCATTGATCAGATCTAGAATTCTCTAATAAACATCCACGAAGAATATCATTGATCAGGTCTATGATTCACTAATATATATCCACCAAGGTTATCATTGGTCAAGACTAAGCACCCATAGTTATTTTCATACCTCCAAATTCCCAACATTCAAATTATCCATCTAGTATTTGATCAAATCGTATTAATCCCATCATTATCAATATCTTCCAAGAATTTATACTAAGTATCAGTGCTGTAATCCAACAATTACTTTTATACTCTCTAATTCTACCAAGATTATTTGAATCATCTATCTAGTTTATATATTCATTTAGGCTCCACCAATTTATCTTTCCAAAATCCACACTATCATTATCCCTATTATGATCAACATGAATCCGCCAACTTCTTTATGCAATTGACATAAACAACCATCTTCTTTTCTTACGACTCCATTTATTCTTCCCATATTTTATCTTGTAAGAATAGAAATGCCACTAATTGTAATACAATACATAGAATTTCCTGAGACCTAGCAGCTTTAGAACAAAACATAATGTTCAAGGAATATTACCATAATTTTCCATACATATGGCATCACACCATATGTCTAATATCACTATAATTTTTCCATACATACGGCATCACACCGTATCACATCTTTCAGCGTTATAGCCGCTTAACTTACCACTGGGACGACACCCAGGACAACTCAAATCAGGGCTTTCCACTGCCCTCCACTTTTTCATCCCACCCACAAAACATTTTGAAATAGAACTATATATGGTTAAGTTCTCATGTCTGTCCTTGACCGTGGGCACGGCTATTCGAATAGTTTTAGACTCTGCAGAGTTTGCACACTTTACCCACAAGAGATAAATCCACTCGTTGCCCCACATGATTCCTTAGCCATGCGGTTGAGTAGACCATCACAGGACCTTTACAATGCATTTTTCCTAGCAGAGTTACGCCCGCTAAGGTTTCCACTTCTTCCGGGTACGACCACCCTTCCAGAAGCCCCCTCTTGCGCCGTCACGTCGGAGGATGTGGCCATCCTCTACCCGCCCGTGTTCACACCGGCGCAACTCTTACTAAGTCGATGCAAATTAGTTAGCCCTGCCTACACTTTGCCAGCTTGTGGTTGTACTTGTTGTACACTGGGAGGTCATGACAAGATTCAGTCCTTATTGGTATCTGGGCGGTCTACCACTAACCCACTTTGTGCTTCCACTGCACCACACATACACACCCTCGAACCAATCCGCCCAGATATTTAAGCAAGTTGGGGATTTTGAGAGTGTAAAATAACCATATCCAACATACACCAGTCATTACCACCATGACTGCCCAACCAATTTTTCTCATGATTAAAAGTGATGCTTGGGAGTTCTCACGCCCATGAGTATCTAAACAACACTAAGCATGGCATATAATTACGGACTTATTTTTGAAAGGTTACTATTGTAATTTTGCTAGGGCGACAAAGTTCACATACCAAAGAATGTGTAATATTATTCAAGACAAGCAATTGGGCATATAACTAGAATCAATTAAACATGCATTTGCATATAAAATAACAGCATGCAATTTGATAATTTAAACAAAAATAATTTGCAGAAAGTGTAGGTTCAACATGATCAAAGTATTGACTCGCCTGGCGCTGTTTACCGCGGTCTTGAGCTCACACGATGCTTTCTCTTCAGTTTTTGGCATTTATCTTCACTTCGAGCTTGACCTCACTGGATCCCATGAGTCTTCACGACTTCCAATTTTCTAATTACGCGATAAACAACTGAATCCAATTAAAAGCAAATAACTCAAAGGATCCCAATAAATCCGAATAAATTTAGTTTAGATTTATTATCAGTTATTGGGTGATTCAGATGATCTGAGACAAGGCCTGTGGTGTGATATTCTATGTACCTCATTTTATCGCTAGGTTAAGTTTAATTTAAATTAGGGTCTATTTATACGGGTCCTAGCTTGTTATATAAATTTATGTTCAGTACCATTATTCATTTAAAACTAACATTAAGATTTAATTAGTGTCACTTTTATTATCTTGCCGTTACTTTAGTTACTAATGGGCTTAGCTTCATCTCAAATTTTAGTTTAAACTTAGTTATCTTGGCAATGCCTGGTATATAGGGTCGTATTTCAATATTTGCTAGTTAGCAAAAATCTATAGCTACAATTTATTTAATGAAGGTATGTTGAATATCAAGCCTAGATTTTTAATTATAACTAATGGTAGCCTTTATTAAATTTGAATATTTAACTAAAAGAGATTTTCTTTATTATTGCCCTTACTTAGTAGTTAACCATTCACTTCATTTAGGCAAATCACATTAATTATTTATATGTGATAACTAGTCCAAATACTAGTGGCTTTATACCCAAATTATTTAATAGTCAAAAATAGTTCTCTTGATTGCTTAGGGTACATAGAGATGATGACTAAGGTCTTTATCATGCTATGGTCACTCCTATGTTGTTCACTAATATACAATGGCTTAGGTTTTATTTTAATTTAAAGTTATTTATCTGGGCAAAGATTGTTCTATGGAATCACATTTCATTATCTGCCACTTAGCAAAAGTCTATCGTTAGGATTTATTTCGTGGCATGATAATTATTAGGGCATATAGGTTTATATTTCAATTAAGGGTAACCTCTGTTAAACTTGGATATTTAATCTATATGGCGCTTATTCCAAATTTTTAAACCTTAAATAATCTCAGCTATTTCCTAATTAAGTCTTTATTGCCTTCCATGAATAAATTTCTAATTTGACTAACTATTACATAATGCAACTGGATTAAAGCAGTAAACAGAAAAAAGAGAGGAGAAAACAGTGCAGCCAAGGTCCTCGAACGCGGGACATAGAACTTTTATGCACTCGCGGCTAGCCAACTGGGATGTTGCCCTTGAACCACAGGGAACTCAACTTTGAAGAGGCGGATGCAGCGGTGGGGCTCAACAGGGAGTCAGCTGGCCGAAACAGGGGAGGCAGTCGGCGTGGCTGAGCTGCGGGGACGCCGACGAGGGGGTGGCCTGGGAGGCTGGGCGGACAGCAAAACGGAACCGCGAGGAAGCCGGGATGCCATTGGGGAGGTGGCGCGGCCCGGAACGGCGGCGAGGCGGACGAGCTACGGCGCGGGGCGGCCGGCGGTGGAGGTGGAACGGGGCGCCGGCGCCGGAGAGGAAGAAGGGGAGGAATGGCGGTAGCGCGAGCAGCAGAGGGCCACGGGAAACTCACCCCGGTGGTCGACGGGGCCGGAGGAGGGCCGAGGCGTGCCGGCGGCGGAGGCCATGGGCGGCGCAGGGATGTCATCGTCGCCGGCGCGCTACGGTGCAGGGAGGAGCAGGGCGGTGCTCGGAGAAGCTTCGTGGCGGCGAGGTGATGCTTCTGAAGAGAGGAATCGAACCGTGACGCCCGGGAGGAGCAGCGGCGGAGATGGAGGTGTCGGCGGCCGGACTTGGGGCGGAAGATGGCGTCGGCGGTCTCCACTGCACCAATCTCCAATTAGTTGAAGGGGAGCGGAGATGAGGCTTAGGGGCACGAGGTGACGCGCTCGTTTCATGGAGGGGTCGCCGAGGTGGCCGGGACGGCATGGAGGCACGGCGGCGGCTCACGGGCATGGGAGTGCTTGAGCTCAGGGAAGAGAGGAGGAAATCGGAGGGAAAGAGTGAGGAAAGAAAGGGGAGTGGCGTGAGGCTATGGGGGGAAACCGACGGCTTTCATAGCTGCAGAGGGGGCGGGGGACCGGGCGGTGGGGGTGGAGAATCGCCGGGCAAGGACGGGAGGCGCGGGGCTCGGCGCGCGAAGTGACTGGGCGAGCGGCGCGTGAGCAGAGGATCTTCGAGGGGGATTTGGCGTGATGGTGTGCAGTGCTGCAGCTTTGGCGCAGAGAGGGAGGAGCGGTGAGAGAAGGAGAAAAGAAAGAGAGCAGGAGGAGGGAGACGCGGACGCACAGCAGCCACACGCAGAGGCCAGGAAGAAGAGAGAGGGAGGGAAAAAGAAAAAAGACTGGACCTGGAGGATGGCCGGCTGTCAGTGAGGGAAAAGAGAGAGTGGAAAAAGGAGAAAAGAAAAGGAGAAAGGGCCCACCTGCCATAGAGAAGGAAGAGAAGGGAGGGAGGAAAGGATTTAAGCAAAATTTTAGAATCTGAATTTTTAATTTAAATTCCTATTTCATGTTTAAGATTATTGATTTCAATTTTTGAGATTTTAACCCAAATATTGGTTCAAATATCTAGATACAAAATTTAATATTTCTCTATCTTCTATTTTAATTAACTTTGCTCTTGGATTTTGATTTTTGATTTTATTTTGCTTAGAACAAAACTCAGGAAAACCCAAATAAGATTTTGAACAAAAAATTCAAATACCAGTAAGATGCAAACAAAAGTTTAAAATTACTCAAAATTTCAAACATCCAAAATTTAGGATGTTACAACACCGTCCTCGCGCATACTCCCCGGAGTATAAACAAGACGAGGATGCTGATCCCACGCTCTCTACGGAGCATAAATAAGACGCAGGTGTTGTCCCTGCGCAAGTCTACGGACTCTAAACAAGTCGTGCGCTGAGGTCCGCCTCCGCACGCACCAGTCTGCAGACTATAAATTAAGTCGTGCGCCGAGGTCTGCCTCCGCACGCAACAGTCCGCGGACTCTAAATTAAGTCGTGCGCCGAGGTCTGCCTCCGCACGCGAGAGTCTGAGGACTATAAATTAAGTTGTGCGCCGAGGTCTGCCTCCGCACGCAACAGTCCGCGGACTCTAAATTAAGTCGTGCGCCGAGGTCTGCCTCCGCACGCGAGAGTCCGGGGACTATAAATTAAGTCGTGCGCCGAGGTCTGCCTCCGCACGCGAGAGTCCGCGGACTATAAATCAAGTCGTGCGCCGAGGTCTGCCTCCGCACGCGAGAGTCCGCGGACTATAAATCAAGTCGTGCGCCGAGGTCCGCCTCCGCATGCGCCAGTCTACGGACTATAAATCAAGTCGTGCGCCGAGGTCTGCCTCCGCACGCGAGAGTCCGCGGACTATAAATCAAGTCGTGCGCCGAGGTCCGCCTCCGCACGCGCCAGTCTACGGACTATAAATTAAGTCGTGCGCCGAGGTCTGCCTCCGCACGCGAGAGTCCGAGGACTATAAATTAAGTCGTGCGCCGAGGTCTGCCTCCGCACGCGAGAGTCCGCGGACTATAAATCAAGTCGTGCGCCGAGGTCCGCCTCCGCACGCGCCAGTCTACGGACTCTAAACAAGTCGTGCGCTGAGGTCCGCCTCCGCACGCGAGAGTCCGAGGACTATAAATTAAGTCGTGCGCCGAGGTCTGCCTCCGCACGCAACAGTCCGCGGACTATAAATCAAGTCGTGCGCCGAGGTCCGCCTCCGCACGCGAGAGTCCGAGGACTATAAATCAAGTCGTGCGCCGAGGTCCGCCTCCGCACGCAACAGTCCGCGGACTATAAACAAGTCGTGCGCCGAGGTCCACCTCCGCACGCACCAGTTATCCTCACGCACTCCACGGAGTATAAAAATTGCGCAATGGTCGAGACACTAGGGAGTGCCTCGCCTTCGTGATGCGGCACCTGGATGTCGCACCTTCGAGCGCGTTGCACCAGGGAGTGTATCACTCCTTTTGGAAGGTAGGGGAACGGCGGTCTCGCCTCCCTACCTCGGCGTGCGTAGTGCCTTCGGCCTACGCCCCAAGCGCCCGCTATCCGCGGGCACTCCTTTTCGAAGGTAGGGGAACGGCGGCTTCGCCTCCCTACCTCAGCGTGCGTAGCGCCCTCGGCCTACGCCGCAAGCGCCCGCTCTTAGCGGGCACTCTTTTCGAAGGTATAGGAACGGCGGCTTCACCTCCCTACCTCAGCGTGCGTAGCGCCCTCGGCCTACGCCGCAAGCGCCCGCTCTTAGCGGGCACTCTTTTCGAAGGTAGGGAACGGCGGCTTTGCCTCCCTACCTCAGCGTGCGTAGCGCCCTCGGGCTACGCCGCAAGTGCCCGCCCTTAGCGGGCACTCTTTTCGAAGGTCGGGGAACGGCGGCTTCGCCTCCCTACCTCAGCGTGCGTAGCGCCCTCGGCCTACGCCGCAAGCGCCCGCTCTTAGCGGGCACTCTTTTCGAAGGTCGGGGAACGGTGGCTTCGCCTCCCTACCTCAGCGTGCGTAGCGCCCTCGGCCTACGCTGCAAGCGCCCGCTCTTAGCGGGCACTCTTTTCGAAGGTAGGGGAACGGCGGCTTCGCCTCCCTACCTCAGCGTGCGTAGCGCCCTCGGCCTACGCCGCAAGCGCCCGCTCTTCGCGGGCACTCTTTTCGGAGGTAGGGGAACGGCGGCTTGGCCTCCCTACCTCAGCGTGCGTAGCGCCCTCGGCCTACGCCGCAAGCGCCCGCTCTTAGCGGGCACTCTTTTCGAAGGTAGGGAACGGCGGCTTCGCCTCCCTACCTCAGCGTGCGTAGCGCCCTTGGCTTACGCCGCAAGCGCCCGCTCTTAGCGGGCACTCTTTTCGAAGGTCGGGGAACGGCGGCTTCGCCTCCCTACCTCAGCGTGCGTAGCGCCCTCGGCCTACGCCGCAAGGGCCCGCTCTTAGCGGGCACTCTTTTCGAAGGTAGGGGAACGGCGGCTTGGCCTCCCTACCTCAGCGTGCGTAGCGCCCTCGGCCTACGCCGCAAGCGCCCGCTCTTAGCGGGCACTCTTTTCGAAGGTAGGGGAACGGCGGCTTCGCTTCCCTACCTCAGCGTGCGTAGCGCCCTCGGCCTATGCCGCAAGGGCCCGCTCTTAGCGGGCACTCTTTTCGGAGGTAGGGAACGGCGGCTTCGCCTCCCTACCTCAGCGTGCGTAGCGCCCTCGGCCTACGCCGCAAGCGCCCGCTCTTAGCGGGCTCTCTTTTTGAAGGTAGGGGAACGGCGGCTTCGCCTCCCTACCTCAGCGTGCGTAGCGCCCTCGGCCTACGCTGCAAGCGCCCGCTCTTAGCGGGCACTCTTTTCGAAGGTAGGGGAACGGGGGGCTCTTTTCGGTCTTCGGCGCTCGACTCCGCCGTCCGCCTTGTAGGCATCGCCTCGGCGGGACGACACGTCTTTGGCGCTCGACGACACGCCTTCGGCCTCGACTCCGCCGTCCGCCTCGTAGGCATCGCCTCGGCGGGACGGCACATCTTCGGCGCTCGACGACACGCCTTCGGCCTCGACTACGCCGTCCGCCTCGTAGGCATCGCCTCGGCGGGACGGCACGTCTTCGGCGCTCGACGACACGTCTTCGGCGCTCGACTCCGCCGTCCGCCTCGTAGGCATCGCCTCGGCGGGACGACACGTCTTGGGCGCTCGACGACACGCCTTCGGCCTCGACTCCGCCGTCCGCCTCGTAGGCATCGCCTCGGTGGGACGGCACGTCTTCGGCGCTAGACGACACGTCTTCGGCGCTCGACTCCGCCGTCCGCCTCGTAGGCATCGCCTCGGCGGGACGGCACGTCTTCGGCGCTCGACTCCGCCGTCCGCCTCGTAGGCATCGCCTCGGCGGGACGGCACGTCTTTGGCGCTCGACGACACGTCTTCGGCGCTCCACGGCACGGCTTCAGCGCTCGACGACGTTTCCGGCGCTTCACTGATTCCTTCATAAGCATTGCCTCTAGGGTCTGCGAGCCATCAGTTGCATCGGCACCCTCGTGCTTGCTGTCAGGGAACGGGGGGCTGGGGCGGTTGATCGCGTCAGCTCGCCCATCGGGACCTCAGCGCTTGCTGTCGAGGGAGTACTGTTGTAGGGGTGGCCCAACCCCCCGTGACTGGGCCGTGCAACTAATCCAACATGTAATAGGCCCAATAGTGTAGAGGAATATAACAGTGTAAATATACCAATGTACCCCCATCCTTTGTAAATACTAAGGGGTAGAATGGGGATTTCCCATTCTACCCCACTCGCATATATATAAGCCCCCAGGAGGGGCAAAGGGGGACGGCTCCCTCATTCTCACCAACACTCCTACAGACTTGGCTCTCCTCTCCTCCTTCTACTAGTCCTCCTCTTTCCTTGTTTGGCTCGTAGCCACAACAATGCTTGTTCTGGTTACTGTTCCTTATTTTAGTTAATCTATAGTTCAGAAAACTATTCTTGAGAGAAGGTGAGTGCATCCACAATATTTTTTTGTCCACAAGAATCGTTAGCGCCTTTACCTATTAGAGCAGGTGAGTGCATCCACAAACATATATTCTTTTTCTTTTGTCTATTTAGATATGCTATCAATTTCAAGCTTGTTGTGTAGTTTGAATTAGCATCTGTAGCTGATACTTAGGTGTTCTTTGTTAATGAGTATTTATATTTTCTTATATGGAGCTAACCATAGAATTAGTTTATCATGCAATGGTTTCGGACGGACGGGAGTGTCCCTAATACTCTGGTTATCACAAATTGTGAAGCTGTCAAACCAAGGGCTGCAGTTGCAGAACATATATCACAGGTTATTCATCATTTTTTACATGCCTTACAGTTTCGGTTTGTCAAAAGGAGAACCGAGTGATTTTTACAGGCGTATGCATATGCCGCCTCTGCCACTGAGGCCCTTAGTTCCAGTCCTGCAGTGGTTAATTAATTTGGTGTTAGTTTCACATCTCAATGTAATCATGTAGACTAATAGTTGTGTCAACTAAAGCAGAACTGAAAACAGTAACGTTTATTTCCTGGAAAACAAATTCTTATCTCAATGTTATATTTTGCTGACAAGCGTATTACTGCAGATCCTTCACTGGCCTCAGGCTGTGCTTGGAAGGAACCAAACAGAACCGTCTGGCAATTCATTTGCAGCACCTTGGCTCATTACCAAAAATATTCCTACCTCATTGGGACTCTCATATCACAATTGGACCACCAAAATGGCAAGGCCCTGAAGAGCAGGATAGCCGCTGGTTCGAACCAATCAAGTGGAAGAATTTTGCTCATGTCAGCACTGCGCCCATAGAGTACACTGAAACAAATATCACGGACCTTTCTGGTGTTTATATTGTCACAGGAGCACAATTGGGAGTGTGGGATTTTGGTGTGAAGAGTGTACTCCACCTTAAACTCTTGTTCTCCAGAGTTCCTGGGTGCACAATTAGGAGATCAGTGTGGGACCACAGTCCAAGTTCTTCGATGCATAAGACAGATGAAGCTTCATCATCCTCAAGTGCTAATGCTAAACTAGCAAAGATTGTTGACATGACTGAAACGTTCTAGGGCCCACAAGATGCACCTGGCCACTGGCTGGTCACAGGAGCAAGTTGGGTGTTGAGAAGGGCAGGATTGTTGTGCGTGCAAAATACTCCTTATTGAATTATTGACCAAAATGATGTAAGCATTCATTCATTCTCTCCGCTATGAAGCACCCTGTTTAAAGATAGCATTTGTTCTTTTGTTCTTCATGTATGGTACTCCATGTAACATGATGTGGATTCATGCTTCTTCTTGTTGATACTGTGAGCAAAGTAGCATCGAGATGTTTATGTCCAGTTCAAAAATATTTGATCTGGCCCCAGTCATCTCTTTCACAGCCATCTCTTCGCAGCAAGATGGTGTATATTATGAATTTTGCGCCTGTGCGTTTTGCCCTTCGAAATTTACTCCAGCGGAATGGAACTGGGTTATAAACTCCTGGTGACAAACGTTAACGGTTCAGTGATGTTTACCAAATTCGATATGGCTTATGCAGCTTGGGTAGAATATTTCTTTTTGAAGTTAAGCAATTTTATCTGATTTTTGCAGGGCATGATTAAAGTTGAGTATATATCGTCTTTTTGACAAGTATATGGGTGTTGCAGATGGTTGGCAAAATTCTAAGGTACAATTGTTAAGTGCCGAATTCTTCCAAGTTTGTTCTGCCACATAAAAGCATTGCTTGATTGCCTCGCCGTACCACTGGTTTACGGCTGACAACCTCTCCGTTGACCTCTCCGAGGAAGACGAAGATTTAGACCTAGCCGATGATGACTTCGGCCACCCCCACCCGAATAGTTGCATCTTACCTTGTTCTCAGTGCTTATTTTGTGACTGTTCTAAAAAGTAATTCTCCTTTGTCATTTGTTTGCAGGCAGTTGATGCTCGTGGCCCAAGGGAACCATGGCATGACTTGCATTCCAAGATTGATGGTCCAGCTGCTTATGATTTTTTGCAAAACTTTCAGGAGCGTTGGTTAAAGGCATCCAAATGCCATGGGATTAAAAAGTTGGCAAAATCATATGATGACGCTGGGTGGACTGACCTGGGCCGGCCAAGTGGCAAGCGGGGGAGGGGGCTAGGCGGGATCGGGCGGGAGATCTGGCCGTCCACGCGGCGGCCTGAGGGGAGGGGAGAGGAATTTTAGTTTTAATTTTGATTTTTGATTTTCAGAGAGGCTAGAAAATTCAATAAAGCTCAGAAAAAATATTAAATAAATTCCAAAAATCCCAGAAAAATTCACAGAAGTTCCTGGGTAAGTTTTGGACTTAAATAAAATATTTTCAACAACAGTTCTTGCATTAATTTTTAAATTTAATTTCCTTCAAAATACTTTTTAATCTTTTAAATAACTTTTAAAAAAAAACTCAGAAAAACCTTGGGATGTCACATACGGCAAGGGAGTAGCGGCGGCTGGTACTGTTATGAGCGGCGCCTCAACTACTCCGCGTGTGCTCCTCTCCCCAGACGGCCCGCGCCCCAGTAAAAGCACCGTGAATCTTAATGAATCTGATTGTTTGCTTTATTTTTTACAAATTTTATCTTATTTTGTATTTTACCGTAGCGTTAGCACGGGCACACTATAAGGTGCTGGAGGACGCGGCGGGGCGGACGCGGCGGTGCAGACGAGACGCGGCGGACCCGCGTCCACATGGTGCGGGGCGCGCACGCAGTGGACGCGGGGCGCGGCGGAGCGGACGAGACGGACGCGGCGGACCCGCCTCCGCGCGGTGCGGGGCGCGCACGCGGTGGACGCGGCGCGGCGGTGCGGTGCGGCGGGCCGGACGAGACGGACGCGGCGGACCCGTGTCCACATGGTGCGGGGCGCGCACGCAGTGGACGGCGGGGAGGAACCCAATTATCCAAACAAAACATATATGGTCTTTCAAAAATTGGCTTTGAAAGCAGGGAACAAAACATGTATGGCCATTCAAAAATTCGTTTGGTTGATTTCGTGTGCATCCCTAAAATACCACCGTGACGTTAGCACGGACACTATACTAGTTAACGTTAAACGCGCGTCCGCGAATCGTACCAGTGGAACGTGACGTTGTTGTTGATGTTGATGTTGTTGACCTTCACCCTGAGCCGGTCGCCCTCCCGCACGGCGATCTTCGGCCCCGGGAACCAACCGTTCACCGTGGGGATGCTCCTCGTCACGCACAGCCGCGTCACAGTCGCCATTGTCACCTGCAAAGTAAGCGAAGATCACAAATAAGCAATGGCTAGTGCGTGGCAGGGTTTTCTAGACACGCATATACGTACATCATGCATGCATGCATGTGCGATATACTCCTATATCTGATAGACTGTAGTAAGACTGATGGATCGTGTTGAACACCGCGCGCTCGCGCTTACATTGAACGTGTAGCGGCGGGTGCGGCCGACGGCGGGGCCTGGCATGGCGAGGAGCACGGCAAAGGCGAAAAAGAGGCATGTAGTGTAGGGGAGGCACACCGGAGACGATGAGCACCCATTTTTTCTCTGGCTAGCTGTTCGACGATCTAGGTGCTCACGATCGCTAGCTGTAGTCGGTGTTTGATCTACGCTGGAATCCAGAGAGAGACCACAGAACCTAGTGTAGGTAAATTTAGTTCAATCTGATTAGTATTTTTATAATCTAATCTAAATAATCTAAATCATTCTATTATTAAATCTAAGACGTAATCAAATCCTGTAGCGACGGCACATGCTCGTGGTGTCGTGCATGGTGAGAGGTCCCAGAACGATAGTGGTTGGTGGGGTTGGTGGACGTACATAGAAAATGTCCGATCGGACCACTCCTTGTTCGCTCGCTCGCTCTAGCTTTCCGCTTCTGCGATCGATCGATAGGCCCTGAGATGAGTGGTTGCGTCGATCGGTGCTTGTAAGTTGACGGGAGATTTTAATTTCAGACCTCTAGGATGCTTGAAGTGGAGTATTTGAGGACGCTATTTTTATGCACCAGCTAGCTTGTGCTCACTTTGGGTGTGCACCAAAACGCAGGCATGTCTTGGAACACCAGCTTCGTTTTCAGGTGAAAGTGCTTATTAACCGTTACAACTTTGATCCAGGAGAAAACGCACATATCATAAATAAACTGAGAGAATGCGAAAGAAATTTCTAGATTTCTTTATTTTCTTATTTGCTCCCCCTCTTTCTTTTGTTTTCTCTTCTTCTTTCTTATAAAACTGAGTACAAGCCTCCTGAATATATAGGCTAATACTTTCCTACTCATATTGCTCTCTAGACGGTGTCAATCGTCCCTGGATGGTCTGGGAATTTCTGCGAACGTTACTTATTCGACATTCTAAAAGCCGATAGGTTGGCAAAATCCTTCTTTCTTTACTATTCTCTCTTGGATTACTTTTATTATTAGTATTACTTCTCTTTTACAATCTAGTGGTATTACATTCACTTCCTCGCGGATCGTTCTATTCCTGACAACCAAACTTTGTTTTTCTCTAAAGAGAAAGCAAAGACAGAAGCAGTTTAGCTGCTAGCAGTCCTTTCTTGGGAAACAAGATCGATCTTTGGAGAGTCACGAGCAGCGGACAGTGTGATTTATTTACTATCTTTTCAGACGATGTCCTTTATCTCCTCATGTAATGAACTTCTTTTCCATGTGTAATGGCCTAATGCTACCGTTTTTCAGAAACGGCAATTGGACCCTGAGCTGACAGCCTGACACGCTTTAGCTTACATCACCTCTCTCTCTCTCAACACACAATACACAAACAAAGAGAAGTCACTATTAGGAAACCCAGGTCTGGACCGACAGATCTGGTCTATGATGGATACCTCACCGAAGACTATAAATAGAGAGCTGTACCGGTATATTTTATACAGATGCAATCAGGAATTAATAAAAAAAGATCAAGATTTTTCTCTACCTCTCTCAGTGTGTTTAATCTATTATTCTGTCTTCTGTGAGTGATTTGATTCGTTCTAAGCAAAGGAATTAATTGAAACCTCAACAGTCACCATCAGGCATCAGCTGATAGTTCTTTTCTGCTTCACTCGGCTCCCTTTTTTCATGGTAAACAGGAACAGTCAAGGAAAACCATATCACGGTAACATCTGATCACCCAGTCACAGTAATTATCCAGAGGTCGGTGACGGCGGCTCATGAGATAATAAACTCGATCCAAAGTTCCGAACCAACACGACGGCATCCCCCAAAAAAAGCTCTCAATTTCATGGGCGCCGTGCACCCCGAGACCGCGGTCGCATCTCGTTAAAAAAGCCTTCCACCTCCTCGGAACGGTCGCGCACGCGACGACGGGATCCCGACGGCCCACTGCATCCCCCCTCCCATGCGCCCGGCGCTGCCGCCATGAGCCTCGCCTCCATCGCCCGAGCCCTCGGCCGGTCCGCGCGCTTCTCCCGCGCGCGCCAGGTAAGTCTTCTCTTCCCGAACCCGCTACGTCTGGGTGGGTGGGGCAAAGCAAAGGTCTGACCATTTCGCTGTTTTTTAGGGTTTCTCGCTCGGCGGGATCCGGCCGCCGCCCCCGCCGGTCCACGGCGTTGAGGGCGGCGGAATGGGGTTCGTCCGCGGGTACCTGACGGCGGCGCTGGGGGGCCCGGCCGCGGGGAAGGCTGCGGAATGGAGGTTCCTCCTTGCGAGCCCGCAGTTCCGGCGTCTCTTCTCCGGCGGGTCCAAGAAGAGTAAGTCTGGTGAGCATTTGTTGGTCGGCTCGGGTGCCTCTTGGCACTAAAAGGTTTGTCCCTCTTTTTTCTTTTCTGATTTTAGATTACGAGAATTACTACCCCAAGGGGAAGGAGGAGGCGCCGAAAGGGGATGGGAGTAAAAAGTCAAACTCAAAGCGTAAGTTACCGTCTTTCTGGTGTGCATCAATTGTTTTTGTAGAGGATGGTCATTACTGATTATATTGTGAATTAGTAGGAATGATAATTTTTGATATACTAGTACCAAATGGGCTTAGTGAACGTGTTTGACCAAAACAAGATGAACAACTAGATATGTGATTTCCTTGCTCTGCAAGTGCTTTGTTAATTGATGTAACAATGGAATAATAGCTTGTACATTGGAACTGGATAATGGATTATGGACTTCACTATGTTAAAAGTTAGTGTTGTGACTTGACAGTGCGGACTACTTCATGTGTAATGAAATTGCAACTTTGCAATACGCAGAGGATTCCAATACAGACGATCAATGGAGTTTCCAGGAGAATGCTGCAAAGCAACTGCAGAATTTCCTCGCTCCCCTATTGTTTGTTGGCCTGATGCTCTTATCCTTTTCTAGTCCATTTCAGGAGGAGGTAATTTTCACTCCCTTCTGGCAAATTGACCATTAATGGGAGTGGTTTTAATTGTTCACTATGTTTACTCTGGTGCAGAGAATTATGCAAGTTGTTACTATTTTTGTTGCTCTTTAATATACACACAATGGTAAACTATATTTGCTTGGTCTGTTCAACACCTTAATCATTGGTCTGCCCTGAAAGTGTCAGACAAAGTGGAGAAAAAAAAACTGTATCGCCATCATAAGGACTATACAAGATGTACAGTACTTACCATGTCACCTCCAATCAAATTCTTAAGATTAGTTGGGTAGCATTCGATAATTGATACAAGCAGTGCCAGGCAGTATGACCATACTTCTCTCGCCATGAGGTCTTGCCATGGGCTTGACAAATGGTAGAGAAAATCCCTTCACTTTCTGCTTAGATGATTTAATCTTACGCCTACACCAGACTGCAGATAGCAGATCGTGATCAATATGCAAAGCTTAAGTCTATAAATGAGTGCAAAAAGGACCCCCCTTGAGATGATATGCTATTGCAGAATAGCCATTGTGTGATTTATTGGCCCAATGAGAAGTTATATCACTGATTAATTTGTGCTGGCATATTTACTTAATATCCGGTGTGGAGAATTGTTACCATGTGCGTTGTAGTCTTCTATTGGTGCCTTTTAATGTGAATGCAATCTTGGGAATTACTTAGTTTTCGAGTAATTGATTAATTTGACATCATTTTCTGGTTTGCATATCTGTCCCCTTTAAATGTGTGGAGGGTGTATATTCTTTAGTTTAATGGTTTATTAAAAGAGCTTGAGCTTCTAACTTCTGCAGATAAGCTTCCAAGAATTCAAGAACAAGTTACTAGAACCTGGATTAGTTGACCACATTGTTGTTTCAAATAAATCAGTGGCAAAGGTATACGTGAGGAGTTCGCCACAGCCGAACAGCCAAAGCCAAAATAGTGATGCCAATATTACCACCAGTGATGTTCCAGGCAAGCATGCTCCCAGCAGATACAAGTATTACTTCAATATTGGGAGTGTTGATTCCTTTGAAGAAAAGTTAGAGGAATCCCAGGAAGCTTTGGGTATAGATCCACATGATTATGTACCAGTAACTTATGTTGCTGAAGTAAATTGGTTCAAACATGTGATGAGATTTGAAGCCTTCCTTGTTGTACTAATATATTTAATGGGGAAAAGGATGCAGAGTGGATTTAATATTGGAGGTGGTCCTGGGAAGGGCAGCCGTGGTATCTTTAACATTGGAAAAGCACAGGTCACAAAGATGGACAAAAATTCCAAAAATAAGGTTAGTTCCATCTTTTCTTGCGTCACTCTCTTTATACCATTCCTTTTGGACTTGGTACTACTTCAACGGCGGCAAATAAAATATTTACATCCATTGGAAAGTAATTCTCAAGCTCTAATAGTTCCAATTGTTTAAGCCAGTTTGGAATGTGGGAATTTTCCCATATTCATGTGGGAATTAAATTGTTGCCTGTGAAATTCCTGCATTCCAAACAGGTCCTTATTTTTAGTTCTGTTTGCATTAAGGTAAAGCAAAAGCTGTGTAAAGTTGTTGACTGTATCTTTGCATTAAGGTAAAGCAAAAGCTGTGTAAAGTCGTTGCTTGTATCTTTCTAACAACACCTGCTTTTCTGTTGATCCAGGTGTTTTTCAAGGATGTAGCTGGTTGTGATGAAGCTAAACAAGAAATAATGGAGTTTGTTCATTTCCTTAAAAATCCCAAGAAGTATGAAGAGTTGGGAGCTAAGATACCCAAAGGCGCTCTGCTTGTAGGTCCTCCTGGAACAGGAAAGACTCTGCTTGCTAAAGCTACTGCAGGAGAGTCTGGTGTTCCCTTCTTTTCCATTTCTGGCTCAGATTTCATGGAAATGTTTGTTGGTGTTGGACCATCCAGGGTACGGAACTTATTCCAAGAAGCTCGGCAGTGTGCACCCAGTATTATATTTATTGATGAGATAGATGCAATTGGTCGCGCGAGAGGCCGTGGAGGTTTTTCTGGTGCAAATGATGAACGTGAAAGTACTTTGAACCAGTTGCTTGTAGAGATGGATGGATTTGGTACAACTTCTGGTGTTGTTGTTCTTGCTGGTACAAATAGACCTGACATCCTGGATAAGGCGTTGCTAAGGCCTGGAAGATTTGATCGCCAGATAACGATTGACAAGCCAGATATAAAGGGTCGTGATCAGATATTCCGTATATATCTTAAAAAGCTTAAACTAGACAATGAACCATCGTTTTATTCACAAAGGCTAGCTGCTTTGACACCTGGGTTTGCTGGAGCTGACATTGCCAATGTCTGTAATGAAGCTGCTTTGATTGCTGCAAGAAGCGACGAAACTCAGATTACAATGCAGCATTTTGAGTCTGCGATTGATAGGATTATTGGTGGTTTGGAGAAGAAAAATAAGGTAATGTGACCATGTGCCAATTTGTTAATAATCTACTCATGCAAGATGATACATGCAACCTATTAAAGCTGATGTTATCTGATTTACGCACTACTCAGGCAGTGTGTATAATGCTTTCATGTGAGCAAACATAATGCTTCCTTTTTATAGGCAGTGCGTATAATGCTTTCATGTGAGCAAACATAACGCTTCCTTTTTATAGGGTTTTTAAGCTTTGTCTCGTAATAATTACATAGCAAATCTCTAATTCCAGTAATACACCTTGGATTGCAATTAACTAACTTGGGAGTCATCTTTTATATGTTGTAATTTGTTTGTACATGTATTAGTTATATGTTTCCTCATTTATTGATTCTGTCCTCTGGGCATGTCAATCCACGTCAGGTCATTAGCAAACTTGAGCGCCGCACTGTTGCTTACCATGAATCTGGTCATGCTGTTGCTGGATGGTTTTTGGAGCATGCAGAGCCTCTTCTGAAAGTTACAATTGTTCCCCGTGGAACAGCTGCTTTAGGCTTTGCACAGTATGTTCCAAATGAAAATCTTTTGATGACAAAGGAGCAGCTTTTTGATATGACGTGCGTGACATTAGGTGGCCGAGCTGCAGAGGAGGTACACAACTGTTTTTACGTCTTCTTTTGGATGAAGTTTTATGCTAAATATATAGGATTTGTGGCCATCTCCAAATTTGTACAATTTAGACTATCCATGTCATAGGCGTGGGCCCTGGGCCCAACCGGTTTATTATTAGGAAGTTAGAGATTAGTTTCTATCTATTAGAGATATAATTAGAGATATGATATTAGTTTATATTTATTACAGACATGATTCAGATTAGATTCTATCTGTTAGAGAGCTCATCTATATAAGGGGCTACCGTATACTATTGGAGGCAAGCAAAGAAATAACAAAGTCATTCTCATCTATAGTCTCCTCTCTCCCTCTACGCCGGCGCCGCCTGGCCATGCTCTCGGTGGTGTTTACCCCCTATGAACTAAGGTTCATGACAACTTGAGCCATCCTCTCAGTGGTGTTTACCCCCTATAAACTAAGGTTCATGACAACTTGGCATGTCCGGGAGGGGTGTAATGTCATGGGCGTGAGCCTGGACCCAGCTTTTTCATTATTATGAAGTAATGAGTTAGAGATTAGATTCCTTTTGTTAGAGATATGATATTAGTTTCTATATTTGTTAGAGATATGATTGAGATTAGATTCTATCTGTTAAGAGGAACTCATCTATATAAGAGGGTTGCCGTATGCTATTGGAACCAAGCAAAGAGATAATAAAGTCATTCTTGTCTATAGTCTCCTCTCTTCCTTTGCGCCGATGCTGCCCAGCCATCCTCTCGGTGGTGTTTACCGCGCCTATGAACTAAGGTTCATGACAATCGAATAATTAAAGTGAATGTGGGGTTTGACTAGAATGAATACAGTGTCATTTGAATGCTGCATTTGAGAACAGTAATTATGGTTTGCTAGGTTAATTTTTCACTGCTTTAATTATGATGGATTGGTGGATATGAACAATGTTATCACAAATTGGTGGCAAACTCTGGTTGACTTGGTAAATACTTCACTGTATAATCTCTTGGTTTGCAACTTTGCATTTGAATGCAACCAAAATGAATCCAGAAAGGCAAATTGATGTTTGTGTGTATTCATTTTATAGCTAATATCATCATGAATTCCTTGACAGTCTTTTTTCCCATGATCTGGTCATATTATATTTGACAATCCTTTAACTTGGACGGGAACCATTCCAGTTTATTCAGATTGGTTGGCTCGGGCCAATGTCCATGCTTCTTCTAAACATGGATGTCAACCTAAAGTTTTTTCACAATATTACAAGTGAAAGTATCTTTATAGGCAGACTAACAGAAATGCCATACATGTGCTTTGTTTCAGGTTTTGATAGGAAAAATATCTACTGGTGCTCAGAATGACCTGGAGAAAGTTACCAAAATGACCTATGCGCAAGTTGCTGCATATGGTTTCAGTGAAAAGGTTGGGCTTCTATCCTTCCCTCAGAGGGACGATGGCTTTGAAATGACCAAACCGTACAGCAATCAGACAGCATCCATCATCGACGATGAGGTGAGGGACTGGGTTGGCAAGGCCTACAAAAAAACAGTTGAACTGATAAAGGAGCACAAGGAACAAGTAGCCCAAATAGCGGAATTGCTGCTTGAGAAGGAAGTCCTCCACCAGGACGATCTGGTTAGGGTATTAGGAGAACGTCCGTTCAAGGCAATGGAGCCAACAAACTACGACCTCTTCAAGCAGGGGTTCCAGGATGAAGAGAACAAGAGCCAAGTGCCCGCGAAGAATTCTGAAGTGCCTGATGAGACGGCAATGAACCTCTTCACTGGGCGAGGTTGTGCTAGTCGAGGTTCATGCTTTGAGCTTGTCGTCGCATCACAAAACGTTTTGACGTTTCATTGTTGAATCTTATATTCTAAAGTTTTAGGATTTCGTCCGCTGACGAGACGGCGCAAGGAAGCTCGTCCCGTCTGACGTGCTACCTTGAGTCAAACGAGTTGGATAAGTTCACTCTAGAAGGTTTGCTATCTTTAGCCGGTAGGAAAATCACGTCCTTCATCTTGACTGATGTTTTGGGGAGCTAGCCATGAACTGATTGACAGTACTCAACTAATAAATTTCAGTAATAGAAACTATGTGGAAATCAATGGAAAGTAATAGCCTTTAGATCAGGGAACCTATGTATAGTATGCGTTGTTCGCCATAGGGTTCTAATCAACCACCAGATGACCAGACTCGCATGTTTTTCACAAGAAAGAAATTTTCTCGTATGTATGTGTTGGTACCAAACAAAAAAATAGACGAAAGGAGACACGAAAAAGAGAAGCTATATACGAATGCAACGAGTAATGAGTAATACTTTCTGACTGGAATATTAGATGCATCTGCTCTACATCCATGCACATACACGCTTCAAAAGGAAAGGGAAGAGAGCAAAGCGAGCAGCTCAGCCAAGCGACCGAGTTGGTTCAGTCCCTTGGCATGTTTTAATTATACCAATGCAGAATGTTTTCTGCCCAGTGCAAGGCTGTTCAGGATCTATAACAGATCACCTTCCTCCAGGTCACGTCCCCATCTCGCAAGTCTTTTTATTTGCTTGTGCAGTCCCATGGCATGTAAGATTGAGGTCAGGAAGCCTGATCTAGCCGAAGAAAAGTTGTGACCTGACCTGGTGGAGTAGATGCACACTGCCCACTCTGAACGTGAAGGATAAAATCCCTGTATTCCTAGAGCGCATCCAGGGAGATATTTGCGGTCCCATTCAGTCCATCTTAGGGCCATTTAAGTATTTCATGATGCTCATTGACGCTTCCTCGAAGCGGTATATGTGGGTCTGTTGTCCACAAGAAACCATGCTTTCGCAAAACTTATCTCGCAGATCATTCGCATCAGAAATGTGTTCCCTGATCATCAAGTCAAGTCCAT
The DNA here is from genome assembly GCA_017311315.1 of Dendrocalamus latiflorus. NCBI lineage: Eukaryota > Viridiplantae > Streptophyta > Magnoliopsida > Poales > Poaceae > Dendrocalamus > Dendrocalamus latiflorus. Next base: position 8,038,449 of record CM029613.1, on the reverse strand, counting down.
CAGAATGGACAACGCCGGAGAATTTATTTCAAAGGCATTTCATGATTATTGCATGCCATTGGGGATTGCAGTTGAGCATTCGGTACCGCATGTCCATACCCAGAATGGTTTGGCAGAGGCTTTAATCAAGAGAATAAAATTTATTGCCCGACCCCTTTTGCAAAATTGTAATTTGGCAGCTACATGTTGGGGACACGCAGTCCTACATGCAGCGAATCTCATCAACTTTAGACCATCGGCCTACAACATCCATTCACCTATGCAACTAGCGCAAGGGTCACTACCGAAAATTTCTCATCTCAGGAGGTTTGGATGCAAAGTTTATGTACCTATACCCCCTCTGCGACATACTGTAATGGGCCCTCTCCGTAAGACTGAGATATACGTTGGTTATGAGACTGCATCCATAATCAGGTATTTGGAACCCATGTCAGGAGATTTGCATACCGTCCGCTTCGCTGATTGCATTTTTTATGAGGATAATTTCCCAACATTAGGGGGAGGAAATCAACCCCTTGATGAAAAATGTTAATAAATTACGTGGGAAGCCACGAGAATTAATGCACATGACCCACGCACTAGTGAAACAGAGAAAGAGATCCAGAAGATCATTGACTTGCAAGCAATAGTAAACCAACTGCCTGATCACTTTAGTGATTTGAAGAGCGTGACTAAGTCGCATGTGCCTGCACGCAATGCACCGGAGAGTGTTGAAAAGCAAAGAAAATAGAAGGTATCACTAATCCCGTCGAGAGGCCTCAGAATAAAAGGACGAGAACTTCGGATCCTCGAATCCCAAGTAACCAGTGACGCCCGGCGAAAAAGGATAAGAAGGACTTATCACAGCCGATCACTGAAGTCCCCAGAATGAGAAGGGGAGCCAGTTGAGACCTGGCACAAGTATGACATCTTCAGAAAAGGGTATATCGGATCTGAATATCCCCATGGAAGAAGAAGTCGGCATGGATGTGTGCGCACACATCGGAGCCAAAAGACTAAAGGGACTTGCCACGCAATTGGAAGAAGCGATGTGCAAGGAGAAGCTCCAGAAGAAGCAATCGCTCTAGAAGTAGCAACTCATGAAGAAATAGCTATAAATTATGTGCACACGGGAGAGTCCATGAACAGGACAACAGCCAATATCGATACCTACTTCGCAAAGAAAATTGCCACAATCATCGATCTTGATCCCGAGTCTGCATCGCTCGCTGAATGTAAGAAAAGATCATATTGAGAAGATTGGAAGAAGGCAATAGAAACTGAATTGCAATCTCTGAACAAAAGAGATGTGTTTGGGCCCATATGCCGCACACCTCCCCATGTGCACCTTGTAGGGCACAAGTGGGTATTTATTCGAAAGAGAAATGAAAGAAACGAAGTAGTGAGATACAAAGCAAGGCTGGTAGCACAAGTTTCACTCAACGTCCTGGAGCTGATTATGAAGAAACATACTCCCCAGTCATGAGTGGAATTATCTTTAGATATTTGATCTCAATGGTAGTGAACTTAAATTTAGAAATGAAATTGATGGATGTGGTGACTGCTTACCTTTGTGGAAACTTGCATTCGGAGATTTATATGAAAGTCTCTGAAGGAATCCCTCTCCCGAACCAAGACATAGCAAATAGAAATATGTACAGTGTGAAACTCAAAAAGTCACTATATGGACTTAAGCAATCTGGAAGAATGTGGTATAATCGCTTAAGCGACTTTCTCTGCAAGAAAGGCTACACGAATAATGAAGACTGTCCCTGTGTGTTTATACAACAATCCCAGAATGGATTCTGTATAATCTCAGTATATGTAGATGATCTAAACATCATCGGGATAATTGAAGACATAAAAGAAGCAAGCTCCTACTTGGAGTCATAATTTGAAATGAAAGATTTGGGCAAGACCAAATTCTGCTTAGGCCTGCAGCTTGAGCATGTCCCTGAAGGAATCTTGGTATATCAGTCGGCCTACATCCAGAAGGTGTTAGAAATGTTTGTCTTTGAGAAGGCATACCCATCGAAAGTACCGATAATCGGGAGGTCTTTACAGCAAGAAAAAGACCCTTTCCGACCTAGGGAAGAGGGGGGAGGAAGTCCTGGGACTGGAATTCCCATACTTGAGTGCAGTGGGAGCACTCATGTACTTAGCAAACTGCACTAGACCGGACATTGCATTTGCCGTGATCCTGTTAGCAAGGTACAATGCAGAACCTACCAAAAGGCATTGGCAGGGCATAAATGACATCTTCTGATACCTTCAAGGAAGCAAGTACCTTGGATTGTTTTACAGAAAGAATCAAGATCTGAACTTGATTGGCTATGCAGATGCCGAGTATCTGTCTAACCCGCATACCGTAAGGTCACAAACAACCTATGTATTCCTATGTGGTGGAACTGCAATTTCCTGGAAATCGTCCAAGCAAAGTCTCGTAACGACTTCGACGAACCACTTAGAAATTATAGCACTGTATGAAGCCGCACGAAAGTGCGCTTGGTTCCGCCAAATGATTCACCACATCTAGCAGTCATGCGGGATGAACATTGTGCAAACCCCCATAATTATCTATGAAGATGATGTCGCTTGCGTTGCACAGGTGCAAACGGACTATGTGAAGAGTCATCTCACAAAGCATATCAACCCTAAGTTCTTCTATGTTCATGAATTGCAAAAGATGGACGAGATTAAAGTACTGCATACTAAGTCATGTGAAAATCTGGCAGATTTGTTCACTAAATCACTCCCTGCATCTAACTTTGAAAGGTGCATGCGAGGAATTGGAATGATAAAGACTTAGAGAAGTGCAGAATTCAGGAGGAGAATTCTCTCAAGCCCGTTAGTAAATCTTGATCATGAAGATTAAGTACCTAAAGGAATAAAATCCTGAAGACTGAATGAAGTTGGGTGAATTGTACTCTTTTTCCCTTGACGAGTTTTCCTGAAGTTTCTCGACCAAGGTTTTTAATGAGGCAATTCATGCATCGCAGCACAACATGCATCATGTCCTCTTTCTCCAAATTTTTTCCACTGGGTTTTTATGGAGTTTAAACGAGGCATGAGCGTGTCGGATGAGTGCCCAAGGGGAGTGTTAGGGAAGCTGAGCCTGGGCCGGCATACCTGGCCCATATTGGGCACCTCACCGAAGACTATAAATTGGGAGTCGTACCGGCTATTTTGTACAGATGCAATTAGAAATTAATAAAGAAAGACCAGGAGTTCTCTCTACCTTCTGTCTTCTGTGATTGATTTAATTTATTCTAAGCAGAGGAATCAATCGGATTGGTCGCCAGCGACGGTTCCTCAACAACCACGACGACTTAGCACACAACTATAGCTAGCGGCTATCTAGCGCAACCCTTTTTACTTACTCCCATGCATCCATAAGAAGCTAGGCAATGCATGCATGCATTGGATTGCATGTACAGTGGAACGCAAGCAATTTTGACATAACAAAAGACCGGCTTTATGTGGTCGACATGGACACTTTACTATCTATAAGAGCATCTCCAACAGTGACTTATGAGCTAGCTCTAAGCATATTATTTCATATTTTAATAGAAGAGAGAGAAAAGCTATCTCTTGATCAAGAGCTAGTCTCATACACACATTCCAAGATTATATGAGAGTGTCATGTGAGGCTATTTATGTTATGAGCTATGTGCTAAAGTTAGTACTATTGGAGAAGTTATCTTAGAGCTAGTAACTAGCTCATACTGTTGGAGATGCCCTAAGTCGATATATGGCCTTTTTGTTCCCTTAAATTACGCTTGCTGTCCAAGGATGGTTGGAGCAAATTAATTGATGGCTATGGCGACCCTTGCAAACCGTCGATTGGAACTGCCTATGACGACGTGTCAATGGGGTCTTTTTTGGTTGATGCATGCGTGAACTGATGGAGTTAACCCACCAATTTTGCGGCGTCCTAGAGATGTGATAGGTCGGTGTTTTTCGGCAGCTGAATCTTAGCTACAGTGATACTGATACACACCGGCTTGCAATTGCAAGCCTCTTTGAGCCCACAAGCTAGTGGGATTCGGTGGGCATGTGGAGCCTTGCATGCATACTTCGATTGCAAAATGGGTATACTTGTCAATTGTCAGTGTAGCACTAGATGAAGTACGGCAGCAAAGCATGCATGCAGGAGTTCTCTCTACCTCTCTCTCTGTGTGTTCAATCTATTATTCTGTCTTCTGTGATTGATTCGATTTGTTCTAAGCAGAGGAATCGATCGGACTGGTCGCTAGCGACGGTTCCTCAACACTAACTTCTTGATGGTGGAGGAAGGATTTTAACAATCCGACTCATAGACCACCCATTGGTAGGTTCGGGGGGGGTGTGTACAGGATGAGTCCCCCGCCCACTGTGCGTGGTATGAAAATCGGCCGATGAAATTGGCTATGGGAAATCAGCCATATTTTTAGATTTGTTTTTTTATCGACCATGAGTTGTTTTATACCTTTTTATATACCCTTGTTATCTTATGGGATTGAGTTGATGACTCGTTGTAAAATTCTCTGCTTTGTAATTCTTCTTATATAGTGATCATTTCTGGTTGTGCGTCCATGGTTTTGTCCTATAAGGATTTTGCACGTTAAAATTATGTGTCTCTTGTGGTTTGATTACCTTCATTATTTACCTTGTCAATTTCTAACATAAATCACACCGGTTGTTTATATTTATTAAATATTCATTTACATGAACGACTTCATCAATCACTCGTATCTATTTGGATTTCCATCATTAATCTTTCAAGTCCTTATGTCTAGATCTTCGTGCATGGTTGTGATTTCGTAGAACTTTGATGGCTAAACAGAAAGGCTAAAAGGCCCCATTGGACTTACTTTAATTCACTAGTTTTTCACACACTCGTTCGCCTTCATTGTTTCTTCAACCATTCTTGAATTTGCATGAATATAACTTTTCAACAGCTATCTATGTATAATAAGCTGGATACAACAAGAAAGGATAAATTAAATCAACTAGATATATGGAACAAAACGAGCACAAAACAGAGATGATCATGTCAACAATAAATCTCTCTCTCTCTCTTTATGAAACAATTAGTTTTTATTCTTACTTCCTCCGGTCACAAATATATATCGTTTCGGACATTGGCACAGTCCCCAAAATATAACTTTGACCACTAATTTATATTGTAACTAGTAGGGTGGCTCACGCCTAGATGAATATGATTTGATCAACATGAATCGTCTCCATCACTTACATGCCCTTGGCACTAGTAAGGTCAAGAAGGGGAGAGAACCAACAAGAACAAGAGCAAATCAACTAAAACAAGAAGTATTCATGAGAGATGAACAAAATTGATTATATTGCTACTTGTGGATGAAGATTTTACAGCCACTTTATGAAGAGGACAAGAGAGCACACCACAACACTCACTCTTCTATCTTAAACCCTAACCTTAAACCTAGAATGGTTGGACTACTTGGTTACAAGCCTCTATCCCTAACCACTAAATAGATGGAGTTACTAGCCCACATCTAACTCTAATGAATACTATCAACTAGCACAATTAGGATAAACCCGTTAACCCATACAACACAGGTTTTACACACACTTAACTCATGCACGCTTTTCAAAGCACATGAACCCGTAGCCGCTAAGTCTTTAGCCTTTAATTCACTTGATCTTATTAGCACCTCCTTGACCGAAACCACTTTCCCAAATGTCACTTAAGTATCGAAGTTTTTGGTATATATCAAACTACAAAAATATCCTCGCCTTGACCCAATTTTCACCTTCCTTACAAGCAATCACCATGCTTGCTACATGTAGGCACACAAATAGCTTACCACACGTCGGCAAGTCTCTCCTGCTTTGGTTCCACCGAACCACATCTCACTTGGACCGACCAAGCCATTTGGTGCAACCCGCCACTCGAACCTCCCTTCAACATTCATTGCCTTTCCTATGTCACGCTTAAGCTTAACCATCTCACCCGGTATTTTTGACCATTTTGGATCTTGGCTCCTCCATGAGCGTAGTCACAATCCTTGTTGTTGACCATAATTGACTCGAGCCTTCCTTGCACATCCAAAGACAAAAAAAATCGTTTTTGGATACAAGTTCTTCACAACTTGATCCACATTAGCTAAGACATGTTTCATGCAATATGAATGCACCGACGTATGACCAAATTACCCATCCTCAACCAAAAACTCAAATTTTGGAACACACTGCTGAAATTCAGAGCATATCCGGTCTGACCGCTCAGCTAAGTCGGTCTGATCGCTCAACTGAGCCAGTTTGACCGGCATGACTAGCCGGTCTAACCGGTTTCACCGGTTTGACTGCTCAGCCGAGCCGGTCAAACCGCTAGGGGCTGAAACCTGACTGAAATTTCAAATCTTTCACAAATTTGAATTTTAACTCTACAAATATTAACAATAGTTCATCACCATTAACCAAGCCACGAGTTTAACAATTAGTTTCACCACAATATAATTATAAAAATAAGAATTTGGAAGTATTAGTTATAACCAATCTATCACAAGGCTAACAGCAAAACTAAAGAAAATATTAGTAAAGAATAAAAAGAATTATATTGTTCTCTACCAACGGAAAGAAGAATATGTGACCAAAACGAGTAACAATTAATTAATATCCCTCAAACAATGTGCCTCTACATAATCTGTTGTCACGTAAAATGTATCTAAAATAAAAATGTTTACCCAAATTATAAACTGTATTATAATGGATATAGAAATACTCGCCTAGTTTCATTGAGGATTAATTTGATGTTATGATACAGATATCCAACAGTGGCTTGTACGGAGAAGAAGACCAGGTAATCGTCCGTCACATGATGCATGAGAGGAGTCTTTAGCGGATTTGGCGTTGTTTGCTGTCGTATTTATAAAACTAATCGTATGCACAGTTTATTTACAGAAATATTGTTTCTGCCATCCGGTGGGCGGGCGTCAGCGTGAGAGAGACAACACGTGGCACCTGCCGCCCCGTGACCAGACGGTAGGTGCCTGCCGCCCGCCCACAGGATGGCGGGTGAGGGTGGATGGTATAGACGTAACGACATCAATGCAGACGAGGGGGGATGACATGGGCAGAGTGACAATTGTGCGAAAGACGCAGTGGAAAAGAAAAGATAGTAACAGCGGACCAACATATATGTGAAGAATAGATGTCACGGAGTTCAAAAGATGCCTGAGTATCGCATATCGCTAATTACGATTAAATTTTCACGAATTAACATGGCAAATTCGGAGCAAATAAAATTTCTAAAAAATACACAATTAGGTTGACTGTGTTGGGAGGCTCCACATAAAATTTTATAATTTTTCGAGCTCGTTTGCTATATGTAACAATTCCTACAAATATCAAAATCGTATGAATTTTTGAGCAATACTTAGAGCGGATAAAATTGTAAAAAATTACACAATGAAGTTCGTTGTGTCAGGAGTCTGTACATAAACTTTCGTAATTTTTTGACCACATTTGCTATATTTAAAAATTCAAACAAATATAATGTAAAATTACGAATTTACGTTGTGATTAAACTAGCTAATTAGCCGACTTAATTACCTGCCGTCCTATGGGCAGCTAATTAGAGCTGCGCGGTTCCACCTACTCATTCTACACGAAACGATGTAAGCTCGGCCGGTCAAGAACCACCGGAGGCGGTGAGGAATGCTCTCCCTTCGGTTTACTCCGGCCCGACGATCCAAGACGTCGAGAAGGCGCTGGCGTCGCGGTGCCCACCGAGCAGCTCCACCCGCCGCCACACCTCACCGCCGTCTCTGACTCTCTGTACGTGCCTCGGTGCATGCATGCATCGTTCGGGGGTGTGCCTAACTTGCTCACAATTGCAGCGATAATCTTGCAGATGGATCGTGGGGTCGTAGGGGCAATGTTGCAGAGATCAACAGCAAGTATACGGCGAGGCTCAGGATGAGCAGCGGAGGGAAGCTGCCGAGCGATGGTTATAGGTGGAGGAAGTACGGGCAGAAGCTCATCAAGAACAACCTACACCCCAGGTGAGCAATCTAGCTTCTTACACACAGCGATTAATTGTGTCTTCCTCTTCTTCATACATCATCCTACATTCCTACCGAATTTTTTCTATTTTAACCTTTTTTTAAAAAAAAATATTCACATTTAGACCCCTGGTAGTTTTAATTCCGTTTTTGGACCCAGGGGGTCGGAGCCGTGACTCACGGCGCCGAGCTAACACATCTCGGCGCCGTGGTCCACGGCGCCGAGGTGCCAGGCCCGCACCAGCGTGGTGGCCTGCGTGGCGCCGACGTGGCAGCACCTCGGCGCCGTGGGTCGTGGCGCCGAGCTCTGGCCAGCGGGCCCCACGCGGCCTTTTTCCCCTCTGTCCGAGCTGCTGGTTCACGCGCTCGTCCCCGCAAACCCTAGCCGCAGAAGCCTCCGCCAGCGCCGCCTCGTCGCCGCCGCCCTCCGCCTCGTCCGCCGACCGCCGCCTCGTCCGCATCTTCGCCGACGCCCGTGGTGCCACCGCCTCCCCGCGTCTCCGGCCGCCGCCCCCTGGTGCCGCCCGGTCTCCAGCCTCCTCGCGTCTCCGGCCGCCGCCCCCTGGTGCCGCCCGGCCTCCGGCCGCCTCCCCGCGTCTCCGGCCGCCGCCCCCTGGTGCCGCCCGGGCTCCCGCCTCCCCGCGTCTCCGCCCGCCCGCGTCTGCGCTCGGCCGCCTCCCTGCCGCCGCCCGTGGTGCCGCCGACTCCCCTCCCCAGCCGACTTCTGGAGGTTGCCTTCCTTCCCCACATCTCAAACCCTAGATTTCTTTGAGCCGTAATGTGAGGTGTTATGCTCGTAAGTTGGGTGAAATTTGTTGCAGATTTGAGGTGTGAATTCTTAGGGTGTTAGTGGAGATAACAGTGTAACATCCAGCATATGGTAATGGAAAAATGTAATAGTCTGCAAATTTCTTAGTCAAGTTTTTTCAATGAATAAACATCATATACTTTCAGGATCTGTGAAGGTGAGCTTTAAAAGATCCAGCAATGCTCATAAGCGTTGAACTGCCCAATATTCTCTGCCCTAGGTTTTTCATCCTGAGAAAAAGTCAAATAACCTGGTCTTAGGTTCATTGTCCTATAATGCACATTCTTGCAGTAGTTAAAGGTCAAAGGTTAGTTCATTGTCCTGCAGAACCTCTAGTGTGTAGCTTGACCTTTAGTTTAATATGTGTTAGTTAACAATATATCCTGAATAATGGAAATAATTGTTAGAAAAGTGTGATTGATATGATTAACTTGTATTGTTAAAATGTTGAACTGAGAAATTAATTTTTTTTGTAGGATGGCGCAATTCCACCTGCTAGACCCACACTACGAGGAGAACCACCGAGGACGGCTCACCGCCGACGGGAGGGTACTGCATTCATCACTTCCTGTGTAATTTCAGTTTATGTTGATGCATTAACTAAAAAAATTGGTGTATTCTATACAGGAGCTGCCCATCCTTCGTCCTCGAACCCATGACGGGTTCCTGGACATGCGGTACGACGAGAGGTACACTCCCTTCCTGGAGAGGGCTGGCCTAGACGCCATCTCTTATCAGGTTCGCCGTGGGTTGCCCACCTTCAACCCCCCGGCCATCACTGCTCTGATTGACAGGTATTCTCCTAAACCATTGCTCCACTTGCATGTTCATTGTTTATCGGCTATGTGCGCCTCAAATTCTCTGACATTTAGTCCTCTTTTTTGTATCATGTAGGTGGAGGCCGGAGACTCACAGCTTCCACCTCCCTTTCGGGGAGATGACTATTACGCTCCAGGACACTCAGAAGATACTTGGTGTCGCCATTCACGGCCGTCCAGTGATCGGACCGTGCGTGTCTGCTGGTTGGAGAGCCCGAGTAGAGGCCTTCCTCGGGAGAGAGCTTCCTCCTGAGGCAGGCCATCGCACTTCTGGAGTTCCGATCACATGGCTCCGGCAGACTTTCGCAGAGTGTCCTGCAGACGCGGACGAGCAGACAGTTGTCTACTACTGCAGGTAGGGGTGGATATCGAGCCACCTCGTTGTCTAATCGAGCTTTTTACATAAAATTGACATAGTTTGATTTAATATCATTTTACATAAAATTGACATCCGACACTTGCATATCTTTGGGACCAGGTCTCAGTTCCCTACGCCAGGACGAAGAGGGCCTACCTAGAGTACATGAACGAGCTAGATGCGCTCACGGCTTCCAATGTAAGTTAATTCCATTTGGTATCGTGATTTTCATTTGTTAGTATATGACCTTTAACATTAAATTGTTGCTATGCAGGTTAAGTGGGAGCTGTACGCCGAGCAAGAGGTGGAGGCCGTTCAGTTCAGCGCACTGTGCAGCATAGACGAGGCCCTCTACAGGATGAGGTGTCCCCTTATCTGTTTCTATGCTGTTGAGTATCACCTGCCACATAGAGTTGCACGCCAGTTTGGTATGAGGCAGCTGTGGCCAGTAGCGCCGTTCTCCACGTCTGTGGCCTTGCACAAGTAAGTGGCATGCAATTTCAATTCTAACCTTGGATTCCAATTGCACAGAGCTTTTTCTAATTTTAACGTTTGGTTTACGTGACATGCAGATTTGATCGTCAGCGACAGAAGAAGGTCACAGACTTCGAACAGCACCACCACGTGTACGTTGAGGAGTGGGGACACTTTCAGGACCACGTGGACGACAACGACGAGCCGCACAGCAACGAGCACTTCCGGCGGTACAAAGTTTGGTACCAGCGTGCGACGCAGTCCAAGCTTAAGGGACAATGGACTCAAGATGACTATGCTGACATTGAGTCCTCCGACGACGAAGACACGCCCTACGACCAGTCTACTCGACTTGGGACGCAGGTGGAGATAGCACCAGTCCTGGACCATGTGGTAATGTTCAATCTCATTGCTTATTTTCCAAAAGACATAAATACCACTACATATAGCAAATTATCCATTCTTTTGCTTGTTTGTAGGGCAACACTCTGAAGCAATCCGTACAGGACATAGAGCATTTCTCCAGGACAGTCGGCGACGTCAGGACGCGTAGCTTCCTAGAGGTAAGCTTCGACAAAGCCACTCACAAAATTAGTACCTAATATCTTCGTATCTTGTTGGTTAACAAAATGTTGGATGACAGAGGCTAGCAGGTCGGCTACGTCGTGCGGCTGGTCGTTGTGGTTGCAGCACAGGCGCGGCGAGGGACGTAGACGTGCCTTCGACACGACTTGCAGACCCGACGCGGGGAGGGTCGTACACGGGGTAGAGCTCGTCCCCCACGAGGAGCGACACTTTCCCTGACGAGGACGAGGACGAGGCGGAGTAGCAGACTTACGATGAGATAGGCCCGTCTCAGCTCGTTGAGGCTCCTTCGACTCAGCCTTCACATCCTCTACCACGCAGACGCCGCCGCGAGCCTAGCCGTTACACTCCAGGCACCGACGCCCTTGGTAAGGGTAAGGGTAAGGCTAGGAGGCAGTGATACTTATGTGTAGGCTTGTGGTTGGGCTTAAAAGTCGTTGTATATATGTTGTAATGAGCTAGGAGGCACGTTGTAATGAGCTACTTGTTGTATATATGTGTATATGTTATATTCATGTGATATTTGTGTACGAATCCGTAGTCTGTACTTTGCGGTTCTATAATTCCTGCAATGAATTTATGATCTCCATTTATGTTTTATTTCCTTTAGTTCTAATTGGGTGGGTATAAAGGAATTCGCGCTCCTCATATACCCCTATGGCTGGAGATTGTGGCTGAAGAAGGGCATTTTGCCAAGGGATCTGCACTATCCGAAAACATAGTTCATGGACTCAGTACTATTTGAACTTGTTCCATCATGACACAGTATGAGACAGTTGTACAGACATGCTAAGAAACAAAAGGACCAGATGCATATTGGAAATGAACAATAAAACATGCATATAATTCAGGGCTACCACAGATGATGCTTGTCTAATTGGTAATTACACATACTAGAGCAAAATGGATATGAAATATAGTTTTTTGTATAGCATCTGATCAAAGCGGCGTGTGAGACTCTTTTCATTGTTAAAATGTATAAGGTCAGCAATTTGAGTACGTAAAATCTCGTATTCGCCGTCCATGCACTTCAAAAACACTTTCAGACTGGAAAGGCTGCCAGTTGCTCGGTGCCACGACCCACGGCGCCGAGGTGCTGCCACGTCGGCACCACGCAGGCCACCACGCTGGTGCGGGCCTGGCACCTCGGCGCCGTGGTCCACGGCGCCGAGATGTGTTAGCTCGGCGCCGTGGGTCACGGCTCCGACCCCCTGGGTCCAAAAACGGAATTAAAACTATCAGGGGTCTAAATGTGAATATTTTTCAAAAAAAGGGCTAAAATAGAAAAAATTCGGTACATTCCTATTATTGAATTAAGTCTTATTCTTGCGTCTGTCTAGCAATTCCGTTAATTATTTGGTTTGCACTACAGTGCACGAACGTATATATGTGCAAGAGTGGAGCTTAGTGTGGACCAAAGTTTTCATCCAAAGAAAGAAATGGCTTCACAACTCACAAGATAATTTATAAATAGGTACACAAGCAAATTAATATTGTCAGAGCCCCAACTACAAGCATATATACGAAGTTGCCTGAATTGACAACTATCCTACAACCGAGACAAGAGCACACATATTTACTTACTGTAGCAAATCTGACAAAAAGATTTCCCGAACTTTCACCAAGAGTATGTGTACATTATTCAAAATTTGAAGACATCGTTTTGCAAATTGCAAATTGGTGTTCGTCATCTACATGCACATATTATTTTTACACGTATTTTTACCATGTAATGCAAGTGAAAATTTTCACTTAGCTCCACGACAGCTCATCTCTTAGATCCGACCCTGCCATATATTTTTTCCTGTTCTGCCTCTGATTTATGGTTATATACTCCATCCATTCTCTCTTAGAAGACATTTCAAAATGCATGCAATTAATTAAACTTAATTTTGACCATTAATATACACTTATGCATTTATATTTGTTACATGAAAATAATATTAGTAGATTTATCATCAGAAATACTTTTATACTATTATTGTATTTTAAATAATTTTTAATATATAATTAAAAAAATAAAGCGACGAGTAAAAGAGAAAAGAGGGTGTATCAATTCATGCGTACACGAGCTGTCTACCAAAGATCTCATGCAGGTCCATCTTCTGGTCGTTTATCAGTGGATTGTCACCAAAAGGTTGCTTATTTAATCCCTGAGTACTTAGCTGCACTGCACTGTCGCCAAACATTGCTTAATTAATTACATACATATGAAGTGCAGCGCTGGCACTAGTAACAGTATTAGTCTCGTTAGTTTCAAGGTCGCATTGGATACGTAGAAAATGACTCTATTCTTTTCGATTTATAACTTATAGATTTTCTAAATAAATAAATATAATAGTTTCTTCATCGTTATTTCAAAACGATTTATCAAAATAGTCTTTTTAAAACAACTTATCGATATTTAATTCGTTCGCATAAACACTCACTATAGAACCAATATCAATCAGCCGCAGAAAAAAGAATACACCCGTGTCTTTCTTTCAGGGATTTTTTTTGTGTGTGGGGTGGCGAGAAAACGACCAAATTGACATGCAAGTAGCTTTAGATGTACACTCAAAATTACAGAGTAAGAAACAACACTGTTGGATACAAATATACAATGATTGTTGTGCATTAATTTCAGGCAATTGCCCATATACTACTCCGCCACACTACCCAAAACTTATTAACCTTTTTTTTAGGGGATGCACAGTAGGTTTCCAGCTGCAAAGCACCCAAAGGCAAAATATTGTACCCCTCTGCCTTAAAACTAGAAGTACTCTTGACTTGCTCTTTCAGAAATCACAATGCTGCTGATTTCAACATGGTCTTGTCAATTTGGGCCCATGCATGCATGGTGCTATGGTAGAAGGGTGTGAAATACTCCATGCATCCAATTTAACCACTTTCTTTTGTTTTTACATAAAACAGGAGTTACTATAGATGTACGCACTCCCGTTGCAGTGCAAAAAAGCAAGTTGAGAGATCCATGGATGACCCGGAGATGCTAGTTGTCACCTACGAAGGGTTACACTTGCACTACTCAAAACCTTCGTGTCCACATCTCCATTCAGTTTAGGACTTCAAGAGTGTTGCAGGCATTTACAACTGAAAGAAGCTCAAAATTATTAATTGTCAAAGATAAACAAAACGAAAATGCCCAACCCAGAAACTATGAGATAGTTTCCATAGATACCATGTCAGCAAGACACTGCTCAAAGAAACCATCTCTCCCAACGCCACTAGTTTCTTCTGGTCATCCTCATTAAATCTTCTGATGCATCTCTTCACGCGGCTCACGCCTCCTCCCTCACTCCCGTTGCCTCCCAGCTTCTCTCCCTCGCCCTCCCTCCCATCTCGCGACGGAAGAAGGCGGCGGCGCGGGCGCGGCGGCCGGGAGACGGCGTCCGAAGGCGGCGGCGCGGGCGCGAAGGCAAGGGAGGCGGTGGCCGTTAGGCAGCAATGGCCGAAGGAGGCCAGCGACGCGATGGAGAGCGGCGGATCCGGGCGGTGGAGTCGCGCGGCGGATCCGAGGCGACGGCAGTGCGGCGGCCTGCGTGGAGAGCCGACGCGCGATGAAGGGCCGACTGATGGCCGGATCTGGGCGGCGGCAGCTGGAGCGGCCGAGGCCAGGCAGCGGCCAGCAAGCCGGCGACGAGGAGGCGGCGGGTCGATGCAGATCAGCGCGGAGAGGCCGGATCCGGCCCGGAGGCGGCCGGATCCGGACTTGGCAGCATCGGAGACGCCGGATCCGAGCGGCGACGAACGACCGCCGCACGGCCGCTGTCGGAGGCAGCGAGGGCGTTGATGGCACGGCGGAGGAAGAAACTACCCGTTTCTCCCCATCGCGAAATCCGTGGTTTCCTCATGCGTTGGTTTATGCGCCGACTTCGTTTCTCATATGAGAAACGGTTTCTTGTGTTTTTCTCCTCTTTCCTCATTAAATAAGATGCCACATCAGATTTTTTGCTTACGTGGCAGGGTATTTAATGCTATGGAAACTATCCTAGTTGGAGGGTTGGGACTGCCCTTATGGAGTTGCAAAACCAACCTGATGAAGAAGTGCAGAATAAGAAGCTTCAGAAGGGACTTCCAGAAGATGTAATACAGTATATAGTAGTACTACTACCTGGGAACTTAAATTGACCATAGCTATTCTTAGTTCTGTCTCTTCAACTGGAGTGATTAATTGTCTCTTTAGAACATGGTTTTGCACTTTTTGCTGAGCCTGTGTGGCCTCTCCACGATCTAAAAAGGAAACACGATTCCTGACCAAGTTCTACTACAACTAGGAAGGGTATGCACAAAAGCAGACACAGCAACTTTGCGGCAAGCCATGTCGTTGCTCGCATCAGAGGTCACAGTCTGCATGTATGGATGCCATGTCTTGACGTCACTGCTTCGCTATCTTCACTTCCTCGCGGATCGTTCTATTCCTGGCAACCAAACCTTGTTTGACTTTGTTTTTCTCTAGAGAGAAAGCAAAGACAGAAGCAGCTAGCTGCGAGCAGTCCTTTCTTGGGAAACAAGATCAACCTTTGGAGAGTCACGAGTAGCGGACAGTGTGATTAATTTAACATCTTTTCAGACGCTGTCCTTTATCTCCTCATGTAATGAACTTCTTCTTTTCCAAGTTTAATGGCTTATGCTACCGTTTTTCAGAAACGGCAATTTGACCCTGAACTGACAGCCTGACGCTTTAGCTTACATCGCCTCTCTCTCTCTGAACACACAAACAAAGAGAAGTCCCCATCAGGCATCGGTTGATAGTTCTTTTCTACTCGGCTCCCTTTTTTCATGGTAAACAGGAACATTAATAAAAGAAAACCATATCACGGTAACATCTGATCACCCAGTCACAGTAATTATCCAGAGGTCGGTGACGGCGGCTCATGATAATAAACTCGATCCAAAGTTCCGAACCAACACAGCGGCTTCCCGAAAAAAAAGCTCTCAATCCCATGGGCGCCGTGCACCCCGAGACCGCGGTCGCATCTCGTTAAAAAAGCCTTCCACCCCTCGCCGCCGCGGCGATTCCTCCGCCACCGCCTCCACCTCCTCGGAACGGTCGCGCACGCGACGAAGGGAAAGGGGAAAAAAAAATTCGAAACGCATCTGGACGCCGTCGCGCGCGGCGCCCGGATCCCGACGGCCCACTGCATCCCCCCTCCCAAGCGCCCGGCGCTGCCGCCATGAGCCTCGCCTCCCTCGCCCGAGCCCTCGGCCGGTCCGCGCGCTCCTCCCGCGCGCGGCAGGTAAGTCTTCTCTTCCCGAACCCGCCGCGTCTGGGTGGGTGGGGCAAGGCAAAGGTCTGACCTTTTCGCTGTTTTTAGGGTTTCTCTCTCGGGGGGCTCGGCGGGATACGGCCGCTGCCCCCGCCGGTCCACGGCGTTGACAGCGGCGGGATGGGGTTCGTCCGCGGGTACCTGACGGCGGCGCTGGGGGGCCCCGCCGCGGGGAAGGCTGCGGACTGGAGGTTCCTCCTTGCGAGCCCGCAGTTCCGGCGTCTCTTCTCCGGCGGGTCCAAGAAGAGTAAGTCTGGTGCGCATTTGTTGGTCGGTTCGGGTGGCTCCTGGCACTAAAAGGTTTGTCCCTCTTTTTTCTTTTCTTTTTTTTTTCTGGTTTTAGATTACGAGAATTACTACCCCAAGGGGAAGAAGGAGGTGCCGAAAGGGGATGGGAGTAAAAAGTCAAACTCAAAGCGTAAGTTACCGTCTTCCTGGTGTGCATCAATTGTTTTTGTAGAGGATGGTCATTACTGATTATATTGTGAATTAGTAGGAATGATATTTTTTGATACACTAGTACCAAATGGGCTTAGTGAACGTGTTTGACCAAAACAAGATGAACACTAGATATGTGATTTCCTTGCTCTGCAAGTGCTTTGTTAATAGATATAACAATGGAATAATGGCTTGTACATTGAAACTGGATAATGGATTATGGACTTCACTATGTTAAAAGTTAGTGTTGTGACTTGACAGTGCGGACTACTTCATGTGTAATGAAATTGCAACTTTGCAATATGCAGAGGATTCCAATACAGACGATCAATGGAATTTCCAGGAGAATGCTGTAAAGCAACTGCAGAATTTCCTCGCTCCCCTATTGTTTGTTGGCCTGATGCTCTTATCCTTACCTTCTAGTGCATCAGATCAGAAGGAGGTAATTTTCACTCCCTTCTGGCAAATTGACCATTAATGGGAGTGGTTTTAATTGTTCACTATGTTTACTCTGGTGCAGAGAATTATGCAACTTGTTATTTTACTATTTTTCGTTGCTCTTTAATATACACACAATGGTAAATTATATTTGCTTGGTCTGTTCAACACCTGAATCATTGGTCTGCCCTGAAAGTGTCAGACAAAGTGGAGGAAAAAAACTGTATCGCCATCATAAGGACTATACAAGATGTACAGTACTTACCCTGTCACCTCCAATCAAATTCTTAAGATTAGTTGGGTAGCATTCGATAATCGATACAAGCAGTGCCAGGCAGTATGACCATACTTCTGTCGCCATGAGGTCTTGCCATGGGCTTGACAAATGGTAGAGAAAATCCCTTCACTTTCTGCTTAGATGATTTAACCTTACGCCTACACCAGACTGCAGATAGCAGATCGTGATCAATATGCAATGCTTAAGTCTATAAATGAGTGCAAAAAGGATCCCCCTTGAGATGATATGCTATTGCAGAATAGCCATTGTGTGATTTATTGGCCCAATGAGAAGTTATATCACTGATTAATTTGGGCTGGCATATTTACTTAATATCCGGTGTGGAGAATTGTTACTACGTGCGTTGTAGTTTTCTATTGGTGCCTTCTAATGTGAATGCAATCTTGGGAATTACTTAGTTTTCAAGTAATTGATTAATTTGACATCACCTTCTGGTTTGCATATCTGTTCCCTTTAAATGTGTGGAGGGTGCATATTCTTTAGTTTAATGGTTTATTAAAAGAGCTTGAGCTTCTAACTTCTGCAGATAAGCTTCCAAGAATTCAAGAACAAGTTACTAGAACCTGGATTAGTTGACCGCATTGTTGTTTCAAATAAATCAGTGGCAAAGGTATACGTCAGGAGTTCACCACAGCCGAACAGCCAAAGCCAAAATAATGATGCCACTATTATCACCAGTGATGTTCCAGGCAAGCATGCTCCCAGCAGATACAAGTATTACTTCAATATTGGGAGTGTTGATTCCTTTGAAGAAAAGTTAGAGGAAGCCCAGGAAACTTTGGGTATAGATCCACATGATTATGTTCCAGTAACTTATGTTGCTGAAGTAAATTGGTTCCAAGAAGTGATGAGATTTGCCCCAACAGCCTTCCTTGTTGGACTAATATATTTAATGGGGAAAAGGATGCAGAGTGGATTTAATATTGGAGGTGGTCCTGGGAAGGGCAGCCGTGGTATCTTTAACATTGGAAAAGCACAGGTCACAAAGATGGACAAAAATTCCAAAAATAAGGTTAGTTCCATCATTTATTATGTCACTCTCTTTATACCATTCCTTTTGGACTTGGTACTACTTCAACGGCGGCAAATAAAATATTTACATCCATTGGAAAGTTATTCTCAAGCTCTAATAGTTCCAATTGTTTAAGCCAGTTTGGAACGTGGGAATTTCCCCATTTTCATGTGGGAATTAAATTGTTTCCTGTGAAATTCCTGCATCCCAAACAGGTCCTTATTTTTAGTTCTGTTTGCATTAATGTAAAGGCGTAAAGCAGAAGCTGTGTAAAGTTGTTGCTTGTATCTTTCTAACGACACCTGCTTTTCTGTTGATCCAGGTGTTTTTCAAGGATGTAGCTGGTTGTGATGAAGCTAAACAAGAAATAATGGAGTTTGTTCATTTCCTTAAAAATCCCAAGAAGTATGAAGAGTTGGGAGCTAAGATACCCAAAGGTGCTCTGCTTGTAGGTCCTCCTGGAACAGGAAAGACTCTGCTTGCTAAAGCTACTGCAGGAGAGTCTGGTGTTCCCTTCTTGTCCATTTCTGGCTCAGATTTCATGGAAATGTTTGTTGGTGTTGGACCATCCAGGGTGCGGAACTTATTCCAAGAAGCTCGGCAGTGTGCACCCAGTATTATATTTATTGATGAGATAGATGCAATTGGTCGCGCGAGAGGCCGTGGAGGTTTTTCTGGTGGAAATGATGAACGTGAAAGTACTTTGAACCAGTTGCTTGTAGAGATGGATGGATTTGGTACAACTTCTGGTGTTGTTGTTCTTGCTGGTACAAATAGACCTGACATCCTGGATAAGGCGTTGCTAAGGCCTGGAAGATTTGATCGCCAGATAACGATTGACAAGCCAGATATAAAGGGTCGTGATCAGATATTCCGTATATATCTTAAAAAGCTTAAACTAGACAATGAACCATCGTTTTATTCACAAAGGCTAGCTGCTTTGACACCTGGGTTTGCTGGAGCTGACATTGCCAATGTCTGTAATGAAGCTGCTTTGATTGCTGCAAGAAGCGACGAAACTCAGATTACAATGCAGCATTTTGAGTCTGCGATTGATAGGATTATTGGTGGTTTGGAGAAGAAAAATAAGGTAATGTGACCATGTGCCAATTTGTTAATAATCTACTCATGCAAGATGATACATGCAACCTATTAAAGCTGATGTTATCTGATTTACGCACTACTCAGGCAGTGTGTATAATGCTTTCATGTGAGCAAACATAATGCTTCCTTTTTATAGGCAGTGCGTATAATGCTTTCATGTGAGCAAACATAACGCTTCCTTTTTATAGGGTTTTTAAGCTTTGTCTCGTAATAATTACATAGCAAATCTCTAATTCCAGTAATACACCTTGGATTGCAATTAACTAACTTGGGAGTCATCTTTTATATGTTGTAATTTGTTTGTACATGTATTAGTTATATGTTTCCTCATTTATTGATTCTGTCCTCTGGGCATGTCAATCCACGTCAGGTCATTAGCAAACTTGAGCGCCGCACTGTTGCTTACCATGAATCTGGTCATGCTGTTGCTGGATGGTTTTTGGAGCATGCAGAGCCTCTTCTGAAAGTTACAATTGTTCCCCGTGGAACAGCTGCTTTAGGCTTTGCACAGTATGTTCCAAATGAAAATCTTTTGATGACAAAGGAGCAGCTTTTTGATATGACATGCATGACATTAGGTGGCCGAGCTGCCGAGGAGGTACACAACTTTTTTTTACGTCGTCTTTTGGATGAAGTTTTATGCTAAATATCTAGGATTTGTGGCCATCTCCAAATTTGTACAATTTAGACTATCGATGTCATGGGCATAGGCCTTGGGCCCAACCGGTTTATTATTAAGAAGTTAGAGATTAGTTTCTATCTATTAGAGATATGATATTAGTTTCTATTTATTAGAGATATGATTAAGATTAGATTATATCTGTTAAGGGGTGCCCATCTATATAAGGAGGCTGCCGCATACTATTGGAACCAAGCAAAAAAACTACGAAGTCATTCTCATCTATAGTCTCCTCTCCCCCTCTGCGCTGATGCTGACTGGCCATCCTCTCGGTGGTGTTTACCGCCTATGAATTAAAGTTCATGACAACTTGATATCAGAGTAGTCGATCTCTTCCCACGACTTCTGCTACCATGGTTCTTGCTGTCGAGTCTTTGGCCACGATAAATGCTAACGTCATCAAGATGGCCAACATCGACAAAAAATGGCGGACATCTTCCTCAACATGTATACTATCTTGGAGAAGATCGTGAATCAGCAGAAGGCGCAATAAGAGACGGCAGTGACGCTGTTTCCAGTAGCTGCCACGAAGATAGAGCCAAGTGTATCGTCATCCACTGCCAGACCCCAATGACCACGCTATCGGATGAGCTTCGCGCGCACCGTCGCCGTTCTCACTGCGTCTTCTCCCTCCACCCCGGCGTCATACCAACACGCAAGACAGCAGCAGTCGCCGCGAAAGACAAACCGGCGCTATCGCCTGCAGCGGCGACAGCCTTCCTCCACGCATGTTGCGCCGTGACGAGGAACACTTCCATCTGCTATGGCTCCCTCTTCCCGCACATCGGTTTCTCACACGGCAGTATCGTCAAGGTCTCCTGTGTCGTGGCCGCCAACGTGTTCACTCAACTCCGGGGCTTCCGTTGCATCCGTCGCGAGGTCCGCCACCAGTTGCTGCTCCCGTGCACGCTTGGCATCGTCTCGGCCGAGTGCCGCAAGGCCGAGTGGGCCATGTGCTGGATCAACGACGGCGAGCGCTTCGCTGAGCGCCTCGTCACCTTCGCCTGCGTCGAGGGCATCTCCTTCTCGGGCTCCGGTCTTCTCTACAACCTCCTCCGGAGGAAGCTCGACGAGGCCTGCGACCGTGAGATTGTCGTCGATGCTATCAACATCAAGATGCCAGATGGTCTTTGGCCGCCGTCGCCTGCTTGATCCGACTGCTGCCCACTTGATTCGGCGCTAGCCGCCTGATCCGGTCGTCACAGCCAGCGGCCTCCCATTCGTCATCGTCTGTTTGCTCTCTACGCCACCTTGGTTAGTGGGGCGCCGAATCCGACCACCTTTATTAGCTCCCAACTTAAAAAAAAGAGAGAAGAAAAAAAGAAAGAAAAAAATCTTCTTTTGCAGGCACCATTTAGCCGAAAGCCCTACATCTTGTTGATGTGGAACTTCAACTATAACCACCGCCTAGCAGCTCGGGGACGAGCTGCATGTCCGGGAGGGATGTAATGTCATGGGCGTGAGCCATGGGCCCAACCGGTTTATTATTAGGAAGTTAGAGATTAGTTTATATCTATTAAAGATATGATATTAGTTTTTATTTATTAGAAATATGATTGAAATTAGATTCTATCTGTTAGAGGGACCCCATCTATGTAAGGGGGCTGCCGCATACTATTGGAGGCAAGCAAAGAAATAATAAAATCATTCTCATCTATAGTCTTCTCTCTCCCTCTGCGCCGATGCCACCCAGCCATCATCTCGGTGGTGTTTACCCCCTATGAACTAAGGCTTATGACAACTTGGGCTATCCTTTCGGTGGTGTTTACTCCTATGAACTAAGGTTTATGACAACTTGGTATGTCCAGGAGGGGTGAATGTCATGGACGTGGGCCTGGGCTTAGCCAATTTATTTTTAGGAAGTAGCGAGTTAGATATTAGATTCCTTTTGTTAGAGATATGATATTAGTTTCTAAATTTATTAGACATATGATTGAGATTAAGATTCTATCTGTTAAGGGGAACCCATCTATATAAGGGAGCTGCCGCATGCTATTGAAACTAAGCATAGAAATAACAAATTCATTATCATCTATACTCCCCTCTCTTCCTCTGCACAGACGCCGCCCGGCCATTCTCTCGGTGGTGTTTACCCCCTATGAACTAAGGTTCATGACAATCGAATAATTAAAGTGAATGTGGGGTTTGACTAGAATGAATACAGTGTCATTTGAATGCTGCATTCGAGAACAGTAATTATGGTTTGCTAGGTTAATTTTTCACTGCTTTAATTATGATGCATTGGTGGATATAAACAATGTTATCACAAATTGGTGGCAAACTCTGGTTGACTTGGTAAATGCTTCACTGTATAATCTCTTGGTTTGCATTTGAATGCAACCAAAATGAATCCAGAAAGGCAAATTAATGTTTGTGTGTATTCATTTTATAGCTAATATCATCATGACTTCCTTGACAGTCTTTTTCCCCATCGTCCGGTCATATTATATTTGATAATCCTTTAACTTGGACGGGGGCACCATTCCAATTTATACAGATTGGTTGGCTTGGACCAATGCCCATGCTTCTAATGTTGGATGTCAACCTAAAGTTTTTTCACAATATTACCGGTGAAAGTATCTTTATAGGCAGACTAACAGAAATGCCATATCTGTGCTTTGTTTCAGGTTTTGATAGGAAAAATCTCTACTGGTGCTCAGAATGACCTGGAGAAAGTTACCAAAATGACCTACGCGCAAGTTGCTGTATATGGTTTCAGTGAAAAGGTTGGGCTTCTATCCTTCCCTCAGAGGGACGATGGCTTTGAAATGACCAAACCGTACAGCAACCAGACAGCATCCATCATCGACGATGAGGTGAGAGACTGGGTTGGCAAGGCCTACAAAAAAACAGTTGAACTGATAAAGGAGCACAAGGAACAAGTAGCCCAAATCGCGGAATTGCTGCTTGAGAAGGAAGTCCTCCACCAGGACGATCTGGTTAGGGTATTAGGAGAACGTCCGTTCAAGGCAATGGAGCCAACAAACTACGACCTCTTCAAGCAGGGGTTCCAGGATGAAGAGAACAAGAGCCAAGAGCCCGCGAAGAATTCTGAAGTGCCTGACGATGATGGATCACCCTCACTGGGCGAGGTTTTGCCCACGTAATTCTGCCCAAATTTACAGCTGTACGTTGCTCGTTCATTCGATAGATTATTGTTTGTTGTTGCAGCATAAGAAACTGTATAAATTAACGGCCTCGTCTAATCGCGCCGGTGTTGGAATGCAGTTGGTTTTCCACGGTGTGTTACCCTGTTGATCAATACAGTGAGCTAGTCGAGGTTCATGCTTTGAGCTTGTCGTCGCATCACAAAACGTTTTGACGTTTCATTGTTGAATCTTGTATTCTAATGTTTTAAGATTTCGTCCGCTGACGAGACGGCGCAAGAAAGCTCGTCCCGTCTGACGTGCTACCTTGAGTCAAACGAGTTGGATAAGTTCACTCTAGAAGGTTTGCTATCTTTAGCCGGTAGGAAAATCACGTCCTTTATCTTGACTGATGTTTTGGGGAGCTAGCCGTGAACTGATTGACAGTACTCAACCAATAAATTTCAGTAATACAAACTATGTGGAAATCAATGGAAAGTGATAGCCTTTTGATCAGGGAACCTATGTATAGTATGCGTTGTTCGCCATAGGGTTCTAATCAACCACCAGACTTGCATGTTTTTTAGAAGAAAGAAATTTTCTCGTATTTGTGTGTTGGTACCAAACAAAAAAGAGAAGCTATATACGAATGCAACGAGTAATGAGTAATACTATCTGACTGGAATATTAGATGCATCTGCTCTACATCCATGCACATACACGCTTCAAAAGGGAAGAGAAAGCAAAGCAAGCAGCTCAGCCAAGCGACCGAGTTGGTTCAGGCATCCTTCTCTGCATTCGGAGGAGGCTTGGAAGGGGAAAAGACGACCAAACTTCACAGGGGACGAGTACCTGCTAACCATAACGCATATGAATCGTCCCATGTTTTAATTATACCGATGCAGAATGTTTTCTGCCCAGTGCAAGCTAGGCTGTTCAGGATCTATAACAGATCACCTTCCTCCAGGTCACGTCCCCATCTCGCAAGTCTTTTTATTTGCTTGTGCAGTCCCTTGGCATGTAAGAATGAGGTCAGGAAGCCTGATCTAGCCGAAGAAAAGTTGTGACCTGACTTGGAGTGGATGCACACTACCCACGCGGTCACTAGTCTTGACCTTTTTCCCCCCTCAAAGCGAGAATTCAACCACTGTTGATTAACACATTTCTGTTGGTTAGGTACGAGAAAAAGATTCTGGTAAAACCTCTCTGTCGATTGGCCAATAAACCACCGTTTTTTAAGAAGTCAATTAAGCAGTACTACTGTTTATTCAACACATATTTTATTTAATTTTCTCAGTTTTTAGTATGCAGTAAGTACTCATCTTAATCACAGACACCCAAAGTTCCAAACTGAATCGCTCCTGTCCATCAGAAATTGAGAAAGATGATTGATTTTATATACCTCCTACTTATTTTGTGTTTATTTATTGTTGGAGTATAAGTGAATTGTCCATCTTTCCTCGTCAGCTTAAGCTTTTGGGTGAACTGGTTGGTGCATGAAACTCAATATGGTATCAGAGCCAAGAGGTCTCGAGTTCAAGACCTGGCTGACGCAATTAAAATAAAATAATTGCAGTCCACTTCTATTCCACGTATTAGGCCTAAGGGAGCCTACACGTGCCTCATCAGCTTAAGCTTTTGGGTGAACTGGTTGGTGCATGAAACTCAATATTTATAGCATAATTGCAGCAAGGAAACGATTGTGCGTGATAATTAAGGCACGAAGAACCTTAAACTAGAGGTCAGTATAAACAGCAGGCGCCCTGCGGGTTGACTTTAGCCACACTCCAAAGCTACAGAGAGTGCATGGATGGGCCAGCATCTCGGCCGGTGCAGCAGCAGCGAGCCGGGACGTTGAGGCGACCCTCGTGTTCATCAACCGAACACCAAACGAAAGTTACTAAACAATACGGGGCCAAGCTAATCAAGCACCATCGTGAAGCTAGCATGGAACACCAGAAAAAGGTCAAATGAATTGCAAATTGATGACTTGCATGCTTATGCCCCACTCAGCCAATGCATGCAAGCTACCTAGCTCCTCGACCGATCTCCAGTATATATAGACACCTCGAGTGCTTCCCTAGCATCACAAGCAGAGCTTCATCTAGCAAACGAGAGTTCAAGAAGAGTGGAGAAAGAGAGAGGTCAGAAAGGAAGAGGACAAGAATGGCTGTCCCCTCGTCTCTTCTCCCTTGCTCTCTCCTCGTCTCAACACTGATGCTGTGCACACTACTGGGAGCCGAAGCCGTCACGAGGCAGTACCAGTTCGATGTAAGTATCGTCGTGAGTTGCTAGTGATCATGTTCATATCGATCGATGTCGCGGATAACTAAGGTTAGTGCTACGATGTAATGGCAGGTGCAAATGACGAGCGTGACGCGGCTGTGCAGCACCAAGAGCATCGTGACGGTGAACGGGCAGTACCCGGGCCCCACGGTGTTCGCGAGGGAGGGCGACCACGTCGAGGTCAACGTGGTCAACCACTCCCCCTACAACGTGAGCATCCACTGGTACGTGTCGCGCGCCTCGCTGACCACAAGATGTCGGCGTAACGTTCCCTTTTTCTTCACGCGAAAACCTCACGAGCGGACGCGCCGGCGTGCAGGCACGGCGTGCGGCAGCTGCTGAGCGGGTGGGCGGACGGGCCGGCGTACATCACGCAGTGCCCGATCCAGCCGGGGCAGAGCTACGTCTACCGGTTCCAGATCATCGGGCAGCGCGGCACGCTGTGGTGGCACGCGCACATCTCCTGGATCCGCGCCACCGTGCACGGCCCGCTCGTCATCCTCCCGCCGGTCGGCGTGCCGTACCCGTTCCCCGCCCCCTACGAGGAGGTGCCCGTCGTCTTCGCCGAGTGGTGGAAGAACGACACGGAGGCGGTCATCAGCCAGGCGCTCCAGACCGGCGGGGGGCCGAACATCTCCGACGCCTACACCATTAACAGCCTCCCTGGGCCTCTCTACAACTGCTCGGCTCAAGGTTTGTTAGTAATGGTAGTGCTACTAGAGCATTAATTGTTTGTTCGTGCCTGACTCCATGTCACTGGTGCATGTAGACACGTTTAAGTTGAAGGTGAAGCCCGGCAAGACGTACATGCTCCGGCTCATCAACGCTGCACTCAACGACGAGCTCTTCTTCTCCATCGCCAACCACACGCTCACCGTCGTCGACGTCGACGCACTCTACGTCAAGCCCTTCACTGTCGACACCATCCTCATTGCTCCGGGGCAGACCAGCAATGTGCTCCTCACCGCCAAGCCTAGGTACCCAGGCGCGAGCTACTACATGCTGGCGCGGCCGTACACCACGACGCAGGGCACCTTCGACAACACCACCGTCGCCGGCGTGCTCGAGTACGAGGACCCCTGCCCCACCGGCGCCTCCTCCTCTTCTGGCAAGAACCTCCCCATCTACACGCCGACCCTGCCGCAGATCAACGACACGAACGCCGTGTCCAACTTCACCGCGAAGCTCCGCAGCCTCGCGAGCGCCGAATACCCGGCCGCCGTACCGCAGGAGGTGGACCGGCGCTTCCTCTTCACCGTCGGCCTCGGCACGCACCCGTGCGCCGTCAACGGGACGTGCCAGGGCCCGAACGGGTCCCGGTTCGCGGCGTCCATCAACAACGTCTCCTTCGTGCTCCCCACGACGGCACTTCTGCAGTCGCACTTCACCGGCAAGTCCAAGGGAGTGTACGCCTCAAACTTCCCGTACTTCCCATTGGAGCCGTTCAACTACACCGGCACGCCACCCAACAACACGAACGTCATGAACGGGACCAAGGTGCTGGTGCTGCCGTACGGCACCACCGTGGAGCTGGTGATGCAGGACACGAGCATCCTTGGCGCCGAGAGCCACCCGCTGCACCTGCACGGCTTCAACTTCTACGTCGTCGGACAAGGCTTCGGGAACTTCAACCCGATGAGCGACCCAGCCACCTTCAATCTCTTCGACCCCGTCGAGCGCAACACCGTTGGCGTGCCTGCCGGTGGCTGGGCCGCCATCCGCTTCCGCGCGGACAACCCAGGTTTGTATTTCTCCTTCCCCGGCAAATCCATCCATGCATGCATCATGCATGGCGCATTGCACCAGCTTGCAAGTTTGCACTCACTAATTAATCTCCTTCTACGCCGTCGATGTGCAGGTGTATGGTTCATGCATTGCCACTTGGAGGTGCACATGAGCTGGGGCCTGAAAATGGCGTGGCTGGTGCTGGATGGCAGCCGTCCTGACCAGAAGCTGCCGCCTCCGCCATTGGATCTCCCGAAATGCTAGGCATAAGACTCAAGACCAGTGGCCAAGATCGATTGCTTGCTTCGCTTCACATTGTTATCCATCGATCAGATCTTTTGCTGCTTCGTTTGCTCGGCCGGTTTGCCGTCAGTGTACGTCGTCGTGATTAATTGCTAGTGATGTGCTTTTTTGATTCATTGATTTCTCAGGCGATTGACCGTGTTTGTCAGTGAGCTTACTAGCTGTGTTTGTATGGAGTTCTTAAACTGGTTGTGAGGAATTTTCTTTGGCAGGGCTCGACTCTTAGGACTGCTTGTAACTCAAAGCTTGCCTGCTTTTGTATCTTGTATGTATCGCAATGTATGCTCTCGCTTGTTGCGGTAATAAAGTGTAGTGTGATTGATTTCTATCTGCAAAATATTGTCTGGATTAATTTTCCTTTACACATTTAGTGAGTGTTTGCATGTGAAGCATTTATGAATTATGATATAAACAGGACTTCTCAGCCTTTTGTGCTTAATATATAATGTACATTCTATTAATTAATATTCAAGTCAATCAATTACAATCAAATGAGAGCAACAAAGACAAAGAAATATTGTTCCAATCTCATTGTGTCATCTAATAAGATCTGCTTTAAAATAAAATATGTTCTTTTTTCCCTTCAGAAAAGCCTATCAACTCAAAATAATTAACATTATGCACCTAATACCTATGTACGTTTTACCCGTTGTTTTGAACATTGACATAATATCCAAAGCAATCATTTTACCCTTACCTTTTCTAATTACTCCCTCTAGTCACAAAAGTGTGACATTCTTGACTTTTCAAATTCAACAATATGCTCTTTTGACCACTAATTATCTTATCATATATTTAAAAATGTTGTAAAAGTATGACATTATGAAACTATGTTTTATGACAACTTCACTGCTATCATTCTCATATGATCAAACCATATATTTTTAAAAAATATCTTTGGTCAAATTCTCTAGAGTTTGACTGAACGCGTTATATGACATCACTCATTTGTGACAGGAGGGAGTATATGTTAGAAAATTTTATTAAAATTATAATGACATGGAACCACTTTTGCTAACAAATCTACTAGTATAATTTTCATGTAATAAATCTAAATACTTTTATATATTTTGTTGGTTAAAGTTTTGAAGTGTTGACTGCACGTATTCTAAAATAATAATTAAAATGAGATATTTAATTTGCATATATACATGCATGGGATATGGCACGCGTTTTTGCATGATATTCACACGTAATTAACAATCAACATATTTTGCCTCTATGAGAGACCATGTGGAGGTCATCCCATGTTTATGATGAGTAATTGACATCGCTTTAGGTAAGTCAAGTTTGGTTTGGGTGGTTTGGACCTTGACATTGCATGGTGCAACGGGCTCGGTCGGACTTGGTCAGACTTTGTCGTATGGGATTAGGATACTTATTCCGATGATTCGACGGGTTTGGACTTCAGTGTGTGTAAGTATGGTGTGTTTATACCATTTACACTTTCATGTATCGAGCGGTGCTATTTGATGTGTTTCTTGTCTGTGTGGCTGCAGGACATCGGGCGGAGTCATGGCGAGACACGGTGGACCGGACTAGGCGCAGGTGGCGCTGAGGTCAGAACGGTCGGGATGTGTCGAAGACGACGTGGACTCGAGGTGGTTGCAAGGCGTGCGAGACAATGAGCGCGGAAGCTTCCCGGAAGGTGCAGGAGGGGCGAAACGGGAATTTCGCAAGGCTGCACAAGCGGGAGCGGGATCCGTTGGATTTAGCGGGCGTAACGGGGTGGAAACCCGTTAGCCGTGGGCTATAAATAGGTTGGAGGGGCTGCATGCCCACTTGAACACTTGAAGGGATTTTAGGGTTTCCTTTAGTCAAAATAGGCTTTAGAGTTTGTTTTAGCTTTAGGCTTTTAGTGGTTGAGAGTTGTTGGTGGAGGCAGAGTTGTGTTCCCTCTGTGTCCCCTTCGATGGTTTCTTGAGAGTTTGTGTGTTCATCCTCTCTTCTCAAGCAAGCATGTATGGTTGAGGGAGAGGAGAGGGATTGAGTAGAGAATCCATGTAATCATTCATCCTGTTCTAATGTCCATGCGTATGGGGACGTAGATCTTTGTAAACCTTGTTTGGATGGAATGAAATTATGAGTTTGTCTCCCGTGCTCTCTGTTTTCCTACGATGTCTCTCTTGGCTTGATTTGTGAGATTTTGTGTTTCTTGTTGTTTCTTGTTGGGAAGGTCCAAAATGAGTTGCTATGATATAGGAGATGCCCAAAAGCCATTTGGCTAGTTGATCCTATGAGCAAACCCAGTTTAATCTCTGTTTTGAAGTTTGGGCTTGTTCTGTTCTTCATATTCCTCTTCTAGGGCTTTTGGTGAAATCTTGTTTCCCTTCATGAGACGACCTGATTTTTGGTATGAGAAGTCCCTTGGGTATTGCTAACTTATCTGCAAAAGCTCATGTCCAAAGACTCAAGGATTGAGTGGGAATTTAGATTTTGGTGTTGTTTCTGTACTTCTTCAAGTTCTTGGCCAATCTTTGAATTTCTTGAGTTTTTATTGATTTCTCTTGTGGTTTAAAGTCTCCTTGATATTTAGATTTGGTCCTTGGTGTCTTTGTCTAAAAGGAATAGAAGCTCTTCTCTCTTTTTCTTGAAAATGGCAAGAATCTGAAATTTCTTCTCTGTGCTGTTCATTTCTTCAGGTTCAGTTTTCGGTGCTCTGTAGCTGAAGTTGATGGTTTTGTTCAGTGTTTCAAGCTTCCGTTCCTTTGGTCTGTAGCTCTTTTTCTTCGTTAGTTCGTTGTCCTCTCGTTTTAATCTCGGCTGAAAAAGTTTTTTTTGCTCAATCCTGTCTTTCGACCAAAGTTCTGCATGCAGTTTGTTCTTCGGTTGACAGAAGATAAACTTCTTCTCTTGCGACAGTTTCTTTTAAACCAGAGCACAGTGTTCGGCCAGCAGAAATTAGTCACTTTTGTGTTCACGAATGGCAAGGAAAGCATGGTGTAGTTGCTTTTCTTTTTCCTTGTTGCTGATTTTCAACCATTTTGCATGCAGATCAAACGGCATTATTTTCAGCTGAAATTTTTACTGGTTAATCTCTGATTTATGCTGAATTTTTTAGTATTGCATGCGTTCCATATTTCAGCAAAATTAATTTTCTGTGAGTTGCTTTGTTTTGCATATTTTTGAAATTTCAGTGCTCGATTTCTCAGGGGCGATTTTTAGGCGATCGACATTCACCCCCCTCTGTCGCCATTTCGGTCCTACACTCTACAAACGTCTTTGTTTAATTCACGAGTAGTTTGCATTTTTTCCTTATTAATCAAGCTAAGAAGGGTTCGCTTGTAAAATGGACTTTGATTTGTACCCTACTTTCTGACCTTGATCCTCGATGGAACGTCTCAATTTATGCATGCATGGGACCACATAAATCTTGATAAAACTGGTAGTATTAATACTGTGTAATTTTGTTGCCACCGTCAGTTAGGTTGGGTGATGAGCAAAATCGATGACGCTATTGATGTTGACAATATATTTGTTCAAATATAGAGCCACCAACCCCTACAGCTAGTACCTGTATGTTAATTAAAAACTGTTCAGACAAAACGATATTACTACTTGGCAAAATCAACGCTGGGCATGATCGGTTCGAGCATCTTTGTCGTCGTTGGATCATGCTTGGGAGGAGGAAAAGGGTGACCACGACGACTTAGCACACAGGTAACAAACTACTATAGCTAGTGGCTATCTAGCGCAACCCTTTTTACTTACTCCCATGTATCCATGAGAAGCTAGCCGATGCGTGCATGCATTGCATTGCATTACATGTACAGTAGAACGCAAGCAATTTTGACATAACAAAAGACCGGCTTTATGTGGTCGACATGGACACTTTACTATCTATAAGTCGATATATGGCCTTTTTGTTCCCTTAAATTACGCTTGCTGTCAAAGGATGATTGGAGCAAATTAATTGACGGCTATGGTGACCCTTGCAAACCGTCGATTGGAACTGTTTGTGACAACGTGTCAATGGGGTCTTTTTTTGGTCAATGCATATATGCGTGAACTGATGGAGTTAATCCACCAATTTTGCGGCGTCCTAGAGATGTGATAGGTCGGTGTTTTTCGGCAGCTGAATCTTAGGGCCAGTTTGGATGGACTAGGACTAGTTATTAGCTGACTAGTAGTTAGCTTGCTAAAGATTAGCCCAGTCCTGTTTGGATCCAAGGACTAATAAGTACTACTATCTCATTACAAAGTCTGTTATACCCCTGAGCCTCTAGCGCACGCACGTTTTCCCGTGGGTATTGACGTCTTTTTTCCATCCGGCTGGCCCTTTAGCCCTCATTAGCTGGGTTTGGCCAACTAGTTGGCTAACAACTAGTTGGGGCTTTGGCTAAACTTTAGCCCACTCATTAGCCCTCCTGTCTGGATCCACAGGACTAAAAATTAGCAACTAGTTGTTAGCTCATAGGATCCAAACAGACCCTTAGCTACAGTGATACTGATACACACCAGCTTGCAATTGCAAACCTCTTTGAGCCCACAAGCTAGTGGGATTCGGTGGGCATGTGGAGCCTTGCATGCATACTTCGATTGCAAAAATGGTATACTTGTCAATTGTCATGGGTGTAGCAGTAAATGAAGTACGGCAGCAAAGCATGCATGCGCATAATTAAGGCCCTGTTTGTTTTCACTTAAGATTATTATAATCCAGCTTATAGGTGGGGGATTATATAAGCTAGATTATAATAAGCTGGTGGAAAATAAGCTGTCAGGTGTTTGACAGCCTGGATTATCAGAGTTATGGATTGTTGTATTCGAATGTTTAAAGACTACAATGCCCTGGGAGAGAGAGGCACGGGAGTTGGGGGTTGGATGAATGGCAAAGGTGGGTAATATTTCTAAAGTTTTATGGTCATTAAGATAAAAGGTGGATCTATAAGCTGAAATAAGCTTCTTTTTTAGCTTACTAGATTATAATAATCTGAGCTATTAGATTATAATAAGTTACCTTATAATCTGGACTGTTTGTTTCCACTTATGATTTATAAGTTAGATTATAATAATTTTAAGTGGAAACAAACATGGCCTAAGTAGACTACTTACAGAAATGGTGGGTTGACGGTTGACACCGTTGTGATAACGACGGGGTGTCTAATTATAAGGCCATTACCATTTCTTTTATGACAATCCAATTAACCAACGCAAAAGTCTTTATATAGTCTTTACTTTTTTTAACCACAAGGCATTTACATTTCGATTACTTTTCACACTTTGTGTATATCTACTCCTGCACACTCGAAGAAGCTTCCTAGCGTGGATCTTGTCACTAACTATTGCCGCCATTACAGAGAACACAAAAATACAATTGTAGTCAAAATAGATCCAATTGGTTTCAACACTTCCTGATCACTAAGAGATCTATCTGATAGTAACTGAGAGCAAGAGGAGGCTAGGAGTTATATCATTATTATTTACCCTAGTCGAAGTTCCATCCATATGCAAAAATTGTTTTACATTTAAAAGTTTAACTACTTGTGAACAAGCTTTTTGCAGGAATAAGAAATAAACATTGCGACAGATTTTTTACATCACCTAACAAGATGTTAAACTTTTTTGCAGGTTGGGTCTCCTTGATGGAATTAGTATAGCTTTCTCACTGGTACATGAAAAGTTGACTTTAACCAGGCCAGTTTCTTCTAATTGAATTCTGATCGGATCTGATCTAACTCATACCATCTTGCTACGAGGAAAAGAAGAGCTTACATGAAGTCGATTGGTCGAGTAATGATAGAGCTACATGAAGAAAGTCATTACCTTTATAAGCCTCGTGGCATTGTTTAAGCATTGTCGAACTCTTTTTATAATCTTCAAGAAGACTACGTCTTATATGCCTCCGGCTGCTAAAAGAGTAGCATCTGTCAAAGAAGATGATAAATAAGCAACTATTTCCAGTTTTCCACCGATCGGGAATTCTGACCGGAAGTAGCTGCTTGCAAACTTGTCGTGTTTTCCGACTAGAATCCTCATTAGTTACCGGAGGAGTAGCCTCGGGAACTAAGCTAACCCCAGAAACAATTTCCTATGAGATCTTCACCTCAATCCCTTTGTAGTAGAAGCACCCAGAAAACTTGTGTATTCCTAATTTCTATCTTCTAATCTCCTTACCAAAATAGGAGATAGATCAAATGCGCAAATTGGAAGATATACCTTTTGTCGAGAAGAAATTTTCCTTTCCTCGACTAATTCTTTCTTCTTCTGTTTCTTCTTCTATTTTTTCTCCTCAACCACCACTTTCTGTTGGCTTTGAGCGAGTGATTGGGAAAATATCAATGACAACTTTCATAGCTATAAAATCAGCAATCTTTACTAGAAACTCTCTCTTTGGAGCATAAGGAACAATTTCTTCCTCGTCTTCATCAGGCTCCTTGGATCAACCAGTTGGACCTCATCTGGTCAAGATACTCTAAAAAATTCACGACCAATTAGAACCTAAATAACATATCTGGCCGTATGAAATCCAGATTACAACTCCAGGTAAATAATTTTGTGTCTAAATTTTCTCGTTTGTTTTCGCACCATATTTCTTCTTGAAACTAAAAAGAAACAGTATAACTCCAATCGAAAAAAACTTCCTCGACTAAGCAAAATCCAATCAAAAGATATACTACTCGTACCTATAAGATTAATCTAAGCCTAATCTTGAAACATTAACATTAACCCTAGGCCAAAACTAGAACACCTAATACAAGTTAAGCGGAAGCGTACCTGAACTCGAAGAAGCCATCTTGAGGTGTGGAAGAAGAGGTAGCCGGCGGTTGTAGAGGTTGTCACCGAGTGCACGAACAGAGAGGTCCAATCTTCGTTCACCGTAGCGCCCGTGATGGATCGGGTCTGTTAGGGTTCACTTAGGCTTGAACAACGTGCGTGTATCGAGCCCTGCCGTAACCCCAGGTATTTTTTTATATGGCGCTGGGTGACCGGGACCGTAACCAAAAGCTGTTGGTAACCGCCTCCGATCAAGGCGCGAGGTGGAGGCACGCCTCCTTGAAATCTCGGGGTTGGTTAGCCGAGATCAACCCAACATTCTCCCCTTTGATTATAAGGCTAACATCACAAGCCTTCTCGATAAAATAGCATACCAAGGCAATGTGTTGCATGGCCAATAAAGTGCCATACAACCCCAGTACCTATAGTGTACTATCTTATCTCGAAATGGATATTCATTATACTTAATGGGAGTTGGTTTGCTTTAAGGTCCTTTTATCCAGAATCAAAGGCTTCCACTAAACCCATGCCAGCAACATGATCACGAAAAATATTGGGTGGTAAGCCTTTAGTAAGCGGATCCGCAAGCATTAACTTAGTACTAATATGCTTGATACTTATGGTTTGATCCTGGATTCTATCTTTCACAATATGATACTTAATGTCAATGTGTTGGCAGCACCACTTGACTTGTTATTTGCATAAAAGACTGCGGGTTCGTTATCGCAGTATAAGGTGAGTGGTTTAAATATGCTGTCTACCACTCTAAGTCCCGGGATAAAGTTCTTAAGCCATACAGCCTGCCCGGTAGCCTCATAACATGCCACAAACTCAGCTTGCATCGTTGAAGATGCCGTAAGGGTTTGTTTGGAGCTTTTCCACGAGATAGCTCCTCAGGCGAGTGTGAAGATATAACCTGACGTGGATTTCTTAGTATCAACACATCCCGCAAAATCTGAATCTGAATAACCAATAACTTCAAGGTTATCAGAAAACTTATATGTGAGCATGAAATGCTTAGTAGCTTGCATATAGCGCAAAGCTTTCTTAACGGCCTTCCAGTGGTCCGGTCCTGGATTTGACTGATATCTGCCAAGCATCCCGGTTACAAAAGCTAAATCAGGGCGTGTACATACTTGAGTATACATAATGCTTCCGACAGCTGAAGCATAAGAAACCGATTTCATCTGATCAGTTTCATATTGGTTCCTCGGGCATTGAAATGTCCCAAACTTATCGCCCTTAACAATAGTAGCATGCAAGCCAGAGCACTTATGCATATTGTATCTCTTCAGTACTCTGTCAATGTATGCC
The DNA here is from genome assembly GCA_017311315.1 of Dendrocalamus latiflorus. Classification (NCBI taxonomy): domain Eukaryota; kingdom Viridiplantae; phylum Streptophyta; class Magnoliopsida; order Poales; family Poaceae; genus Dendrocalamus; species Dendrocalamus latiflorus. The sequence continues at coordinate 8,002,739 of CM029613.1, read as the reverse complement.
TTCTGAGATAAACCTAATATTCCTTTGGACCTATCTCGGTGAATTTCAATGCCAAGAACAAAAGAGGCATCACCGAGATCCTTCATATCAAAATTAGATGAAAGAAATCTCTTGGTCTCAAACAGCATGTTCTTATCGCTGCTGGCCAATAAGATATCATCCACATAAAGTACTAAGATGGTGAATTTACTCCCCTTGAACTTAACATATATGCAGTTATCAATTTCATTTTCCTTAAAACCAAAACTCCTTATGATCTTATCGAATTTGAGGTACCATTGCCTCGACGCTTGTTTTAAGCCATAAATGGATTTCTTAAGTCGGCATCCCATATGCTCCTTGCCTTCCACGACAAAACCTTCCGGTTGAGCCATGTAAACATTCTCTTGCAAATCGCTATTAAGAAATGTCGTCTTAACATTCATCTGATGCAGCTCTAAATCATAATGAGGTACAAGTGCCATAACAATTCTGAATAAATCTTTAGTTGAGACAGGAGAAAAGGTGTCATTATAGTCAATCCCCTCTCTTTGTGAGAAGCCTTTTGCTACGAGCCTTGCTTTGAACCTTTCGATATTTCCCTTAGAGTCATGCTTGGTTTTGTAGACCCATTTACAGCCTACTGTTTTGACTCCGTCGGGAATCTCTACTAAGTCCCATACATTATTAGTGCTCATAGACTTTAGTTCATCCTCCATGGCTTCAAGCCATTTAGAAGAATGTTCACTCATTATGGACTCCTTATGAGAGGTGGGATCATCTACCTTCCCTATATCATTAATATCCTCATTCATATAAACAACATAATCATTTGGGATGGCAGATCTTCTCTCCCGCTGTGATCTTCTAAGAGGTTCATTATTTATTTCAGGAGACTGCTGAGGCTCTTCATTAGGTATAACATCAGGAATTTCAAAGACCTCAATAGTGGGTGCAACAACAGTATTCTCTACTGGAGGTGCAACCGCCTGAGGCACAGGAATAAAGGTCTCTGGGATGAGCGGTGTAGGAACATAAACCCGCTTCTCCTCAAGATCTATTTTCCTGGGCTCCAGGTCCTCGTTATTTTCTAAGAACACAGCGTTTCTTATTTCTACAAACTTAGTTATCCTATCAGGACAATAAAACCGATACCCTTTAGATCTGTCAGGGTACCCAATAAAATGGCAACTTACTGTCTTAGGGTCTAGTTTCCCAATGTGTGGATTAAATAACTTAGCTTCAGCACGACAACCCCACACTCGCAAATATTTCATACTCGGTTTTCTCCCAGTCCATAATTCATAAGGTGTTTTAGGTACTGATTTACTGGGAATCCGATTAAGAATATGTGCGGCTGTCTTTAGTGCTTCCATCCACAAGCCAATTGGTAAACTAGAATGGCTAAGCATGCTCCGTACCATATCCATAAGTGTACGGTTGCGTCTTTCAGCTACACCATTCTGCTGAGGTTCGCCCGGCATAGAATACTGGGCAACGATGCCATTTTCCTGAATGAACTTAGCGAAAGGGCCAGAAATTTGCCCATAAGATGCATGTCTTCCGTAATATTCTCCCCCACGATCCGATCTTACCACTTTAATTCTTAGATTGTGCTGATTTTCAACTTCAGCCTTAAATATCTTAAATTTATCAAGTGATTCAGATCAATCTTTAATGGGAAAGATATAACCATAACGGGAGAAATCATCAGTGAATGTGATGAATGTATCAAAACCATCCACTGATGTCACAGGAAAAGGACCACAAATATCATTATGAATTAATTCTAAGAGTCCTATGCTACGAGTAGCTCCCTTCTTTATTTGCTTAACATATTTTCCTTTAATGCAATCAATACAGTGGTCTGAGTCAGAGAAATCTAATGGGTGGAGAATTTCTTCTTTAATGAGACGCTCCATTCTCCCCGTCGAAATGTGGCCTAAACGACAGTGCCACAGTTTCGAAGAAGTCTCATCATTATTTTTACACTTAGCATCACAAACATTCAAGGATACAGGAGATTCATTAAGGGAAAGCATATAGAGCTTGTCTCCACCAAGAACTAAGGGAAAAATTAGCATAAAGAGTTTCATCAATGAACGTTATTGTATCATTACCCCTTTTGGCGAGCCACTTTAGGAAACCAGCACAATCCTTCTGGAAATGCCCTGGCTGCTTGCAGAAATGACATTCCCCCCTTTAGATGCTCCGGCGGGAGCAACAGGAGGCTTAGGTGCATTGTGCACTTTAGGCCCCGGCTTGTCTGAGTTAGGGGAGAACTGCAGCTTTTTCTTGGATTTGAAGTCCCCTTGGAACTTCCTTTTGTTAGAGCCACCCACATGAAAAGCAAAATCCTTCTTTTCTGTTCTTATTCTCTCTTCCTCCTAGACACACATGGCAATCTAATCGCTAATGCTCCATTTCTCTTTCTGAGTATTGTAATTAATCTTAAAAGTTGTATACTCAGAAGGAAGAGATGTCATAATGAAATGGACAAGGAAACCATCAGATATTGCCGTGTCCATGCCCTTGAGTTTTTCTGCCATTTCAGTCATCATCATGATATGCTCTCTTATTCCGCCGGACCCATCATATTTAGTGGTTAAGAGCCTCTGAATTAAAGTATTGGCATAAACTTTAGTTGAGCCTTTAAATTTCTCCTTGATTGAAGCCAAGTACTGCTTAGCATTTTCGGAATCGGGGGTTGCTCCCCTAATCCCGACTGAAATAGAGGTCTTCATGATCATTAGTGATAAGCGGTTAGACCGCTCTCATTTTTCAGCATTAGCCTCATAAATTTTCTTTTTCTCATCAAAATTGTCCTCACCTTCGGTGGGAGGAATGGGAATGGCTACCCTTAAGGCATAGTCGAGGTCCAAAACCCCAAGGACAACTTGAATTTTTTCTTTCCAAGTGTGAAAATTGCTCCCCGTGAGCTGCTCAATGTTATCAATAGTGGCGGCAACGTTTGAAGCATTAAGTGCTGAATTTCAAAATATAGGACAAAAATTAGAAATATCATAAAGATATATATTGCATGTAATTAACCCTACGTTGGTCTGATTAATAACATGAAAAAATTACAGTTCCAATTCATATCACCGTTGGGCAGAAAATGAAAAAGAACTTTATATGGCGACATATGATTATAAACAACGTTGGTCAGAATATAAACATATGCATACATAATGCCAAAATTAAGCACAAAGTCTCTAATTAAAATATCCCGTTGGTTCAATTTTAAGCAGAGATTATACATAATAATATGGTAATGATACATAACGTTTTGGGCCACTGAAAGTAATTAAAAAGAAAACAGTGTACAAAATAGACTTAAAACATAAGAAAATACACCGGAAAGAAGAAAAAGAAAAAAAATACTATTTTCAGCAAGCCCCAAAAGAAAAGGTCGAAAAACATGCAGCCGGCCCACAAAATTGCGCGGCCCAAGTACTGCAGCCGGTCTGAAAATTCCGCGCACAGCCCAAAGATATGGTCGGCCAAAACTAGAACACCTAATACAAGTTAAGCGGAAGCGTACCCGAACTCGAAGAAGCCATCTTGAGGTGTGGAAGAAGAGGTAGCCGGCGGTTGTAGAGGTTGTCACTGAGTGCACGAACGAAGAGGTCCAGTCTTCGTTCACCGTAGCGCCCGTGATGGATCGGGTCTGTTAGGGTTCACTTAGGCTTGAACAACGTGCGTGTATCGAGCCCTGTCGTAACCCAGGTATTTTTTTATATGGCGCTAGGTGACCGGGACCGTAACCAAAAGTTGTTGGTAACCGCCTCCGATCAAGGTGCGAGGTAGAGGCACGCCTCCCTGAAATCTCGGGGTTGGTTAGCCGAGATCAACCCAACAGTACCCTGATAACACTTAAAAGTATTTTCTTTTTATTACCATGTTTTTAATATATAATGCTTCATTTATGCTCTTCCATGCACACTTTATATGCCACTTTCACGTAATCTCGTACTATTGCATAACTCATTATAAAATCATATATCATTAGTTTTTATTTGTTTTCATGAAGATTAGATGTGTATTGGAACTCCCAAAGGCAAAGAACAATGAAAGGAGTCAAGCTTAAATGGAACCGGAAACTCTAATGCTACTTAATGCACGGCAAGCTCTAATGCATGACACAACTAGACTCGATAACAAGATTAATTCCAACACTAGACAACACCGGCCGGTCGATCAAGCTAGTGTGTCCTTCTGCGTGCAGTGAATCATGATGTGTGCTTTTGTTGTGGTTTAATTCGATTGTATTGGTGTGTGTAAGATCATGTGGTGACAGCTCCATGAGAGTAATGAGTTTTTAACATTGCTTGTGCCTTGTTTTTGTTATTTAAGTTTGATTTTGAGAAATTGCATTTGGATTTACTGCTGTCTAGAGCTGACGGTCATACCGACTAGGGTGTTGCGGTATGACTGGCCAAAACGGTAATACCGGCCTGTGTCATGGTTTAACCGGCCGAAAAGGTAGTACTAGCCTGTAGTTGTCTGTAGCTATTTTTCCAAGAATGTCTTTTTAGAGTTTTTGGGCTGAGACCTAGTGTGGTAGTACCGATGTTGTAATCGCAGTATGACCGAAGTGAAGTAGTCTGACCAGTCTTTGCAAGGCGGTATGGCCGGTGTGGAGTAGGCGGTATGACCAGTATGGGTGCTACGGTCAGACTGGCCCCTGTGCCGAGATAGTTTTGAGTGATAGTTTCGGTAGTGTTAGTCACGATGGGAGTCCGTGCATGTGTGTCATGGTATGTCTATACATATGTTTGCTAATTAAGAGTCAAGTGAATGTCATTTATGCTTAGATCGATTGCTTTGTTCTTTGGTGTGCAGGTGCTTTGATAATTGTTACAAGCAATGGCAAGACCGACACTACAGAAGTGGTCCTAAGGGCATGGTGTGTCACGTAAGTCCGGGAGGAGCAACATCTCAAACTGAGAAGCACGTGTGAAAGATAAGGGTCGTGAAGAGGCAATATGTGCATGTAGTGTGCCAATTGGATTTGTATGTTTCAAGTGGTGACATTTCTCGGAGCAGACGTGCGAACTTAACAGCAAGGCATTGGGCATCATGGATTGTGGTGTGATGTTAGTGTGCCATAGAACTTGGTTGTTTCAAATGGTGATGGCCTCGGTATAGGCGTACAATCTTGGTGACAAGTCATGGGCATCGCATCGTTCGTGAAGACCGATGGATGGCAATTCGGAAAATTGTCTAATATCAAGTGGAGTGACAGTTTGCAAAACTGCAATGCTAGTCTAAGTGGTTTAGGTCATATCTTTGTGGTTAGAGTATCTTATTGAGTTTATGGACCCTTTGGGAAGTCGTGCTTTGAAAAAGATGTAAGTGTGTGAGAGTATAAAGTCTATTTGTGTGTGGGTTACTGGGTTTATATATAAGTGGTGTGATCCACTAAGGAGTGGTTGATTTGATATGAGGTGGAAGCCTTCACTGTATAAGTCTTGTGTTAAGTTTAGTCATATAGAGATTGGGGGAGAGATTAGGGTTAGGGCTACATTGTGTTGGATCCTTTTGGGTGCGTGCTATATGCTTAGAGCTTTATTATCTTGAGGGATTGGCTATAAAATATTTCTCTCAAAGTGAAATGAATGTCCAAAGTTTGCTCAAGTGAGTCGTACTATGGATTCGCTCTTGTGTTTTTTATTTGTTTGGTTTTCTTATTTGGATTTCTCTCTTCTTAATCTTTCTTCATGCCAAAGACGTTTAAGAGGTGGAGATATCTCATAGAAATCACATACCATCCATCTAGGAACTTTCTATGGAAAGCTTTTAAGTTTGCCTAGTTTTGCTAGAGTTGATTTGGTGATTTGATCTTGTAGGGGTTTTGGCTTGATTTTGTGCTGTGATTTAGCTTGCTATGATATATGAGAACTGTAGGATCGAAAATGGCAACAGAGGGGGGTGAATGGTGCCTCTTAAAAATCGCCCCCAAAGTATCCACTCGAAAACTCTTCTCCGATAGCTATGGAAGCTATGAAGAAGGCATGCTCATGCACACTGGAATCTTAAACTAACAGAGATGAAAGCAACACATAAACACTGAAGCAAAGCATGCAGCAGAAAACAAGTTAAGAGAAAACAGGGCTGGCCGGTCAGGCCGCACAAGCTAGGCCAGTCAGACCGCCGGTACATGACCGGTCTGACCGCCGGCTTGAAGCCGGTCTGACCGCCCCTGCTGGCCCGGCCCAACTGCTTAAAGGCTCTCGGTCTAACCGGAGATACATGACCGGTCTAACCAGCATTGCTGGACCGGTCTAACCGGCGGCATCTGAGCGGTCTGACCTCTAGGGTTAGCGGTCTGACCGGGCGCCCGAAAACAGAGCGCTCAGCAGGCTGCCGACTCAAGATTTTGCACAGAAAATACTGAAGGGGGGTGAACTCAGGGAAATTTGTGAAATACTGCTATTCTTCTCAGGCCACAAGAGCAAGACCTTAATCTAAATGGCTTTGAGACCTCAGGGAGGGGGAAATGCAGACTCAAACCAAATGTAAGCAGAGATTACTGTCTTTGCCAGAAAGTATCAGCAGGAAAGGATGAAAAATCATATTTCTCATGATTCTTTGATCCTTTGCTCATGAATCTCTGCAATACCCTGAGAATCATTCTAAGACAAGCAAATGTGAAGCTTGAACCACTTTTCCCAGGTCATCAAGAGTAAACCAATGTTGCCCTGACATCAAACCCTAGAAAGGGGAGAACAGAGGAACTAAAGCACATCCCTGAGAAAAGTGAAAATCATTTAATTCTGCCTTTTGCTCTCGGGATTGGTCTGGCCAAATTGCCTTTAGGCTATACCCGGTTCAGAGTAATCCATTTTGCAGCTTCACAAACAAAAATCAAATCAAAAGACAGAGGAACATAGAACAGCAGCCAGAGCAGAAGACAAAACCCAGAGAGGGAGAACTCAATCCATCTCAAGCAAAAGATATCTCAAATTGATACAAAGAGATGAATGATTACACAGGAATTACAACCATCTCACTACGTCCCCATACGCAATTGAGAAGAAAAGTCACTCCTCACTACATGCTTGAGAGGAACCCACGCACACACACAGAGCACTGCACTGAGCTCTGAACCCCTTGCTTACCCCAGCTCTCTTCTTCTCCTTTTAACAACCAGGCTCACCCTCAAAGGAGAAAATCAAGAAAGGGCAGCCACCTTCCACTCCCAACCTCACACACCATATGAGGCAAGGGTCAAACCCTTTCCAGGAAAATGGAGGGAAACCAGCCACTTGAGTCAATTCTCCAAATTGCCCCTCAAGCACCTTCCCGGAAGTTTCCCGCAACCGGCACTCTGACCGTCTAGACCTCGACTCCTCCCTGAGTCTAGTCCTGGTCTGCTCCGCTGCACATGACCGCACCCGGCATCTTGTCCGTCTGGACCTCAGCTCCTCCCTGAGCCTAGTCCCGATCCACCTCATCGCTGCCCGTCGTGTCCACCCGACTCCAATCGACTGGACCTCCGACTCCACCTGAGTCTAGTCCTGGTCTGTTCCATCGCACACGACCGCAACCGACATCCAACCGTCTGGACCTCCGACTCCTCCTGAGCCTAGTCCCAGTCAGCTCGTCGTTGCCCGTCGTGTCCACCACCGGTAGCTCCAGCTCTGGTTCCTCGTCTCCCGGCTCGCAACCACCTCAGCAGCCTCGATCATCTTCGGCATCTCCGACCGTCTAGACCTCAACACCTCCTGTGCCTAGTCCCGGTCCTCCCACGCCTCACTATGACCTAGCTCCAAAGTCCTACAGCCACACAGACAAGCAAATCATCACATAGCACCGCACGAAACAGCATAATCAACAGTAGCATTAGTAAAAGGTACTCAACCCTGGAATACCCAAAACAAACTCAAACTCTCTAACACAAGCATCAATTACTCATCACAAACATGGGGATACCTCCACATGGTCTCTCAAGAACCCATCCAGAGTCATCTAGATCTTCTAAGACTCACGAGCAAGAGTAGATCAAGATTTTTCTCTTTTGTCCAGTTTTAGTGCTCCCTTCATTTAAATGGAAAAGATCAGAACTTTAGCAATGATTCTCAGTCGTTAATTAGAATAGGTTCCTAACATCCTAATAAAGATGCTACCAAGATTCATGTTATTCGAATCAATAGATCAAAAGTTCCATCAGTTTTTTTTATTTTGAAATCGTGTTGATTTACTATTTCCTGTGCTGATTTTACCATAGAAGCGATACTACCGGTTTACTATAGCGGAACTACCAATTTTGCGTAGTTTTGTTTAGGTATTTTTGTATGGATGATTGGCCTCTGAACTTTATAATTTCTAATAGTTATTGGAGTGAAAAACTTGGAGTTGTGCTTCTACTTTAAGAAAAGATTTGAAAAGGTCATGTATTCTTGTTGACTTCAATTCACCCATCTCTAGTCGTCGTATTCGGTCCTACAATGTGTTTATCACTTTTTCAATTCCTAACTGAAGATATCAGTATGTTGTATCGACAGTTAGTTTCTTCCTAGTTGACTTTGTATGCCTTCAGTTAGAGCATGTTCATATTGACTTCTACTTGTGACTTCTGTTTAGAGAAACCAGAAGCCTATATGAACACATCGCTTCCCAAAGTGATCTTTTTCACTTCTCTCACTCCCGTTTTGCTCTAGAGATAAAGCAGAGGGTTACAGGTGCATCACGCACCCACTCCTCTCGCTTCCATCTCACACACACATATCTCACTCATTCCCCCACCATTCGCGTTCCCATTCTACAAGTCACTTATTTCAACCACTAATGTTCATTTTCAGCGACAAGCCATCAGCCACAGTCAAAAGTCATTAGCTGCAGCCAATATAAATAGGCCATAATACCTTTTTTTCCCTTGTAATCGGCAGAAGGAATGTTTTGGTGATTAATTGTTGGTGAATAAAAAGTTGCTTGCCATTATTGGACCCAGTATTTTAATTAGTGAGAACAAAATTGTCAACCGTACCTGCCTTGTACATTTCTCTTCTTCATTAGAACGCATAGTAAACACCCACTTGTAAGTGGAGGAGTTCGTCAAAAACACACCTGCATCTCAAAGTTCGTTAAAAACTTACTCACAAATTTTATGTGGTTACAAATCCCCACTCCTAAGTCAAGAACTACTAGTTTGGTTGTCTCTAGCTGAGGGATCACGCCTGAGTCTTATAGAGATCACGAGAATCCACCCACGCCGCCGCAACATTAGAGACTGCTCATGATTATCCTTGTTCCTTGTCCCTCTATTCTCCTATTTTTGTGTTGCGCTTTATTCTCTTGCTCTCACCCTATGCGCCCTATTCTACGCTGACACATCTTCTCTGCTCATAGTGCATAGGACTGGTCCACTCGGATTGCCAAGTAAACGCCATGTATCAGCTTCAACAACTAATTTGGTCCTTAGAGGTGAATTTACAACCAGCATATATATATATATATATGACGCTGAAATGGGACACCAGGGTGCCCGGGCACCAAGCCTCTCTGCCTTTGAATTGCTTTTAGATGCATGCTAGTGCAATGGTATATAATATATCATGCATGGTAAATCAATCATAAATAGAAAGTCTTAATCATGGATGGAAAGTCTCAATTACACTAGCACACATCTAAAAGTAATCCAAAGGCAGGGAAGTTTGGTGCCCAGACACCATGGTGCCCCTATTATAATTAGTATACGAGTATACCTAAAGTGATAAAGGAGTATTTCAAGTTTGTTTAGATGGTATATTAGAGGTGGGTGTAATTACACCCGGGAGTAAAAAGTATTTTTCATATATATATATATATATATATATATATATATATATATATATATATATATATATATATATATATATATATATATATATATATATATATATATATATATATATATTATAAACTCCCCCTCGTAGATGGGCTTTTTCAATAATCCTTTTCTTTTACGACAATCCAATTAACCATCGTAACAAGTCTTTAAATTCCTTGCCCAGTGTACCTAGAGCTTATGGTTGCTTGTATATGCCGGGCTGCATGTCGCTGGCAGTTTTGTACTGATTCCCATATATGGAAGGCAACCGGATTTGCCTTGCAACTAGGAACCAGCCAAATGCCTGCAGACAGACGGTACAAACTACAATGAGACGTTGAACACCCGGCTGATGTACAGTTGTCTCATTGCATAGCTGATAAGAGTCCCAATGTTGATTAAGAAAAAAAAAACTATCTGGAATCTTATTAACTGTAAGTTTATAAAGCTATGTTTTCGTTTGTACACAGTTGTGAGCCTTCTAAAATTGAATTACTAATTGTGAGCTCACAGAATGTAAGTAGTAATGTATTTTTTCTGTCGAAAAAAGGTATCACTAGAATATAGAGATGACTTTGTACACCCCACCAAGGAGAGATGGAAGGGAAAATGACTCTTCTGTACCAGGTAGTTCAACCAAACTGCAAAGAGATCCTGTTTCTCCAGTCAATGCTTTCTACTTGCGCTTAGGAATAACAGCCAGTTTAGACGCATCAGTTCTTGCCTACTTCAGCAGATTGACAGTTGTTTCTGCAAGGTAGGGGAAATAAATCTTACATACTAATCCCATGATCAAATAATTTCAAGGACCTCTGTGCATACAAAATGTGGGGTTAAGTCAACGTATAATTGCCAGCTAAGCTTGGATAAATACGTCTTTATCATTGTATATGCCGCAAATGCAGAAGTACCCTATTAAAAAGCATGCTATCATACCAGAATACTGCAGAATTAGGTTGCATCTAACTTTGTTGTGTGTGCAAAGTCCTTGGTTAAAATTTCCAATGCAATCATATGCCCATCCATTTTCTTATCTTGCATGTTTGAAACACGTGTGCAGGAATTGGTGCTTTCAGAATTCCGGCAGGCAGATTTCACAATCCCGGTGGTGCAGGAATTGGTGCTTTCAGAATTCCGGCAAGCATATTTCACAATCCCGGTGGTGCAGGAATTGGTGCTTTCAGAATTCCGGCAAGCATATTTCACAATCCCGGTGGTATCACAAATATCCATTCCATCAGATGAAAAGTCTAGATGCTTCTCAACGGTTTTCAAGACAGCCATTTTTTTCGACCTTCGTCGATATGGAGGGGAAACATCAAAACTCCTGAAAGCAGCAGGCAACCCTTGGTCATCTGGAGGACCCAAGGACAAAAATGTTGCAGTTTTGAATGAATGTGGGCTATCTGTAGTACACTTTCCTATGGGAGTGTGAAAACTGTCACTTTTTAATATATCAATCTTCAAATCACTATCTTGAGCAGGAGTTGGTTTCTCCCTTTTTCTTCTTCTCAGTATTGAAGGAGTACTTGGGAAGTTTTCAGCAGCACTCTTCAATATTGATTCAACACTTAGCTGATCTGATTTTTCTCGATCCTTGGGAGAGGAGGGGGTAGTATAGCCAATGGGTGAGTGAATTCCATCCCCAGAGTGTTCCAGTACATTATGTGTTGAAAAAACTGGGGAATGAGCAGGGACAATATCTACTAGCTTAGGTATCTGATAACAAAGAGAACCAAAGGAGTGAGCCTCATTCTGCAAGGATGATTCACATCCATTATTGGCTGTTTCACCTTCTGGCTTAGCTGCTCTTGAACGCCCCATGTTATCTGTTATGTGATCAATTTCCATGCCCTTATCATTGAGCGAATTGATTTCCAGACCCTTCTCACAAACAAAGTTTAGTTCCACACCCTTCAGATGAACAGAAGCCATTTTCAACCCCTGAATTGCTAAAGCAACAGCAGAATCATCAGCTACTGATGCCTCACATGAAGTTACTGGCTGAGCAGTTGGCATGGAAAGAGAGAGGAAATCTGAACTACCCTTAGTATCTTTCAAACTGCATACCCGTGGAAGAGGGGCAGGATCAGAATGTTCAGGTATTCCTGAGCGGTCTTTCAAACTGATATTGGGCTCTTTATTCAAGTCAATATGGTTCTCAGCAAGTGGCCGCTTTGCTACATGCTTCAAATCATTATGAATGACATGTGCTGGAACTGGCAGAACATGCCTCGTGTTGTGCTCATCTAACCTTTTTCTCAATGAACTGTTCCAATGGTTCTTTATCGAGTTATCTGTCCTGGAGACAATAACAAACTTACATCAGCACAAGGTGAAAATATAAGCAGTTGTGCAGTAACAGTTATTCGATTCAGTGAGGTAATTTATATTAATGAACAAATGGCATAACTTTATATATAGGACCATCAGAAACAGAACTTCAGAAATGACAAGAAAGTAAAGTGACGTAATGCATTCAAACTGCTCAAAACACAGATGTAGGGGGTGTAGCAATTTTCCCCCCAAAAAAATGTTCAACACATCAACTTATTAAACACATGTTGAGATCTTGCATCTACTATGCCAAGAATAACCATAAAGAGGAATGCACACATCAAATAACAACGATTACAAAAGGAAAGATTACAAAAGGTTAATATAGAGGACTTGTCCTAAACAACACCTAATCCTAAAAGGATATACACCAAACTTCAAAAGGGCTGAGCATAGCTCAGTTGGTAAGGGCTGTCGTTGAGCACCCTACCCACCCGCGTTCAAACCCCGTGTTCAGCGAGTGTGCTCACCAAAATATAAGGGGTACACATGTGCGTGCACACCAAGTGGTACAGCATGTGCCCATGCTCCGGAGGCCTCCGATCAACAGTTATCCGTAGGCGTGTGTAGTAAGCGCACACGTGTATGTGCGCGTGAGTGATGTGTGAGGTGTGCGTTGAGTGTGCATCTGCATTGTACCCTTCAAAAAAAAGGATTCAACTATTCAAACTCCAAACTAAACTTTGACTAAGGGCCTATTCATATTAGTTTCTGCTTTTGACTTTTGCTTAAAGAAGCCAAAAGCCGATATAAACATCCGGCTTCCCGAAGCGGCTTTTCCACTTCTTTCGCTCTCATCGCACTCCGAAGATAAGGCAAAGAGTCACAGACGCATCATGTACCCCACACCTCACTCCCGTCTTGTGAACGCATCTCTCCCTCACTTTCCACACCGCTCGCGCTCTCCTTCGAAAAGCCACTTCTTTCAGCCGCTACTATTCTTTTTCAGCCAAGAGCCATCGACTACAGCCAAGGTTGTCACGACGCTCCGATAAGTCGCAACAAGATCGAGGCGCCTGGACATAAATTATCTAAATAACCATGTCTTAAGAGGTCTAAATCAAAAGAAAGTAATTGAAGGAAGGGTCTATTCGTAATTTTCAGAAACTAAGAGGACTAAATCACAAAAAGACTAAAAATCGTCACTCCATTTAACCTGTCCACCGGCGATTGCAAGCTCAAACCTCTCCGCAACCGGCCGAGCCCAGCATTTCGCTCCCCCAACCCCAAACCTCTCCACCACTGGCCGCCGGCAAGGCCGAGCCAGCTCGCCGACGCGCCACCTCATCACCACCGGCCACCGCTTCTCCTCTCTCTGCTCTCCCTCCATACCAGCTCCTCTGCGTCGTCACCATCAAATCAGCGCGCCACCTCCTCCCATCTCCTCTAAGCCTCTATCCGCCACCAGATCAGCCAGATCCGAAGACGACCAGTGCGGCTCGGGGTGCGGTGTTGCTCGGGACGAGGATGGAGGAGGCTACAGCTCCAGATCCGGCCGATGCGGCTCGGGAAGAGGTGGTGCGGCTCCAGATCCGACCGGCGGCAGCTTCGGATGGAGGAGCAATGGGACTTAGTGCCATGAGCGTGGCGGCTGCTAGCCTGCTACAATGTAAGACCTCAGTGTCGAGCTCCTAACTCAGTAAGTTGGGCGGTAGACCTTGGTGTCGGGCTCTAGGCGACTGGATGCCTAGTTGTCGCCTTGACGACGACGAGGCGACGCCGTAACAACCATGGCTGCAGCCAATATGAATAGGCTCTAAGACTCTAGTTGGGGAGATAAGAAGCATCCTAACAATAGGCCTGCTGGGGGACAAACTGCAGCTCAACAGTAGGCAAATAGACGATGTTTATTGCTCCAGCAAGTTGATCCTTAGTTCAACAGAGTATAGAGCTAATACACAAAGTTGTCATGACTAGTTCCATTCCTGCATTTCTCTTATGAAAGACTTGCATATACACTATGCACGATAAGGTGTGAATCTTTAAACTAAAAGAAAAAACATTAGTTGTCTAAAGCTCCTTTCAGGGAAGCAAAGAGATTCAGTATAAACTAAATGAGTGAACAAATACAAATTTTCCAAGAGGAAAGATGCTGTGAATTAGTACCTTCCAGGAAGAAGTTTTGCAATTTCTGCCCATTTGTTACCACAGAAACGATGAGCGTTAACAAGCACATGTTCCTCCTCAACAGTCCAGGCTTGTTTCCTTATTTGTGGATCCAAATGATTATGCCATCTAAATTATATCAGCATCAAAAGTGAAATGAGATGTATGTTATGTATTTTGTTCTGGCAAACTTATAAATATAAGAAATAAAAAAATGCAAGAAACCTTACTACAATCATATATCATATATGTAATTAATATTGAAGTAATAGCTGAAATTTAGCCCAATGACTAAGGAAGAATTCTTTTACTACCACAAAAGAAAGGCAAGCGACCATTTTATCTGTCCAATTTTTGGTAAGCAACAATATTCTAATTAAAACTATTCATGTAGAAGAAACTTTTATTCTGACTTTTTATTTAACCCTACAAAATATAGAAAATCAGATCTAAGACACGTCATTCATATTTCAAGGACACCACAAGTTGACAGCGTCCAATTTTGAGGCCATCGGCAAATCAGAGCATCCTTTGTTAGCTCTATGCAACAACAGAAAACAATGGCTACATCACAGTCAACAGATCCCTTCACTTCTTGCCTTATGTATCAAAAACTCTCTACCCCACATACACTACTACTCGCAAAAACATAAACACTAAAGGTTAAGGTAAACTTTAAAACGAGCAGAAAGGAGCGTGCCAGCCAAGAGATTCGCTGTGCTCCAGGGATGCAATTGCACAGTGAGTGCTGCACCAGCGGAGTTTGGGGATATGAAGACAGGAACTTTTTAGGTTAGCACTTGTATTGTGAATAGGAGCTGGCCTTTATGTTTCTGTGGGGCATCTCTAGACATTGTGGAGGACACTGAATATTTTGTGTCCAAAACAGTTGACGGTACGATGTCAAGATCTCATGAACTGCTAAATGACTTGAAAACTCTGTATTATAGCATCTTGCTCATAATCAAAACAACAATCCTCATTACTGAGAACTAGAGTTTCCCTTGTTTTTGGGACTAAATAAAAAATGTAGGTCTCATCTATAAGAATTTTAAATGCAGCTCAAATTAGCTGGTAGCCTCAGTGACATCCAGTTTCAATCACCCAGAACTATGCTGAAGCATTCTTTGAATAATTTCCACAGTTTATCTCAGACAAAGAAAATCAGGAATGACAAACTAGGAGGTACGAATATGAATGTGCATTTCGCAGATAGTTTGTTAATTGCAACTATTGAAGTATAAGTGAATTGCCCATCTTTCCTCATCAGCTTAAGCTTTTGGGTGAACTGGTTGGTGCATGAAACTCAATATGGTATCAGAGCTAAGAGGTCTCGAGTTCAAGACCTAGCTGACGCAATGTTGTGATTCTTCACTCTGGATCTCAGATCATATGAGTGAATTGGTTGGGATAGGCTGGATTCTTCCCAACGAGACCCTCTGCGTCTCGCCGTGATTGAATCCCTCTTCTGCAGAATTAGGGTTAGGGATAAGAAGTACTTTATTTCTTACTTCCTTCTGCCAAAGCGCATGAAGGCTTTATAGCTTACAATCCTCCCCTCTTTCCCAGAGACCGACTCCTAGTCTTAGACGACTTCCCAAAACCTAATCTTAAGAGACTTGCCTACTGCAGTCCCGTAACCAAACAGGACTCCCCAACCGACAGCTATTCCTGATTCTATTTGGATTGTCCTGTTCTTTTGGACCTCCTGCCATAGGACTTGCCCCAATATGAGTCCATAACATTTCCCCCCTCCTGCGGAAACAGCTCGTCCTCGAGCTGGAAGTTTGGATAGCGGTGCTTGAAGTCCTTAACCGATACCCAGGAAGCATCAGCGGCTGCTTGACCGTCCCATTGGACAAGAACCTCCCAGTTGTCTCTGTAAAGGCGGGAGCGCACAATGTTTGCTGGAGTGGGCAAAACCCGTCCCTGGAGGACGTCAGGGAAATCTGGGGGTGTCGCAGGTGGGTTGCCATTGAACTGCTTCAGAAAAGCGACATGAAAAACATTGTGGACTCTAGCCGATTGGGGCAGCTGAAGTTTATATGCTACTGGTCCAATGCGCCCAATGATTTGATAAGGACCATAAAACTTGGGTGACAGCTTGGAAAACTTAGATGTAATCCCCACAGCCTGACGATGGTGAAGCTTGAGTAAGACCCATTGGCCAACGTCAAATTCTATCTCGCGATGGTGCTTATCATAGAAGTCCTTCATGCGTTGCTGAGCGATGAGTAAACGTTCCCTGATGTCCAGTAGAAAGGCATCCCGGGACTTGAGCAGAGCATCAACCGCCGAATTTGGTGTTGAGCCTTCAGTGTAAGGAATGAGGGCCGGGGGGGGTCGCCCATATACAACCTGAAAGGGGGTACAGCGGAGGGCAGAGTGGTAGGACGTATTGTAGCAGAATTCCGCCCATGGAAGCCATCGTACCCAATGCCGGGGATGATCGCCACTGAGGCAACGGAGGTACATCTCGATGGTGCGGTTGACCACTTCACTCTGGCCATCAGCTTGTGGGTGAAAAGCGGATGTCATGTCCAGGGATACTCCGGCTAACTTAAAGAGCTCTTTCCAGAAGTGGCTGGTGAATATGGTATCCCGGTCGCTGACAATAGATTCAGGGAACCCATGGAGTCGAACAATGGCGTCAAAGAATGCATGGGCCACCGAAGGAGCCGTATAGGGATGTGCCAATGGAACAAAGTGAGCATACTTGGAGAATCTGTCCACCACCGTTAAAACGACAGATTTGCCATGGACGCGCGGGAACCCATCAATGAAATCCATCGAAATGTGCGTCCAAATCTGCTGTGGAATCGGTAGAGGTTGTAGCAGCCCTGCGGGATGGAGGTGATCAGCCTTGTTGCGTTGACAAGTATCACAACAGGTAATGTGATCGCGAACCAGCTTTTTGAGTTGAGGGATATAGAAGTCCTTCTGAATACGGTGTAGAGATTTTTGAATCCCCTCATGACCGATGGAGTGGTAAGCGGATATAAGTTGCGGCACAAACTCTGAAGATGGTGGAACAAACACCCGTCCCTTGTGAAGGAAGAACCCATCAACATAAGACCACTGGAGGGGAAGTTCTTGGGCTGCCAATTGGGACTGTAGTGCCTGAATTTCAGGCAGAGTATTGAGCTCGTCTTTAAGTTGGCCCAGCAGTTGAAAGTGTGGTATTGACAGGGCCGATACAGTCATGTTTTCATCCCTGCGAGATAAGGCATCAGCGACGATGTTGGTTTGCCCTGACTTGAATTCAATTTGGAAGTCAAACCCGAAGAGTTTGCTGACCCAGTGGTGTTGAGGAATTGTGTTAAGTCTTTGATCAAGAAGATACTTCAGGCTATAGTGATCAGTTCGCACTATGAAGGACTTCCCCCAGAGGTAATGGCGCCAATGACGAACTGCTTTGACCAGACCGATGAGTTCGCGTTCGTATGCCGCCAATTTGGCGTGATGGGGTGGAATCGCTCGACTGAAGAAAGCAATGGGTTTAGCTCCTTGATGCAGGACCCCGCCAATACCACTCCCCGAGGCATCACACTCAACTATAAAAGGCAGCGTGAAATCCGGTAGAGCCAAAAAGGAGGGTGTGCTCAAAGCTGTCTTTAAGGTGGAGAAAGCCGTGTCTGCTTCTTGGGACCAGCAGAATCCTTCTTTGGTGAGTAATTGAGTGAGGGGAGCAGCAATAGACCCGAAGTGATGTATAAACTTGCGATAATAGCCTGCGAGGCCCAGGAATCCCCTCAACTGACGCGGTGACGACGGAACCGGCCACTGTTGGATGTCCTGCACTTTGGATGGATCCATTGAGACACCCTCCGGGGAAACCACATGGCCTAAATAGGACACTGTCAGTGTACCAAAGGAGCATTTAGACTGCTTCAGAAAAAGTTGATGTTGCCGAAGAAGAGTGAAGACTGTGCGAATATGGCACAAGTGCTCTGACCATGACGGGCTAAAAATGAGGATATCATCAAAGAAAACCAACACAAATTTGCGAAGATACGGTCGGAGGAGAGCATTCATGACGGCCTGAAATGTGGTTGGCGCATTGGAGAGGCCAAAGGGTAAGACTAAATACTCAAAGTGGCCGTGGTGTGTTCTGAATGCTGTCTTATGAATGTCGTCTGGACGCATGCGGATTTGGTGGTAGCCAGACCGTAAATCCAACTTGGTGAAGTACTTGGCCGTCTTCAATTCATCCAGCAACTCGTCAACCACAGGAATGGGGAACTTATCCTTGATGGTGATGGTGTTCAGAGCACGGTAATCCACACAAAGACGCCAGGAATTATCTTTCTTTTTTACCAAAACCACGGGCGAGCTGAAAGGAGAGGTGCTAGGTCGGATGATCCCTTGTGATAACATCTCATCGCATTGTTTTTCAATCTCATCTTTGTGATGGTGAGGGTACCGATATGGTCTAACTGCGACAGGTTGGGATCCTGGCGCTAGATGGATGCGATGGTCGAAGAGACGCTGAGGTGGTAGCCCTGACGGTTGCTGAAATATGTCCTGGAAGTCCGACAATAGATCTGCTAACAAAGCTTGGGAGGCATCCGTAAGTGTGCATAAACGAGAAGATGGCCTGTGCGGAATGCCTAAGAAAGTTACTTGATGTCCCTTGTGCCAGAAGGACATTGACAGACTGGAGAAGTTCCAAAGGATTGGTCCCAATGTGCGCAGCCATTGAACGCCCAATATAAGGTCGAAGCCCTGAAGCTGTAATGCATAGCAGCTGACAACAAACTCTTCTTGGCCCACGGAGATTGGTAAGGATGGGCAAAACCCCGGGCAAGATATCCTGTCCCCATTAGCGACCGCAACATTCAGTCCCGTGCGTTCTTGCAAGGGAAGAACTAACAGAGTTGCGGCGTTACTGCTGATGAAGTTGTGGGTAGATCCCGAATCAACCAGGGCGCAGAATGTGCGGTTATTGATGACGACTGACAACTGCATAGTGTTCCCGGAAGAGATGCCCGTTAACGCGTGAAGGGAGATCTGAGGATTGGGATCTTCCATACTGCTGTCGGGAACATCATCTTCCTCCAGTATCTCAATCCAATATAATCGTTTGTAGCGGTGGCCTCTTGTAAATTGTTCGTCGCAGTTGAAGCAAAGTCCTTTTTGTCGACGATCAGCCATCTCTGTGGGTGTGAGGCGCCGAAAAGTTCGTGGTGGTGGTTGTGCTGGGCCTGCTGCCGGTGCAGGAAGAAGTGGTATCTCCGGTGGTTTAGACAGGAGCGGTGTTATGCGCTGGCCTGGAGAGTACCTGGTGTTCGACTGCAGTGGACTGGAATGTTGTGGCCGAAGGAATAAGCCCGAATTGGATAGCAACTTGTAGTGCCTCTCGGCTGCTTTGGCTAGACTGACTGCTGTATCCAATGAGGACGGGCTTTGTAGTTCAACGTCAGACTTGATGAGTTCTCCCAACCCAGCCAGAAACAATCCAACTTCATGTTCCGGGGAAAGATTGTCTGCTCTACATAGAATCTTATAGAAATCTTGTGCATACTCTTCCACCGAAGCTGTCTGGCGAAGAAGAGCGAGTTCTGAAACCGGGTTTGATCTGAAGGGAGGACCAAAACGCAGTTTACAGGAACTTTGAAACCTAGGCCATGTCGGAATCCCTTCAGTGCGCTCCAGCTTGTAGTACCATTGCTGAGCAATACCTGTCATGTGATATGTTGCTAACCATACTTTCTCCTCCTCCAGGGTCCGATGCCCCCGAAAGAACTGATCGCATCGGGCTAGCCACTCCAGAGGATCAGAAGTTCCATCGAAGAGAGGGAAATCCACTTTAAAGAACCGACCTGGTGATGGAGCTGCGGCTGGGATACTGGTCGGAGGTTGGGCCGCCAAGATTGCAGAACTGGTGGTCTTGGTTGGAGACGGGACGCGACCTTCGAGCGTCCTGACGGTGGCTTCCAGATCAGCATGGGCGGCAGATTGATCTTCTTGCTGTTTCAATATCTTGCCCAGCATCTCCTTCACTTCCCGCAATTCCGAGGTGATTGTCTCGGAGGCCATGGAATCTGATACCAAATTGTTGTGATTCTTCACTCTGGATCTCAGATCATATGAGTGAATTGGTTGGGATAGGCTGGATTCTTCCCAGCGAGACCCTCTGCGTCTCGCCGTGATTGAATCCCTCTTCTGCAGAATTAGGGTTAGGGATAAGAAGTACTTTATTTCTTACTTCCTTCTGCCAAAGCGCATGAAGGCTTTATAGCTTACAATCCTCCCCTCTTTCCCAGAGACCGACTCCTAGTCTTAGACGACTTCCCAAAACCTAATCTTAAGAGACTTGCCTACTGCAGTCCCGTAACCAAACAGGACTCCCCAACCGACAGCTATTCCTGATTCTATTTGGATTGTCCTGTTCTTTTGGACCTCCTGCCATAGGACTTGCCCCAATATGAGTCCATAACACGCAATTAAAAAAAATTAATTACAGTCCACTTCTATTCCACGTATTAGACCTAAGGGAGCCTACACGTGAGGGGGAGTGTTGAAGTATAAGTGAATTGTCCATCTTTCCTCATCAGCTTAAGCTTTTGGGTGAACTGGCTGGTGCATGAAACTCAATAGCAACATCCATGGTACATCATTAAATGAATACCTCTCTCGGCATTGTTTACCAATGCGACCGTGTAGTGACTTTGCTATAACGGACCATTTTTTTGGCCCCTGCTTCTTTACGATATTGATAATGATATCATCTTCCTGTAAAAGGATTCAATGAACAAACAAGTTACAATACAGAACATGCAGACTTTGATTTGATGGAAGCAAAATCATAAATATTTGACGAACCTCTTGGGTCCAAGGACCTTTTATAAGTTCAGGGTTAAGAACTTTTTGCCATCTATGCAGACATTGTACTTCTGTCCTATCAGGGAAAAATTCGGCTGCATATGTAGACACGCAAATTCTTATATGAGATTATGATACATTGATACTTGAACAAATACGGTACAGTTTCCAAAAATAAGCATGTAATTTACACACTGACTAGCTAACTTTCATTGTTATGAATTACTCATTCTCAAAATGATCTTCAAATCCTATAGGGGTGCAACATGAATTCTATTCAAACATGCCTCGTATAATATTTAAAGAGAATACAGGGAGGAATAGGGAAAAAAAGGAAAATGACTCAAACATGCCTCATAAAACCTGCTAAAATAAAATATAGTAGAAATGTGGAGCCTAACTATCAAGAGGTATATCCAAAAAGTAAAAAACAATGGTATCCCCTTTGATGAAACAACACAACAAGATAAGTGCCATGCTGCTATACTCAGCATCAAGGATGAAAAAACCGGAACCGGGGCAAATCCCGGCCGCCGGGCGGTACCGGTAACCGGAAATCCCGGTTTCTAACCGGGCAAAATTCAGCAAATGGTTTTTGTGGGAGGGGTGGGAGGCGACCAGTAACCGGACCGGTTACCGGTCGGTTACCGGTTTTACCGGTTAGAAAACCGGAAAAACCGGTGGAATGAAGAGGGTTTGGCTAAATATTTGGATCCAATTTCTCAACCCTAAATTGAAGTATTTTGTTGTCCTAAATTGGAGCTCCACTACATCAAACTAATCCATGGTAAAAAAGCTCCATCAAACTACATGAAACTACCCCAAAAGCTCCACTTTTGTTGCCCTAAATTGAAGTATTTTGTTGTAACTATGAGGCCAAAAGTAATTGAGATGCTTCGGCATATAACAAAACCTTGTAAATTGACACTCTCAAAGTGCTTTCCAGTACAAAGGGCCCAACATGTTTGCTTCCAATCAACACTAGCTGCCAATCACAATAATTCACCCTTTTTTTACTTCCAACAGCAGCTAATCAACCTAATATATCAAAAACAATACCCAAACTAATATACCCACTGCATTAGCAAGTCAAAAATTCAAATCTTCATTTCAAAAATTTCGGCCGGTATTTTAAAACCCGGTTGCCACCGGTATTTCCGGTTACCGGCGCCGGTAACCGCCGGTTTTCCCAACCATGCTCAGCATTATATGCAGCAAGAATTCAGTTTTACCAAAGATTCTTGTGCGACATCAAAATCCCTCTTCACTTTTTTCTCAATTGTGATGCTCTCAATTACTAATGTTAATGCCTTAATGGCTTTTGGAAACTGGTTGCTTTGTCATTTTAACCCATGCCCGTTTTGCTTCCACATAGAAAGGCTACAAAGCACCTTTGAGGTATTCTATGGGAAGTGTGATGCAACACATTCTCAATGTCTGCTAAGGTTTCGCTGGACTCAATGTCACTGACCCTATTCCTCAGCTATCTTCCAAGAGAGAACTTAATGGCAGCATTTCCTGATTCATGTTTATTGATGGATTCCTCCTTTAATTCTTCCCTTTTCTTTTACATATTAACTCTGATGCCACCTTGATTATTAGGAAGTTATGACAACATAGACTGCAGTTTCAACTCATAATCTATTTGTCTAACACATAACAGTAAATAGGCAACTAGGTTAGATATGGAGTCAAAACCATGAGAACTCGCTTCTACCAATGACAAGTACGTAATATTAAACATATTTATTTGCCTGATAAATAGACAAATATTGTGACGTGAGAACAGTACAAATAAAACCATACAATGGAGAGAAATATGCATGATTATTGACTACTAATTTTTTTGAAATTGCTAGTTGAATATTGGGTACAGGATGCAGAGCACAAAGGAGAAGCAAACCTATCTTCTTCCAACTTTTACCCTTGAAAGCATCAACTGCCTTGCGCAATGTTTCATCCTGCAGCCAAATGAGAAGCGCTAGATAAAAAGAGGAACAAAAGGCCCATTCGCAGTAGCAGAGCAGGGTAATGGTAGATGCCATATATCAAACAGTTAACATTAGAAGGTTACAGTACAGATACACTGAACATGTTGGAAATCAAGTACAAGCAAGTATTAAGAAAAAAGAGATAAATACTAACCTCTTCTGATGTCCAGCCACCCTTAGCTCTCCTGACAGGGCCACTTGTTCGCCTGATATATGTAGGATTTGATCAGCAACATTAAAAAAAGATTGGCAGGCTCATGTAATGAGAAACCAACTAGGATCCAGTATAATACATTGAAGGACAAGTTTGTACAATGTACAGATTATCCGATTGAAAGAAACATGTTCTCATGACTCGGATTTCTCACTCATGCTCTCAAGTCTCAACATCGACTGTTTCTTTTCTCTCATCAGTGATCAGAGCCATGAGAAAACCTAATAACTACTTAATACTTATTAGTATGGTGAACATTCTTTTAGGGAATTAGTATAATAAGCATGGTAACTTTGAAAAGAAAATATATGTTTTCCAGAATTAGGGATGTAAAGGGTGAACTAAGCAAGGCCGTCATAATGGGCAGAACTTAATAATGCTATAAACATCCGCCAGTAAATCTTCCTGTAAAGCCCCTATTCTACCTTCATAAATTAGCACATATTTAAATACTCGTAAATTAACTCGAAAGGAGTTTCTCTTGGATAAACCTTTCTTTCCTAAATAGCCATCTTGATGGACCAAAACTTAGAAATTCCAGTGCACAAGAAACCCAAAAATATAGCATTGCTTGCACAATTACGACACTATGTTTCAGCTATAGAATAACTTCCAGCGACATGCACCACTAATAAAATTGGTCGACAACCATTTATCTAAAGATGCATAATTCCGTGACATAAAATTTATGGAGATTACCGTCAAATGGCAGAACAGGTAGCAAGTTAAAGTGCAAAGAAACCAAATCCACACATATTTGCAAATTAGAACTACTAAAACATCATAAACAACATGACAACCAATAAAAGAACTGCTTTCTGTATCCAAAACCATCAGCTTCTAAATAGAAGGAACAACTTATCTAAATGCTGAATGCCATAACCATTCCCAAAGCAAATCTCAATTTAAAAAGGCATTTCAGATAAACAAAATGGCTGACAGCCTGAGACCATGATGCATTAGCTCACCGCAGAGCAAGCTAAAAGCAGTAAGCCGAAGAAAACGGTGAGTTGCAACTTAAAAGACCAAAACACAGACCTTTAAAACCAATAGAAATAACCATTTTCACTCATTTTGACAATGACTGCAAAGCACCTTCACCATGCCTCAACCAAGAAAGCACTCCAATTTCCAAGACAACAGAACTTAACAAAATTATTAAATGAACCAGCATACCAACAGCGCAAGCCAAGCAACACACTTCCACCAATGGAACCTCACAAATGCCATGGAACCAAAAAAAAGTCCTTGTTACCTTTCCAAACAATGACCACCCAACACCTAGAATACACAATGCTCTAATAGAATCAACAAAGTATCACGAGAGAACAAATATATCATATAAATAAGAATTATAAATGTAATGCCTCATAGCATTCCAAACCAAGCAAATGACAGCTACTGAAAACTCTGGAAATGTAATGGAACTCAATAATATATGCCAGACCCACAGCATATTTCAACTAAGATGATCTCAACACCATGAGTTTCTCAAAAACAAAAACAAAAATTCGAGACACCTTGTCACAATTCAATGCAAACTACAGCTGTTAACCCCCGCAACACCAAAATACATGTTAAAGGTCCACCTTTACTGCCGAGACAGCCATCACACTGCACTAACCATGTTTCCTATCAGAAAGGCATCCAAAAGTAGAAAATTCCTTGAGAAGCAATGAACTGCCGCACCGTTTCACAATCCAACCCAACCGCATCTGCTAAGAGCAAGTACAATAATGGTCTTATAGCCAAGCTAGTCAGCATTTTTGCTGATGTGGAGGAGAGAAGAGAGGAGAGAGAGGAGAGCTTGGCTCTCATGCAAGCAACAAGCTGCACACGGGAGCCTATGCAGTGGTGGGCCCAGATAATAAATGTATGTGAGGAGGAGTAGGAAAGAGAATGTGAGACTTGGTACCATATAATAATAAAAAAAACTTTTGTAGACAAATAGAAGACAAACTATTGTATAACTTGGCTCTTATAACTTGACTTATAGCCAAGCACTTGGCTCTATTATTGGACTTGCTCTAACTAGTGACTAAACAAGCCATTAAAAAATCACCTTTCTCAGGCAAATAACCATCCCATCCGAACCACAACCCGAGCAACTGAAGTAAGCGAGCATCCGAACCAAGCAAGCAACCGCTAGCACCCAACAACACACTCCCTGACAGTTAAACAGCGGCGGGGAGCACTACCTCCGACCAGAGATGGCATCCGCCGGGCTAGACACCACCGGCGACACCCCCGCATGCCCGCCGTAGCTTCCTCCCTCCGACACCAACGGGCTCGACGCCGCCAGATGCTTCCCGTTCTCCGCGCATCCGTCCTGCTGCTCCACCTTCACCGCCGCCATCGCGCCCATCTACCCCCTCATCAACACCGCCGCCGCCTAAAAACAGGAAATTAAAAAAACTTCACATCAAAAAAACCCCACAGAAACGCCTCGAAAAAAACAGAATCAAACGGGGCGCCGCCGCTCGCGAACCGGATAACCCCCGGATCGGGGGAATTTGGGTGATCGAATCGGGAGCGCGGGGGAGACGGCGCGAAGCGAGGCTAGGAGGGGGTGACCCGAAACCCTAGGCGGGGTAAAAGAGCGAGCTTTTCTGCGCTCTCGGTCGTGGGCTATCGCGTCGCGGCTTCGGTTGTGTGCTGGGGTTGGGGGGACGAAGGGGAAGATAGAGGAAGCAGGCTTTCAAAAAAACCTCGCCCGTTGAAGCGAAAGGGGGCGAGGAGGAGACGACGCCGAGACGGAGACGGGAATAATTTACTCCGGTTTTGGATCTTTTCAGATATGTGCCTCAACTTTTCTGTGAATTGCTCGTACAGTGGCTGTGATCAGTAGCAACCTCCGTTCTGGTTGAAATGAGCGCGGCGTTCTACACTACAGTGGAACTTACAGCTGAAGTTTATCTACCTAATGAAATTTCATGTCATTTTCGAAAGAAACTGTTCCAAACGTATAGTATGTTAAATAAGTTTTTCCTTAAGGCTGTAAAATATGATCTAGTTTTTCATTTGGTGGCAAGCTAGCTATTGTAAAAGAAATCATGGTAGATAATCATGACAGCAGTCCATTCTGGGCCTGTTCTTTTCCTCCGAAGTCGGCGGCTTTTGACTTTTACTACAGTATCTAACTTTCAAATGGAGTATTTTCTCAAGACAGGTCTACAAGGTAAACGATGTACACTTTAAAAGCCTAACATCTGTAGCATCTAAAATCGCAAGTGAGTACCTATATTTCTGTAATCTGTACCGTAAACAGTTAAAATTCAAAAATTTCAGCTAAAAATCATAAGCCGCAATCGTTGCCAAACAGACCCTCTGATGACTACAAGTAGCGCAGAGGACCAAAACACGAACAAGATTCCATCTGACCATCTCTGTTCGGCGGTTCATGAGGGGGCGGCGGCGGAAGGTCTAGCTAGCAATTAACCGAGCTTCAAGGGAGCGGAACGAAGACGAGGAAGGGGCAGCGTGATCCGGAAACGGAAGCGAACCGAGCAGACGAGGAAAGCGACGGGGGGAGTTACGTGGCGCCGTCGGGTCCGTCCGTCCGAGCCCGCGCCGCGGGTTCGGTTGGTGAAAAGGTGGCGCTAACCACGCGACGCCCTGTAGTTACCGTTGCGGGCACGAGGTTTTGAACCCCGAACGGCTCCTCGGGTGCGGCGGAGGCCACGGGGCCGGGCGGGCGCGACGGCCTGGCCCGTCCGATCCTTCGCGGGTCGTTTCGCGCCGTCGGATGATCCAAGTCTTGCCAACGGCCGCGTCCGGTTCACTGCCGGTTAGGTTTTTTAAGGTCTGCTCTACACAGCTCTAGTCTTTTGGTTTTTTAAAAACTAGCTTTTACTAGTAAAGTGCCCGTGCGTTACAACAGAGTACCAAATAAAAATGATACATACTATCAAACATGATCTCAAACTAAATAATAAACATCAATTATATCTTTCGTCATCATGTATCAAGCAAAACATACATGTTCATACTCGTAAATAAATCAAGCATCATATTAGTGAACATTCAACTAATTTTGCACGGGCATTCTCGACCTGAACAGTTAACAGAACAATGAACATGATAATTTTTCAATCTTACCAACTTTGCCGCTTGCTTAGATGCCCCAAAATCAGCGAGCTTAATGCACCCTTTGTTATCAACAAGAATGTTTGCACCCTGAAATTTCATAAAATGCCAGGAATCATCACGATAAGGGAAATAACCAAACAATCAAGGATTAAAAAATTATGCTATTAACTCTGCAGGCTTCAGAGTTTGTACCTGATGTCTCTATGCATTATTGCATTGCTAATCAGAGACTTGTACCCAGTTTTGTAAAGGGAAGAAAAGCAAGAAAGAGGGGGATCAAATAAGAGAATAAAGAAATTCAGAAATTTCTTCCGTGTTCTCTCATATTATTTGCGATGTGCGCATTTTCTCCTAGGATCAAAATTGTAACAGTTTTGTTCATCTGACTTCATATTCCAGTTGATTACAGAGATTAAAGCTTCTTTGGTGTGCAAAATCAGAACACCTTTATTAAGAATATCACAATAAATCAATTTTAAAAGTGGAGTAGAACAAAATGAAGATTTTAATATGTTTGCTTCCAGCCTTACATAACTTGTATAAATGGTAAATGTTAATGCATAACAGACCATTGAACAAACTAATAGAGTTAACAACTCTAGAATGCCCAGTCCTGAAAAACAAATAACATACTATTCAAACCAAGTACTCATATTTGCTGCACATCACAGAAAGTTTA
This sequence comes from Dendrocalamus latiflorus, assembly GCA_017311315.1. NCBI lineage: Eukaryota > Viridiplantae > Streptophyta > Magnoliopsida > Poales > Poaceae > Dendrocalamus > Dendrocalamus latiflorus. The sequence goes on along the minus strand of CM029613.1, from coordinate 7,974,705 downwards.
CATTGCTTGTAAATATGTTTCTGGTTAGATATAGGGAGTAAGATTAAGTTCTTACGTTTGATAAACATATTCCCACTCATTGAAGACAACAATCAAGATGAGTGCGAAAGGAATTGAGAGCGCATTGTTAAGCAACACCATAGAAACTTCATTGAGGGGACCAGATTTTGTTGATTGTTTGGCTGTATCCATCAGGCGCCTCAGTGTAAGCTGTTATAAGAAAATCACATGATAACTACACGTGAAGAAGGAGGAGCGGCAGAATTAATATAGTTGAAAGTAAAAAAATAGTTTTGGTATTGCCAATGGCTTTAAGGGGCATTATAATCTAAATGAATTGAAACGGCAACTTAATGTCAGGGATCCAAATGCCTCACAACAATCTTTTGCTCAGCAGTTCATCAAACAGACTGTAAAGATGCTTAGAATAATCTATACATGTGTAAAACTGCGAGCACGAAAGAACTAACCGAATAGGATGCAGTCAGAAGCAATTCAAAATTTGCCACGTGTAACCAGTTAGATGGAAAGAAAGATTTGTGATCCCCCCACAAACAGCTGATACAATTTGCAAAGAGCAACAGAGAGAAGTACAGTGATCAGGTCAATAATCATGCTATTCTATTGTTACATTCTTAATACAGGAAAATAACTGAGTCATTAGGTAATGATTGGAAGTAAAACAGGGGACATGTGAAGCAGAAAAGGGCATACCATCAGAAATAATGCAGCCCAAACCTTTTTGTTCTGACCCTTCCTAAAAATATATATTTCTCCTATAGCTGTTAAAATATTTGTCATGTTCTTTAATATCGTCACCATTACAACATTTATGTACTTCAAACTGGAAATTGATAGAAAGAAAAAAAAAAGATGGTTAGGTCGATAGTATTCCAAGCACATCACACAAATAAAGTTCAATTTGTATTAGTCATGTAAAGCTTGAATAAGAGCAGATGAAGTAATGTACTACTTTTTTCCCTTAACAGGCCTAACAGTAAATTGCGATAAACCAAACGCCATCGTGTATACATATTGTGAAGTAGGAAGTACCTGTACATTCCAGTTACAAGCATTCCGATAAAAATAAGATTCACTGGAATCCAGACTTTGATCAACTTCCATGTGAATTTTTCCGTTGAAATAACACGGAAGAACTCAAGTACCAGAAGAATGACCACACATATAAGATTCTGAGCCATCAAAAGAGCCATGATCAGCTAAATGATAATAACTTGCCAATAAAAAATCATTGCATTGCAGGCATATGCATGTGCGAGCAATGAACAACAAAATAAGTGTGTAAACAAACATGCAACACTGTTGCAAGTACTTTAAAAAGGACTAAAGTAGCATGAGATTACCTGGTACAGCATTAGTGATATGCCAGAATTGAAATTATAGCTGGAGAGAACCACCTTGTTGAGCAATATCATGCTGCAAGAAGCAATACAGTAAGATATTCCAGAGAGCAGAGGTCTAGCTTTGTTTCCCCACTTGCTTTGCTGTTTCTGAATTAAGCTGTCAAAAACATCAGAAGTCTTCCTCGAGAACCTAGATAGCGTGCAGAGTAATCAGCCGATTTCTCCATCCATGAAGTTGGCACGAGTCGACGAAATTAACTTAGTGGTACCGCTACATTACTTGTTGGATGCCGCCTTCCCGGCGACATTGGTGGCAACTCTGATGATGGAGTTGTTCTTTTGCTTGGCCTTGACGTACCCATAGATGATCTTGTACACCGACGCGTCGCCATTCTTGACAGCGACGGCGGCAACACGGCGCGGGGTGGGGGGAGGAGGAGGCGGCGGCGGAGCGGAGGGGTGGGGGATGGCAAAGAAGCGGGAGGGGAGGAGCAGCGGCAAAAGGGAGGCGGCAGTGGTGCAGATTAGGGGGAGGAGCGAGGGAAAGGGAGGATTAGGAAAGTGGGAGCGAGAGGTTGCGGGAAGATGTGGGGGCAGCGGTTGCGTGAGGAGGGAGGCGCGTGCGGGTGTGCTGCGCGACGGAGGAATGGGGGGAGGAGGAGGCAAGGGCGGAGCGGAAGGGTGGGGGAGGAGGAGGCGGCGGCGGAGCGGAGGAGCGGGGGAAGAGGCGACGGCGGAGCGGAGGGGTGGGGGAGGAGGAGGCGGCGGCGGTGCGGGGGAGGAGGAGGCGATAGCGACGCGGGGTGGGGAGGAGTAGGCGAGGGCGGCGCAGCGGAGGAGGGAGGGGAGGAGGCGAGGGCGGCGCGGCGGAGGAGGGATGGGAGGAGGCGAGGGCGGCGCGGCGGAGGAGGGAGGGGAGGCCGGAAGAAATGAGGGGGGAGGCAGCCGGACGGGTCATAGGATTGGGGGAGGCACCGCATTAGTTTTAGGGTGGAAGGGGCCCACACGTCAGTCAGCATAGTTTTTCTTATAAGGAGGAGTGGGAGAGGCCGCACCAACCACCAACTCCTTCTTTTTAATGTGTAAAGAAATAAAGTGGTTTCTTAAGGTGCCATTTATTTAGGTTGAAAAATAGCTTATCACTGAAATTTCACTGTAAACTGAAATTGCACTATACCTGATGGTGGCTTATTTGGCGTAATTAAATTTAAAAAAATAAAAATAGAAAAATATGTTAGCCCATCACGGACAATATAAACGAATACGGGAAAAAAGAACCAGCAAAAAAACTTAAAAAAACCAAAAAAATCAGAAAAAGATGAATTTTAGGAATAGTGAAAAATAAACCAAAAATCAGAAATTCAAGCCGAAATAAGTGGAATCTAAATTAGTTTTTATAAAACATTTATAGAAGTCACTACTGGTGTGTTGGATCTCAAGCAAAAGTAGTTCTAGATTTGTTTAGCTAGGAGAGGCATTTGGTAGAAGTAAAAAAAGCTAGCTTTGCTGCGTAAACTAGCCCACAACTGCTACGAAATTCTCGCCCACGGAGAGCCAAATCGGCTCACCCTCACCGGCATGCCAGCACACTTAGTGTAGTCGTCCTTCATCATCGAGTAGCATCATCTTTCATGCGTGTGCCCATCGCTAATTTCCAAAGTCTAAATCAATCGCTAACTAACAAGGAGATGCAGTATATATGCATGTAATCGAGAAATTTTTTATTCTGAGGACTTGTGGAATCTGGTACCTTGCTAATGTCTTCTATTGCAACAAGCCAACTACCAACCTCCTCACAGCTAGTTTATTTGTGAAAGTTACATGCGTCATATCTTGCTACTTTAAAACAAAAATGGTTCAAATATTTGGAAGATGATTTATTCACGATCCAATTTTTTTTATTTTACATTTTCAAAGCGAAATAACCAAAACCTTGCCACACTTAGCTATAGCCCGGATGAGCTAGTTTATCCTAGCTTCACTGGGGAAAGAAAGCTAAGGATCCAAAAGTATCGGCAAGAATTAGTAATCTCCTTCCCTGTCTCCTTTCCCGTCACGGTGCCCGGGGCGATCGAGGAACCTGGTCCCCGTCCTCCGCCGCCGGCGGTTAGCCTCCAGTACACCCGGGCCGTGCAATTTGGTTATATGCATTACCTATACCGCTATACATCTTTGCTCTGCATGCGCCATGCGTGGGAGTTGAATAAGAGAGCAGAAATAAGCCAGTCGTCAAGGGATAATTACTAATCAGCTTCACCGAACCGTTGGAGCATGATTGTTTATTCTTCCAGTCATGGCATAGTATCTACAGTTTTCGCCAAGTGTGCTGCTGTTCATTCCTCGCCCTCGGCAACATCACCCCTTAATCAAGGCCATAGGATAGATTTCGCATCTTGCCTATCCACATCAGGTATGTAGAGCATTCCTTTCTTTCCATCCTATCCTCCACCACGAACAATCCGTGCCCATCCTCCACTCTCGGTCATCACTCATTTGCCCTAGACATTGCCGCCGGCCGCATCTAGCCTTCTCCTCTTCCTCCCCTCCCAACCCGTCGCACCATCATCATCCCCTTCCTTTCTCTCCACTTCCACGTTCATATACTCTGTTGCGCCCCCGCACTGATTTGGCCAAACTGCGCGCTATTTGGGCGTCCGACGCTGCGGCTAGGGTTCTATCAGCCAGTTGATCTGTGAGGAACCAACCATGAAAATCGTTATGGTTCACTTCTCTGTCATAAGCTAGCAGGTCTACAGTTGCCTCCATTATTGGGTTTGGTTGGCATATCCTTACATTCGGGTGATATCTTTTACTTTACTTGTTCGCCAGTTTTTATTTCCTCTTATTTTTGCAAACCAAAGGTGTTGCTTGACTTTCAGATCTTTCCTACCTTCACGGTGACGCCTCCTCCGTCCTGCCTCTTGCTCGGGGACGCGTATCTTGTGCCTTCAAAGTCAATGACTTTGAAGGCAGAGGATCTCAATCCCTTGCTCGGTGCCTCCCGCTCTTCCATCTGGATGCTGATCAGGGGCATTCAAAGAGCTCTTGCTCATGACATTCAGTGGTTGTGGTACGTTGGTATTAGAGCTCAATAAGATACTTTTGGACATATTCATATACGGTGGATTAGCAGCTTGAATAGGAAACAAGGACACCGACGACACAATCTGTGTTTCACTGTTTTCTTAGCTCAGTGATTCAGGTAAGCAAATTCCTTCTCCAAATTACTTTGAATTAGTACATGTTAGTATATAAGTATGATCTTAGTCTGTTATGATCCTCCTCATGGTCGTGATGGCAAGAAATTTGTAATAGCCCCAGTTCATCATGTCTTAGTAGATAAAAACGGTTGGTTTATATTTATTTATAGATCGCGCTTTCACACCCTACTTTACACCTAAAAAGACTAATTGGTTGGTTCCCATGTGGTTTATGCATGGCATTCAACCTATCAATATTAACGGTGAGTGCTCCCTTTGCATGTTGTACTTTTGTATGTCAGCAACCATTTAAAATTCAATGCAACTGCTGCTGCTAGCTCGAAGGCGTGGTTTCTTTTCCTTTATTATGAAATGATTTATCCTATTGTCGTCTAATGCAAGATAGGGTAATACACTTATATGCACCCCTAATCGGATTCGAAGATCGCTGAGAATACGAGAGAACACAACGAGAATCACACACAAATGAATAGACAAATAAGTGACTAGGGTTACAAATGGTCTCCCCATCTCTACTTACAAGGAGTCCTATTTATAGAGTGAGAAGAGGAGACGAGTGAAGTTACAAATCTGCCCTTATAAACTAGCTTACTTCCAAGGGTATTTTCCTCATTCACGACAAGTGGGTCCCATCACATCCGAGAGACTCCAAGGCTAGTCCATGGATCTTGCCTGGGGTTGCTCCCGGACCCCGTCTGAGATTGGCCTCCGGACCCTGCCCAAGGTTGGCCCCCAGACCTCATCAATCTGAGTAGTCATCAACCGCCCGCCCAGGCCAGCACATCAACTTGCAAAAGGGGTCAGCACTCGGCCTCAGGTCAACAATTTCACTGGTAACCTGTGGTGCATTCTAACAACACATTAAAATACCTTAGTTCTCGCGTGAACTTTAGATGATAGGTCGCTCCCATGCCTCAGAGTTGGATTTCCTTGATGTTCATCAAAGGGTCGTTGCTCCACTTGGCTGATTTTAGGTTGCATTAGGGAGCTCACCATCGTACAAAAGGACTACAGGTTGCGAACAGCTATGGGGTCAAGCGCCGACCGCCTAGATGTCAAAGGTACATGGAGGCACAGATCTAGGACCTAGCCTAAAGAAGTGCCTTGTGAAGTGAGTTCTTGACCTATGGCATTCGAGAGGCAAGGTATGCGCGGGAGCACCAAGCTCAGCTCGCCTAGGCATGGCCACCAAAGAGCGATAGAACCCTGGGGTGCGAAAGGTTGACCCATGTAAACATGTAGAAGTAAGTGCCCAGCCTGTTAGTCCAAGACACGCGGAGCCCTTAGGTAAACGAGTCATTGTGTAAACTTATCGAGATGGATGTGAATGCAATGGAGATTTAAGGTGCATGAGGGTGACTGGGGCATAAAGTACTAAGGACCAATGAGCTGCCTATGATGGGGGAGGCACGCACTAAAGTGTCTATTAACCAACTCCCGGAGGGGTCACCCGTGGTGCGAGTGAGTGTGCACCAAATTGCTGGATACTCAACTTGCCTTAGACGTGACCTCGCAAGGAGTTCTCGACTCACAGAGTGATGGCCTTTGAGGTGAGGAGATATGCACCCAAACGTAAGGTGGTTGACTCATCGAGGCATTGACTGTGGGGTGAGGAGCGCTCAGTAAACTGGGGCACATCTTCAACGAAGGAGATGATTTTGTTATCTGTCGAGCTAGAGGTAGCCCCTAGTCAGGGAGATGCAATCAGGGTGAGGCGAAGTGAAGCTCGACTGAGGAAAAACTGTCACAATTGATCGGCTAAGGCCCTGAAGTGAGCTGGATGTACCTCGCTTGGTACCGATACCAAGTTTTGCCCTTATATATAGTACTCTTACCAAAGTCCTCTCTCCCCTTGGTACAGGACTGCAGGAGTAAAACCAACATTGGCAATTTGGGGTATCATCTCATTCTGTTGCTCATCTGCAAAAGGGAATCAACAGAGGTGGACGCAACTGAATCTTGGACACATTTAGCCCTGTAGACATCCAAAATTCCAAATCTAGCACTAAAAGCAAAAAAAATCGTTTTTGGCCCCCTGCCCGAGCGCGCGACCACCCCGAGCCGACACGTGTCCGGTCGTGCGGTGTGGTAGCGCACGACCGCACTGTAGCTAGGTCGTGCGGTACCACACCGCACGACCGCCCTGTTCACCGCGCCCGGCCGCACGATTCCTTTTTTCCGACCGCGCGTTCACCCTAAAATTCACTGCGCTCAACGGTCTACAGGGCGGTCGTGCGGTGTGGTACCGCACGACTGGACACGTGTCGGCTCAGGGTGGTCGTGCGCTCGGGCAGGGGGCCAAAAACGGATTTTTTTTTTTTGCTTTGGGTGCTAGATTTGGAATTCTGGATATCTGCAGGGCTAAATGTGTCCAAAATTCGGACGCAACCGGTAGGACACGTGTCTCGGCCCTTTACTGTAGGCCCATGATTGCCTTGTGGCCTTCTCCTTCAGGGCCCGAGGGGCTGGGTGGCCGGGCCTGCTCCATCGCGGCAAGCTTCTCGGCGGAAAGACGCGCCCGTGCCAGGGAGGCGAACGGGCCGCTGCTCTATGCAGTTGCTTGATCCGGCGCCGAGCGGCCGGCCAGCCCAACTCCACGGGCTGCGGGCCTTCATGCCCGAGCTCACCGAGGGCGCCGCGCCGCGGCCGTCCGGGCTGAACGGCAGAGACACACCTTGGCACTCACAGTGGGCTGCGTCAGGGCAACGGGAGGCGGAGTCGTGTCAAGATGAGAACTGTTCTCCTCTCCTTGAACAATTTGGGATCTAACCCTGAAGAGCAGCAAGTAGCATGTGTGTGGTTAATCGGGTTTTTGCTTTACGTTGCAGCCCAGGTGTTCGAGGGAATTCCCCTTGAGGTCTCTCTTCATTTGATACGCGGCTTGGAGGTATGAGCTGTATTGCAGACTTGCACCCTTCTCAATCTAATTTGATTGCCCTCTGCATTTCGAGATCAATTCTGAACAATTATCATTGGGTTCATTCAGTGGATGGAGTTCTACTACCAGAATTTCATCCAATGTAGTGCATGGATGTAGGTTCTGATTTGTGCTTACATGTTAGCATTATGCAGCACGTCCACCTTAATTTAGCCAGGCACTTGCATTTGTTCAGAAAGAGACTGCACCTATGCCTTCTAAGCTAAAACTTGATTTTGTTGCCTTGCGCTGTACCATTTCTACAAGAAACTATGCAGGTCTCTGCATAAGTAGTAACTAGCACCTCATGTGAAACAGTCAAGAACTTGATTCTTCGTGAAAGCTCATGATTTTGAAAACAATGATCACGTATTTCGCTCTTCGAAAAAAGGTCCACGTATCTATATTTTCTTCTGTATCTGCTTACATGTCTTTATTACTACTATACTACTATATGATCTGTATTGAGTGACCTTCTTCTTGGACTTATTTTTGCTTTAGTTGTTGTGTACATTATGGGCTCACCAATTTCCTTTAAAAGGTTCTCAGTTCTACCATTCACGACACTGGATTTCATTAAAACATTTTGAGCGCAAGCAATTTTTATAAGGAACAGAATAAACTTCCTTAAGAGATGTTTTGCATCTAAATTTTCTGTATTTTTCTACATGTTGTTCGTGATTTGTTCCTTCTTTTATGCACCTCTCCCTGGGGGTGCTTATTATCATTTCTGTGATGCTCCAGCCGTACCTAATTCAGAAGGTCAACCTAAAGACTCAACACTTTAGTTGGTGAGCTATCTCAGGCTTAACTCCGACACCTTTCTTCTATTCTCCTAGTAGACAGGTTGGCTCTGATTTTGACATCTACTCTGGTGTCCATAGTTGAGCTGAGCATAGCTGTTGGGCTTTCAAATCATTAGCTTCCAGGTATATTGATGACAATAAGCTACACATCAGTGAAGATTGATTTAGACTAGGGCATTTATATGTTACGATTGGTTGTTGCACTGGGAAAATCATTATCCAGCTGTACATTTGAGATGTACTTAGCTTAATATCAACCACCAGATGGGAGTTAGGTCTTGTCACTCCAGTACTCCGCTGTGATCCAGGCCGACAGAAAAACAAAAAGGGGTGGCATCCAAAGCAGTGAGCTTCAAGTTGGAGTAGGCAATAAGTTAAAAAAATTTGCTGGCTGTGACTCCGCCAGATAAAGCAAGGGTAAATGCGATTTATGCTTTGTTTTAAGTCAATTAATTTGAGTTGTTCATAACCTTTATTGGATAAAAAAACTGGCCTCATTTAGGAATTTTAGGGTCAACAGTTCTGCCTTATACGACAAAACTGTATGCCAATCCACTGATGATAAAAAAAGTCATATATATATATATATATATATATATATATATATATATATATATATATATATATATATATATATATATATATATATATATATAATACTATATCAAGAAGAGACATGGATACAAACGGAAAGAATTGGTTGGCGATTTGGGAGCTTGTAGTACAGTACCAATTTTCAGTAAGCTCATTGTGTCAGGCTAGCTATTAGTTGTTGCGCTGTCGTTGTTGTAGTAATTTTTCAATGGATTCTCCGTTAAGCTTACCATACTTCTAAGCATAGGAAGAGATATCTGTGGTAGATAGCCTTTTGTTTGTCAAGATCCTCAACCTGATCAGTCTCCGACAGGCCACAGGCCTTCAAGGCCATCCGCTTTCGTGGTTGCTGTGACTGTGGACAGCACAAAGGAAATCTCAAGTAACGGCTCACCTGATCTTCTGAGGATTGTTGCTGCAGTTCTTCACAAGACGCCCTGCAGGACGTTGGTTTCTTTCAGGATCAGCTGTTAACCGGTTTGTTTATAAGTATGTTTTGCGTAGCTCTCCTTTAGAATTATCTGCATTGGCTGGACCTAGTTGTTTGGTCTGAAACTGATCAGAGTTCTTTAGCAGAGATATCATCATATGCCACCTTTTAAGCGGGCACAAGGAAGCATCATCTTAGTTGGTTGCTTTGCAGGGTTCGCTGCACGAAAAAGGAACTGGGAAGAGAACTAAGCGCACGTTCATATTAGTTATCACTGATATCTTTTGACGGTGACTGAATGGTTTTAGTAAAAAAATAAATAATAACAGCTAGAAAAATGATTTTTAAAATGAGAGAGCAAATGGTGAGGAAAGTAAGAAAGAGCTACGTGTACGAGATAGGAGCGAGAGGAGTGAAATGTGTGATACGTGGCATACGTCCGTGACCTCTTATCTTATCCTGGAATGAGACACAAGTAAAAAGAGCGGAGAACACGCTTCAAAAATCAGGTGTTCATATTGGTTAAAGGCCCTAACTATACACAAGGACCAAAGTAAGTAGACACGCATGCATGCCTACGTGTACACAAATGCTGAAATGACTACCCATCATCAATATTATTTTTTTGTGCAAATCATGCGGATTTTCTGGCCGTTAGATCTACATCTAACCGTCTAGATCTATTCCCTCTGTACCATATATAACCTCTACCTACCCAAGCCCACAACCCTAGCTTTGCCTCCTCCCTTCCTCATCCTTGCCATCGTCGCACCCTGCAGCCCAGCCGCCTTGATGACATCATCCCCGACGCCGACAAGGCCCCCGGTGAGCCCCTCCGCTGCCGCCTCTTGCACCATCGCCCCTCCGCTTCTCCTCTCTCTACCACATCTTCACCTCCCGTTGTCGCCCTCTTTCTCCATCTCCGGTGGTTACCGTCGTCGAATCCACGACCACCATCCGCTGCCTCTTAATTGCTAGTCTATTCTCATCGCTCTCCTTCGATCCACAGCCAACGGCGCCGTCGCCCACCGCCGGTCCTTCTGCCGCCCTGGCCTCCCTCTATAGCCTGTCCCAATGAACCCTAAACTTAATCTGGCGAATCCAAGTCCTAACTCGCCGTCGCCGTCACTGGAAAAGACAGAACCCACCAAAGACAGAGATGGAGGCGGGTGGGGCGCATGAATCATGATGGTTAGAAATTCGAATGATTTGCCAAGAAAATAACAGGCGTAACACGTTTTAGGCCACGTTGGTATCGACTTCTACTTTTGACTTCTGCTTAGAAAATCCAAAAACCAATACAAACACATGGCTTCTCGAAGTGGCTTCTACACTTCTCCCGCTACCGTCTCACGCTGGGAATAAGGAAGAGACAATGGATGCATCACGCACCCCACTCCTCTCGCTCCCGTCACGCGTATATATCTCTCTCTTACTTTTTTCACCGCTCGTCACTCTTTGTAAACATCACTTCTTTCAGCTATTACCATTTATTTTCAGCCAAAAATTATAAGATATAATTAAAAATTATCAGTAAGAGCAAATAGAAAATCCCTTTAAAAGGGACGGGGGCATCGCTAACAACTCCTCCGCACTGACCAACCAGACCGTCGAGACCGATTACAAAAATGAAGTTACTAAGCTCTTCCTTAATGCCCAAGTGGTGAAGTGGATGGTCCTTCGCTCGGACTGCAACTTTGGTATGGACAGAGAGGGGAAGGCCAGGGAGGTGGCCTAGGTGGGACTCCTCGTTACAGCCTTTTTCCCTGGGCGCCCGAGCAGCACAGCTCATCTGACCAGCGGCAGCAGAAGCAGCGGCACCCCATGGCAGAGGAGAAGAGGCAGAGGCAGAGGCACAAGCACAAGGAGGAGGAGGAGGAGTGCAACGGGGAGGCGCACTTCAAGCCGTGCGCAGACGTGAAGGGCATCCGGTTCGGCGGGCAGTTCATCGTCAAGTCGTTCACGGTTCGGCGCGCGTCGCCGCTGGAGCTGCTGCGCCTGCTCGACATCCCGCCGTCGTACCTGAGCGAGCGCCAGAACCTGCCGTTCCCGTCCACCACCACCTACATGCCCACCAGCTTCACCATCCTGGCGCACCAGGCGTGGCACACGCTCACGCTCGGCCTGGGCACCAAGAAATCCAAGGTGGTGCTCTTCGTGTTCGAGTCCGAGAGCATGAAGGCCGCCGTCGACCAGCTCTGGCCGGCCATGATCCCGCTCGGGGACGTCAACAAGAAGCTCATCCGCGGGCTCACCGGCAGCGAGATGGCGCGGTTCAAGTTCAGGAAGGGCTGCCTCACCGTCTACGTGTACGCCGTGCGCAGGTTGGGCGCAGCCGGGTTCATGTGCGCTGCCGACCTCAGGAGGATACTGCAGGCGGTGGTGGAGCTCAAGGATTTCTTGGATCACACAGCCATGCTCGCCATGCCCAGCCAGAAAAGCATCACCTTGCAGTCCCGCGTCGCGGTGGCTCACTGATCCGACTGCGTCTCCGATGAGAGGCTACGTGAATCTTGTTCATTTCAGCAGTGCAGGTACTCTTAGCTTGCAATTTGCAGTCTGATTCTTTTCGGTTCAATTGGTTTGTTCAGCGTCGGTGTTCCACTCCTCTGCTGGGAGCTGTATAGATCTATTGAGCAAAATCTTTCAAGGAGTTCACGATAGGTTTTCCCAAAGGGCAATTTTTTCCCCAACGATTTTTACACTTCGGTGTACAGTATACTCTTGTCCTTGAAATAATCCATCAATGAAGCCATCAGTTCCGTGACATTTTCTGGTCGCATTGTACAGCACTTGTTGCTATGGCTCTGGTATTGTACAAGTTTTTGGAAAATTTTGTTCTCTCATAGTCCTCCAACCATGCACTCATTATTTCACAGAATCATGCACATTTTTTTGGGTCGTCCGGTAGCAAACTTACAAAGTATTTCTGTCTGAAATGCTGGTATTAGAGATCGGAGCTATCCAGAGAGGAAAGTGAACATTACAGAATCTGAGAGGAAGTAGATGCTGTTATCTGTTTATGTGGCAGTCAGTCACCATGTAATCGGTAGAAAAGAGGAACATATGTTCTCTTTTTACATGCCAAACAGAGAAAAATTTATAGTAAAAAATAAATTAAATTCAGTTGTACTAGTCAAAATCATATACTATTTTTCTATATGTATTGTCTCTCACAAACAAACAGAATTTAAGTATTTAAATTAAAAATTATCAGTTCAAAATAACTCACCTTGAAGTTGCTGGGCAGGACACTCAATTCAGGGACATGATATAAGTCGTTGAGCGGTATTGCCACCTACTACGCCCTAAATCATTAAGAACAAACCCCTCCTCATCTCTCATAGTGCGCTGCAAAAGGACAGCGCACCCCTTGCCGAAACCTGCACCCTAGATCTAAGTCCTCGGATGGCAAATTCGGCATGCTTTTTTATTTTATAATTTATTATTTTTTTGATAAATAAACAGGATAGTTTTTTAAGCACTGTTTTAAAGCAGCTTATCGGGATAGACTTTTAGAAACAGTTTATCAATTTATCGACTTTTAATTCGCTCGTACGAACGCTTACACTCGGATAAAAAAAAATAAGCTACAACTGTAGTCGAAAAGAACACACTCTATCACTAGATAGTGAGATACTACTAGCGCTACTATGCTATGTGTGCTTTATAAGCAATTTATGCATCTTTGGTGGCTATGTTCTTTTTAACTACGGCTGATGTCTTTTGGCTAAAGCTTATAATTTTATCTGTGTTTTTTTAAGACGATAGCGAATATAAAGACACTGACGCAGACATCGTACATGATTTTATACTCAAAACAATCGTTTGAAATATTCACTTCAAAAAACTTTCCTATTTATTTAACCATACTTTACTGTTTACTTTTATCTAAGCCGTGCATGCCACTGGAAGTTGTCCATCCTTAAAACGCGTATTTTTGTATACGCCATCGAAACATAGGGCTTACTTGTCGGTGCCATTTATCACCGGTTGAGCAGGTTTACCGGTGAAGGGCACATTTAAAATGACGTCGTTGCCCTCGGCATGGAAATTTTGTGTGTGCTGCCGCTGGAGCTCATGGAATCTGCGCATGCTGGAAACAGATGAGCAACAACGTCCGTCGCAAGAGATGATCGGGGCGCCGTTAGGTGGGGCGAGGAAGGAAGTGGCCATCGACGTGCTACGGATTGGGACCGACCCTCCGCCGCCTTCAGCCGCCGCAACCTCGCGAGCTACAGCGGCAGTGACGGCGACACCTCGTGGTCACAGGTGCTTCAAGTACCCATCTCATCCAGTTGTCGAAAATGGCACGGAGCAATGGTTTCAGACGAGACAGTGGCATACACAACAATAAAGATGGTACGTTGAAGAAATGGCCAACTTCTAATGGCATATGCAAAAATTTTCTCGTCAATTAAAGAGCGTACGAAGCATGCGCCAATCTGCTGCTATGTTTAATTAGACGGCTCACGAGCTGCATTCAAAGGTTCAACAAAGGTTCAACCTCTTTGGGCAAAGATTGGTACGCTGGCCATGGCTCGGCATATCCAGCTAATTTTTGGCGTACTGAGGCTAAGGGGAAAAAATAAGGGGACACCTGCCCGCTTGCCATTGTTTTTAACTGGTGCTGCCGGTGGCTACTCTAATTATGGATATGTTTATAGTGATTTCTGTTTTTATTTTTTATTGGTATTTTAATACCGATCTTATGTATGATTTTTTGGATTTAGGGAAAAACTCTTGAAGATCTGGACTACAATCACGTAGAGGAGAAACACGAGAATTTTTATACAAATTCAGACATTCTCTTAGGAGAATAACAACCATACTTTCTGTGTGGCTATTGATCAAAGAATTAATTACAACTAAGAGAGTAATTCAAAATGTCATGCACTATGTCTAGCTTAGACTGGATCCAATCCGATCCCTCTTCTCTCCGACATCAACCTTTATATAGTTGGCGCAGCGACGACCGTTGTCCCACGCCAAAAGACGCCTTAACACTTCAGATGATAACCGTCCGACGGGAGTTATTGTTAAAGAGACGTGATGACCCATTCGTGTTGCGGCGGTTGTTGTCAAAGAGAGAGAGAGAGAGATCATGTGCATTTATTAAGAATAAACGCACGTTCTAACTGCCTTATCAAACAGACCCACGATGTAATAGGGTTGTCTTTCCACGCGGATGTTTTGCCCTTGCCCTGATCAGAGTATTGTTTGGGGTTCCATGGCTCTTTATCGCCTATAGCCAAGATTTCTTTCAAACTTCCAACGTGAGGCTTCTGACCTTTGGCCTTATTCTTGAATTTTTTGGCCTTCTCCTTCCTCTTACTGCCTTCGTCTTCCTCTTTAGGACTTTGATTGACCTGATTAATAGTTTTAGTCCATTCGATCGCTTCAGCAGCAGTCTCGTAATGGTCAGCCATCTCAAAGAGCTCGACGACGATGGTCGGAGTATTCAAGGCGATATCCTCTGTGAACCTTCTATTGCAGAACCCCCGCTTGAATGCCTTGATGACAAAAGCATCAGAAACCTCTAGAATTGAATTACAAACCTGACTAAAGCGTCTGATGAATTGCCATATGCTCTTGTTGTTGTTCTACCACATCCGGTGCAGGTTATCCTCTTTCCTAGGGCAGTTATATGTGCCCTAGAAGTTGGCTAATAGAAGATCACACAGGTGTTGCCATAAGTGGTTCGACTCGAATGGTTGCTTGAGCAACCACGAGCGAGCAAATCCCTTGAGCACCATCGAAAGATAATTTAATGACGTGCTCGCCTCCTCTTGCTACCTGCTGCTCAAAACGTGGTCATGTAAATATGAAGGAAGTTGATGGCATTTTGGGACACATCAAATTTCTCCATGTTTACTGGCTGAAACTGCGGTGGCCAGCGCACTGCTCGGAGTTCAGGTGTGAACGCCTGACATCTGATAACGAGTTCATGATGCCTACTTTGCAGAAAAGGATGATTGACATCACGAGGCGATCGTACTCGATGAAGCCCAACAGTTGATGGACCCAACCTGTAGTAGGCCTTATCCATACGAGGGTAGTATTCCTCGTACTCTATCTACTGATACAGATTCCTCACTCGAAGTGGTGATCGTTCACCTCCTTGGTAAACTCGTCGATCCAGAGTCATTCAAGGAACTCTCTACCAGCTAGAGTTGTGGTTAGGGGACTAACATGACCTGTCATCATGTTGAACTCCATGAGGTGAGTTCTACAAACAATAGACGTGGTCATACCTATCTGACTCCCAAAGTTATGCCAACGAGGCTACTCAGTCTGGCCATCATGCTGCAGATTCTTCGCGCAATCCCTTCGGCGAAGTGGTTATAGCCTGGTGCTTGAGCAAGCTCTTGAGTCAGGTTATCGAGCAGGTTGTTGATGCGTTGAAGCTCTCGAGCCTCTTTGGACTAGTACTAGGCACGCCCAGGCAAAGACCTCTGGGCAACTAGTCATCTCCTTCGATGGTCTTTGGATCCTTAATGTCTGAGGCTGGTTGAGGACCCCTTAAAGGAGAGCGATTATTTCTAGGATTTCTCCCACGCTCATCAGAGAACTAACCTAGTTCATCACTGGAGATCTCCTCGCCATCCTCACGAGGGGTGGTAGTGTGTGATCGACGGGGAGCATCCTCAGGCATTCCTCCAAGAGAGTAATCAGAATCTATGGGAGAGGGCAATGACCTCTTGTCTAGAATCTCTACTTTCGACGGAGGGCCTCTCGCTTAAAGAATCCTCCAACGAGAGTGTATCGTGGCATGGAGTATAACTTTCTCTGGTTCGATCTGTACTCTGCGAAGGTATGGGCAAACTCGCAGGGAGCCCACCAACTTTTTTTCATACGTTCCACCGGAGAGTTACGAACACCAGGTGATGACGGTGTCCTGGAATGCGGGATTCTAGGACTCGCTAAGCCTGATCCAGCGGTCGCTAGAGGAGTCAAACACTTGGGAGAAGGCCCATTGTCGTGTTGTGAGTCCTATTCATGGTCGGATTAACCCTTGCCATTTAGAGAAACCGGTTTCTCTGTTAGGCATACTGCCGTGGGGGATGTGGATCCCTCCTCAGCCTTTCCTGCGATGTGGTCTCCGAGGTCTCGGGATGGATCTTCAGAGATAGCCTCACTATCAGAAACAAGCATTGTCTACTCGTAGTTGCAGCAGACATCTATGTCGAGATCTGTGTAGTCGGCCAGGTCAAACCAACTCTCTTGATTCCATTCTCCTGCCATAAGGACATCAGAAGAAAGAGAACTTGCTGATAAGGAAATTACCAGAGTGTCACCAATTGTCGGTGTTTTAATACTCATCTTACGTATAATTTCTTGGATTCAGGGGAAACTCTTGAAGACCTGGACTACGATCATGCAGAGGAGAGAAACGGAAATTTTTATATAGGTTTGGGTCTTCTCCTGGGATAATAACAATTCTACTTCCTGTGTGGCTATTACTCATAATTGATTACAGATGAGACAGTAATGTGAAATACCTTGCACTATGTCTAGCTTGGACTGGATCCGATCTGATCCCTCTTCTCTCTGACGTCAACCTTTATATATTTGGCGAAGCGGCGGTCATTGTCCCGCGCTAAAAGATGCCTTAACGCTTCAGTCGATAACCATTCGACGGGAGTTATTGTTAGAGAGATGTGATGGCCCGTTCATCATGCGGCAGTTGTTATCAAGGAGAGATCATACGTGGTTATTAAGAATAAACGCACATTCTAACCATCTTGTCAGATGGACCCACGATGTAGTAGGTTGTCGTAAACAAGCCAGTCGGAGATAGACTGGTCGCAGGAAGGTCCACGACAACGAGGTGGCTGCAGGATAACTTATGACTATGTGGTCGTAGAAGGATTTACGACTATGTGGTCGTAGAAAAGGTTACGATTGAGCAGTAGTTGTAGAAGAACTTATGACTACCCTGTGAATTCTTTTCCATATTGATAAGGGGTATACTTAAAAAATATAATGACATAATAATTTATGGATTATTAGATCATCGTCACTTTTGTTTAGAGAAATCAGAATTCAATATTAACATTCAGTTTTTCGAAGCAGTTTTCCTCTCCTCTCGCTCCAGAGATAAGACAGGGGTCACAGGCACATCATGCATTCTACTCCTCTTGCTTCCGTCTCAACAGGTATCGATTCCTCACTTTTCTCATCGCTCACATCATATTTCTAAAAACAATTTCTTTTAACTAATATTATTTATTTTTAACCAAAAGTTACCGGCTACAATTAAAAACTATGAGCTGCAGCCACCAGCCATAAACATGCGAATGTCACCGTCAGACCCAGCCCGACCCGACCGAAACCTATGGAAGCGAGGAGAGGGGGAAAAACAGACCGAGGCGTATTTATGCGCTCATGTGGCGGTGCACGGGGCGCGATTGGTTTGGCCGCACAATTTTTAGACTTTTCTGCCTCCCTGTTCTCCCCATACATTCTGGGTTAAGCAACGGGCTCTGAGTCTGACATGATGATCTGGTTAGTTAATCAAGTGGTCAGCAAATGAGTTGATAATTAAGGCGATTGCGGAATTTACTTCCGTAATGACAGTCTGACGCCGCGAAGAGTGAACGCTGAGCATATTTTTCCGGGACATAATTGCGGGCTTAAGATTTGGCTTTAGGCTTTTCGTTAAAGGAGAATCTATTCCCCTGTTTTTTTTTCTTTTTTGTGGTTTTTTTGTTTCATCTTTTCGAAAAGTTGAAATAAACGAGACAACTTATCAAACGGCTTCTCCAAGTTACTTTTTTCAAATAATTTTTTAAATTTAAAACCACGTACATTATCCATATCAATACATGTGGTATGGTATCCATCGTCATCATAAAAAATATAATAAAAAACTATCAGCCTGGGCTAGAGGCCAAAGAGCCTATGAATCACAGGATGAGGCTCAGAGCGGATGGTTATTAGGCCTTGTTTGGCACAGTTCAGCTTCACTAGTGAAGCTGTTTTTTTTTTGTTTCAGCTTCACGAGCAGCTTCATCGATGAAGCTAAATCTGTTTTGGAAAAATGTTTGGCAAAACAGCTTCACCAACAGCTTCATGCATGGCTGAGAGAGGGCAATTGTCCAAGATGCCCCTGTCTACCTGACTTGTTCTAACATTTGGAGTTGTATGTTTGTATATGGTCATATGAATTAAAAAATAATATATTTGAATGAGTATGAATTAAAACATTAAAATAAAAATAATAAAAAATTAAAATCATTAGGAAGCAATATTAGTGCCTTGTTTATGTTTCGTGAACGGGAGAGGTGAACGGGATGGACTAGTGGCAAATGCGTGTAATTTTGGTGAACCAGAGGGGCAGTGGGTTCCTAGGACTGCGGGCCTGAGGGAGAGAGCTGTGAAAAGCTACTTTTTTCAGCTTCACCTCTCCCCATTCCTTTGTGAGAGCAGAAAAAAAAAGAAACTTCACCCATGAAGCTGTTTGCAAAAAGGGTGTTTGGCAAAAAACAACTCACAACAGTTCATGAAGCTGTTGGTGAAGCTGTGCCAAACAGGACCTTAGTACGGGCATCAATTACTTCCTTTCAGGCTTTATGGATCGCTTTACCTCGAAACTGATGACGGGAAAATGGGCGTGAACCCGCGTCCGCGTCATTAGAGACAAGGTAATTAAATTTAATTGAAAATGAGACAAATGAATCAGGTATTGCGGGTCCATTACTTCCAGAATTAATACATTTACATAAAAATTATGTTAATTACATCTCTTTGCGAGAAAACCCCTGATTAAGAATTCCAACATAAACATTACAACAAATTACAACATATGACTATTACAAAAATATAAAAGAAAAGATCTTCAATCTTGGCGTCGCTGATGGATGCTTGCGCGAGGGGTTATTTCAATTGTATTTATATTATTGTGGGTGAACAATTGAAGCATTGATTAGTTCTGGCAGCGGAGAACCTCCATGCGAGTGCTATTTGTCTTGATCTTTAACAGGCTAATCAACAAGCAAGGTAACTAATTAATGGACCATGCATGCATGCAACCTTTGTATAGACGTGGGCTTAATAGTTTTCATTTTCTTTAACATTTTTCTTTGCTATCAGAGACTGCCGAAATCTCTATTTCCTGGACTACAGCACATGAGCATGCAGGTCATGTAGGCGTACATGGTTGTTTGCATGGAATTTATTTTTAGCTTTTCTGTGTATCATCACCATTTTAATAATTAATTTCAATAATTTGAGAAAATAATTAATCCCTTCATGAATGCTGCAACTTATTTTGCTAAAAGATTTTAACTCTTGCGTGCATACGTAAGCTAGCTTAAGGAAGCCATACATTTGTCTTCCCCCTTTTTTTTTGACGTGGGGAATATGTATGCCAAACTCGATTTTTTTATTGATTTAAGCTATAAAAGGGCCTGATTTGGATATTGACCCCTATGTCTTCTGAGTATTTCAGTTGTATTCATATTATTTGGCTCACACGTCATAACATTTAATTTTGATGAACTTATGAGGGTTGCCTGATTGGAGTTTAGTTTTTTTTAATACTTTATTACTGCACGTAGTGTAATTTGAGTGATTCATTATTTTGTTTTACTTTTGTTTTGCTCCGCCTTGTATTACTACTAGTATTGCATAGCGCTCACAAACATTAAGCGCTTGCACGTAGCGTAACCGAGGCGAAGTTTATTTCTTTAACATTTGTATTGCTACATGCCATATATTTTAGGCATGTAGCGTAATAGAAGTATATCATCATTTTATATTTTTTATTGTTTTGCCCCACCTTGTATTACTACTAACATTGCATAGCGCTTGCGAATGTCGAGCGCTTGTATGTAGCGTAACCAAGATGAAGTTTGTTGTTTTAATATTTATATTACTACTAACATGCCATAGATTTTGAGTATGTCGTGTAATAGAAATTAAATGTTTTGCTCCACCTTGTATTACCACTAGCATGTAGCGTAACCGAGGCGAAGGTTGTTGTTTTAATATTTATATTTCTACTAACATGTCATAGATTTTATGCACATAGTGTAGAACTAATTATTTTATTGTTTTGCCCCGCCTTGTATTACTACTAGCATTGCATAGCGCTTGCAAATGTTGAGCACTTGCATGTAGCGTAATCGAAACGAGGTTTGTTGTTTTAATATTTATATTACTAACATGCCATAGATTTTGGGTATGTCATGTAATAGAAATTAAGTGTTTTGCTCCACCTTGTATTACCACTAGCATGTAGCGTAACCGAGGCGAAGATTGTTCTTTTTTTTAACGTTTGTTCATGCATTTTTATTATTTTTGCAGCATACACCCACCCTTAATTCGTGTCCATTTGAGGGGACCGAATTGAGGCAATGGAGTTTTCAATCTTCTCACTCTCAGTTTGTATCCATTTGTAGGGGACCGAACCTAAGAGACGAGGGATCGAGCCCTTGTTCTTTGGGTTTGTATCCACCTAACGGGACCGAACCGAGAAGATGAAGTCTTCATGCCTCGCCTTGATTTGTATCCATTTGTAGGGGACCGAACTTAAGAGACGAGAGATCAAGCACTCGTTCTTCGGGTTTGTATCCGTCTAACGGGACCGAACCAAGGGGGCAAAAAGTATAAAAGAGAAGAAAAAAAAGGATAGAGGAAGAAGAAAGCTTCTTAATTCATACCACCATGGCTACATCGGAGGACGAAGAGAGGGAGCGAGTATCTCACCTTTTCTTCAAAACACCCGCCGGTTCTCCCTCTATCTTTCTCTCTAGATCGTTATCCTCCTCTCAAGTGTTTGCCGAAGCTCTCTTCTTCTCTCCAAATGGACAGCCTTTCCCTTCTTTCTTTCCTCCCCAAAAAGCCTTCTCCTTTCCATACCATTACCCCTATTTATAGAGCAAGGATGAGGGGTGGTTTATGAGGAGAAGTTATGATAACTTCTCATTTTGATTTTTGTTTTCCCAATTTTTGTTTTTTTTTTGCTGTGCTACTGAAGCCTCACAAGCATGCAAACGTCCTGGACGTGGGCTTCATGCTGCGCACGTAAGAGATTCTTGCATGCATGCACATGGGGTAGTTGAAGCTCCTCCCTGGTAGTGGCAACTTCCCCCCTTTTCTTCTTTTTTTTTTATTTTATGGAGAGGGCAATTAGTTCCAAAATATTTTGATTTGCCTTTATGCATGCATATAACACGTAAGCGTATATGGCTTATGGGCATGGAAATTTTTTTTCTTTTGCGTACGTCTCTGGCTATATCAATTTATTCGAGCAGCATTTGTTCTCCGAATGACTTAAAAATTAAACACGAGACTTTCACTTGCACCACAAACATGCCATAAAAATTCGCCACTCGATGGTCATATGTACGGTACGCAAAAATCTTGGAAAGTAACGTGCCGTAAAAATTTCGGACAAAATTAGTGTCAACAGAAACGCTGTGTAGCTCGTCAATTGCGTCGTAATTAGATCTTGCCCACCAGGCTAAGGCCGGAAGATAACGCCATACTAGGCGCAGCCGGCCCTGATGATAGGCTAAGGGTCTATTTGATTCATGACTAGAAGTTGCTTAGCCACAAGTTGTGTGCCACAGTTTTTAGATAGCTGTTTGGTTCACTGACGCAACTATGACATACCACACTTTCTTAGCACCTGGCCCCACACGTCATAGACTCAGTTTCTTGCCAAACTTTGCCACAAGTGTGGCTTCGATTTTGTTAGCCACACTTTCTGTGACAGCCACACATTGCCTAAGCTTAGGCACCAACCAAATATGCCCTAAAACTTTGACTTTTGATGGGCTAGGTCCAGGCCGGATGAAGCACATCATACGATCTTGCAATCATCAGCGTAAACAGCTCCTCTCTCTCAAAAAAAAAAAACTCGTAAACAACAAAAAACTGTTTTTATCAGAGATCCTAAAAACAATTAGGTCTTTTATTTGAACGTGCTAATCTTCTTGGATTATTCGTAGACACTGAAACTATTTTTTATGGAATTTCTAGTTTCAAACAAGCACTTAAAAAGATAGATCGCTAAGGGCATCTGTAGTGTATATAACCCAAGAGGCCTTAAAGTGGGTCCCATCTAAACTTTAAGGTCGACTCCATAGTGTATATAACCCAAGGGGCCTTAAGACGGTCCCACTTGGCAGATAAAGAAAAAAATGTATTTTAATGTTTATGGCCAGGTCTTTAGCTTGAGGACCAGCCTTAAGCCTTTTTTGCTTATGGCCTGCTTAAGGTCACCCCTGTAATGTATAAGGTTGACCTTAAGGTGGCTTAAGACCCCCTGTTTTCATACACTACAGATGCCCTAACAGGTGCAGGATGTAATTTTCAGGCTTGTTTGACAAAGTGGTTTGATTACATACCAAACTAGCAAGGTGCCTCGCGCAAGATTTGCTTTAAAGTTTATACTATTAATTGATATAATTTAGATATTTGATAATATATTTATATATCTTGTAGGCTATTTTAATTTTTAAGACATTATAAACATTGAAAATAACAATAAAGAAGCTTAAAGAAAAATACAATTTGAGAAACGTAATTGAAACATGAGCTTTGATTTAAGAAAAGCATTAAGCAAAATAAATTGTTAGGGTTCTTACAAACATAACAACTCTCCATCATAAATTAGATTGTGTAGTTGTATGCTCATATTCTATCTCCATTAGCTACTCTTTTTTCAAAATATATGCATGCATATGTATCATTGTTTAATTTTAAGCAATATGTTAATTATATGTACAATAAACCATCTTATTAGTACCTTACTCATGTATACACCAATGCATCATGAGCAACCTATCTTGAACTTATCGTCCCTCATATAGTAGTTAGCTACCCCACCAAACTGTGTGCCTTATATGTCTTCTCGCCGTCATAACTTTTATGCTTCAACCTCCAACAACAAGCTAATTCTTAATCGATCCCTCTCAGCTGCTACCTCTTCTAATGCAATACTTTATCACATAGTTATCTTCTACCTCTCCAATTATTGTTTAATGCTAACTGTTATGACATCAAACACATATACACATTGGGGACACCCGTCAGGCTCTTTCCAGTGGCCCCAAGTCTATTCCCTACAACTGTTTTATCTCTATCCCGAACCCTTTGCTCCTCTACTTCTATACGCCTGTACGACTGTACTTCATATGGATGTATGCATACGCACACATGATGTTATACATACTCGATGTCCTCTTCTTCCGCGGTGGTTGTTCCTTTTCTTCGGTATTGGTCAACTCAATGCTATAGCTTCCGCACTAACCATGGTGACCTCCCATTTTCACTAATGTCGGCATGTTTACTTTAGTCATTGTCTAACGATACAGAGAAATTTCTTGCCATCGCCGGTGACACCGCATCCTTCACCAATGATAGCATGCTCCTTGCTACCCAATAGCTTCATATCGTCCATATTTAGTCTTTAATGTAAAGTTTCATCTCCTCTCTGACATGGCTTCCCATCATTGAGCTTCTTTGCACACTAACTTCTTCAACAACGTCAACGCTCATCACTCGTCGTCGTGACTCACAGCTTCATGGACTCTGGCTTTTCTCTTCAACGACATTGTCCTTGTCAAATGGCTTCACTTTGATCTTTCTTTTCAATGGCTCCCACGAGCAGTACAACATTGTACTTGTTAAGCGGCTAAGGTGATCAGCATGACATTGTCCTCATATTTGCAGTTGCCACCTTAGCTCTTCGCTTTCCTATGGATTAATGTCTTCTAGCAGGGTAAATTTTATGGACCCCTCTGATACCATTTGTGCTATTCTTGTTGTAAATTTTATTTTTATTTAAAATTGCAGTTATTTTTTATTAGAGTTTATATGCATACGAAACACAAGCAAACGCACGAGGACAGCACAAATCCGAATTCCCCTGCTGGTCCACCACGCGCCCTCAATGGTCACCACCCCGCCTCCCGTGTTCAAATTCGAACTGCCTCCTCGCCGGCCGCTTCCTAACTAACGGTCACCGTCTTCCTCCCTCCTCGTCCCACGATACCGAACACCTGAAGTCCAACCACCTCGCCTCCTACCGCTCTGCTCTCCGCCTCTCTAGACTCCTCTCGCCTCGCAGCCGCTGCCACCGCCCGCGTGCTGCGTCAGCCTCTCCCCGATGGCGACCACCACACCAGCCGCCGCCTCCTCCTCCTCGCAGCCGGTGCGCGTCGTGCTGCGGGTGCGCCCGTTCCTCTCGTCGGAGGCCGGCTCGGCGGCGGCGCCCTGCGTCTCCCTCCTCGATAGCCACCCCGGCAGTGAGGTCACCGTCCAGCTCAAGGACCAGTACACCAGGTAACTACTACCTCAGGAATCCGTGGACTTCTGTGCTAATCGTAGCAGTTCCAGTAATTTCCCCCAATTCCGCAGCTCCTTCCTTCTTGCATAACTGTCAGAAAAATGCGACCTCAATTGAGATTCGATGTAACTCGGTTTGTTTGAGAATGGATTACAACTTGTTATTCCATTAGTAATGATTCAGTCGAGCGCCCTTTTGCTTGTTTCATTATCTTGCTCTGGTGCACCGATCCATTCCTGCAGCCGGAACGAGTGCTACAAGCTGGACGCTTTCTTTGGCCAAGAGGACCACGTCTCCGAGATATTTGATCAGGAGGTCAGCGCCGTGATCCCGGGCATATTCGAGGGGATCAACGCGACGGTCTTCGCCTATGGGGCGACCGGCAGTGGCAAGACCTACACGATGCAGGTGGCCATTCTTTCCTTGACCGCATTGTGTTTGACGAAATGCCGCTGTCCTGTCGCGGGGCCTTGACCTATCGCTGAAACCTGATTTCTGCGCAGGGAACGGAGGATCTGCCGGGGCTCATCCCCTTGGCGGTTTCGACCGTCCTGGCGCTCTGCACCGGCACATGGTGCTCCGTGGAGATCTCGTACTATGAGGTGTACATGGAGCGGTGCTATGACTTGCTTGAGCCCAAGGCGAGGGAGATCATGGCAATGGATGACAAAGATGGTAACTTGCAGCTAAAGGGCTTGGCCTGGGTAATGTGCCGGTGTTTGATGATGCTTGAATGTGTTTGATGGAATGTGGCTTCTGCATTGCGCTTACCATT
Organism: Dendrocalamus latiflorus; assembly: GCA_017311315.1. NCBI lineage: Eukaryota > Viridiplantae > Streptophyta > Magnoliopsida > Poales > Poaceae > Dendrocalamus > Dendrocalamus latiflorus. The sequence continues at coordinate 7,949,297 of CM029613.1, read as the reverse complement.
GTCTTTTCGTGGTTGAAGGTTCCTGTGCGATCTATGGAGGAATTCCATGAGGTCTACTCTATAGGCGTGCAAAGGAGGAAGGTCGCCCACACAGGCCTGAACGATGTTTCAAGTAGGAGCCACGCTGTTCTTTCTATCAGGGTCAGTAGTGATGTTGTCAGAGGGAAGCTTAACCTCATCGACTTGGCTGGTAGGACTCTTTGGGACGAGTTGCATATAATTAAGCTTTACCCTTCCAAGTTAAGACCATGATGTGTTGGTTATTCATAACAGGTAATGAGGACAACAGAAGGACTTGCAATGAGGGGATCCGCCTTCAAGAAAGCGCTAAGATCAATCAGTCTCTATTTGCATTGTCTAATGTCATTTCGGCCCTCAACAAGAATGAGCCACGAATACCCTATAGAGAGAGTAAATTGACCCGCATACTACAAGATTCACTAGGAGGCAATAGCAAGACTGTGATGGTAGCTTGCCTGGTGAGTTTCGCCCAACTTTTTCTAGACGTCTCATCCCACAGAGTATAGACCATTGCTGATTATTTTTTCTGTTTCAGAATCCTGTGGAATACCAGGAGGCAGTCCACACAGTAAGCCTGGCTGCTCGTTCACGGCACATTGTTAACAGCATGTGTTCAGCAAGCAAGCAGGGAACTCCTAAAGTAAAGGTTGACATGGAAGCCAAATTGCGAGCTTGGTTAGAATCGAAGGGGAAAACTAAAAGCATCCAAAGACTGAATGGGCTTTTCTCCCCAATTGCAAGCAACACTCCGTCATCCATGAGCCATATGAAGCAACCGGCATCTGCCAGGGTCTCTGGTAGAGCTAAAGCAACCGATCAAGATGGTGGTAAAATAAAGAAGTCAGTGTCTCTAATAATTCATTCTACATAGACCACACGGAATCATATGGAGTTCTTAGTTCTTTATCTTCTGTTGCACAGGGTGCTTTTTGATTCAGCAGTCCACATTCCAGCTGAAAACACACCAAGAACGAGCACTCAAGATGAACTAAATACAGCGAAGAAAGGTATATTTTTGAAACATGCAGAAGAGTTGCATATCTGTACTGAAGAGAGGTTTCAGAATGTACAATGGTCTATAAACCCAGAAACAGAAAGTCAGAAACGAAAACTATACAAAAGAGACCTAATCAGTAATCATACGCAAGCTACTTGCAATTTACTTACAGCAAACTTTGCAACTTTACCTGTGTGGTTTCATATGCGAGTCTGATGTGTACAATATATTGTGCAGTGGTGCTCCCTTCATTAACTCCTTGCAAAGAGGACAAGTCTGAATCTTCTCTTAGGAAAGCTCTTTCCCCCATCTCTTCAAACATGGTGACTGTCAAGCAGCAGACAGCTGATGATGCCAATTGCCAACCTTCGTTGGAGCTCAAAACTCCAAGAGGAACATGTAACATAGTTGAGAAGATTCCAGGTGCTACACCGCTTGATAAATTTAATGCACTGGGATCTAACCTGAAGGTCTGTATGGTTTTCCACCCCGTTTCATGTAGCAGCAATCTGTTATAGTTCAACATTGATATCTAAATGATTGCCTTACACAGGAATCTCTAATTCAGCAATATCTTGACTTCTTAAATGTCGCAAACAAGTGAGTTTGAACTCTACTACAAGTTTTTTTCTCGACTTCTTCTCTGTACTTGGATTGACATATATTCCCAAACATATTCGGTATCTTTCACCCTTTCTAACTATTCACTTTGTTTATCCGTGGATGCAGGGAAGAGCTACAGCAATTGAAAGTATGGTCTTTCGTCTCATAGTAATCTGATAGCTGGTATAGCAGCCCATTCTTTTCGAACTAATTTTTCCCATTTTTTTGTTAGGGAATTGGTGAAAGGAGAGCAGAGTACATTCTTGAGCTCCGGGAGGATTCGCCTAGACCATTCAAATCTGTAAGATTTCTAGACTATGAAATAATCCTGATGGTGAAGATCACTTTCATTTCTCACGTTCTAACACAATTTGTTTTGGCAGCTTTCAGATTTGGGTAATATAGGTCTTTCAACAAAACAGGTAATTCTTCTGCACCTTCTTTAGGCATATTCTTCTATCCCTCCTTGTTCAAATTATATACGGTAATACGGAGTACATCAATAACGTCCTCGACCTTTTTGCTTATATTGGATCAAACAGATACAAGACATCCTACGTAAAACAGCCACTGGAATCTTCAAATGATCACTAGAATGAACTTCTGTACTGTACGTCTGTACCAACTTGGAGACGATGGCTCATATTAACAGCCGGATTATTGTGGGTTGTGTTGTGGGCTTGTGGCCACCAGCCAGCACTGCCACAGAATGAAGTTAATTCCGTCTTGTAATTTGGCGACTTCAAGCAATCTGTCGTTGCAGCTTTCACTAGATGGTGCACCATTTGTGATTCACTGGGTGCTTGTAGTTGTACCGTGAATTGTCGGCCTGTTGCTAACGCTACTTCGTTGCACACGTTTCTCTGGGAATTTGTCATACTGATGTGAGCTACTCTTTTTTGTTCCTATTGAATGGTTCACTGGTCACTGTCTGCCTTACACGAGCAGCAAAAAATCAGTAGTTCAGGGATATCTTCTTCGTACCTTGAGCAATACTTTGAGAGACTTGAGTGCATGGACTGTATTGGAGTTTCGCGATTTGCAAATTTTTGTATGAATTTGAGCAACGATTTTACTCATTTGTAGGAATTTTATTGAAATTGCAGACAAACTTGGCAGTTTTTCATAGCGCTGAACTTAAATGACAAACGCGTATGAAATTTAAGCCTCTGTACAAGGACCCAAAAGCAAATATAGGAGGAGCAGATGCCCACCGTGGTGGTCGAACCCACAACCACAGTCCACAAGGAGCCCCGTTAAAAACAGTTTCCACCGATGGTTTTTTAATTACGGTTATTGGCTTTTAATTAAAATAGATACTATAGATAGCTACTGCTAGTTTTAAACTAAGACATTCAATTAAAGAAAAATTAACAAAAATAAGAAAAAAAATAAACCGTTATATCATTACATACAATACAAAGAAAAAATCACATTAAAAAACTAATACACTCGAAGCAGCTTTTGGCTTCAAAAGACTAAAAACCAAAAGCCGTTTTAAATGGCCTAAGTGCTACCGACTTACCTAGACTGGCTTGAAGCCACCATTAAAAAAAAAACAGTATATACCTCTATCTGAGTTGTTCTGTTCTCTTTTGCAATCTAGCAGGATCGACTGGGTATATTGAGATTTGAGACGTCACCTTCAAACTACGCCGGGGACAGCTTCAGCCTTCGGGCATGAAAACACCAATCCTTTCCTTCATCCTAGATCCTACCATCCGTTGCACGAGACTGAAATTAGCATAAACTACTTCCACAGATCTAGATCCGAAACTAAGAAACCAGCAAGAGGGTTGGGTTTACGTAGTCACAAGGTGCGCGTGCATAATTAACTGCATATACACAGGACTTCGCACACTCGCTATTTTCATTAGTTGTCCCTTTTCTTATGTGTCGCCGAATACATCCGTTAAAAATGATGTGTTTTTTGTTTTTCTGCTGAAATGATACCGTAACGGTTATTAATTTTCTCAGTTATTCAATTAAACAAAAAATAAAAAGAAAAACACGGTTATGTCTGCTTTCGATAATGCAAAGAAAAAAAGAGGAACCATGTTAAGAAGCTAACGCGTTCCAAACAGCATTTTGCTTCCAAAGCTAGAAACTATTTGGAATGTAGCTTATATTTACACAAAATCTGGCCGACTTTGACTCAATCTGTATGGATCCTTAGGCTTATGCCCGATTCAAAACAGTTTTTGATTTCTGACTTCTGGTTTCTAAAAGATAGAAGCCGTTTTGAAAGCGTTCGTTTTTTAACACGGCTTTTTTCATCTTTTTTCTTTTCTTTTTTATTTGCATCATCAGTAGAGATATAATATCCTTTTCATTTCCCTTATTTTCTTTATTTTTTAATTGATGGACCCAAAAACTAATAATCACTGTAGTGTTTTTTTTAACCGAAAGTGATGAGCAAAAACCATATTGAACGCCTTAGCACACCATTGCCATTAAGGCTTCACCTAAAGTCGAGCCATCACTATCTAACTATGGGCATATTTGGCACGGCTGCGGCTTATAGCTTTTGACTGAAATTTTTGAATTTTAACTGTTCGCGACAGAGATTATGGAGAGAGAGAGAGATATTCGCTTGCGATTTTGGTTGATACAGATGTTAGGCTTTTAACATGTACTACAATTAACTTGTAGACACTGTCTTGAGAAAATACCCTATTTAAAAGTTAGGTACTGTAGCAAAAGCCAAAAACTGCTAGCTTCGGTCGAAAAGAACATGCCCTATATGGACGAAGGTTTCACCTACAGTGGAGCCATCACTATCCAAATATACGAACGAAGACCATAATGCATAGCTGAGTTCTTGGCACTTTTGATACGTTTTAAACTCATATTTTCAAGAATAACTATAGTCATGTGACAATTGAAAAATATCATTTCTATTGTACGGTCACCGGGTGGCAACACCTTAGAGCTGACATGTGGTCAGCAGAGCCCCGTGCCCGTGCGTCAGGGGCTTGCCGCCCGGCCACCGTGCAGCTCCTTGCGTGCCATTCTACCACTAGACGGTAGGTAATTAAGCCGCCCTGACCACTCTCTAGCCTCCGACTCCCTCGGCCGCATTATAACATCCAACTCCTCTGACCATTTTATAACCCTAGACTCATTCGACCACGTTATAGTCTCCGACCCTCCAACCACGTTATAGCCTCCGATCCCTTCGACCGCTTTATATCTTCTGACCAGTTTATATTCTTTGACCCCTCCGACCATGTTATAGCCTTCGATCCCTCCGACTGGCTACTGTAGCTTCGAGTACCGAATGGTTACTGTAGCATCCGGCCACTCTAAAACTCTAACCTCCTGACCACTTTCAGTGTTTCGACCATGTATAATTTCCGACCCCTCCGACCACACACAAAACACTATAGCTTTCGACCTCTTTTTCTTCATAAAAATAATTCCAGAAAATTTGATTTATCATTTTCCTATATTTTGCTTTTATTTCAAAATACATGTCGTCCGATGGCAGAGAGGCAGGAAAGGAGTCGCACGGTGGTCGAGCGGTAGGCAAGGAGCCACACAGTAGTTGAGCGGTAGGCAAGGAGCCGCAGGCCCCTATCTTATGGCCATGGGGCACCGTTGGCAACGTGTCAGCTCCACGGCGCTGCCGCCTGGTCATCGTGTGGCAGACGTGACATTTTTGCAATTATCGCGTGACTATGACTATTCTTGCAAACATGAGTTTAAAATATGCCAAAAGTGCCAAAAACTTTACATAACCATCCACGGCTTCTTCGGTTGAACTCCCTAAAACATGCTGTATGTTAGACTTATTGTCATTTTTCATCCTATTTTAATAAAGGAGTAAGCAACATCACATCATTCGGGGTGTCAGGATTGACTTCCGCTTTTGGGGAATCTGACTCCTCGAGACGGCTTCTCTTGCTCACGTCTCGCTCCTGAAATAAGGCAGGAGGTTATGGCATGCACGCACTCCACTCCTCTCACTCCCATCTCATGCACGCATATCTCCATCATTTTTCCACCACTCGCATCCCGTCTCGTGCACGCATCTCTCCATCACTTTTCCTACCGTTCGCATCCTGTCTCCATCACTTTTCCCACCACACGCATTTCTCCATCACTTTTCTTAAAATAAGGCAGGGGGTCATGGCACGCACTGCACTCCTCTCACTCTTGTCTTGCGCACGGATCTCTCCATCAATTTTCCCACCGGTCACATCTTGTCTCGCGCACGCATATCACCATCACTTTTTCTACCACTCACATCCTGTCTCCATCCCTTTTCCCACCGCACACATCTCTCCATCATTTTTGCCCTGCTTGTCTTCTTGATGTGACGATGACCCGATCTTCCGATAGGTACAGATAAGTCGATTATGGAGATTTCGACGTTGATGATCCAAAGGCTCCGACCAAAACAGATCGAACCTCTCGCAATCACTACACCACTGCTCCGTTGGTTATCAACCGTGCCGAACACGATTGACCTCGCCAAGAAGGCTATCTCCTGCAAGCGAATCGAGAACACGAGCAAGAGAGTAAAAGATGCAATCTGTATTGCGAATAAATATTAAGTTCACAAGTTGGGGTTCCTCAACCGAACATGCGGCGAAACTGCTAAGCAGAATAATCTCTTAAGAAAAAGCCAAGAAAAACTAAAGGGGTGCGGCCTCCTTAAATAGGGGAGGGGAAAGCCGCACTTATCTAATGACAAGGGATATGGTACTATTCGCGGTTACTGTTCATGCGGCCGTGGTACTGTTCACGTGAACAGTACCAGCCCAAATAGCCCAAGTTACAAGGCCCTCGGCCCACTTTGACTCGGACTGGAAAAGTGACGTGACTTGTTTCACAGTTTCTGATCTTCTCAGAAAGAGTTTGGATGTGAGACCAGATTCATCTGAAAGTAGACTCCAAGAGCTTTCCAACGAGTACTCACGGGCCCTGAGAAGCCTTCTGGATCAAAAGTTATGGCCGTTTGAAATTGGCCTGTCAAGCTGAATCCGAATTGATCTGGAGGCCGAATTGGATTCCAAAACCTGTCCAACTTGAACCCTTGCTTCAATTGGTTCCAAAGTGATGTGGTGCTACAAATATATATTTTTTCATCATTAGGTAGCATCATATTCTCATTTAAAATGTGTTGAAGTTGAAGAAACGAATTCACCTTTAGTTCAATCTTGATATTGACCGCTATGGTCGTCTGTGTTGGTGGCGTGGTCACATCATCCTCCCCTTCTTGACAGAAAACCGTCCTCGGTTTTAACATAGGTGTAGCATCACGTATTGCATGATCTTGATCATAAATCTTGGTACATGATAACAAACGCAACAAACTCTAATTATGTAATATCATAAGTTCTTTATCAAATAAAGTAAAATCTCTTTGTAATGAGCTCACCTCATAATTTACGTGATGTGTAGGAGCTCTTGTAATTGGAACAACAAGTATAGCAAATATGGTTGTATCCATAGGGTACATGTTCTTATCACCTCTCCTCCTAGAAACTACTTCTTTCAGCTACTACTATTTATTTTTAGCTAAAAATCATCAGCCGTAGCCAATACAAACACCAACTAGTCACCCTTATTCAACTCTTTTTTTCTGACTTCAGACGAATTTCTCACTGTTGGATGTCCATCCTCTCTTTTGGCATTGCTGACCGATAGACCCATGCGGGCGTGTGAGGCAACAGCAGCGTCCAGCCGAGAGCCATGGGAATTACTGTCGAGCGTATCGCGTCATGTCATGTTGCGTCGTGCCACCAAGGCAATGCGCTCTCTCTCTCTCGCTCGGCAGCAATTCGATTGTGGGTCACATTTTATACGCGCGCACGAACGCAGTGTAATTAACACATGAATACAATGAATCCAATGTCATGTCATGATGTGTCATTAACACCATTCCTTCGCGCATGCTGCTGCTGCTCGTGAGGAATCGGATCCCCACTCATGTGCTTGTCTGCTTTCTTTCGTGGCTCCCATAGCTCGTAGCCACACCTGCCGAGCCATGGTGGCTCGGCAGCACCTGCTAGCCTCGCCTACACCCTACCTCCCATGCCAGCGTGCCGTGCCACGTGCTTGCTCTCCTATTGAGTTACGGCGGCGCGACAGGTGACACGTATTACCTTCTGATTTCGGAGTGGTGTCTATTTTTACAACAAAAAAGTGCTAGAGGGCCATAATTGAAAAAATGCTATATGATCATATATTTGAACAGTTCCGAAAATAACACGAACACTGATAACACTGCTAAAAACTAGAATTTTGGTGCCCCTTCTTCCGCCATTGTGCCAGCATATGGCTGGCGGCTACTTATCGCATTACTAGGGCCTCAATTATTTCGGTTTGAACTTCTGGCTTATTTTTCACTATTCATAAATTCCGTGATGGACTAACCTGTTTTTTCTATTTTTATTTTTTTAAAATTTAATTATGCTAAATAAGTCACATTCAGCTACAGTGTAATTTTAGCTAGCTAAAGTGTAATTTCAACCAACTACTACATAATATCAGCCATAAGCTACTATTTTTCAGCCTAAATGAGCTGCACCTACATCTTTTGGGCATGGCTCCAATTAGCAAGTTGTCATCATTACTTTCACAAATTCAGATGGAAGGCAAACATTGTAAATTAGTTCTTTTTTTCCATCTTGATCTAAAGTGCGGGCTTTGTCGCAGTATGTTGGCCTTCCCCTTTGTTGTAGCTTCCTCTGCGCTTACTATTTTCAATTTCAACAATGGAGATTGCATGGTTCTACTAGATTCTTGCTTTGTTATTATACAACCAAGATATCTTCTTGCGGTACGTACTTGCCAAGCTGCTTATTATGGAAATGTTTGCCCCAACGATCGTGGTGTGTCATCTGTTCATCTGTTGATGATCAGGTAAACCATTTGTTTTTTCTCCTCTGCAACAGTATCTTGTCTGTATATACTGCGTGCTTCGTTCTGCTGTAGGCCCAAGCATTAACTTTAGCAGTGTTAGCAGCTAGCAGGATGTGATCATTGAAGGTGGCTCACATGCAAGACCGTCGATAGGGATCGTCCATCTGGGACCTTTGAAAGGAAGCTGGGTGAGTCCAGAACAGCTGAATAGCTCTCTCTTGAAATTTGGCAGATCTAGCGGCCGTTCATTTAGTCTGTGGCCGATTATTTTTGACTCTAAATGATAGATCTAATAAATAATATCAGTTGATAGAAACTGAAGCTAAAAACCAACTGATAGAAGCCGATGTGGGGCCTTAGAGCAGCAGCCCTTTTGATCAATTGCTTCTTTTTTTTCCCCTTCAGTTTTCTATTTTTTTGTGCACGGTGCATGTATAGTTTGGTGGAAATGATCCCCTCATTACTTCCCAGCACGGCGTCACGGCTCGCCGTACTCAGCCTATCCGAATGATGCAGAAGAATACGCGCGCCTCATGGCGGAAAGGTTGGCCCTCGTGCTCTTTACTTTTCACATGCTCGGTTCATCTTCGAAGGGCTCTCTCTTGACACCTGGCAGGCAAACAACTGGAGCCAATTTTAAAAGGTCATTAGCCAAAGCAATATTCTGCAAGGAAGTGGGTTACTTTTCTAATCAGTTTATAATTTTTTAGCTGATACTCTCTGTTGAAAAATATAATACATAGTTTCAAGTTTGAATATGTTGAAAATGTGGGCAATATTTTAATTCTAAATTTTACTAGAAAACAAAAACAATAAACCAGTGATGCAAAACTTACCACTAACAGCAGGTTACTCATTATACTTCAGAATATACGCAAGGAAAATGTAGTAACAAAGTCGAACGAATATGCGAATGACTTACTTTTGAGCTTGATGAAGAACAGGAAGCAACGCAGGCTTGATGCAGTGCAGAACGTAGATGACGTAGTGAAGCGAGTGGACGCGCAGATGCGTTGCACAGAAACCTTATTGCCGCCCTGTGCATGTACTCTCTACGGCAACATTTCAGAGATAGGCACCCTTCCTCCTTCCAGGTGCACGTCGGGAAGAAAGGTCGGCGATGTTCAGACGGCACAGCACAACAGCACAAGCTCGCAGAGAAAAAAAGTAGAGGAATGGAGGTGGAAAACTCTCTGTTTTTTCCAGGACGTCTCCAGGCCCTTCTAAGGGCGTCGCAATTATTCACTAGTAATTGCTGCGTTTAAACAGAATTATTCACTGGTAACTGCCTCATCAAATTACAAATTAAGCAGTGTAAACTCACTAGTAACTGCCTCATCAAATCACATTATGCTATTTAAGCAGTATTATGACCAGTTAAAAATATGAGAGATGATGCACAGTATAGCAAAAATAAGGTGGATTTGGTCTGCCAAGTAGCACGCCACGCCACGACGCGGTCGGACGTCAAAATTCACAAGTCACACAATTCTCATGCTAAAATGCACAAATACGCACATGCGTGATTAGCCAAAGCAAAAAAGCACATATATTCTAAATAGGGTTTCTAGTAAGTTAGTTTTTAAGACTCTTTATGGACTGTGGACAGGAATGAATTCTAGTTTAAGATATCTTTATGTTGGGGATATCCAGCAGAAGTAAGGACACATCATCTATATGAAAAGAAATTTGATAAAAAAAACCATTAGTGATTATTTTATTGATTGTTCTAAAAAATCTAAAGGATATAGATTTTCCTGGCCATCTGGTCCCTGTGCGCAATTGAGAGGAGCATGCAGTTGTATGCTTTGGCTGCATACATGCAAACGAGTGGCTGGCAGTTGCATGCAGCGGCCATTGAACACGTTGCATGCAGCGCGAATGCATGTGTCTATCAGATATGCCGGCTGAGGCAACTGTTGGACGGCTATAAAAGAAATGCTTCGTCATTTGATCAGTGCCATTCGATCAGCGCAGCGCAGAAAAACAAGAAAGGGAATCTGTACAAGCAAACTGCTAATGTGCGAACACAGGAATCTGTACAAGCAAAGTTCTAAGGGCATCTGTAGTGTATATAACTCAAAGGGTCTTAAGGTGGGTCCCATCTAAACCTTAAGACCAACTCCATAGTGTATATAACCCAAGGGGCCTTAAGATGGTCCCACATGGCAGATAAAGAAAAATTGTATTTTAATGCTTATGGCTAGGTCTTTAGCTTGAGGACCAGCCTTAAGCTTTTTTTGCTTAGGGTCTGCTTAAGGTCACTCCTGTAATGTATAAGGTTGACTTTAAGATGGCTTAAGACCTCCTCTTTTCATACACTACAGATGCCCTAATGTGCGAGAACGCATGTATTTGAGAGTGCTAGTTTTTTTATCGTCGAAAGAATGCTATAAAGTAAAAAAAAAGATAAGAGGAAAGGTTTACTATAAAAAAGAGAGGAAAATTTACTATAATGTAGACCAAGATATATTTATGCATATTTAAGGTTAAACAAAATAGTTTTATAAATTATAGTTTCCACTTACATGTAATCTCATGACATCTTGGATATGACTTGAAGAGAAGTATTTTCTTTCGTCATAATTGATTCTTACCTATACGCGCACGACATAATCTGATTAGAGGTGATCATGAATCTTTCCTTGTTTTGCTTTCCTCGCCACCTTCAAAGAGAGCAAAGCAAGTTACGGTAAAGCTGCTCTTTTCCCATCATTTTATCTGTACTCCATAGTTCCATGTTATGTAATCACCCAGTGGCGGATCCAAGAAAAATTTTAGGAGGGGCTGAACAAAAGCGATACAGCGACATAACTCCACTATGCCCCTCCTACACCATACATCCATAGCTAAAAATTTAGGGGGGGCTCCAGGGGGGCTCCAAGGGTTCGGTAGCGGTAGGGGGGCTCGAGCCCCCCCCCCCCGCCCCACCGCTGGATCCGCCCCTGTAATCACCGAAGTCAGTCTGAAAATAATCCTATAGTAACGGGTTTTTTTCAATTTTTACATTTGAACGTCTGTTTTTTAAAAAATAATCCTCTACATGAGCTTACTGTACTCAGTAGCGCCCGCCGAGATATAATAACTTGATAGGTGCTACCATAGCTGAGCTATCACGCTACTATGGCTCGGCCGCACTGTAGCTACAGTAGCACCTGCCGAACTACTGTACTTTAGCTTACTAGTTGCGTTACTATGGCTCGGCCTCACTTTAGCTATAGTAGCACATGTCGAGCTACTGTTATTGTACCTCGGCAGGCTACTTGCTAAGCCAAGGGCCTGCCGAGCTTCCTGGCTTGGTAGATGCTGTCGAGCACATTAGCACATTAAATCCATGTAAGAGGCTATTTAAAAAAAACATGGTTAAGAGGCTATTTATGTGCTCAATTCTGTAATCACCACCACTCAGTCCCACAAAAGATTATAGTACAAAAATGACACATTCTAGAGAGAGAGCGACTGTTGAGCACATTAGCACATTAGGGTGTCGTTCGGTTAAGCTGATTTATGACTGAAATTGTATTGCAGCTGGCTGAAATTCTTACACTGTAGCTGATGGTGACTTATTTGGTGTAACTTAATTTAAAAAATTTAAAAATAAAAAAACAGGTTAGCCCATCACGAACAGCACATACGAATATGAGAAAAAGAGAACCGGCATAAAAGGCTAAAAAGTTAGAAAAAAATAAAATTTAGAAATAGTAAAAAATAAGCTAAAAGTTAGAATCTCAAGTCCGAATGGGTGAGGTTTAAATATATGCAGGAGGCTATTTTTAAAAAAAGAAACATGGCTAAAAGGTTATTTATATGCTCAATTCTTTAATCACCACCACCCAGCCCCACAAAAGATTATAGTACAAAAATGACATAGCCTAGAGAGAGAGATCATATCCAGCTCTAGTTCCTCTGCTTCACGTCATCCGGTGGCCCATGAAACCCGAGCTAGCTGCTCCGATCGAGCACAAGCACTGCCCTGATTTAGTAAAACCCAAGCAGTACACGTACTATTCTCGCACAGGAGCGTGGAAGAACGACCCAGCCAACCCGCCAGCCTGTCAAGGGGACCCACATCGCCCGGGACCCACCTATCATTGCCAACTTTTTTAGGGAGTACAGCGTCGGAGCTTGGCCAGCCTAGTCGCTCTGCTCCTCCCTCTCTCGCTGCTGCTACAGTCCAAGCCACCCACCCACACCCCCCACGCCATTAATTTCCCCAAAACACAATTCACAACGCGCTGGCGCAGAGCAGCACAAAAACTTTGCACTCAAACCCAATCGGAGAAGAATTAAATAATAGTATAGATTCACGATTTTTTCTTAGGAAGAAAAGGGGCGAAAATAAAATATTCCTTCCGCTCGGGCTCGGCTCACCACCCCCGCGCATCTCAGGCTCGCCGCCTCACTCCCCACTCCACGAGTCAGTAGAGTGCTGTGCTGTGCTCGCCTCCCGGTGGCGGCCAGATGCGGGGACAGATCCCTCCCGCCCCCCGCCTCGTCCTACTTGCGGTGGCGGCCGCGCTGCTCGCCGCGGCGCTCCTGCCGCCGGCGGTCGCCGTGGACGTGGCGGCGGTGCTCGCGGCGTTCCCGGACCTTGCCGGCTTCGCGCGGCTGCTCTCGTCCAGCCCGGTGGCCGGGGAGCTCGCCAGGCGGTCGTCGCTGACGCTGCTCGCCGTGCCGAACGGCGACCTCCCGCAGTCGCCGTCGGCGTTCGCGGCCGCGTCTGGTGCCGACCTCGCCGACGTGCTCCGCTACCATGTCCTGCTTGAGTACCTCTCCCCCTCCGAACTCCGCCGGCTCCCCGCCTCCGGGAAGCTGGTCACCACGCTGTTCCAGACCACCGGCCGCGCCCCCGCCGACCTCGGCGCCGTCAACGTCACTGCCGCCGGGTCCTCCCTGGCCGTCGTCCGCTCGCCCGCGCCGTTCCCGGGGTCGAACGCCACCGTGCTCGGCGCCATCACCGCCGTGCCGTACAACCTGAGCGTGCTTGCCGTGGACGGCCTCATTGTGCCGTCCGGCTTCGACCTCGCGGCGTCCGAGTCCCGGCCCCCCGCCGCCGTCAACATCACCCGCGTCCTCGCCGACGCGCGCGCCTTCAACGTGGCCGCGTCCATGCTGGAGGCCTCCGGCGTGGCGGACGAGTTCGAGGCCGACGAGCGCGGCGCCGGCATCACGGTGTTCGCCCCTACCGACGACGCCTTCGCCGGCCTCCCCGCCGGCGACCGCCTCCAGTCCCTCCCCGCCGAGCGCAAGGCCGTCGTGCTCCGTTTCCACGTGCTCCACTCCTACTACCCCCTCGGCTCCCTCGAGTCCATCGTGAACCCCGTCCAGCCCACGCTCGCCACCGAGTTCAGCCAGGCCGGCCGCTTCACCCTCAACATCACCCGAGCCAGCGGCTCCGTCGCCATCGACACCGGCGTCGTGCAGGCGACCATCACCCGCACGGTGTTCGACCAGAACCCCGTCGCCGTGTTCGCCGTCTCCAAGGTGCTCCTCCCCAAGGAGATGTTCAGCAGGAGCGACTCCGCCATCGTCGCCGCCGCCTCGGCTCCCCCGCCGGCCGCGACGCCACCGGAGGCGCCCGACGCCGTGCGGTCGCCGCCGACAAAGCTGTCGTCGCCGCCCGCGCTGCGCGGCGAGGACGGGAACTACACGGCGTCCTCGGCCAAGGCAACGAAAGCCACAACAATTGGGTGGTGGTGTATAGCATTGGTGTATCTACTACTGCTGCTGCTACCGCCGGTATGAGATCCGGTCGTTAGCTAGCCCCATTACTGTCCTCCTCGTGCTCAATTTTTGCCTTTGCCTTCGTTTTCCTTTTTCTTTTCCTTCGTTTTTTTGTTAGAATCTGTACACGGGGAAGGGTGAGAAGAGGTGAAATTGAGCTGCAAAGCAGCATCTTTTAAGTTTTTGTTTTACTGGTTGCTTCATGTTGGGAAAGGGAAATGACAGTACCATCCTGTAAAGATCCAAATCCAATCCATTCCTTTTGTTCCAAATCACAACCAACATTGTTAGCCTAGATTAGCTGCTCTGCGCAGAGAGAGCGACGCCGCTTCCATGGTTCCATAATTCCATTCCATTTTGCTGTGTGGATTTGCTTGGAAGTTGGAACGCGGGGCGAGGTGGGGGCGCGGCCGTTCAGCCTTCGGCGCGCCCCGGTTACATTCGATTCGATCGCCTTTCGCTTGCGTCGCCCCTCTGGCACTTGTGTGTGTGCCTGCTTCTTGTCGTCCTGCCACGTCACCGCCCGGCGGGAATCCCTTCCAGCTCTGGCTAGCTTCATGCTGGATCGTGCAGCAGGAAGCCAGGAATGGCGAGGTGCTACCAGTTCTGCCCTGAGGCTACATCGTTGGCCGTCTAAACAATTTTTTCTGTCAGTTCCGAGCTTCTGATCAGGAAGAAGGTTGAGAACCAAAGCTCGACTTCTGAATACAGTTATCGCGGGACGAAGCAATTCGTTTTCAGCGCAGGAATCAGAGTTATTAGAAGGCTAGCATCAACCGCTAATTGAGCAATCTATGGTCTTAAGCAAGCCCCACGGGCGTGGTACTCAAAATTGAGCTCCAAACTGGAAGGACTCGGTTTCAGACCATCACAAGCTGATACTTCTCTGTTTATATACAATCAACATGATAATATCATATATATGTTAATTTATGTTGATGATATTATTATTACAAGCTCCTCAGTCAAAGCTATTCAGATTGTACTTGATCAATTGCACAAAGATTTTGCAATCAAAGATATGGGTGATCTACACTACTTCCTGGGTATAGAAGTTCTCCTTGAGAAGAATGGGGTTACACTCACACAGAGAAGATACATTGGGGATATCCTTTCCAGAGCAAATATGGTGAATTGCAAGCCTATTTCTACACCAATGTCATCCAGTGAAAAATTGTCACGAGTTCAAGGTATATTGCTATCTGATGCAGAAGCGATGAAATACAGGAGTACTGTCGGATCTCTTCAGTACTTGACAATAACTCGGCCTGATTTGTCATACTCGGTCAATAAAGTATGTCAGTTTTTACATTCCCCTACTCAAGACCATTGGGCAGCAGTTAAACGGATTCTCAGATATTTGCAGTTTACTCGGAATCTGGGGCTGCACTTCAGGAAGTCTAATTCGAGTCTTGTGAGTGCCTTCACTGACTCTGACTGGGCCGGTTGCACGGATGATCGAAGGTCAACCAGTGGATATGCAATATACTTCGGAACCAACCTAATCTCATGGAGCTCGCGTAAGCAAAACACTGTTTCGCGATCCAGCACAGAGGCAGAGTACAAAGGTCTTGCAAACACAACGGCTGAAATCATCTGGATTCAGTCACTGCTAAAAGAGTTAGGCGTTTTTCAGGAGAGACCACCGTCTCTGTGGTGCGACAACCTGGGAGCTACGTACCTGTCGGCCAACCCTGTGTTTCATGCCCGTACTAAGCACATTGAGGTGGATTTTCATTTTGTGAGGGAACGGGTTGCAAAGAAGTTGCTGGAGGTACGATTTATTGCATCGCAAGATCAAACAGCTGATATATTTACAAAGCCTCTTCCAGTACAGAGTTTCAGTTACTTCAGAAACAATCTTAAGGTAGGGTGTTGAAATATCTGTATATTCCGTAACATTCTGCTGTAATTGATTGTGTAACCGAGATCTTAGGATCCGGTGTCTTATCAAGGAAAGTTCAGAGTGATTCTCGGACTTCCTTCTGTGTATAACCGATTGTTGTCGAATATGTAACAGTAACCTGAAGTTATATATAAAGCAATGCAGTCTGCACCGATTGAGTGCGATCGCTGCCATACATTATTATCTTCTTCTCTGAATTCTTTTACGGTGTATGGTCTGCTCCGTCGACTGCTTGATCAGTTGGTGCGCGACTATCACAGCTCTCAGCTGTTGTCACTCTTGTATCTATTCTATTGCCCCGGATTCGATCGCCTTTCGCTTGCGTCGCCCCTCTGGCACTTGCGTGTCTGCCTGCTTCTTGTCGTCCTGCCACGTCACCGCCCGGCGGGAATCCCTTCCAGCTCTGGCTAGCTTCCTGCTGGATCGTGCAGCAGGAAGCCAGGAATGGCGAGGGGCTACCAGTTTTGCCCTGAGGCTACATCGTTGGCCGTCTAAACAGATTTGTACCTGATCCTATCCTCATTTTGGGGACACAGGGCATCATACAGGGTGGGCTCACCTATGAGACACACACACTTGCGCGCGCACGCGCACACACCACACACACGAGTTTGTACGTTTGATGAACTCCGTCTCTGGTAACATTGGCAAGTGAGGGACACATGGGAGCATACTGAGGAAGAAGAGGCATTCGGGCATGGCACCTAAGCAGCAACGCAGGTCGATGCAAAAGGGGAACTAGAAGATGATGTCCATGATAAGAATAGCAAACACACCCACACCCAACTGAACCTCAAATCGTCCTGCTTGTGTATGGAAAGGGCTAGTCAGAATGTGGAGAAGGCATGGTGGCCTGCACGTATCCGCAGTGCCTGAACTACAGGCTGAATTATTGCTTGCCTTATCTAATGACATCCGTGAAAACAAGGTGTTTCTTGGTTCAGACTTCAGAGTGAGCTGGTTTGGTGGTCTTTTTAGGGCCGGCAAAAAAAAACCTGTTAAGATTTGAATCAAAATTATTTTGATTATAGTAGTTAATAGGTTTAAAATTAAAATGAGTCCATTTCGAATGAAAAAGTGTCTACGAGGCACGGCTAGATAGTGGCTTGTTAGCCCAAATTTAAAAGGAAAGTCCATATAACATTCCGAATTTTGCTCAAAAGTACGTCCAGCACCCTAAACTATGAAACCGGATATATGACCCTTTGAATTTTGCAATCCAGTTCAAATAACACCCTAACTCGATTTTGAATAGTAGTATTACCCGCGTGATGCGATATGTAAACGGTTTTACCACGTAGGATAACACGCTGATCTAGTTTAGGTGAATGACAAGTTGGGCCTACAGAGCCTTCTCCCTCTAATCGAAACAGAGAGGAGGGAACAATAGAAGTGGTGGCCATAGAAGCACGACTAGGAGCTCGGTGGGGAAGAAGCTCTTGTGGGCTCTACATATCATTGGCCCAACTTGACCAGCATATCACTCTACATGGAAAACTGCCCACTCATCGTGCCACACGGGTAATATCACCGTGCGAAATCGGATCATGTGTTATTTGAACCGGATTACAAAGTTGGGGGATCAAATGTCTGGATTTATGATTCGGGTGCTAGAGACTTTGAAGTAAAGTTTAGGGTGTTATATGGATTTACTTCAATTTAAAATAATCACTTGAATAATAAATAAAAAAATTTATATTGAACTATATCAACTTTAAAAGAAGCTTAATAGTAACTCATCAAACTCATAACTGGCCCTAGTCTTCGGGTCCATGCGTTGCTTGGTGCCAGAAAATTTGTTTGTAGTTTTGCAGATTTGCTAGGGTTTCGATTCGTGGCCGCGCATGGATGCTGGGCCATTGTGCCGTCGTGCGCCAGCTCAGATGTGCTTTGCACAGGGCATCCGGCGATGAGCAGTCGCTGATCGGGATTGCCATGCAGGAATTCCATGGCAATAATGGAGCACGATTTATGTCTGTACCCTACTCCGTTTTTAGAAGACAAAAATTTGTTTCTCAGCATTGATCTGTGCTTTTTATTCTTGGCTCATACACAAAAACTAGTTACTGCCGCTTACTAATGCAGTTGGAATATACAACGTTGGCAGTTCTGTTTGGTACTACCGCTCTGGCATGTGTATGAGGTACAGGATGCGACTCTGACACAGCTTCAAACAGAAACTATTGGAACGTAGATTTGTGTGTAAGTACTAGTAAGTACTTGTCACGTGCTGTAGCTTTCTGCAGTGGCTTTGAGAGACAGGCAAGGCAGCAATGCTGCCCTCTGCACTGTGCTGCACTAGCTAGAGTACAAGCACTCTGTTGATAATCAAATTTGGCTTGTAACTACAATCATTGTAAAACCAAAAGCAGGTTAACAAGGGAATGTTGTGCCTATATCATGGTCGTGAGTAGTTACGACCACGGCAAAGCAAGTTGGAAGCCAGCTAGACCGGTTACGACCACGTTGGCCGTAGTCGAAGGCAGTTATGACCACGTTGGCGGCCGTTACGACCACGGCAAAGCAAGTTGGAAGCCAGCTGGGCCGGTTACGACCACGTTGGCCGAAGTCGAAGGCAGTTACGACCACGTTGGCGGTCGTTACGACCACGGCAAAGCAAGCCGAGAGCCAGCTGGACCGGTTACGACCATGTTGGCCGTGGTCAAAGGCAGTCTACGACCACGGTGGAGGCTACGACCACGGTGGGATATACGACCACGTTGAGGTATACGACCATGTTGGAGTTTTCGACTACGTTGGATGCTACGACCACGGTGGAGTATACGACTACGTTGGAAGCTACGACCACGGTGGAGTATACGACTACGTTGGAGGCTATGACCACGGTGAGGTCTACGACCACGGTGGAATCTACGATCACGTTGAAGGCCACGATCGCGTTGGAGTCTATGACCACGTAGAAGCCTACGACTGCATTGGAGGCTACGACGAACACAATTGGCCACGATCAGAAGCCTGGTTCACAGTCGACGACATCAAGGTTGATAGTCGGCAGTCGAACTTACGACCACGATGAGAAGTCGGTGGCTTACGATCATGTTATAACGAGAAGCAGTAACAACTCCAACCACATTGAAGGAAATGAACGTAATCAAAAGGGTGGTTCGACTACAGAAAATTGACGATCGCCAGCATCAATGCGTGCTCATTGAAGGTTTCGATCACGGTATTTTGAGCGGCTGAAGGAAAGACAGCGCAGCGATGCAATGGAGCGGTCGTAGACTGCTACAGTAAGTTTACGATCACGAAGGAAAATTGATTGGTAAAGCAATAGAAGGATCGGAACTGGTCGTAAGCATCCAGAACCGGTCATAGATAGTTCTAACCAGTCGTAAACGACCCTGGGAAGTCGTAAGAGACACTGACCGGTTATCGTAAAGGGTTCAACCACGCAGAGAAGGCCACGGTTGCGGTGAAGGCGGTCGTAAGGAGCAGCAATCAAATCGAGAAGGCCAGCACGTGCCAAAGGCGATTCCGACCATGTTAAAGGAAGTGAGCATGGTAAAAGGGATGTTTTTGGAGTGGTCGTACGGCATCAAGAGCACTCGGGATCGGTCGTAGGCAGCGCCGGCCGGCCATAAACGATCTTGGGAAGTCATGACACGCGCGGGCAACAGTTTGAAAAGGATCAGGAAACAATCTTGAAGCGATCTCTGCCGCGTGGTAAAATTGCAACCGAATAAATTAAGATAAGTTTTATTCGGTCTGGACTCTGATTCGATTCATATAATTGTTGTTTCCAAAAGAAGCTAGGACCAGCTTCCCCCTATATATATGTATGTAGGGTTTACGGCCGATTGACAACACACAATCGAAACTCATCTACTATATTATTTTGCAATCTATTATTTTCCTCTGCCCTATTTTGCTTCTTGTTCTTCGTCGTCGTTTACTCCCTTGCGATAACGAATCACAAGGTCCTAGGGGCGGTCAGGCCGGCCTAGGACAACCCATCGCCGCCGCTCGCCCTGACGGGGTCCCTCCCGGGCGCGTGGGGTGTCGGGTCTCAAGAGCTCTCGCCGGCGTGTCCTGCGTATCGCGCTCCCGGCAAGACTCCTCCGGCGACGTGTCCTGCGTATCGCGCTCGACGCCGGGGGCACACGGTGACGTGTTCGTGTGCGAACACACTCAAATCAGAATTCAGAGTGGACAAAGGGGTAGAGTCATTCCCCCAAACCGCCTGCGCCGCTGTCATTCCGCCACGGTGGCCACCGAAACTCACCTGCGCCGCTGGCCACTCCGGCCACGGCGCGTCGGCGGTCACCAAACTCGTTCGCAGCCGGCCTCTGCTGGTCCGGGCTTCAGTTTCCTACGTCGTCTCCATGGAGGACAACCCCTCTAGCCCAGAAAAGTCGAATTAGGAAGAGGACGACTTTGATGACGAAGACAACCTGATGGACTTTCTTGAGCTCTCTCATGTCTCAAAGGCGTCGCCAGCTGAGGCTCACGCGCTCAGCATAGGGACTAGCCTTGCAAACCTCGCCACCCCGTCCTATGCGGCCATTACTCCCGCGGCTCTTGTGAAGGAGAAAGAGGCTGGCTTCCTTGCCTTGCACAGCCATTACTCACTCTGCCCATGCTCCACAACTGAAGTGTGCAGAGGTGGCTAAAGCTCTCAAAGCCATTACTGCTCCACAGGCCACCGGTGCCGCAGCTGAAACGGGGTCCTCTGACGTTGCGTAAAGCAACGTCAGAGTGCAGTTGCCAAATCTGAACCGCCTGATGAGAAATAGACGGCTCAGATCTGGTTTGCTACAGTAAAAAATACTGTAGCTACAGTAAAAATTATTGTAGCTACATTAATTTTTACTGTAGCAGAATCAGATCTGAGCCGTCCATTTCTCATCGGGCAGTTCAGATGCAACTGCACTCTGACGTTGCCTTACGCAACGTCAGAGGATTCGGTTCCGCCGCAGCTGGCATTGATGGCCCCACTGCTATTGACCCCTTTGCTAGAGCTGCCTAACTACTTCGTGGTAGGGGAGAGTAGTAAAGTGGGCGAGCGAAAAGCTCTTCCACCAATCCAGCATGCAGCGCCTGTGCCGCGGGAGCCCGAGAAGACGCAGCTGCTAAAATCCATCGTTGTGGCTCCTCCTTATCAAACTAAAACAGGGCAGCTCAATAAGTTAAATGCATCACAACCACATTCCTTTGCTTGGCAATTGGTGAAGCCGATGTTCTGGTGGAGGAGACGGGGCGAACCATTTTAGACCCTACACTGACTTAAATAACGATCACCTACCTCAAACCCGGCAGGAAGAGTTTCAACTGGCTATAAAGCCCATCTCAAGGGCAAATGCTCCAGATGCCTTGCAGGTGATCACTAAGTAGCTAGCTGTAGGGATCCCATTAGATGCCTTGCAAGTCATCGCCGCCGCGCTTAGACCCACAGGAAGGGACCACCTTGGAGCTACTAGTCCACCTTGACACCACTTAGGAGTGCACACCCGCAGCTGCCAAGTGCCCCAGAAGGGGCATGTGGCCCAAAGTCACTGCCTTCGGTTGGGCAAAAGGCGTGCCTGATGGTTCGGCTAAGGGACGTTGCCACGGCGGTGATGTCCAATGCAGGCTGGGTGCAAACTCCAGAGGAGGCGACCTGGATGACCAAAACCATGATGACGACCGCTGCACACACTCTCCTCACGGTCGAAGCCAGCACCATGAAGCTCAGTCAGTGGACAAACTTAGTGGGTGATATGGAAACCACCGTAGCGCCTCCCCACGGGACCACCAACTTTTGGCCTCCTATTAGATTGAGAAGACCGACTACAGGGGGTGAATAGGCGGTCTAAAAATTATCTCTAATTAATTATCAATTTTTATTTGGCTAAACCAAGCAAATAATGTGGAATCTTAACTCAACAAGGTTTACACACAAATAATGCCTAAAACAGCTGGGTTCACCTAAGTGCACCAACAAGATAAACATATGCCAATGTTTGCAATCCTAGAATGCAAGCAATCAATTTAATTCTATAAATATAAATTGCTTGAAGGTAAATTAAGCACAAGAAAACAAACCACAATTGACACAGTTGCTTTTTACCATGTGATCGGAGATTTGCCAGCCTTCCCTAGTCCACATTAAGGTTAGCCTAAATAAATTAGACCAGCTCCACGAATTAAGCCAAAACACATCAATCCACTAGTGGTAGCTCTTTTTTGCTCTAGGTAGGTGAGCTCCAACCTTCACAACTTTGCCGGATCTTCTCACTGCCTTCTTTGAGAAGATCATTGTGCACGACACCTCCAATGCCGTATAGGAGTTGGTAAACTCTCAGAGTAATAAGTCAAGCCTCTCGCTTGACTCTCACCACGTGCAACAAATGCACACCGCTCAAAAGGATACACAATCCACCTCTAGATGCAACATATGCAATCTAGAGCCTTCTGCATTGTTCATAATGTGCAACACATACACAATAGAGAGGGGGCCTCACACTAGCTCAAGAGAGTGAAATGAAGTAAAGCATTATTGTCTTCAACCGGCCACAAGGGGGTATATATACCCCACATCTCGAAACTAGCCATTGGGATAGAAAAATGAGATTTCCAGAAGTATCGCAGGCAAACGATTGGTACTTCCGCTCCCATCGACAATGGTCAGAAAACTAGCCATTGCAGACAAATCTAGTAGTTTCGACGTGCAAAGTCTGGTACTACTGATCATCAGAAGTACCACATCACTCATGTGAAACTACCGATTTCCTTGAGAATGAGAAGACTCCACACAGGTGTATCTTTGGAAAAATGTACCGCTACAAAAGCCGTCGTTCCGCAAATCCGAAGTACCACTCACACAGAGTCGGCAGTACTGCCCACTGATTGGACGCTCACGTAGAGCTGGTCAAAAGTACCGATCATCAATTACACTAGTCTCTGACCACGTCAGATGGTTCGACCACTCAGGTCTCCAACCACGTTGATCTCTGACCACATTGTTTGGTTCGACCACACAAGTCTTCGACTACGCTGGTATCCGACCACATTGGTTTCGAGCACGTCGACCATGTCAATATTCGATCACACAGATCTCTGACCACTTCGTTGATCTTCGACCATATTGTATCAATCACATCAATTCGACCATATAGGTTTCGACCACGTCAATTTGACCATGCTGGCATTCAAAAAAATAGAACTTGTCACATGATAAGATTTAAGTCGAAGTAATGCATATGTCCATACGACAACTCAATACGAACACCACATTTTTTGAAGTGAGTCATTTGATTTAGTTGGAGGCTATCTAATACTTCAGTACATGTGGGCATAGTCATGTGGTTGCATATGTTTGCAGTACCGTACCGTCATTTTCCCCCTCTAGAGGACTGTACCATCTGCTTTTGGGGGATTTTTGAGACAACTTTTAGAACCCAAAAGCCAATAAAAAATCTAGCTTCTGGAAGCGACTTGTAGAAGTGACAGTGACTTCTCCATAATTTTCATGTCGCGCCGCGCCGTTGCGCGGTTCGTTGCCAGTCAACGCTATTGCCACACGGTTTGACGCCGACATGAGCTCTGCCTTCACCCTAATGGTGTCACCACGAGCTCTGCTTCTGCCCCATTAGTGCTGCTACATGCACCATCTTCGCTGGTACTATGAGGTGGACAGCGAGCGACATCGGAGCTCCAGAAGAAGACAACGAGGAACTCTAGAGGAAAACGGAGAGGTGGATGGCGAGGGCCTGGCCGCAATGGAGCTGTCGACCACCATTGCTTTGAGATCTGAAGGGGCGGGGCAAATCTAGAGATGTGCTGCAGTGCTCCCTGTCGTCGCGCGAGAGAGAAGGGGTAGCGCATGGTGGTGGCATAGGGTCAGGGGGATCCAGCAATGGCGAGCTCGGGACAGGTAGACAGCTGGATTCATCGGTGGCGGCCTTGGTAGGATGAGGGAGAGGGAATGGGATGGAGGGGGGAGGGGGAGAAGAGGGGTGAGGTGGTGTGGGATTGGGTGTTGGATGAAGAGAATAGGGGAAGAAGGTAGGAGTAAGAAGGAAGGTGCTATGACATGTTTGACCCACTTTAGACAAAAGCAATGTGGGACTAATCCTACGCACCAGGTGGCAGTGGTAGTGATGTGTTGTTGTGATTTTTTAAATTTTCTTTTGCAACTTGCTGCACATTCTTGAAGATGAAAAACAAAAAATGCAACAAAAAAATTCTACCATTTTTTATTTGCATTTGCAAAAGCCCCGACCATCATTTGCCAAATAAGCTTAGCCAAAAGTTTCAGCCAAATCAGATACATCCCACTTCCAGACACAACTATTCCAAAGCCAAAAGCTCCCGTCAAAAGATAGAAGCTCCAGCCGTTTCAAACACCCCCTTTTAATCATTGCCCATTCACCAAGTAGGGAAAGGAACTTCTAGAGTTGTGTTCCTTCCACTTCACTGTTCGAGTTTGTGACATATTTGTATGGCGCAAAATTAGATATATGCCACTCCAAAAGATTCCACTTTGAAAAATATCACTCTAAAACATGATATTCAAAATTTGTCACTCCAAAACTTATGGCTTTTGGATTTTTGCTACTTGTGCACACTTTCTCCATGTGAGCACATCAACCTCCTCTGGTCGAGCCGTGTTGCATCCTCACACTACCGCAAGCCACACCTTCGCAATCCCTCGCTGGCCGCCTCCCTCACCTCACCGCCTCCTTCGCAGTGAAGCCGCACCACCCAGGCCACGAGTAGCGTCGTGTCTCACTGTCCTCCTCTGATCACAACCCATGAGTCACCGTCCTCCGGGCTACTCCTCCACAAGGTCACACAACTCAAGCTACCATATTTATACCTCTCCTTTAGTGTTACATTACACCGCACACTTAACCCTAAGTTTAGGTTTAGCAATGCACCTCTGTTATGCATGCCTAGGAATTGATCATTTGCTACTATTAAAGATATGTCATTTCAGGATTTGCTACTTATGTCTCACTAGCATGTGGGTCTAGGTCCACATATCAGTAAGATATGAAGTGGTAAATTTTGAAATACACATATGTATAGTGGCAAATGCGGAAATATTTCGTCAAAGCTAAGCTGTTGTACCAATGATAATAATTCTCGCATACCAATCGAGCTGCCTACTGTACGCCTGTAAGCAAGTATGCCAAGTAGAATACTAAAGCATATTACTGGTGATGCGCAGCAAACGCGTAGTTAAGCATAAAATTGTGTAGTGACAGGAGATAAGGTTTCTTTCAAAAGAAATCATTTAGGTGGTGAAGGATTTGCAAACGTAAGCCCCTCGGTCGGTACCGGTCAGCCTCATCACGGTACGCAGTTGTGCACTTGTACTGACAAAATCAGCTGTTATCCATTATAGTAGCTACCTCCCACATCAGCAAACGGAAGCATGATGACGAGTGCGCTCGCGATGGCAGGGCCGCTGCATACGCCGAAGTTGTTTCAAAGGTGCGGTTTCGTAAAATGCTATGATGAGCATGTATAAGGTTTATTTTTTTAGTTTTTGATTTTTGTTTTTAACTTTTCTATAGTAACTAATTTTTAAATAGAGTTTCTTTTTAAGATGGTGTCTACTAGTTAATTATAGTATATATTGTATCGACTTTATTTATATTGGTAAAAACTGCACGTGAGTTTCTGTTACTCTATAATCTCTCGCACGAATAGCCCAAAAGCTACAAACCGCAGCAAAAAATCATAAGTTTCAGCTAAAAAGAATAGCCCCGTAGTTTTGTAAAACTAATGTTTAAAATGTGCTTTGTGTGATAGTTTTGTCAAAGAGACGTGGCTTTACAAAATTTACTTAAAAAAATTTCGCGTGCTATAACAGTGGCGCTGCACACCACAGGTCCAGAAAAGAACATGGTCGATATATTGTCAAATGAGACAGTGCTGTTTAATTCGCACACTACCATTTCTGATCCATCCCAAGGAGATCCTGCTTTTCCACGCCCAACTTTACTTGGATCATGTATGGGCAGTGCTAGCAGTCTAGCGCGTGGTACGGTGATGTCAAGCAGCACGCGCTGCCGGCGCCGGGTGGACTCCGTCGGCGTCGACACCGGCGGGCACTCACCGCGCCGGCCGGATCTTGTCACGGCAGCGGGAGGGAAACCTTGCATGCCGAGCACGCGGAAGAATGGAGCACTCGTGCACGCGGACGTTCACGTCGTATGGCCTGGCCCAACCAAGTCCCACACGACCCGAGACCAAGAACCAACATGGCCCAAAACGGAGAGAAAAGCCTAACGCAGAGCACCCACAATAAAGGCCATCGAAGACAAAAAAAAAAGATAGTAGCCCATGTAAAGCCCATCTGAGGCCACCCGGGAAGACGCTCCGCGCCGCCTATATAAACGCTCACCTCCCCTAGGGTTTCTCCTTGGTCGCCGACGGGTTCACTTCTCCCAGGTAAGGTAAGCACCAGTCCGCCGCCGCCGCCGCCGATCTGAAACCTTCAGCCCCACGCACCTCACCTCGCCTCTTCCGGTGGCTCACGTGGATTTCCGCTGCTTGTTTGCGCAGGAAAGGGGTTCGTCCATGGCGCCGTCGCAGCCGAAGTCGGGGCTCTTCGTGGGCATCAACAAGGGCCACGTCGTCACCAAGCGCGAGCTGCCGCCGCGCCCGAGCGACCGCAAGGGGGTAAGCGTCTGATCCCGTGGCCCGAGCTATTTCCGCAGCGTACTGTTGTTTGTGACGCGGGTCGTAGAGTGCTTTGCGGGTGATCTCTGTGGATTTAGTGTGTTAGGTTCGGTTGCTTGGTAGTAGATTATGTATTGGAAGCTTGCTTTTATATTTTTATTGCTAGTTGTGTGTTGAGTGTGGAGGATTCATTCGTTACATCATGAATTGTTGCTTGTATTGACGGATCTAACAACGTTGCACCATTTTCTATGGAAGTGTAGTATAATTAATCTTTCCATGTATTTCTCTTGCCTTATGCAAAATGTAATTTTTCGGACATAAGGTGCGTAGTTCACAAGCTGTATATTCTATTTTACAAGGCCGTGTTAATTGCTAATGCTGTAGATGCAAGATAAGTGGCATGCATGCAGGCACCAGGTTCTTTTTTCTGTGTCAGAGTTGTCTTTGTGTAGTTGATATCGAAATCTTGTTATTTGCGAGTGGGACGTATAGATTATAAGTACAACGTTCATGCTTCATAGTGTACGTACTGTTTAGAACCTTCTGTGATGGGAAGGTGAAGTTAAATATGCTCCCAACTCCCAAGTTTGGTTTTAGGGGGTCTTGTTTAATAGTGTCAGGGAGATAAAATCAAAATTTCCAAGATTCTGAGTCGTCTACTCGTCTTCACTGCCATGTTGTATTTTCTGATGTATTGAATTGTCTTTCTGGGGTATGCAGCCTAAATCATCCTTTGGGATGTGGAAATTCCTGTGTTGTTTGTGTATAGAAAGCTAAGCTTTTCCTGGCTTTGGATTAGGCATTCCAGTAGATTATATTTTGTTCCACGTTTTAATTCTGTATGTTTTTCATGTCTGTTCCAGAATTTGCTTGTCATGGTTGTCATTGTCTTTTTTCCTTTACTAAATATCATGTTAATTTGCAGAAAAGTACCAAGAGGGTGAATTTTGTCAGGAACTTGATTAGGGAGGTTGCTGGGTTTGCTCCCTATGAGAAGCGTATCACCGAGCTTCTCAAAGTTGGCAAGGACAAGCGTGCGCTGAAGGTGGCAAAGAGAAAGCTTGGTACTCACAAGAGAGCAAAGAAGAAGAGAGAGGAGATGGCCAATGTCCTCAGGAAGATGAGGTTTGTAAATTTCAAACCATGCTAAGTTACAATTCTATATTGCCTGGTATCTATCCTCTATTCAGTTGCAGTGGAGCTTGTGCTTTGGAATATGGGTAAAATTATCTTGGCATGCATTGTATCCTATACTACAATTTTGTACCGATTGGTACTTTGTATTCAGTTTCAGTAGTCTGTTATTTGAAGTGTGATTTTAAATCAGTAGATAGGTGAAAATTGCTGTGCTTAATGATTAATTTGTCATTTCCTCAAGGCATTGAAGGTAAAACTGTAAGACAAAATGTTTGATCTTCTGAATCATGTATTAACAATGAATGAGGGATCAGAGTATCATACGTACTGATAGTTTCCTGCATTTTGTTGTGTGTGCGACTATGAAAAGGAGTACTTATTGTTATTGCACAATTTAGTTTCCAACAATAATGTCAAACGTCTCCTTTTTGTTGCAATACTTGATATAAATTTTAACTGAACTGCCTGTTGTGGTATGCAGATCTGCTGGAGTTCACACTGACAAGAAGAAATAGAGTATCTCAAGTTCACGAAGTTCATGGCAACCTCCTGTTCTGGTGTTTTGACTGTTGAGTTTTTCCTATCTGTGGAACCTACTAGGCTTGGCAATGTATCTGCCAGTTAAAACATTATGGCGTTAGTTGTGTGTTAAGCCACCTGCTTTATGAGTTTTTTTGTCCAATTTCCAATGCATGGTTTGTCACCTTATATCTCCTTGTTTCTGGATGATTTGTTTGCGCATTTTTACCGCTGGTATTGATACACTGAGGTGCCAATGGCAACACCAGTGGTCTCCATATGTCGAAGCTACATTTGATAGTAACGAAACTGCGACCTCGCAATTTTACTAGGTCCAATGCCTTCGCTTCGTCGTTCGTGAGATTTGATGCGGTTTTAGCTAAACTCTTTTAAAGTCAATGGTCTCTGTGCTTTCGTTATACTAGTAGATCTTTGCACCATCTATCAAGAACCAATGAAACGATTGTAACAATTGCATAGCAAACGCTCGGCCTAGAAAGCACGCGGAATGGGGATGGTGTTACCTGGTAAGCGTTTTCCTCGGCCTAGAAAGATAGCGCGCGGAACCCAGCGGCTTAACGGTTTCGATCTGCTCAACTTATATCAAACGAGGTGAAATTTAGGTGAATGTCTTTTGGGCAATCTGGCCATCTGTGTTTTTTTTCCTTAAAACACCAAACATTCTCGTTTGCTTTGACTTTATTACACTTAGTTGCTTGGCCGAGTGCAGGAAGGCACAGTTGTAAGCCATTTTGAACGGCTTACGTGCAGCATCCTGTTGAGGTCATCACTCATCAGACCACGGACCACCTCATTAGTCCGGCTTCTCATCTCTTCCTTTTCCAATTCGGCACATCGAACAAGTTCACTCTCAATATGAAGCATCAAGATTCCAACAAATTTCCTTATCTACTTAAGACGTATCTCTTGGAAGACATTCCAGGAGAATAAGAAAACATTTCTCGCAGAAAAGAGGAGGCTAAGGGTGTGTTTGGTTCAGAGTCATGGTGGGACAGGATGGATCCAACCCATTTTTTAGGGACGGGACGAGACGGTCCCTGTTTTCTGTTTGGTTTAGGGACAAAAGGTTTAGGATGACAATCTGACATGCGGGGTCTACCTGTCAGCCACTCGTCCCACTTCATCCCTCACCATCCCCTCATTTTTGGGGATAGGAGCATCCCCAATTTGAGAGCATATCCACAGAATATTCCCTAGAGGGCATATCCCCCATCCCACCTGACTCTGAACCAAACAGCTCTGGAATGAGGACCGCCCCATCCCATCCCCCATGTTCCCATGAACCAAACACATACTAACATACATCTGTTCTCTACAGGCGAGCGAAGGCTTAGCTTTATCACTTCATGCTACAGGAATTATAGGCCCCGTTTAGCACAGCTCAGCTTCACTAGTGAAGTTTTTTTTGTTTCAGCTTCACGAGCAGCTTCACCGGTGAAGCTAAAACTGTTTTGGAAAACTGTTTGGCAAAACAGCTTCACCAACAGCTTCATGCATGGCTAAAAGAGGGCAATTGTCCAAGATGCTCCTGTCTGTATATGGTCATATGTTTGTATATTTGTATGTTTGTATATGGTCATATGAATTAAAAAATAATATATTTGAATGAGTATGAATTAAAAAATTAAAATAAAAAATTAAAATCATTAGAGAAGTGCGAACAGGAGGAGAGGAAACAGGCGTGGGGACCCAGTGGTAAAGTGCTGTAATTTCTGTCAACTACAAGGGCAGTGGGTTCCTAGAACTGCGAGCCTGAGGGAGAGAGCTGTGAAAAGCTACTATTTTCAGCTTCACCTCACCCTATTCCCTTGTGAGCATGATTTAAGGAGCTTCATCCATGAAGCTGTTTGCAAAAAGGGTGTTTGACAAAAAACAGCTCATAACAGCTCATGAAGCTGTTGATGAAGCTGTGCCAAACAGGGCCATAGTATCAACACTACCGAATTCAATTCAATTTTGGCGTTGCTACAGTGTAACACTGTATCAACACCGAATTCAACTCCACGCTTAGCTTTAAAGCTAAACAGTGTCGATACAGTGTTAAAAGATAAACAGTGTTGCTACAGTGTTCATATTCAATTTTAGCGTGGGGAGATTTACGGGGATTATAGTAAATATGCCACATTGTACTGAATTTAATTATAAGGACTAAAATTGAATATGAATATTTCCCCTGCGTAAACGAAAAGCCAAAGAGAAAAAAAAAACTCCCTCACAGAAATTGAACTCTCTGAGCTGGGGTGTACGTGCAAGACCCAACGTATACCTCAGATGCCCATAAAAATTGAAGTAACTTCTAAGGGTATCTGTAGTGTATAAAAATAGAGGGTCTTAAGTCACCTTAAGGTCAATCTTATACATTACAAGAGTAACCTTAAGCAGGCTATAAGCAAAAAAGGCTTAAGGCTGGTCCTCAAGCTAAAGATCTGACCACAAGCATTAAAATAAAATTTTTCTTTATCTGCCAAGTGGGGCCGTCTTAAGGCCCTTTGGGTTATATACACTATGGAGTCAGCCTTAAGGTTTAGATGGAACCCACTTTAATACCCCTTAGGTTACATACACTACAGATGCCCTAAGCAATATCAATCAACATACCGAAGGAGAAAAATGTGACCTCAATAGGTGAATAGCGAACATTGCGAGGATCAAGCAGAGCAGAACCGATGAATTAGGAAGGCATTACATACATTCAAAAGCTGCTTAGCTTAAAAGTTCAAACCACAAGCGAGAACAAGATTATTTCCCTTCCACAGCTTCATATCATACTTCTACTACTACCAGATGGCACCACGATACGACGGAGCACGCAAAAGGCAGGCCCGCTGCAAAACACCAGCTGAAACATCACGTAGCGCAGATCCATGCATGCCCATCAAACAGCTTAGTCGACCTCCTCGATCTTGGGGCCGGCGCCGCTGCCGCCCGCCGGCGCGTCCTCGTCCATGCCTTCGGCCATGTCGGCGCCGGCGCCCTGGTACATCTTGGCGATGATCGGATTGCAGATGCCCTCCAGCTCCTTCATCTTGTCCTCGAACTCGTCGGCCTCCGCGAGCTGGTTGCTGTCCAGCCAGCTGATGGCGCCGTCGATGGCGTCCTCGATCTTCTTCTTGTCGTCCGCAGCGAGCTTGGAGGCGATCTTCTCGTCCTTGATGGTGTTCCTCATGTTGTAGGCGTAGTTCTCCAGCGAGTTCTTGGCATCCACCTTCTTCTTGTGCTCCTCGTCCTCCGCCTTGTACTTCTCCGCCTCCTGCACCATCTTCTCGATCTCCTCCTTGCTCAGCCGGCCCTTGTCGTTGGTGATGGTGATCTTGTTCTTCTGCCCCGTCGTCTTGTCCTCCGCGGAGACGTTGAGGATGCCGTTGGCGTCGATGTCGAAGCAGACATTGATCTGGGGCACGCCTCGGGGAGCTGGGGGGATGCCGGAGAGCTCGAACTTGCCGAGGAGGTTGTTGTCCTTGGTTCTGGTGCGCTCACCCTCGTACACCTGGATCAGGACGCCCGGCTGGTTGTCGGAGTAGGTGGAGAAGACCTGCTCCTTCTTGGTGGGGATGGTGGTGTTCCTCGGGATGAGCACGGTCATGACACCTCCGGCCGTCTCGAGACCCAGGGACAGCGGCGTGACGTCGAGCAGGAGCAGGTCCTGCACCTTCTCGTTGCCCTCGCCGCTCAGGATGGCGGCCTGGACAGCGGCGCCGTACGCCACGGCCTCGTCGGGGTTGATGCTCTTGCAGAGCTCCTTGCCGTTGAAGAAGTCCTGGAGCAGCTGCTGCACTTTGGGGATACGGGTTGAGCCACCGACGAGCACGACGTCGTGCACGCTGCTCTTGTCCATCTTGGCGTCGCGGAGGCACTTCTCCACCGGCTCCATGCACTTGCGGAAGAGATCCATGTTGAGCTCCTCGAAACGAGCCCTGGTGATCGTCGTGTAGAAGTCGATGCCCTCGTACAGCGAGTCGATCTCAATGGTGGTCTGGGCCGTCGACGACAGGGTGCGCTTGGCCCGCTCGCAGGCTGTCCGGAGCCGGCGCAGGGCGCGGGGGTTGCCGCTGATGTCCTTTTTATGCTTGCGCTTGAATTCCTGGACGAAGTGGTTCACCATGCGGTTGTCGAAGTCCTCGCCACCGAGGTGGGTGTCACCAGCAGTGGCCTTCACCTCAAAGATGCCCTCCTCAATGGTGAGGAGGGAAACATCGAAGGTGCCGCCGCCAAGATCGAAGATGAGCACGTTCTTCTCGCCGGTGCTGCCCGCCTTCTTGTCAAGACCGTAGGCGATGGCAGCGGCTGTAGGCTCGTTGATGATACGCATCACGTTGAGGCCGGTAATGACGCCGGCGTCCTTGGTGGCCTGCCTCTGGGAGTCGTTGAAGTAGGCTGGCACGGTGACCACGGCGTTCTTGATGGTGGAGCCGAGGTAGGCCTCGGCGATCTCCTTCATCTTGATCAGCACCATGGAGGAGATCTCCTCCGCGGCAAACTGCTTCTCCTCGCCCTTGTACTGGACGACAATCATCGGCTTGTCGCCGGGGCCAGGCACGACCTTGAAGGGCCAGAGCTTCATGTCGCTCTGCACGGAAGGGTCAGAGAACCTCCTGCCGATCAACCGCTTAGCATCTGCATTGAAAAACAGAGCAACATCAGTGAGTAAGATTGTTCCATTACAATCAAAGATGAAAGCTTACTGAAATCAGGTACATCTAAGCATACAACCAACCAAGTCTCTATTCCTTCAGCTATTTCGTTAAGCTACTCGAGTCAGGGGACTATTACGTTACTCTACAAAGGATTGGCAGAGCTAATTAATTTCTCTAGCAAAATTTCATTCAAAGGTAGCTTCCCAATATAATTCTAGCAATCCTTTCAAAGAGTCTTAAAGCACGTCAGAATCCATCTATACCATGACGACTACCGAATTTCTGAACAGAGTATCCTCTTTTTAACTGTATAAACAAATAGCAAAAGAACTAGTAGGAGTAAATCTTGGAAACAAATCAGATAGCACAGCAGCCGCTATCTTATCTCGAAACAAAAAAAATTCCTCTAGATCTGGCCTCATAAGAGTTACTCCTAGTCATATCGAATATAGAAACAGAGCAGCTATTGTACAAACTAGAACAGATTCTAAGAACTAAAAAGCTTAGCATCAAAACCCATGGAGTTCCTAGGAGTATAGCTAGATAGAACCACTACTATGATGGTGTCGCTTTCCATAGCAACCAACTAGTGTAAATCAGCAAACCACCGTCACGGCACGCGTGAGGAAGAATCAGGTAACACTGGATGAGGAGGCACGTACCGAAGACGGTGTTGGTGGGGTTCATGGCGACCTGGTTCTTGGCGGCGTCGCCGATGAGGCGCTCGGTATCGGTGAAGGCGACGTAGGACGGCGTGGTCCGGTTCCCCTGGTCGTTGGCGATGATCTCGACGCGGTCGTGCTGCCACACGCCGACGCACGAGTAGGTCGTCCCCAGGTCGATCCCGATCGCCGGCCCCTCCCCCTTCGCCATCTTCTCTCAGACGCTCGAAAACCTCACGAATCAAAGAGAGAGAGAGGACTCGAACTCTACAGGTTGCTGCGATTTCGCGTTGCTCTGCGGGAAAATTTTCTTCTGGAACGAATGGCTGGGGAGACGGGAGAGGTTTTATGGCGGAAGTGGCGGGTCTAGAACCTTCCGGCGCGGGCCATCTTGGCCGTTGGATCGGGGGTTCTGGAAGGGTCGGGAGGGTGCGAGTCGTGGCGGTGGGGGGAGGAGGCCCACCCGGAGGCGACACGGCGGGTGGGAGGGCGTGGGGCCCAGCAACGCGCGCTTTTTTTTCACTGCGCTTTATTGCGTCCTTTTTTTGCACTTACTCAAATAGGTGAAGGTTGAATCTACCAAAATTCATGGATGAATGCATTGCTGGGATTGGCCTAGAGAAGAAAAGCACTGGCAATTTTGCTAGCCTGGGCCCACAAAACAGGAAGATGGGCCTAATTTGGGTTGAGCCTTGCTGCCTTGTTGGGCTAGGCCGACTGTGTATTTTGCTTTCCATTCCAACGCGCGTAGCTTACGCCTCTCGTCTCTGCAGCTCCGTTGCCTACGCCTCCAACCTCACCGGCAACCTGCACCCTGTAGTTGCACCCGGTGGAGCCATCAACGCCCCACCACCGTAGCTGCAACAATAGGTCGAGGTCCCGAGGAACCTGAAGGGGCAAAGTTCATTGAAGTCCATCTTGTACAAAACGAGAGAAGGAAGTTTGGAAGATGCACCGCACACGCCAATAGCAAGTGCCGTGCCTTCTCATTACATGGGGATGGGTTTTTTTAGACTGATGACTTATATCTTATTGTTTAAATATTTGAATTTTGATTATTTGCGAGAGACAGTATGCAAAGAGAAATAGTCGTATGTGACCCCGCCTTAAAAAAACGCACCGTTTAAAAGTCAGTTACTGTAGACAGTACAAACATACGCCAACTTTAAGCCTAAAAGAACCTAGCCATGGATTGCCGGATTGGCAACAGTTACAATGGAATCAGCCCCATTCGTATTGGCGTTACTGATGTCTTTTGGTTATGACTAATGAATAGTGGTGGCTGGTAAAAATGGTTTATAGAAATTGAAACGTTCGTATTGATTTATGCCTTTTGGCTTTATGCAAGAAAGAAAAAAAGCATATGACAGTGCAACAAAAGTCATTACAATATTTGAACCACCATGCGACTTACGGATTTTTGACATAATAAAATACAAAGTGTGTTACAACAAACAAAAGCGCAAAGTAATAATTGATGAATAGAAGCGGCTTATAGAAACTAGGACGTTCGTATTGGTTTTGGCTTCTCTAAGCAGAAGCCAGAAACCAAAACCAATACGAACGGGCCCTCAATCGGCAATAACTACACAAGATTACTCAATATCACAAGAGATTACAGGGTCAAATCATATCACAAGGATATGTACAAGATAACTACCATAATCTACAATGACGTGTACATCCCCGTAGTCGAATCGTGCAGCTCCCGAATGTAGAAACTATACTTGAACTCCTGGAACAACTATGTCGGAAGCCCTTTGGTCATGATGTTAGCAAGCTAGAGGGAAGATAACATGTGTAGAACTCGAACCTGATCAACAGACACCTTCTTGCGAACGAAGTGGATGTCGATCTCGGTGTATTTAGTGTGTCGATGTTATACCGAGTTAGAAGACACATAAATAGTGATAATGTTGTCACAATACACCACAGTCGTCGAGGAAAGTGGATGATGCAAATCCTACAGAAGCTACGCAAATCCTACAGAAGCTACCGTATCCAACAGTACTCCGCCACGGCGTGGGCAATAGTGCGATACTCGGCCTCAGCATTGGAGCGAGAGATGGTAGTTTGACACTTGGAAGACCAAGTTGTCATCGAGGTAGATGCAATAACCAGAGGTGGAGCCATGAGAATTCGGGCAGCAAGCCTAGTGGTCATTGGAGTAGGCCATCAATGTGGAAGGCGATGAAGCGTGAAGATGAAGACCGTAGTCGAGGATGCCCTTAACATAGCGAAGGATGTGCTTCATAAGGGCTAGGTGAGGCTCACGAGGCGCGTGCATGTGCAAGCAAACATGCTGAATGGCATATGTGAGATCTGGTCTGGTAAGAGTCAAGTACCAAAGAGCGCTGTTAAGACTCTTGTAGTCCATCAGATCCGCGACAGGTGAGCCGCTAGTGGAAGACAACTTGGCCTGTGTATCCACAGGTGTGGTAGTGGCATGACACTCTGACATGCAGCATGATGAAGAAAGTCAACGGCATACTCACGCTAGGAGAGAAAGAGGCCACAAGAAGAATGTGTGACAGCGATCCCAAGAAAATGATGTAAATCATCAAGATCGTCATGGCAAACTCATCATGTAGACAACAAATAAGGCAGTCAATGAAGGAGTAGATGAGGTAGTCAAGATGATGTCATCAACATATAAAAGAAGGTAAGCAAGCTCAGCACCATCCTAGAGAACAAAAATGAAGTTGTCCAAGGAGGAGGCAGCAAACCTAATGGTGTGAAGGTATGAGGCAAAACATTGTACCATGCATGGGGAGCCTGCTTTAGTCCATAAAGGGATTTGTGAAGATGACAAACATGCTAAGGGTAGGCAGTTGTTGGTAGTAGACAACCTCATCAAGAGTGCCATTAAGGACAACATTCTTGACATCTAGCCATCTAGGTGGTGGATGGGCCAAGAGCAAGAGACAACAAGGCCAAGGACAACATGGTTAGTGGAGGATTTGATGATCGGACTGAATATTTCAACGTAATCAATACCCAGTTATTGGGAGTAGTCACAAATGACCCATCAGGCTTTGTAGTGAGTAAGGGAACCATTAGGGTGAAATTTGTGCTTGAAAATTCACTTGCTGGTGACCACATTTATGCCAGGAGGGCGAGGAACAAGGAACTAGGTATGATTATCAAGGAGAGGTAGATGCTCTTCAGTCATAGCCTGATGCCAGTGAGGATCCTGAAGCACAGCATGGAATGTCTTTAGGATGGGAGAGACCAATGGCACAATGCAGAAGAGGTTCAATCTATCCACAGGGAAGATAGGAATAGACTTAGCATGAGTGGTCATGGAGTAATGAGCTAGGCCAACTGGTGCAATAGACACCAGGGACATGGCAAGAAGAGAAGCGGCCGTGGCAAGTTGTAGGGATGTCGTGACAACAGTTGATAGGGACAACATGGCATGGTGGG
Source organism: Dendrocalamus latiflorus (assembly GCA_017311315.1). Classification (NCBI taxonomy): domain Eukaryota; kingdom Viridiplantae; phylum Streptophyta; class Magnoliopsida; order Poales; family Poaceae; genus Dendrocalamus; species Dendrocalamus latiflorus. Next base: position 7,912,139 of record CM029613.1, on the reverse strand, counting down.
GTTATGTTGTGGCAGGTGACAAGGGTATCGTGGTAGGGGAAAGGAGTGATAGAGCAAACCATGGGTGTGCCAGAGGAAAAAGGTTACATGGGTTGGCTGTGATGCGATTTGGGAGAGGCGGGTCATGACAACAGGAGGTGGCTAGGTGTTGACAACGTCAAGGAGAAAGTTAAAGGAGTCCGGTTGGACAACAGGGCTACTGGACACAAACAAAGACTCATTCATCAAAGAGGATGTGATGAAAGATGATGACACGCCGTGTGGCCAAGTCAAGACAGTGGTATCCCTTATGCAAACTGTGGTAACGGAGAAAGACACAGTACATAGAGTGCAGAGAGAGTTTGTGAGCGGTGGTGGTGAAGAGGTTGTGGTAGCAGAGGCACTCGAACACACGAAGGTGCGCATAAGAGGGTTTGTTTTATGGAGCTGCTCATACGGAATGGAAAGTTTTATGGACTTGGATGGGCTATGGTTGAGGAGGTCAACGGTAGCGGCAAGAGCTTCAGTCCAATAGGGGCAAGGCATATGTGCTCTAAAGAGGAGATGGGAATGACATCATTGATGGTTCATATGGCACACTCCACTTTGCCATTTTGAGGAGAGGTGTAGGGGCTTGAAAGTCGAAGATGAATGACGTGATGGCGAAAAAATTGCAACGAGGCGAAGTTGACAAAGTCTACCTGAATGGATTAAATGGGGAGGCCAAACTGAGTGTGAATGTACACATGGAAGGTTTGAAAGGTCTGAAAGACATCAGATTTTTTTTGTAGAGGAAAAGCGATGGATGAAGCAGAACTAGAAAATGGCAAACAAACATCTTGCCAAGACGACAAGCATGACAAGTGGAGTTGCATGCCTTATTACATGAAATAAATGATGAATTTTGAAGAAAAGCCATGACTACGTCTGGGATGTGCAAACGACGGTGCCAGACTCTAGAGGTGGCAATGGTGGACAAGAGAGCATAGAAAGGCATCATAGGAGTAGTGTGGTGGATGGCGTAGAGGTCGCCATCACTATTGCAGCGAAGAATCTCTCTTTTGGTTAGACGGTCTTTTACAGTGAAACCAAAGGAGTCAAATCCGATAAAACACAAATTATCAAGAGTAAACTTGCATACAAAAATTAGGTTTTTGACAAGGGAGGGAACAACAAGAACATCATTAAAAAGAAACGATGTGTGAGGTGTGGAAAGAGATGTGTGACAAGCATGAATGATGGGAATGGTGTAAAGCCCAGGAGGCCGACTAGAGAGGGTAAATAAGCGCTTTTAAAATCTCTTTGTCTAAAACTGACTTTATAATGCAAAAGCGTAACTCAAATTAGTTTTGAACAATTAAGGCCTAAAATAGCTAGTTTCACCTAGGTGCACCAATACTCAAAGTCTATGTCAAGGTTTGTAACCCTAAGGTGACAAGCAATAAATTCAATTTTAGGAATGTAAATTGCTTGAATATAGATTGAGCACAAGAGAGCAACCCATAATTTACACGATTTCTTTTTACTGTGGTGTTCAGAGAGTTGTCAGTCTCCCCTAGCCCAAGTTGAGGTAAGCCTAAACGAATTAGATCAGTTCCACGAATTAAGCCAAACATCTCAATTTCAATTAGTGGTTGCTCTTTCCCACTTCGCGTAGGTGAGCTCCAACCTTCACAATATATCAGGTCTTCTCACAAACTTCTTTGAGAAGATCACCAAACCACCATGCCTCTAAGCTGTCTAGTAGTTAGAGACATTCACTTGAATGAATAAAATGCCAAAGCTCAATGATATGAAATCCAACACCAAGTGCAACATATGCATAAGAAGTTTTTCTCTCCAAGCTTATTAAGTGCAACACATTTATATAAGAGATGGGAGGGGTTGTTTTTAGCCCAAGAATGAAGAATAGGGCAGCAACAATCTCTCCCCAACCGATCGCAAGTAGGTATTTATAACCCACACCCAAAAACAAGCCATTCAGATGAAATCAGTAGGAGGTTCATAATATCGTTTTCATCGCAACGGCTAGAAAACTAGTTGTTACAGCTGCTGTCGATACTACTGCCCACATAGGGTCTGGTACTACCGCATTCACTGGTTGTACCACCACATAGGCCTATTGTATTGCATGAACATGAAACAGTACTCTCTGAAAAATACCACTGGTAACAAATGCCCAATTGTACCACAATGTCCGGTCAGATTGCCAACACATGTCGGTCTGACCTCTCGAAGAGGGCCGGTCGTACCGCTCGCTTAAAGCTAGTTACACTGTGGGCTGGTCCAACTACTTACACAAAGCTGGTTGTACCGCCCTGGTCATACCGCCACACAAACTTACATAGAGCTGGTTGTACCGCCTTGGTCATACCACCACACAAAGGGCGGTAATATCGCACTTACTTTTCTAGCAGAGACAAAAATGCATCTACTTCAGTAAATTTGTAAAATACATTTACAAATCATAGTACCATGCAAATAAGAATCAAAGCATGATTCATAATAAGTTGCAAAACACATTCAAATACTTTAGAATTATGTCACAAGGATTAGATATATGGACTCAAACTATTTGCAAAACACATTCACAAACGCAAGTCGTACGCTACAAGGATCATGCATGAGTTTTAACTATTTGCAAAACATATTTGTAAATCTAAGTATCATGCCACAAGTAGTAGGTACATAAACTTCAACCATTTGCAAACTCTAGTGACATGATACAAGGATCAAATACATGAGCCTCGGCTATTCGTAAAACATATTTGCAATTACTAGCATCATGCCATGGAGAGTTAAAGTAAATCAAATGAGATATCAACACATGACACACTCAAGCTACTAGCCATGGTCACTCTTAATAGTATGGTAACCTACACTAGCAACCCAGTCTTTCTTCAAATACCAAAACTAGCAAAAGACTAGGAACATATCTTTAGCCTATTCTAGTTATGTCTTTGCCTTTGTGTATCCTCTTTGAAGCTTGATAATGAATACCTTCACTTCAAGTCCCAATCCTTGAACTTTAGTGATCAACACAAGATGCATCCTCTTGACTTGATGTCCTTCAGCTCATGAAGCTATTCACCACTTCGAGATCTCGACTTGATGACCTTCAATACATGATGATATTCTTTATCCCAAACCTTGACTTGACAACGATCAACTCATGAAGTCATCCTTATCATAGGAACTAACCTGTTTTGTCAAACTCATGAAAAATATTAATCCCACAATATGATTATCATTAATTATCAAAATATATCATTAACTCATAATGATGGGTTTAGATTCTTCAAATGGAGGAAACATCCTCAACGGTGACACGAGAGGGAGAATTAAACGGGTAGGATGAAGAAAGGATAGCGTCATCCGAGGCCATATAGGAGGTGGCACCACTATCCATGAACTGTCCATGACCCAGCCACTGAATAGCGTGGTTTGCTGCATGGACAGGTTGTTCACGCGTGGAAATGAGGTCGGACTGATCCCACAACGGCACTGTCGGAGAAGATGACATGTAGGGGGGCACGTACGACATGGTGTAGACCTAGGGTTGAGCCAGTGGTGGACGCATGAAAGCATCTAGCCTCTTAAAAATAGTTTTGGTAATTAATGACAACATTGGTTAAAGGAACTAACATGTATGTTAAGATGATTAAAAGTTTTAATCCTAGATTTTGAATGATAACATGGAAAGGCATGCTACGAATGACAAAAGGTCGATATGGCTCAAGACGAGGGTACAATGTATGTATTCTAGGATCCTTTTATATTTTATCGGTCTGGTGATTAGTTGGAAGACTGGGTTTTAGGCTAGACATTGTATTATAAAGAGAGATTATGGCTAGTAACTTGAATGTTTATCTTGTGCCATTCGGATCAATTAAAGGTCATGAATGCATTTGAAAATGTACTTTCAAAACCATCTGTGCACTCTCAAAAAAATTGGTATGACCGCAATCGTGGGGCGGTACTACCTCCCAGTGGTATGACTGCAAGCAAGGTGCAGTAGTACCGTACCCTGGTATGACTGTTTGTTACATAACGGTGCATTTTTCCAGAGAGGTGCATTTTGGAAGCGTTTTTGCTCTTGTGAAAATCGATAGTACTGCATATGATGAGCGGTACTACCACAGAGCAATTGTACCAGCCCATGTGAATGTGGTAGTACCGTACCAGTCGGTAACAGCTAGTTCAAAAGTATTGATTGATCTACACATAACTGTTAAACCCTATGTGCGGTCGTACCGGCCAATACATGGCGGTAGTACCCCAGCTGCTGATTTTTTAGGAAAAATACTCAATGGTCAAATTTGTTGTTAGGGGCTATAAATACCCCCTCATCAGCACCATGCTAAATAGAGAATACTTCATTAAATATCTCTTGAGCTTCTTGTGCACTCCCAACTTCTCATTTGCTTATTTTTCATATTTTGATGTAGTTGAGAGTATTCAAGTACATTCATTCATTAGTTTATCCTTTGGCACTTGATTTTCTTCAAGCGAGAGCTTTCGTTTATTACTCTTGGTGTTTGGCGGTACCTAGATAGTTTGGAGGAAAATTGTGTGATGATCTTTGCAAGAAGGTTGTGAAGAGGCTCGGTATCGTTGTGAGTGGTTTTGTGCTCACCATCTTCAGAGTGGAGGAATAGCAACTCTAGTGGATTTGAGGTTCTTAAGGCTTAATTCGTGGAGCTGGTCCAATTTGTTTGGGCTTACCTCAATGTGAACTAGTGAAGACCGGCAAGTCTTCGATACCACGAGAAAACTTCACATGTCTCATTGTGGTTATTCCTTGTCTTTAGTTTTCCATATTTACATTTCTCGCTCTTGAAATTGAATTAATTTGTGTATATATAATTGTATTTAGTAGAGACATGGCTTGTGGTACCTTAGTGAAACTTAAGTTATTTAGCTATTGACTTATGCCAAAAACTTTGATTTGCTAATACTTGTTAAAATTGTTAGAGCAAGAAGAAGTTTAAAACCTCCTATTCACCCCTCTAGTCAGTTATCCTTAATCCTACAACGCAAACTACTATCCCTGGGCAGACCATGGCGACATGCAGACCTAGGGGCCGATGAGCTATGGAGGGTCATGGTTGTTGGAGGAGGAACCGTTATTGCCACCATCAGAGTTCTTGTTGCGATGTTCTTTGTTCCGGTCATTGCGGCTGGACTAGCCAGAGGAGCCACCATCACCACGATCATTGCAACAAGATGAATTGCTACAAGAGGAAGACACCTGCCCGGGGCTGGAGGAAGCCATGATGAGGAGGGTAGTGATGGTGGTGACCTTCTTAGTGTGTTGATGTGCATCTCCTCAAGAAGAAGCTTGGGAAATGCGAGGACAAAACTAAGGGAGTTTGTATTGCGATGATGGATGCTAAAATGGAGAGACGTGGATTGAGACCACGAAGGGTGTTGAGCACCAAGCTTTTTGTATGAGATGTGCTGGATGATGTCGTGAAGGGCATCGACAAGCGACTTGAGCTTCTTGCAGTAGGTCGTGACACATAGATCACCTTACTCCAAGGACCCAAATTTGGTGGTAAGGTAGATTGCCCGACTCTCCTTATTATCGCAAAATAGCTCCTCAGTAGCAATCCATAGTTGTGGGCAGATTGGGTTGGCTCCAGAGTGAGGCAATGTCACGGGTAATGATTAGTGGCGGCCGGAACGGGGAAGGAACTACAACGACGGTGTGCCAGAAGGGATGATGACGACGGTGCTCTGGTGACGATATTCGGGAAATAGCATGAGCACAAGCTTGGCGATGATGTGGGGAGTATTTCGATGCAAGGACTTGAGAAATAGCTCACTGAGGGCGACGAATTGATGGTGAGAGTCGGTTCAGCCGTCGATGGAGAAGAAGCTTGATTTCCTGTGATTTGCTGCGAGAAAATCCAATTAATTTGAGAGGAAGACTCAAGGTGCTCGGGAACACAAGATGATGTGAAAAGGTTTGCAAGAGCTTCATTGGAGAGAGAGATCGTGGTGGCGAAGTGGTGGTCGGGCGCAGGCAATGAAGGGTGGATGGCTTCGCGACGTAGCCGACGATGGAGGCGGAGGACAACACCGATGAGCACGACCAACCTCCGTTGCACGGGGCATCCCGATGATCCTAAGGCTCAAGAATGCTAGGCTGGCCACGCCGTACCACCAGTCGGCTCTAGTGAAGGTGCTTGGCCACCCCGTACAAGCTTGATGACAATGATGACCTCTGGCACGGGGACACCGCTATGTTGCCCCCACACGAGATGGTCACTTGTGAGTCCGTTCCTGGGCCTGCAGCGCCATTCTCCATGTTCGAGGGAGCTGGGCGCAGGCTCAGGGTGTTGATGCTCCCCTCGAGCTTATCTGTTCACTCGGGGGCTGCTAGCTTCGATAACAGCTATGGCAATAGCTGACTTGTTTCAACCTGTGACCGACTTCGCAAAGTCGAAAGTTGACACGGATTGGAACGGGGCCTTAATCTGGTACAATTTCCTCCAAATTTTACTTCGCCGTTGTCTGTTTACAAGAGCTTTTTCATATTCGCAAAATAATTTGTCAACGCTGGCTTTCATTTTTCTCGGGAAAAATAATGTCTTTCATCTACCCTACTCTATAGTACACCAAAATTTTCTTTGCTAAATCCACCACCCTCAACCTCCCCCACAGTCATGCCTAATCTAAGTCCACCCAGATTTGTGTACCAAATAATCCAACTTCATACAAATGAATGGCCTGGATCGCTCCTCAAGCCTTCTTCTCTTACTCATTGAAGATCCTAAGGCCAATATTATTTGGATCATGCACATCATTGAACAGCCCCCGAATCGGTACGCCCCCCCGGTGAATCCGTGCGCCGCCTCCCCCACCTCATTCTTCCGCCTCCCTCGCACGGAGCCATCTCTCCTCCCCTTCCTCCTCCGCCGCGCCACGCTCGCCTCCTCCCCTCCCTCCTCCGCCGCCGCGCCGCCCTCGCCTCCTCCCCTCCCTCCTCCGCCGCCGCGCCGCCGTCGCCTCCTACCCTCCCTCCTCCGCCGCCGCGCCGCCCTCGCCTCCTCCTCCCCATCCCGCGCCGCTGCTACCTCCTCCTCCGCCACTCCCTCCGCTTCCCCCGTCCTCCACCGCACCGCCGCTCCCCCATCTCCACCTCTCCCCCGCGCCTCCGCTCCCCCCGTCGTCCCCTCCGCCGCCACTCCTCCCACCCCATTAAAACCCTAACCCAAACCTCCCCTCCCCTCGCTTCGCCACGCCACCATGGCTGCGGCGGCGGCGGCCGCCACCTCGCGCCTTCTTCGCCGTCACCGCAACCCCCCCGCCCCTAGCCGCCGCTGCCTCCGCGTCGCGATCTCCTCCTTCCGCGTGCTCCCCCAGCAGCCCGGGCTCTCCCCTCCCCCACCCGCCGCCGCCTCCTCCACCCCGCTCCCACCGAACCCCAGCGGAAGCGTGCGTTTTGGCTAGCGTGAAGTGTCCAAGCTGTATTATTTGTGAGATTGTTTGGAGTTTTACCAGAGATTTGCGGGATCCGGCGATACTCCTCCGAGCAGCTCCTCTTCGACGTTCCCCCCAACGCCGGCAGGTAGGCCCAGGTACGGCCACCGATTCGTCGTGATCTGCGTGGAGTGCGGGATCTCCAGCTACTTTCCGACTTAGCTCATTCGGGCCTCTTCCGTGCGTGCAGCGCGGTGGGGTTCAGCGCGGAGACAGGGAGATCTTCGTGTTGATGGAGCCGACGACGCCGGCGCGCATGCGCGGAGGGGACGCGGCGGCGGCGGAGTCGCCGGGGCAGAGGCAGCAGCTCAGCCCCGGGCTGCTCGATCTCCACGCCTTCGACACTGAGCTTATCTCGGATGTAAGACGAGAGCTGCATTTTTAGTTAGTGCGTCTGTTTCGATGATCTCGCGTGGTTGGGTTGGATCAAAATGTTCTAGATTGTTGCCGATGTGGTGGATCTGATGTTCTGAATCTGAGTGCGGAGGCATGGTCGTCCAATGTATTGCTTGTTTGAGTTTTTTTTGGCTTTGGTCTTCTTTTGGGCGTGCTAGGTTGGATGTGCAATTGCTTTGAGGGATTAGAATGTCGAAGTGTGTTAAACAAATAATAGTTTGGTGGAATCATAGGTGGTTGTTGAGATGTGGCACCGCATCATTACAGAACTACTGATTGTATGGTCCAAGCTATCGATTTGTTTAAGTTGGGTTCTTTAGTTTAGATGACACGACGTACTTGATCTTGTTGATGAATGATCCGATTTTAAACCTAAATGTTTGCCCAGACCATGTGAATATGAGATGTTTCAGTAAAGGATATATAATCTTTTGCACACTGAAAGTTCTATATTAACTGGAGCTCAAATTCATATACAGTTTCAAGTACCAGGGATGTATGATGGTGCTCAAAAGTTTGGCTATGCCAATGGAGGAGGCTTTGATGATTCAGCTCTGAGCTTCGCTAACAATAAACAGATGAGCAAGTCCATTGTTTTTGTTGAAAGTAACTACCTTAAGGCCTTCCCTGAGAAAGAGAAGGCAGCCCCGTTGCCAAAATCAAAGTGGTGGTATGAGACTAAACTTAAGGTTCATTCCAAGCTACTTATTTCCATCTATATACGTTATTTGTGGCCAATGTTCCTTTGGATCTTAGTTTCCTACTGGCAGTCTATACTCATATTCCTCAATGTCTGGCACATTATTCTCAGGTTGACCTCACTGAATATGTTGAAAAGCATGCATTTGTATTCGATGCTGTTTTAGATGAGGACGTTTCAAATGACGAGGTGATTATAAACCGCATACTCTTTATAATTAATATTATTAAGTATTGTACATCCATTCTCAACAACCTGGGTTCATTTTGTTTGCAGGTTTATCGCGAAACAGTGGAACCTGTGGTTCCTGCTATTTTTAATCGTACAAAGGCAACTTGTTTTGCTTATGGACAAACAGGTATAGGTAATACAGACATGTATGTTACAGAGTGGTATAAAAATTAGTGCTTCTATTTATACCATCTCATGGACCGGCTATATCCAGTTATATACCAGATCCTATCTGGTGGGTTGTATGATGTATGAAGCTATATTTGGACTTTGGAGAAACATTATCATTGAAGCTCCTCCCCCATAAACAGAAAGCAGTGTGTTGCAATGTACGCAAACTGTGAATAAGAAATACCGTGCAATACCTTTCTTTCTTCCTGGCACCAAGTAAACTATAATATATGAGCAAGTCATGTCTTATAGAAGCATCGGTTTTTTAGGAGGATATTTCCTTCCCAGTTATTATCGATCTGCACTTAGTGTTAAACATGTAAGTAGCGTGTGTGATTTCGCAGCACAGGCAAATTGATACTTTTACTTTCGCAGCACCATTCACCAGCCAAGTATTGACATATTTGAAGCCAGCCAAGTATTGACATATTTGAAGCATTTGATGAGGTGGATAGTTCTTGATGCTCTATTTGTGTAATTATCCTTAGCTTTACTAGAGTAAGTCATATATTGACTATTGTTTGTCATCTATGTATAAATTACAGCTTTTCCTAATGAAGAGAGGAGGAGAAGAGATATACATTGGTCCGCTGGGCCATAATTCCTCAAAACTAATTGAGTACTTTGAGGTAAGAAAAAAAAGTAAAATAAACTGTTAGTACTGCAGCAGGTGAAACAGGTTGGCTGATATAAAGATTTGGTGTTGTTCAAACAGGTTGGCTGGGATGAGTCTGCAGCAGGTGAAAGGCGGAATAGGGTTTCAATTTGGGAGATTGAACCGGTCGCTGCCCCATTTTTCATTTGCCCTCCACCGTTTTTTGGTGCAAAGCGTCCAGACAATTAGGTACACTTGATGGTTACATCAACCTCATCTCTTCTGTATATGTTAATTCACCCTTGAACACAGTTGCTGATCTGGGAGAGTAGTCCTTAAGCATTTGTTAACCGCACACATGGGAATGTAGGCCTGCACCAAAGGGTTCTAGAATACTAGCATGGAGGGTTATATACCTATGTCTGAGATGGTCATCCAGATGCCTTAAGTTGAAGACAACATACTTATTTATGCACAGTATTTGATCTTTAGAGATAAATAGCTCAGAGTTTTGAGTTCCTCATAATAAATGATTATTCATTATTATGTGACAAAAATATTTGGTTATACAATATATGAGACGTGAATCTTAATGAATCTGATTGTTCGTTTTATTTTTTACAAATTTTATCTTCTTTTGTATTTTACCGTAACGTTAGCACGGGCACACTACTATACTCTATAATACCATTCAGAGAAAAAGTGATCTACACTGTTATTTCTCTCTTCATTTTCCTGGTGTGCAGCCAACTCCCGCTCTATGGCATCCATTCAACTACCGGAGCTGATCCTTTCTACTGGATGCGTGTTATTCTTGCATCAAACCGCGGTACCGTTATGGAGCTAGGTATTACTCCAATAGTGACATCTGGAATGGTAATGCAACTTTTAGTGGGATCGAAGATTAACCGCGGTACCGTTATGATGTGCTATTCTGTTACAAGTTGGCTTATGGTAAATTACAAGTTGGCTTATGGTAAACTTGCTGTCATATAGTGAGAGTATCATCTGGAAGGCGTTCAGCCCCACAACCATCAACAGTGGGCGTGGTGCTGAATTTGAAGGGGCTATCATTGCATTGTTCCATCTGTTGATTACTCGAACCGACAAAGTCCGTGCCCTACGCGAGGCTTTCTACCGTCAGAACCTTCCAAATGTGACCAATTTACTTGCTACTGTCTTGGTCTTCCTCATAGTTATCTATTTCCAAGGCTTCCGTGTTGTGCTTCCAGTGAGATCAAAGAATGCTCGTGGGCAGCAAGGCTCATATCCAATTAAGCTGTTCTATACTTCGAACATGCCCATCATTCTGCATTCTGCACTAATTACCAACCTCTACTTCATATCCCAGGTACAGACTTCAATTTCAGTGCTGTAGACTGTAGTAAGGTAAATATATACATGAATATGCAATTGCTGACATGTGTTTTATTGCTATTGCAGCTTCTCTACAGGAAGTACAGTGGAAATTTCTTGGTTAACCTTCTTGGGAAATGGAAGGAATCTGAATACTCTGGCCATTCTGTTCCTGTTGGTGGTCTTGCTTACTATGTAACTGCACCATCAAGGTGAATAATTATTTTCTTTGACGTTACCACCATTTCTTTATGATGTTGCTTTTGATTTCACAATTTACTGTTAATTATACTTATCTTTGCATGTTTTGACACCTTGCAGTTTGGCTGATGTTCTTGCAAATCCATTCCATGCATTGTTCTATGTTGTATTTATGCTGTCAGCCTGTGCTCTCTTCTCAAAGACCTGGATTGAAGTTTCTGGTTCATCGGCGAAGGATGTTGCTAAGCAGCTGAAGGTAAAAACAGTTTATATGTATTATTTGTGTTTTCTTATGCAGCTACTGTTCCAGTTTACCTACAGCCTACAGGCTGTACCATGCTTCATAACATTGCATGGACAAGGTTGAATTTTTATATGTCAGATCTGTTTGTGTTTTGGTATATGGTAGTACATTGTCCAGTTCTAGAATTTGTGCATATGAAACTCCAAAGATTGTTGTACCATGCAACATTAGTGTCACTGAGGTACAATAATTTTCTAGAATTTTGGTTTAGGATCTGTTCAAGAAACCAGTATTATCTGCCTCTGGAACTATTGGTGTTTTTTTACTGGATCTTTAGAAACTCCAGCCTGGTGTTAGGACATCAATATCTACACACTGGTTAAGTGGGATATGAACTAGAAGTGTTAAATGGGTGATCTGTTTTCTATATTTCGTCTACACGTCCAAAATTATTATGCAAGAGCCACTTGTGAACTCTTTTGAGATTGGCAATTCAACAGGAACAACAAATGGTGATGCCAAGCCATCGTGAGTCGAACTTGCAGAAGGAATTGAACAGATACATCCCCACTGCTGCAGCATTTGGTGGAGTATGCATTGGTGCATTGACTGTTCTAGCTGATTTCATGGGTGCAATTGGTTCAGGAACCGGTATACTGCTTGCCGTTACCATCATATATCAATACTTTGAGACATTCGAGAAAGAAAGGGCCACCGAGCTTGGTTTCTTTGGCTTTTGATACCATAGCTGCAGGACTGAGTTATGCAATAGTTGAATCTTCTTGCAAATCACAGTACTACTTGGACAGCTGTTATGGATGTAATTGGAGAGCTTAAAGTCAATTTAGGTTGCCCAGACTTGTTTAAAATGAGAAACTTGTAGCAGGCTCTGCTTGTGTTTTCAGGCCAGCATGGTGGCAAATGGCCTGTCCGACTACAGCCATGGCCATCATCTATCCGTCTTCCTCAGCCTTCTCATGTCTTGACTATATAGTAACAGAATGTTTTGAGATCAATTTAGTCACCTTGAACTGAATATATCTTTCCTTTGTTTGCGACAGTCAGCTGTACTAATCCTTCGGATTCCTGGGAACTATGGAGTAATGCATCGTTTTTGTTTTAAAGAGATTCATGATGTCTTGGAAGCATCAAATCAGAAATACAAGCAATTAGCAGATAAGAAAAGGAGACAACTTGGAAAGGCTTCTCTAACATTTGTGATGGGTTAAGGTGGTGATCGGTTCGACTGAAAGCCTCATGGCTTATGGCTGAAAACACTGTAGCTGGCTGAAAAAAGCACTATAGCTGACAGAGGCTTATTTACCATAATTAAATTTAAAAAAATTTAAAAATAGAAAAAACATATTAGCCCATCACGTATAATGTAAACAAATACGAGGAAAAAAAGAACCGGTAAAAAAACTAAAAAAAAGCCAAAAGTTCAGAAAAAGACGAAATTTATGAATAGTGCAAAAATAAGTTGAAGCCAGAAGCTGAAGCCATATTGATCAGGGCCTTAAGAAGCGTGGACGCTGGGAGACGGATGTGGCGTGGCCATACATGGGACATCTTACCGATACCACTCTGGAGAATCCGATTTCAGCTCATCCGGACTAACTAATCTTCAGAAACTCACCATCTAACCTAAGCTTAAACTGGGGTGAGAACCCTTGTACGACTCGAGATGTATAGGACCTATTCTTTAACGGCTTCTAAAAGCGGTTTTTGATTTTCGCTACAGTACCTAACTTTCAAACAGAGTATTTTCTCAAGACGAGGTCTACACATTAATTGTAGTACACATTAAAAGCCCAACATCTGCATCAACCAAAATTTCAAGCGAGTATCTCTCTCCGTAATCTCTGTCGTAAATAGCTAAAATTCAAAAAATTCAGCCAAAAAATATAAGTCGCAGCCATATCAAACAGGCCCATAAACTCGGCACAGATAAGTTTTAGATGTATATGCTCGGCCAATTCGTGTAAAAACACGTTACCAAGGATTTATGTAAATCGGGAACCAACTACAAGGAGCACCATACATAAAGAAACAAGGACAGTTTTAACATACAGTGCTAAGAATTAAGCCCGTTTGGATCGATGGTTTATTTTTTAGGAATTGTGGGAATGACCCCAAAGAACTGCAATAATGCAAGAGATGGGTTGTAAATGCCACCAAAGTCGTAAATGCCGAGGTGGTCGTAAATGCCAACGTGGTTGTAAATACCGCAAACACCAAAGTGGTCGTAAATGCCACCGTAGTCGTAAATGCCGAGGTGGTCGTAAATGCCACCGAAGTCGTAAACGCCAAGGTGGTCGTAAATGCCAACGTAGTTATGACTACGGTGGTATTTTCGACCACTTTGGCGCTTACGGCCACATTGGTATTTTACGACCCCTTTGGCCACGGTCTGCAGTCGGAAGTCGATGAACTTCGACCACCTTGGCGTTTACGACCAGTTTGATTGTGATCGAAGGTCGACCGGAAGGTTTACGGCCACATTGGCCGTGATCAAAGGGGATACGACCACATTATCCACGGCGGGAGTGTTACGACCACTGCAGCTCAATCTGAGCCTAGTCGAAATGGTATTACGGGCACATTGGCCGTGGTCGAAAGATACGACCACGTTGTCCGTGGTTGGAAGTCTAACGCACCGTGATGGTCGTGGTCGAAAGCTATTACAACCACGTTGGCCATTTTGTTTCCAGTCGGAGGCTAGCTGAAGCATTTACGACCACTTCGTTTGGAGTCGGAAGCTAGCTGAAGCCTTTACAAGTGGTCGAAAGCTATTACGACCACGTTGGTCATGGTCAGAAGCCAACCGAAGGGTTTACGACCACATTGTCAGTGGTCGGAAGTCGGTAGTCGTAGTTGCGTCTTCGATCACAGCGGGCTTCGACCACGTTATCGAGAGTTGCGGTCGGTAGTCGAAGTTTCGACCACGTTGTGACGTGCTCAGGACGTGGTCGGACGGAACTTCGACCACTGTGATGGGGTATGTATGTGGTCAAAAGGGGCTTCGACCATGGTGAAACTCGTGCACATGGTCGGAAGTGGCTTCGACCACGACGAGAAGTATTGTATGTGGTCGGACAGGGCTTCGACCAGCGCGAAACTCGGTGCACATGGTCAGAAGTGGCTTCGACCACGACGAAAAGTGTTGTATGTGGTCAGGAAGGTGTTTAAATCACGCGATAAACGGTCGTAGCTTCTGTTAACCGGTCGTATGGTCTCGCGAAGCGGTCGCAAGACCTAAAAATCGGTCGTAGGCTTTTGAGCATTGCGTGTTGGGTGGTTCCGACCGGTCACGTATTTATGTGACATTCATTATGTAACAAAACTATTTGGTTATGCAATATATGAGACGTGAATCTTAATGAATCTGATTGTTCGTTTTATTTTTTACAAATTTTATCTTGTTTTGTATTCTACCGTAGCGTTAGCACGGGCACACTACTAGTTGTTTAAGGGTGTTTCTTTCTCTGTTTCCTTTTTACACGATTGTATTAAAATATTATGAATTATCGCAGATTCGTGATAGATTTTTACAATATTATTGTTACAAAGACTGTCTAAATTATGTACATTCATGGCAATAGATCTCCAAGTGATTAGTTTCCCAAAACATGCGTAAGTTTGCGCCCTAATTTACGTGCGCCTGCTTTTAATCAATCTATGCAAATGACCACACTGCGCTTCTTCCTCACTACCTTCTCATCCCCGACCAATGCCATGACGGAGTAATTCTTGCTCTTGGCGCAGCTTGGCTTCGCCCCCGGCCTGCGCTTCGTGGTCGGCGCCGCCGACTTGTTCTTGTGCCGCAGCCCGCACGCGTTGCACAGCGTCTTGGGGCCCTCCGGGCCGGCGCGCCACAGGGTGGTCTCCGCGGTGCCGCAGTGGCGGCACCACCTCTCGTTGCCACTGCCCGCACCTCCCTCCACGGCGACCGCAACGCTGCTCGGCGCCTGCCGTGCGGTGGACACCGGTTGCTGCTTCATCTGTCTCGCAGAAGTCCTCTGTTGCTGCTGCCGACAGCGTTTGGTGCCGCCACGTTTGTTGGACTTGGCCGGGAGCCAGGGGTCGTCGTCGTCTTCTTCGGACGAGGACGAGGAGTCGCTCGACGACGACAACGGCGAGCGGATCATCACGACTGGCCTATCCGGCACAACGACGGCTTCGGCTCGCGCTCGCGCTGGCGCTTCCGTGGCCTCGGCACCCGAGACGGCGGCGTCCGGGAGGTCCAGCAGCATTTCCAAGAAATCCACCGCGTTGTACGTCGACATGTCCACGTCCCCGTCGCGGAAATCGCGGAACCACGCGCAGCCGCAGCCGCCGGTGTCGACGGCGAAGCCATTCTCCGTCCGGAAGCGCTGCAGGACGCTGCCGAGCGGGTCGTCGGGGACGGCGAGCGCGGAGCCGCCGGCCCCGACGACCAGCTGCCCGGCGTTAACGTCGTTGGCAGCGGCGTGGAACACTTGCTGGTGGCGGATTTGGCACATTGTATCGTAGGGTTTCATGACGTTCGGAGATCGATCGATCGATCTATGTGTCTTTGGAAGCTTGGATTCTTTAGCTTGAGCGATTATTATAGCGCTACCTCGTGTGCACGTCCGAATCGGCAACAGCAACGTAAGGTGTATCCGAGTCGGCCACGGGTGTTGCCTTCGCGTCGCGCGCGGTAGTACGTACCATGCTGGGCTTGGCCCTAACCGCACTGACCATGGGTCGGTATCGATCTGATTGATATGACGGAGTTTGCCATCTTACAATAGAAAATCACAGTAAGCCGGATAGTTGGACCAGGAAATTAAACTCTTCTTGAATTGCTGAATTGCACACGGTTTTTGACGCAGTTTATGCGCTTCTGTCAAACTGATGCTACGGATTGAAGACGTTTGGACGTCGACAGCTCATATAAGAAACCATACGACGGCCATCGGTCTGAACAAAAGGGAAGCAGATTATCTGCCATTCCAATGGTAATAGCAGAGAACAAGGGCATTCTGCCATTCCTTGATCATCAATCATCCGACCAGAAAAGCAACGAACTAGATCGGCAATGGCACGGTGCCATTACAATGTAATGGCAGAGGATGTGAATCTGAACAAAAGACATGCTTGCAATTGGATTAAGCCGAAGAGTGAGGTTAGCGCCTCTGGTATAGGTGACCGTCATGGGGTCAGTTGTTTCTCTGTAATTGCCTCGAAGATATTTTGTTCCACACTCGGATGCCTCCATAAACGGACGCTCGAGATCGGCTGCAATTGCTTATGGCAGTTCAGGTTGTACCCACAAATCGGCGCTAGGGATTCGCGTACCACGTCTTTGATATCAACACGGTCAACAGTATATAATTTTGACCACTACCTTTTATATAAATATATTTATTAGAAATATGAAATTATTATATCATAAAAATATTTTTCATAACTAATCTAACATACTATTTTTATTTAACCAAGCTAAATAGTGTATATATATATAAGTAGTTAAAGATAAAATTTTTGACTACATGCTTTCTAAAATATCATACATTTCTGATAGGATGGAGTAGTTCATTCAATATTCGAGAATGTATAGGAAAACTAGAGGTAATAGCAGAAGTAGGACTTTTATGGTGGTATGATTGGATGGAGTAGTTGATCCAATATTTGAGAATGTATAGAAAAACTAGTAGGTAAGAGCAGAAGTAGGACTTTTATGGTGATACTATTTGTTTATTCCGCAAAAAACATGCTTATTTTTTCTTTCTTTAGTCTTATAGTCTAGGATGGCCTTTGCATGTAATCATGTTATATGTACTAAAATTTTGAAGCAAAAAAAAAAAAAAAAAGAGAAGAAGAAGAAGCTGTGAACGATGTTCAAGTTTCGTATTTCACGTGCTGCAATTTTCAACAGTCCATGATTAAAGTCATAAGTTTTCTGTGTCATGGTTCAAATGCAACATATTCTCCTTAATGCTTTTACTATACAAATGGTTTTGTTCTATGGATCACATGATATTGTTCTCGCTTCATGTGATGTTATTGAGCACCACCACACCTTATTGTGAAATTAGTAGCACGTCAAACTTGTATGGATTTCTTGACAACGAGCGGGTTTTATTTTTTGGCACACTTCTTCACGTGGAATTGTGCGTCAGGAAGCTAAGGTATTAGGAAGATACGAAAATTTAAGCTCTATCTAACAATGATATGCGAAACAACCTCTTAAGGTTTGTTTGGGAGGCTCTCCCCTAGTTGAGATCTATATAGATGGACCAAGATTTTAAATTAAAATTTCAATCTATCTATATGAATCTTGCTGGAAATAGATATTCCAAACAAGGCCTTGGGTAGATTTGGAAAAAAAAAGTTTACTACAGGATTAATTCACAACTTCAGGACTTATCATTAACTATATAAACATAAAATTACCGAGAATTCCATAGGAAAAGTTGCTTACTCTTCTTCTGCGTTTACTATGAGATTCCCAGTTCCAAGTCCTATAAATCATGCAACCTGTATGTTCTCCTCTCTTCTAATCCTCACTGATTCCACCCCCCTCCCTCCCACCTCCAAACTCTCACAAGCCTCAACAAGTAACGCTCGCCCCGAGGGCGGCGGACCAGACACATCGCCAAAACCCTAGCCCCGATCGGGTCGAGCTCTGCTTCCCATGGCAGCCACCACAAGCCAGGCGAGCCTCCTGCTCCAGAAGCAGCTCAAAGGTATGGATCCGAACGGCCTTGCGCTCTCCTCTCCTTTTGCCCCGATTCGACGCGATCAGCTCCTGATCTCGGCTTCCGTGTCTGGGGGATTGTTGCAGATCTCGCGAAGAATCCCGTTGATGGGTTCTCGGCGGGGCTGGTGGACGACAGTAACGTCTTCGAGTGGCAGGTCACCATCATCGGCCCGCCCGACACCTTATAGTGAGTTGGATTTTTTACCCAGTAATTACTGCACGATTGTCTTGTAGTTGTGGATCGATTGGTTCGCGCGTGTGCATAGTCGCGTTCGGTTCCGATTGGTTTGCGCGGTGTAAACTGTGCGGAATTTGATGTTTTGCTGTCGATCCGCAGCGCTTACTGATGAATTTAGTTGCGGTGAGCATGTTCGGGCTGTGCAGCACACTGAATTTGCATTACCCATGTGTCTCAGTGTCGATCTGTGGAATTACGCAGTCAGTTGTGGGACTTGGGGGGAAGGAACAAGGCCTTATGTATTTGTGGCGCTACAATTGATAAATAGAGGGTGCCCATAAGCTATACCAACATTAGTAAATGAGTTGGCAGGAAAGTGCAGACACGTATTTTGTTTCATTGTTGTCTGTTGTCGATACAGAGAAAGAGGCCGTGTTGGCTGGCAGAGCTCCTTACACATAGGAGGGCATTGCCGGAACACCCGTAAAATTGGTTCGGGAAGTGCACCAAAGTTTCTCGGAGGGGAAGCTTGCGCATATTCATCTGCAATTCTGTATCCCTCTCCTGAGAGCAGCTATTTTTTACCTACACCTAAGTCTCAATGGTCCCTTCTTTTGGTGGAGATTTCATTTTCTACCCCTAGGCCCTGGCAAATGCATAGATGTAATTTGCTTCGATAAAATAGGTTTGGAGGTAGTACCAATGGGCAGTGGAACATTGGTTTGTCCAGAGTTTGGACTTAAGATGCAAATAACATGGATCAGATGCAGTTTTGGATTGATAATGCTTATTTCTAATGTATATTTAATGAAACAGTAAGTCAGTAACGGATTAATAAATCGGTGTATTCTTATGAATCTGCTAGATCATTTGGCCATGAAATATTGAATTTGTGACAACTGGCAAACAATATAAATTATAAAATTAGCAACCTCCCATCACAATGCATCAAATCTAGGAGGAACATGCTTTTTTTGATTGTGTGGTTTGATAAATTTGTTTTTTTAAAAGGACTAGGAAGCAAGTAATTTCTTTGTAAAAGAAAATGGAAATTCTGGAAAAATCTTCTACCTGGCTATGCTACACCGATATGTCACTCTAACTGCCGTTCCCGTACGCGATACGTATTCGATATGGTGATATTGCTTGATACAACTCGATACGGTATCAAGAAATATTGGCATAATTACAATTTAAAAATAAATAAATAAATTCTCGATACTTCCCGATACACCCGTGATTAAATTGCATCGCATGCGCGCCCCAGATCGTGCCTTCCCCAAATCGATCAAGATTAGATACCTTCCATCCCCAAATCCTTTCTCAGCGCCACCGCCACTGCCTCCATCCTTCCTCTACCACCGCTGCCATGGCAGTCCTCTCCCGAAGCCACCGCCTCCTTCCTCTGTGACAAAGCTGTTGTCTCCCTCCCTTTATCGCTGCATCCACGACGGAGGGGAGGGGAGAAGAGTGGAGAGGAGGAAGTGGAGGCAGGAGGAGGAGATACACGTTGCAGCGGTGCAACCTCGTGGGAAGGGACTGGAGGAGGAGGCCAATGAAATGAGGCGCGGCTGCCAAGCTGCGGACACAATGGGAGAGGTGTGGAGGGTCTAGGGCAAAGACAATGATGGGGGCCGGATGGGCTACAGGTCAAACCAGCCCATTTCTTTGTCCGGTCCCTTTTCTTTTCGTTTTTTATTGAGTGTATAAATGATCTCCCATGTGTGCTTCTCTCTGACATACCATAATTTATTTGCATGAGCGGCTCATTCTCTCATTAATTCTCTCTCTCTGTGTACACACACACATTAATTCTCTCTCTCTCTCTCTCTCTCTCTCTCTCCCCTTGAGAACTTTCGTATTGCGGTATTGCCTTATCCGTATCACGTATCGGGGTAACATAGGTACCAGGTATTTTCAAAAAAAGAAAGAAATCTGTGTGGATCCAGCCCATCTAGGATTCACCAGACCACCCTAATTCCAAAATCCAAAGTGCCCATTGGCTGCACAATGGGCCCTCACTGCCAGCTATGGGTCATGACAACCGCGGGGACAGCCGTGGTAGTCACTTAAGAAGCAGGTTCCCTAGTACCTCCCCCACCAAAAAAAAATACTGAGCTGGGTATACAACTATTCGGCAAGTATATATTGTTATCTGACCTATTCAGATTGCATCAGTGATGCTGATTTTGTCTTGAATGAGACCAAGAGTCTTGTCTGTGGGTTGGGGTGTTATTTCATAATAAATTTTGGCTGCTGATGTACATCACGTCAAATCATCTAAGGATATATCCCCTGGTTTTATCACCTAGACTGAAAGGTTTCATTTACTTTGTGACTCTCCAAGTTGTTAAGGGTATTAGTGTCTTTTCCCATTATCTAGGGTTTACTTGTGTGTCTTATGTACTATATATATGCCCCATGGGCTATTGCAATATATCAACTATTCTCCCATTTACATGGTATCAGAGCAAGGTTTCAAAACCTAGCTCACCTCCAGCCCGCCGCTTCCATTGCTACCCCCAGGAGGAGCTAATCCCTGGGGCGGCCACCGCTTGCCGCCGCTGCCCTGCGCTCGGGCCGTCGCCCGTGGCCGCTGCGTCTTACGCTGCCTCTACGGCCGCCGCCGCCCCGGATCTCGCCTTGCCCGGCCTCGAGGAGCCCGCCGCTGCCGCCGCCTCTTCGGCTGCCGCCCTGGATCTCGCCGTGCCCGGCCTCAAGGAACCCTCTGCAGCTGGGGATCTGGGCTCGGGCCTCTGGATCCGGCCGCCGCCAGTCTGGCATCGCCGGATCCGGACGTCTTCGCCACCTCCGGGACCTGATCCGGTCGTCTTCAGCTCGTGGCGGCTCCAGGGGGCTGTCGCCGCCCGTCGCCGCTCGGATCCGGCCTTGCCCCGGCTGGATCCAGCTGCCTCCCGCCTGGTTCCACCCGCTCCTCCTTGGCGCCGTCCTGGATATGGCCGTCACCGCTCGGATCCGGCCGCCTTCGCGCTGGATCCGTCCGTCGCTGCGCCATCGTCGCTCGGATTCGACCTCGCTCCGCCAGGATCCGGCCGCCGCCGCCCAGGCCACTTCAGATCCTGTTGCCGCCGCCGTCGCCGCCGGATCTCGCCGTCGCCTGGTTCCGGGGAGTCGCCTTCTCCCGGGGAGCCCTTCCCGCCGGCCGTCGTCGCCCGCCCGTCGCCTTCGCCCTTATTTTTCTCTCGTGGGCGCGGGAGGGAGCGAGCAGCGCATACGGGAGTGAGGGAGCGACCGTGAAGACAGAGGGAAGAGGAAGTTATTAAAAAAAATCTATTGCTAGTATCTTTTGAGTCTTTCTGTTTTAGAGTCTTCCGTTGTGTCCATCCAAATCCATAGCTTCTCCTTCATATCGCTAAAGCTGTGCGAGTCCACAAAATTTCTGTCAGTCAGCCGACTGCTTTGCTAGCCACGGTTCATCCTCTCGGATGGATGTGGTTCTCTTTTTCCTTTTGCATAGTTGCAGCTGCTGCTTTTATCTTTGAGCCGCTATAGATCGTTGAAGTCTCTATGATGCCGCCGCTTCTCTTTGAGCCGCTGCCCCGAGCTTTTAAAGCCGCCGCGCTTCTTTTGCACAGCGCCTCCGTTGTGCTTCTTGTGCATTGCGCCGCCGCCATCTCGGTTTTCGATCTGTGCCGCTATACTTCTATCTCCCTTTTCGGCTTGATTCGACACAATTTTTCAAGAGCCGCACACAATGACATCTTCAAGACATGGATTTTGGATTTTCCCTATTTTAGTGTCAACCCTTTTCAAATGCAATGCTATCGCATATGCCTTGCATTTGAGAGGGGGTGTTAAGGGTATTAGTGTCTTTTCCCATTATCTAGGGTTTACTTGTGTCTCATGTACTATATATATGCCCCATGGGCTATTGCAATACATCAACTATTCTCCCATTTACACAAGTAACCAATGCTTGAATCTGCTTAGTTTGCTAATGAAGTATTACTGAGTCAATTTATAATTTGTACTCCAAACAGATTAACCATGAATATTTGAAGCACTGTTAATAGATCCTAGTTTTGAAGTTGTATATTGTGTCCATGAAATTGTTATGGATTCGTATTGGGGAAGGCACTATAGCAGGCGTGCCAAACCGCCAGTTCAATCCAAGACTTAATAGCAGTCCTCTTCGGTTTAGGAGTTGTAAGCCTTGCGGGTTAGGGAAGTCCTCTACTATTCGAATAGCAGAGAAGTCGTTTAGGAGTCGAAGTCTTAAGAAAACCGGGATTGTAAGAGTATATATGTCTTCCTGCGTTTGAGCGGAAGAGGTATGAAGAGAAATAAAGTACTCTGTTTCCCCAAACCCTAACTTCTAGTTCCAGACGGCAACCACAGCGGATCTAAGGGAATTCCGCCGGGAAGCAGCTGAGGACTCCCGACCTAACCATCCCTACTTCCTAAGATCCAAAGATAAGACCCATAACAGATTGGTATCAGAGCCCATGGCTCCAGATTCCCTCAGCGCGGAATTTCGCGAGTTAAAAGAGATCCTGGGGACAATACTGAAGCGGCAAGAAGAACAGGCGGCGGCTCACGCAAATCTGGAGGCGGCTGTTCTTGCTCTGGAGGAACGCCCTTCGTCACCAACAAAAGACATCAATTCGGCCAATTCTTCGGCACGACAAGCCTCAGGCGAACAATCTGTGACTACGCATCCAGGACGTTTTTACAAGGTAGACTTTCCCCTGTTTGACGGCACTTCGGACCCATTGGAATGGTTGACTCGCTGCACTCAATTCTTTCGGGGTCACCGCACATTGGAAGAGGAAAAAGTATGGCTAGCTACTTATCATATGACTGGCATAGCTCAGCAATGGTATTACAAGGTAGAGCGTACCGAAGGAATCCCGTCCTGGCCTCGATTCCAGAATGCTTGCAAACTGCGTTTTGGTCCTCCTTTCCGATCCAATCCAGTATCAGAACTTGCGCTCCTTCGGCAGATTGGGTCAGTGGAGGAGTATGCTCAGGACTTTTATAGGGTTCTTTGTCGTGCTGAAAACCTCTCGTCGGAGCATGAAGTGGGTCTATTTCTAGCCGGACTGGGCGAACTCATCAAGTCCGACGTAGAACTACAAAATCCATCTTCTTTGGATACGGCTGTGAGTCTCGCAAAAGTAGCAGAGAGACATTATAAACTCCTGTACAATTCGGGATTGGTTCTTCGACAACCACATTCCAATCCACAATCTTCAGCAGCAAAATATACTCCAGCGCAACGCATGCCTCCGCTGTTGTCAAAACCTCCGGACGTTCCGCTCCTACCTGCTCCGACAACAGGACCATCCCCTCCATCTCAGCGAGCGTTTCGGCGCCTCACTCCGTCGGAGATGGCTGATCGCCGTCAGAAAGGTCTCTGTTTCAATTGTGATGAGCAGTTCACAAGAGGCCATAGGTGCAAGCGCTTGTATTGGATCGAAATCTTGGATGAAGATGATATTCCGGAAGTTAATAAGGAAGATGTCAATCCTCAGATTTCTTTACACGCATTGACTGGTATCTCTTCAGGCAATACTATGCAATTGACAGTCTGCATTAATGATCTCCAGTTCTGTGCTTTGGTTGATTCAGGATCTACTCACAATTTTATCAGCCTTGCGGCTGCTCAATTGTCAGCTACTTCGTTGCAAACTCGCACGGGCATTCAGGTGGTAGTAGCCAATCCTTGCCATTCACCATTGGTCCTGAAGAATTCTCTATCAACTGCTATGCTTTAGCCCTGCAGGGTTTTGATTTGATTTTGGGAGTGCAATGGCTGCGCACATTAGGCCCAATTCTCTGGGATTTTTCCAACTTGTCCATGGCTTTCTGGCATCAAGGACATCAAGTGCGTTTTCTGGGCATTCCACGCAAACCATCCTCCCGTTTGTGTACCATCAATGAACCAACTCAAGCATTATTACCAGATCTGCTGTCAGACTTTCAGGACATATTTCAGCATCCTTCTGGACTACCACCTCAACGACACTTTGATCACCACATTCATCTACTTCCAGGGACCAGTCCGGTGGCAGTTAGACCATACCGATATCCCCATCACCATAAAGATGAAATTGAAACACAATGTCAGGAGATGTTGTCTCAGGGGATCATACGTGCCAGTACTTCACCCTTCAGTTCTCCGGTGATCCTGGTCAAAAAGAAGGACAACTCTTGGAGGCTTTGTGTGGACTACCGGGCGCTTAATGCACAAACTGTCAAGGATAAATTCCCCATACCGGTAGTGGATGAGTTACTGGATGAGTTGAAACTTGCCAAGTACTTCACTAAACTGGACTTACGATCAGGCTATCACCAAATACGAATGCATCCGGATGACATCCATATGACTGCGTTCAGAACACATCATGGTCACTTTGAATATTTGGTTTTACCATTCGGACTTTCCAACGCACCGGCAACATTTCAGGCTGTTATGAATGCTATTCTTCAGCCCTACCTTCGCAAATTTGTGTTGGTCTTCTTTGACGATATCTTAATTTTCAGCCCAACTTGGGCCGAACATTTGTGTCATGTTCGTTCAGTCTTCACCCTTCTTCGGCAGCACCAATTTTTCCTCAAGCAATCAAAGTGTTCTTTTGGTACTACATCAGTATCATATTTGGGTCATGTTATCTCAGCAGAGGGTGTTTCCATGGACCAATCCAAGGTGCAGGATATACAGCAGTGGCCAATTCCTAAGTCTCCTCGCCAATTAAGGGGATTTCTCGGGCTTGCCGGGTACTACCGCAAATTCATACGTCACTTTGGGTCCATTGCCGCGCCCCTCACTCAGCTACTCACCAAGGAAGGTTTCTGTTGGTCACAAGCAGCACATGAGGCATTCAGGACTTTAAAGGAAGCTTTGTGCAAACCAACCTTCTTAGCTTTACCAGATTTTTCAACCTCTTTTATCGT
The DNA here is from genome assembly GCA_017311315.1 of Dendrocalamus latiflorus. Classification (NCBI taxonomy): domain Eukaryota; kingdom Viridiplantae; phylum Streptophyta; class Magnoliopsida; order Poales; family Poaceae; genus Dendrocalamus; species Dendrocalamus latiflorus. The sequence goes on along the minus strand of CM029613.1, from coordinate 7,886,955 downwards.
GGAATGTGATGCGTCTGGTAGTGGACTTGGGGCAGTACTTCATCAAGGAGCTAAGCCCATTGCATTTTTCAGCCGGACATTCCCAGCTCACCACGCCAAACTAGCAGCATATGAGCGCGAACTCATCGGGTTGGTTAAAGCAGTACGTCATTGGAGACATTATCTTTGGGGCAAACCATTCATTGTTCGCACGGACCATTACAGTCTGAAATTTCTCCTTGACCAACGCTTGAACACTATTCCTCAACATCACTGGGTCAGTAAACTATTTGGATTTGATTTCCAAATCGAGTTCAAGCTTGGCAAAACCAATACTGTCGCGGATGCATTGTCACGACGGGATGAATGTATGTCCTTGTCTGCCCTGTCTGTACCAGATTTTCACCTGCTAGCTCAGCTTCAAGAGGAGGTCCAGTCTTTGCCAGCTTTTCAGACTTTACAATCTCAGCTGACTTCCCATGACCTTCCTCCACATTGGTCCTTTACTGACGGCTTGTTCCTATATCATGGCCGCATATTCGTCCCACAATCATCTGCATATGTGTCACACATTATTGCCACATACCACAGCATTGGCCACGAAGGGATCCAGAAAACATTGCACCGCATCTGCAAGGAGTTCTATATCCCCCAACTTAAGAAGCTCATCCAGGAACACATTTCTTGCTGCGACGTTTGCCAACGCAATAAAGGGGATCACTTACATCCAGCAGGTCTACTGCATCCTTTACCAGTCCCGACCCAGATCTGGTCTCATATCTCTATGGACTTTATCGACGGATCCCCACGAGTACAGGGAAAATCAGTAGTTTTAACAGTGGTGGACAGATTTTCCAAATATGCCCACTTTGTGCCACTCGCACACCCTTACACGGCTCAATCGGTAGCTCATGCATTCTTTGAAGCTATTGTACGTCTGCATGGCTTTCCGGAATCAATTGTAAGTGATAGGGATACAATCTTCACAAGCAACTTTTGGAAAGAGCTCTTCAGATTGGCAGGTGTTTCCCTCGATATGACATCTGCATTCCATCCACAAGCTGATGGTCAAAGTGAAGTCACCAATCGAACAATTGAAATGTACCTTCGCTGCCTCAGTGGGGATCGACCTCGCCATTGGATCAGATGGCTTCCATGGGCGGAATTCTACTATAATACGTTATTCCATTCAGCGCTTAAATGTACCCCATTTCAGGTTGTATATGGTCGATCTCCACCAGCACTCCTACCCTACCAAGTAGGTTCAGCTCAGGTATTGGCAGTTGAGGACATTGTACGCGCCCGCGATGAGTTTCTACTCGAAATTCGCGAGCGCTTATTACACGCACAACAGCGGATGAAGGAATTCTATGATAAACAGCATCGGGAAGTTGAGTTTGAGGTTGGCCAATGGGTTTTGCTCAAGCTTCACCATCGCCAAGCCGTGGGTATTACAACAAAGCTCTCCAAATTGTCACCCAAGTTTTATGGACCTTATCAAATCATGGAGCGCGTGGGTACAGTGGCTTACAAACTACAACTTCCTCCGTCTGCTCGTATTCACAATGTCTTCCATGTGGCCTTCCTGAAGAAGTTCAGCGGTGTTCCCCCAGCAGCGCCTCCGGCCTTGCCCGACATCCTTCATGGCCGAGTTCTTCCCGTGCCTGACACAATTGTTCGATCGCGCCTGTTTAAAGGAAACTGGGAGGTTCTTGTTCAATGGGTTGGCCAACCACCGTCAGAAGCATCTTGGCTTCCAGTCTCTACTTTCAAACAACAATATCCAACTTTTCAGCTCGAGGACGAGCTGTTTCCTCAGGAGGGGGGAAATGTTATGGATTCGTATTGGGGAAGGCACTATAGCAGGCGTGCCAAACCGCCAGTTCAATCCAAGACTTAATAGCAGTCCTCTTCGGTTTAGGAGTTGTAAGCCTTGCGGGTTAGGGAAGTCCTTTACTATTCGAATAGCAGAGAAGTCGTTTAGGAGTCGAAGTCTTAAGAAAACCGGGATTGTAAGAGTATATATGTCTTCCTGCGTTTGAGCGGAAGAGGTATGAAGAGAAATAAAGTACTCTGTTTCCCCAAACCCTAACTTCTAGTTCCAGACGGCAACCACGGCGGATCTAAGAGAATTCTGCCGGGAAGCAGCTGAGGACTCCCGACCTAACCATCCCTACTTCCTAAGATCCAAAGATAAGACCCATAACAGAAATGGTTTAACCTTTTGTTGTATCTATTGATGACTCTGCAGTAGATCTCTGGTTAAGTGATTGTATGTTGTGCTTAGTTGCATTTCTTTGTTATAGTGAACTTGGGAAAAAAGTAATATGAAAGATATCTGCTGACGAAATGGATGTGTTAAAGACTTGTAATCTTTCTCTATTTCCCTGGTGTTTCTTGAAATTAAAATGTGAACTTTTGTTTTTGCAGTGATGGAGGCTACTTCAATGCAATAATGACTTTCCCCCAGAATTATCCCAACAGTCCCCCATCAGTAAGATTTACCTCTGAGATGTGGCATCCTAATGGTGAGCTCTCTGCTAGCTACCTGTTATTCACATGTCTATTATTCCCTCCAGTCACGAATACATGTTTTTTAAACATTGACACGGTCTCCAAAACACAACTTTGACTACTAATTTATATTGTAATATATTTATAAAACCCAATAAAATTATAATATTGTGAAAGTATTTTTGAGATAAATCTACACATGATTTTTATGTATCCAATTTAAATATTTAAAAGGATATTGATAGTTGACTCAGGGCCGCCTTAAGGGGGGGGGGGGGCAGGAAGTGCGACGGCCGGGGGCCCATGCCACGGGGGGGCCCACCGGCCCATGAGTATGTATATCAGTATATGTATGTATGTATGCCACGGGCATCGCTTCCTATCCGATCGTTTCGGCGTTTCGTCTCCCTATTGCCCCGCTGCTGCTTCAGTGCTTCTCCGCCCGGGCGCCATAATTCCGATCGGCGATCGGCCGGCCCTCGCAGGCAGCAGCAACGGTGATTGGCCCTTCTCAGTTCTCCCTCGGTGATTGGCGTGCCATCAAGAGGTAACTGGTAACATTATTGTTTTATTGTTTTATTTGAGATAATCATAATAGTTATTTTACCGTTCTTTTAGTTTCTTTGTTGTACTATCGTTATCTTTAATAAACTAAACATATGCTGCAAGTTAACTCTTATTAGTAGTACTATATACTTTAATCGTCATATTAAAAAATTAGATTGCTGGGCCCTTGTTGTCTTGCTTGCCCAAGGGCCCTTGAAATTGTTGAGACGGCCCTGAGTTGACTGTATCTATGTCCAAAACGACACGTATTTGTGACTGGAGGGAATATTTTGTTTTATCATGTCAGTGTTCTGATAATGTTTATAATGTTCATTTCTCAGTTTATCCTGATGGACGTGTGTGCATTTCTATTCTTCATCCACCTGGTGAAGATCCCAATGGTTACGAGCTTGCAAGTGAACGATGGACGCCAGTGCACACAGTAGGGCTTCTTATGCAGTGCATATAAGTGTTTTGTTTTCTTTTTGTGCTTCTACAGGGCTGGTTTTTTCTGACATTTTTTATGAAGTCTGAAATCTGTTAACACTCCATCCTGGTAAACCTGTACTGATGAGAATCTAGAGGAAAATACTCTGTTTTTATGCTGATTCTGAATTGTGTCAATGGATGTCCATTACCTTTTATTTACATCAAGATTGTCACTAGCAACTAGTGGGTGAGTCCAGGGATAGAAAAACCGGTGCGGTAACCAGTAAAACCGGTGGGAACCGGTAAAAAAACCGGCTGGAATTTTCAAATGTAAATCTACATTTATGACTACATAATGCACTTTCTAGGTTGGTTCAATCCTTTTTTGTGCTAGATTACCAATTATATGACTAAATATGCATCAATCTCAATTTTTTTATCATTTTTTTTCCAGTTTTCAGCATTTTTTACGGGGAAAAAACAGCCTGAATTCACATTTTGGTATTTGAATTTCAACCGGTTTTGCCGGTAACTGGCCGGTTACCGTTACTGGCTGTTGTGCGGAAATTTCCCCGGTATGAGTCCAAAGTGTTCTTTTTTTTAGATAATAACCCTAGAGACATTGATTTGAAAAACTGTTCCAGGCTGTTTTCCATTTGTTGGTGGGAACCTGTTTCCATGTTTTTTCACTTCTAATCATCCGAGGTGTTTAGATTTAATAAGAAACCAGCTCTTTCCAAAACAGCTGGTTGCTGACCAGAAACCAATCAATATCAGATGGTTAACAGCTGAGTTCATCCAGATTGGAGTTGGTTTATTTTAGTTTCACTAATTGTGAAATATGATTGTTTTATTTTGCAAGCATGTGATTCCTCTCAAAATTCGTCCGAAGTGACCTCAAATTCACTTATAGATTGTCCTTACAGTATCAAGCATTAGTTTGTAAGATTTTGTGGTTAAAACAGATTGAATATGGGTGAATTATTCTGCAATTAATTTGAACACAAACTATCTGTCTGTTCATAACATGCAGGTTGAGAGTATCGTTTTGAGCATTATTTCAATGCTTTCTAGTCCAAATGATGAATCTCCAGCGAATATTGAAGCGGCTGTAAGTGCACATCATTTATTTTTATTAGCTATACTTTTTTTTCTTCTATGTGTGCTAAAGCCTAAAAATTGGTAAAAGTAACTTTTTTCTCCTGTGCCTCCAATGCAACATTGAAAATGGCCACTTATCTTATTTGCAATAGCTAGTTTCAGTTTTGCTAATTGATGAACAAAATCTCTTATTGTAGTTTGTCGTTCAAAACTCCATTGTTTGCAACATTGCATATTGAGCATGGATGGGTATCCCTTTTCTTGTTGACCCAAGTCATAGCACAGAGTACTTCTGCTGTTTTCGTTGCAGTTAGCATCCTATTTCTCCTGGTGGTAGCCTTGAAACATTTGTGTGCTTATGGAGGTCTTAATCAACATTCGGTCTGATGTGTGACATGCCTGAAAATTTTCTAGTATTTTTATGAATCGTTGTAAATGTACCCTTTGGTTTCTGAAGTTATGCATTGAAATTTGTTATGCAGAAGGACTGGAGAGAACGGAGGGACGACTTCATGAAAAAGGTTAGGCGCATTGTTCGCAAATCTCAGGAAATGCTCTGAAAGAGGAGCATAGGGGGAGACAAGTGCTGCAACTGGTGTGATGCATTTCACCATCTGTCACCAAATGCCGACCTGATGCAAGCATTTGCACTTCTCCCCTGTATATTTTCCATTCCGTGTCATTCGAATGGTGATGTTGGTCATGTCTCCGAGATACTCGGGGGTGTCGCCTATTCTAAAAGTTCGATTGTATTGTGTGGCATGGAGTGTCAATGTTACGAAATATTTTGGAATGCTGCCAGTTAAATCATATTTTTCGCAATGAACATCATAACAGAGAAATTGGTCGTCGTCTAATGAATCCTAGTTTTGACGTCTCCCTTGTATGTGGAGAATCTGTTTGCGATCGGGAGCAGTTCCGAATGTTAGCTCATTCATTATATAACTCTTATTTGTTTGGTATAAGATCTGGATGACTTCGTCTCCTAATATGGTTTAGTATGTAATACTCTTTCAATATTTTTTTCCATATCCTTCCTGTAAATGACACTTAAGGCCGATATCAATTGGCAGCAGGCTGGGTGACACCTCTGGCATATATTAGGATTAACAAAATGAGCCATTGGAGCCGCTTGCCGGGTAACAGAATTCTCACAAGTAATTGCACATTGTCACCACAGAAGAAAACAGAGATGCAAGCTCAGCACAGGTATGTCAACAACCTGGATGGTTGAGGAGATCAACTAGAGAGGGTGAATAGGCATTTTTAAAATTTACTTTTTAGCTAAAGTCTAGTTTATAATACGGAAGTGTAAATCAAATTCGTTTTTGCACGAGTAAGGCTTTAATTATCTAGGCTCATTTAAATGTACCAATATCTTAAATCTATATTAAGATCTTCTAGGATGATAAGCAATTAATTTCATTCTAAGAATGTAAATTTAGTACAAGAAAATAAACTACAATTAACACGATTTTTTTATCGTGGTGTTTGGAGACTTACCGGTCTTCTTTAGATCATGACTCCACATTGATGTAAACCCAAACGAATTAGACTAATTTCATAAATTAAGCCAAACATCTCAATTTCCACTCGTGGTAGCTTTCCCCCTCCTGATAGGTGAGATTCAACCTTCACAATACGTCGAGCCTTCTCATAAGTTTCTTTGAGAAGATCATCAGCTACGATGCCTTCAACATCGTCTAGGAATAGACAACCTCCAAGAGTAATAGGTCAAACTGCTCAATTCTCACTAAGTGCAATGAGTGCAAAGCTCAAGTAAATATGGAATCCACCTCTAGATGCAACACATGTAACTAGAGACTCCTCTACCTAATCACAACGTGCAACACATGCACAATTAAGATAAGAGTCTTACAATAACTCAAGAGTGATGAAATCGGAACCGGCAACTCTCAACAATGTTCAACAACAATTCTCCCACCGACCAAGGGGTATTTATAAACTCACCTCAAAAACTAGCTATTGGAACGAAATCAGCATGAGCCGGTACTATAGCCAACTAATAGCCGATATTACTGCCCTCCTCGCAATCGCTAGAAACTAGCCATTATAGCCTCGTTCGGTCAGACCGCCACATAGGTTAGTCGGATCACTTGACCAAAACAGAGAAAAGTGCTCTCTAGAAAAAGATAACTGGCAACAAATGCCCGATCATACCGCATAGTTGATCCAACTGCTGGCGTAACGTCGGTCGGACCGCTGGTCGGTCATACCGCCCGCACCAGTTGGACCGCTCGCATAACGCTAGTTAGACCACGCCGACCAATTTGACCGCTTATATAGAACCGGTCTTACCGCTATCACAAGGTTAATAGGACTACTGACACATGGCTGGTCATATCGCCTTGAGATTTTTCATCCAAGACAGAATGCATGTACCTCAACACATTTGCAAAACACATTCATAAATTATAGCATCATACACATAAGGATTCAGATATACTTCACAACAAGTTGCAAAATATATTTACATACTTTAGAATAATGACACAAGGTTTAGTTATATGGACTCAAACCATTTGCAAAACACATACATAAACTTAAGTCACATCTTCCAAAAATGATGCACGAGTTTCAACTATTTGTAACACATATTCACAAACTTAAGTATCTTGCCATAAGGGGTAGGTGCATGGATTTTAACCATCTGCAAAATACATTTACAAACTCTAGTCACATGCTACAAGGATTATGCATGAGCTATAACTATTTGTAAAACACATTTACAAACACTAGCATCATGCCACGAAGAGCTAGAGCAAGTGAGATTGAGTTATCAACACATGATGAGCCCCAAATTACTAGATATGACCTCTCTTAATAGTACGACAACCTATACTAGCAATATGATCTTCCAACCAAACATCAAGACTAGCAAAAAATTAGGAACACATTCTTAGCCTATGCTAGTAATACCTTTACCTTGAGCATTCTCTTGAAACTTGATGACGTATATTTTCACTTCAAATCCGGGTCCTCATCTTCTCATCTTAATGTACATCAACTCGTGATACATATTCCACTTGCCCTCTATCAACATTTTATGATCTTCGCTTGGCTTGATGATCAACTCCTGATTATCTTCTCTTAGGGATCTTGACTTGATAACTATCAACTCATGATGTCATCTATCATCCCGAACCTTGACTTGATGACAATTAACTCATAACATCATCCAAAGTTTTCATCATCATGAAACATCACATATTCATTCAACTCATGGAACATGTTAGTCCCACAATATGATTACCATTAATTACCAAAACACATTATTAACTCAAAAGACATGTCTAGTGATGAGGACATCACTTCTCCGGATACACACAACACTCCTCCACTTGACATTCAAGGACCAATCACTAGAGCTCACGCCCGACAATTGAATTTACAGGTGAGCTCGTTCCTAAGTACTTCTTTTTGTTCATTTGAGAATCGATTGCTACATAATGATTTAATTATGATTAGAAACCATGGAGAGGACCTGAAAGTACTTGGAGAAGGACTACGAAACGCACAAGTCCAGCAAGGGCGGTCGAATCATGTTGGAGAACCAACTCAAGCCGACTTCGAATCCAATTCGGAGTCCAGGACCAGGCCGCACTAAAACGGACGCCCAGATCGCATCTGGACTCCGTTTTGGACGTTCTACATATGTATGGAAAGCTAAGAAGATAACCTTTCCAATGGATCTGGTCCCATGTCAAAATTCCTTCTGAGTCAACGGGAATCGTCGAAACAAGTGGGCGTTCAGAATCTGTCAGGGTGCTGCGTCACCGTATTTTGGGCCGTTCGGCTTTGTATCGTGTTGGAGCCCATTAGGGCGCGTCTAGGGGTTTGCACGCCCCTCACTCCTTTATATCCAGCCGCCACCCCCATCATTAGGGTTGGGTTTTGCTTAGATTAATTCTGTCTTTGAACAGTTTCACCGTTCATCGGTTTGTGAGACACCAACTTCGAGTGCTACATCAATACATCCGCAATTCAGTTGTGTTCTTCCTTGTTCTTGCTTGTGTTCTTCGATTCGCAGGCGAGGATTAGCCTTCTTGGCAAGGTCAACCGGGCCGCGCACGGTTGATAACCTGAGGAGACGTGGTGCTACGATTGCGGGGTTCGGAACGTGTTGTTCGGAAGCCGGATCGATTTGTGTCGCGCCTCCACCAAATCGAATATATCCAGAACCTGTTGGAAGATCGGGACCCCGTTCCTATCAAGTGGTAATCAGAGCTTCAGGTGTTCCTTCAGGTTCGCGTTACCCCTCCTTTGTTGTTTTCGGTTTCATCCTAGAGTCCAAGAACACTTGTACCACCTGCTGCTTTGGTAAGAACACTTGTAAGAGCTTGGTAAGCCACTTCCTTTGCGGGTTTCCACTGTCCTTGCTTTGTAATTGATAGGGATAATCCTTTTTGTTTCCCTGTTTTTTTTCCACTAACCATGGCAGGAGACGACGAGGACGGGACACCGGTTGATTTCAACGAGTGTGTTAGTCGCGGCCAGCTACAAGCTGTGCTCGACAAACAAAATGCTTCATTCACTGAACTCGGCACGAGAATGGACACCATCGTCGCCGCCATTGCCCAGTTGAACACCACAGAAGGCATTGAGCGGGTGGAGCGGCGGATGGCTAACCTCACTGGTCGGATGGACACATTGGAGGCACACCTGCCACCTGTCAATGACGGCCATCATCATGATGAAGACACAGTGTATGATGCGGATGGCAACATTGATCAGCGGGCGACACAAGATGCACGACTACGTCGGCGTCTTCAGCGAAACCGACGTGGTATGGAAGGTAATAACCAGAACCGTCATGGTAACGACGACCCTTTTGCTAAAGTCAAGTTTACCATTCCATCTTTTTCTGGTCTTTATGATGCTGAAAAATATCTTGATTGAGAGATGACGGTAGAGCAAAAGTTTAATTCTCACTTGGTTCCTGAACAACATAGAGTTAGACAAGCTACTAGTGAGTTTAAGGACTTTACTATTATCTGGTGGAATGAACTGGGTACCATGCGCGTACAACCTGATACATGGGAGCGATTAAAAGAAGCTATGCGTAATCGTTTTGTTCCTCCCTCATATAAACGTGATTTGAGAAAAAAATTGCAGCACTTAGAACAAGGTGATAGTTCTGTTCAGGACTATTATGCTGAGCTTCAAAAGGGTATGGTGCGTTGTGGGGTTGTTGAGGAAACAGAGGATAAGATTTGTCGTTTCTATGGGGGGTTACGACGTGAAATTCAGGACATTGTTGATTATAAAGAGTTTACTACTGTCAACCAATTGTTACAGCTTGCTATGCTTGCAGAAAAAGAATTGCAGGGACGCAAGGAATCAGCCAAGGCAAGCACCGGACGACCATTCTACACGCCGCGAACGACTACATCGACGGGACTGCCCAAGTCTTCTTCGAGTTTTCGTTCTCCTCCACCACCTGCAGCAGCGCCACCGAAGCCACCCTCCACGACACGCTTTGCAGATTCTGCAAAAAAATCTTTGCAGGTTCCAGCCAAGAGTTCTTCTTCCGTGACTTCAACGGACCGCTCCTCCAACATTCAGTGCCACCGCTGCCATGGGCTTGGTCATGTGCAGAAAAATTGCCCTAGCCAACGGGCATACATCGCCACAGAAGATGGAGGCTACATCAGCACTTCGGATGTCGAGGAGGATGATGATGTTGCTGCTGTCTCGGACGACAATGGCGGTAATGATGACAACCTGGTCCTTGGTGGGGCGTCCACAGCGACGCTACGGAGCATCATTGTGCAGCGAGTCCTCAGCACACAGGTACAACAAACCACAAAGTTTCAACGCCATAATTTGTTTCAGACTTTCTTCGCAATCAAGAACCGGCGCGCACGTGTCATTATTGATGGAGGAAGCTGCAACAACTTGGTGAGTTCTGATATGGTCAAGAAGCTTGGCTTGACCACGCGACCGCATCCACATCCACATCCATACTATATTCAGTGGTTAAATGACTCTGGAAAAGCTAAGGTAACGCAAACATGCCGAGTCCATTTTTCCATTGGTGCTTATGCTGATCATGTTGATTGTGATGTGGTCCCATGCAAGCATGCTCTCTTTTATTGGGTAGACCTTGGGAATTTGATAATGATGCTTTACACCATGGTAGTAGTAACAAATATACTTTTATGCATAAGGAAAAAAAGTTACTTTACTGCCTTTGACCCCAGCTGAGATTATAGAGGCCGATAGGGAGAGAGCTGCTGCTAATGATCCCAAGGAACATGATAAATCTGAAAAACAGCAAGTAATCCATTTGAAAAATTCTGTTATGCTTTTGTGTGCAAGGATGCTTTATTTTCTCTTGATACTATGCCTTGCACTTTGCCTGCTCCTGTCACTAACCTTTTGCAGGAGTTTAGAGATATTTTCCCTGATGAGATACCTCCAGGACTTCCACCCATTAGAGGGATTGAGCACCAGATTGACTTGATTCCTGGAGCGAGTTTGCCAAACCGTGCGGCGTACAGGACCAATCCCGAAGAGACTAAGGAGATTCAGCGACAAGTCCAAGACCTTTTGGACCGTGGGTACGTACGTGAGAGCCTTAGTCCTTGTGTTGTTCCTGTTCTTTTGGTTCCCAAAAAAGATGGTTCTTGACGTATGTGTGTAGATTGTAGAGCCATTAACAACATTACTATAAGGTATCGTCATCCTATTCCTAGGCTAGACGACATGCTTGATGAGTTGTGTGGTGCTATAATTTTCACAAAGATTGACTTGCGTAGTGGATACCACCAAATAAGAATGAAACTTGGCGATGAATGGAAAACTGCTTTTAAAACTAAGTTCGGCTTGTATGAGTGGTTAGTCATGCCTTTTGGTTTAACTAATGCACCTAGCACTTTCATGAGATTAATGAACGAGGTTTTACGTCCTTTCATTGGCAAATTTGTGGTTGTTTACTTTGATGATATCTTGATTTATAGCAAGTCCATGGATGAACATTTGAATCACTTACGTGCTGTTTTTAATGCTTTGAGGGATGCACGTTTGTTTGGTAACCATGAGAAGTGTACCTTTTGCACGGATCGAGTCTCTTTTCTTGGCTATGTTGTGACTCCACAGGGAATTGAGGTTGATAGAGCCAAGGTGGAGGCGATATGGAGTTGGCCCACGCCCACGACGGTCTCCCAAGTGCGGAGTTTTCTTGGCCTTACAGGATTTTATCGCCGCTTTGTCAAGGAATTCAGCACCATTGCGACACCGTTGATTAAGTTGACAAAGAAGGGCGTCGTGTTCCATTGGGGGCCATCACAAGAGGAGTCCTTTAATCTTTTGAAGGACAAGCTTACACACGCACCATTGCTCCAACTTCCGGATTTTGGTAAGACTTTTGAGCTGGAATGTGATGCTAGCGGAATTGGTATTGGTGGTGTTCTGATGCAAGAAGGCAAACATGTTGCCTACTTTAGTGAAAAATTGAATGGTCCTGCTCTTAATTATTCCACGTATGATAAAGAATTGTATGCTCTTGTTCGTTCTTTAGAGACGTGGCAACACTATTTATGGCATAAAGAATTTGTCAGTCATTCCGATCATGAATCACTTAAGCATATTCGTAGTCAAACCAATTTGAATCGTAGACATGCTAAGTGGGTTGAATTTATTGAATCTTTTCCTTATGTCATTAAACACAAGAAAGGGAATGATAATGTGATTGCTGATGCTTTGTCTCGATGCTATACCATGTTGTCTCAACTTGATTGTCGCATTTTTGGTCTTGAACCTATTAAAGCACAATATGCTTTTGATGCTGATTTTAAGGATGTGTTGCTACATTGTAAAGAGGGACAAGCATGGAATAAATTCGTGATCAATGATGGGTTTTTGTTTAGAGCTAACCGCCTATGCATTCCAATTGGATCCGTTCGTCTTTTGTTGTTGCAGGAGGCGCATGGAGGCGGTTTGATGAGACATTTTGGTGCTAAGAAGACGGAGGACGTTCTGGCCACACACTTCTTTTGGCCAAAGATGAGGCGAGATGTTGAGCGGTTTGTGGCTCGCTGCACTACATGTCAAAAAGCTAAGTCTCGCTTGAATCCACATGGTTTATATATGCCTCTTCCTGTTCCGTCTATTCCGTGGGCAGATATTTCTATGGACTTTGTTTTAGGATTGCCTAGGACTAAGAGGGGGAGGGATAACATTTTTGTTGTTGTGGATCACTTTTCTAAGATGGCTCATTTTATACCATGTCATAAAACCGATGATGCCGTTCATATTGCTGACCTCTTTTTCAAAGAGATAGTTCGTTTGCATGGTATGCCTTCTACTATTGTTTCAGATCATGATGCCAAGTTCTTGAGTCACTTTTGGCATACTCTGTGGAACAAGTTGGGTACAAAGTTGTTGTTCTCTACAACATGTCACCCACAAACTGATGGCCAAACCGAGGTGGTGAACCGCACATTGTCTACCATGTTGAGAGCTGTTTTGCAGAATAATTTGAAGCTGTGGGAAGAGTGTTTGCCGCATGTTGAGTTCGCATATAATCGAGCGGAACACTCCACCAATGTAAGTCCTTTTCAGGTAGTGTATGGATTCAATCCCCGTGCTCCTCTTGATATTTTACCTTTGCCTACTAGTGAGAGAATTCATAATGATGCTAACGAGCGTGCTGATTTTATTGTCAAAATGCATGAGACTACTAAAGCAAACATTGAAAAGATGAATGAAAAATATAGGATTGCTGGTAGTAAAGGTAGAAAGGCAGTTAAACTTGAACCGGGTGATTTTGTTTGGTTGCACTTGAGAAAGGATAGATTTCCTGAGTTAAGAAAGTCAAAATTGATGCCTCGAGCTGCTGGTCCTTTTAAGATAATTGAGAAGATAAATGATAATGCATATAAACTTGAGTTGCCTCCCGAGTTTGGGGTTAGTCCCACTTTTAACATTTTCAGATTTGAAGTCATACTTGGGAGAAAAAGATGAGGCTGAGTTGAGGACAACTCTGCTTCAAGAGGGGGAGGATGATGAAGACATCACTTCTCCGGATACACACAACACTCCTCCACTTGACATTCAAGGACCAATCACTAGAGCTCGCGCCCGACAATTGAATTTACAGGTGAGCTCGTTCCTAAGTACTTCTTTTTGTTCATTTGAGAATCGATTGCTGCATAATGATTTAATTATGATTAGAAACCATGGAGAGGACCTGGAAGTACTTGGAGAAGGACTACGAAACGCACAAGTTCAGCAAGGGCGGTCGAATCATGTTGGAGAACCAACTCAAGCCGACTTCGAATCCAATTCGGAGTCCAGGACCAGGCCGCACTAAAACGGACGCCCAGATCGCATCTGGACTCCGTTTTGGACGTTCTACATATGTATGGAAAGATAAGAAGATAACCTTTCCAATGGATCTGGTCCCATGTAAAAATGCCTTCTAAGTCAACGGGAATCGTCGAAACAAGTGGGCGTTCAGAATCTGTCAGGGTGCTGCGTCACCGTATTTTGGGCCGTTCGGCTTTGTATCGTGTTGGAGCCCATTAGGGCGCGTCTAGGGGTTTGCACGCCCCGCACTCCTTTATATCCAGCCGCCACCCCCACCATTAGGGTTGGGTTTTGCTTAGATTAATTCTGTCTTTGAACAGTTTCGCCGTTCATCGGTTTGTGAGACCCCAACTTCGAGTGCTACATCAATACATCCGCAATTCAGTTGTGTTCTTCCTTGTTCTTGCTTGTGTTCTTCGATTCGCAGGCGAGGATTAGCCTTCTTGGCAAGGTCAACCGGGCCGCGCACGGTTGATAACCTGAGGAGACGTGGTGCTGCGATTGCGGGGTTCGGAACGTGTCGTTCGGAAGCCGGATCGATTTGTGTCGCGCCTCCACCAAATCGAACATATCCAGAACATGTTGGAAGATTGGGACCCCGTTCCTATCATTTAGATTCTTCAATCTCTCCCTTTTTGGTAATTGATGGCAACCATAACAATTACAAATAATTGAATTAAAAGCAACATGAGTATATATAAACTACGCAAACTTTATATACTCAAGGATATATTTTAAAGTAAAGTTCCTCAATATATTGATAAAAGATAAGGATCAATACGAATGAAACCATAAAATATAAAGTAAACTCCCCTCATATATGTACATACATATATGTGAGATGGAACCGCATGTACATATGTAAGTTTGACTTGAAGTGGAGTTCAACCTATATTTTGAATTTAAAGAATGCAACAATTTGAATTAATGACAATTAAGCATATAAGAATGTAAAACATGCATTCACAAGATCCATAAATAATTTTAGACAAATAGGTAAAGTAGTTTTTTTCAATATTAATAGTTTACCCCTTTTTAACTAAGTCTAAAATATTTGATAAGATTTGCACTATGAAAAACTCCCCTTTACACAAAGGTTCTTCTTTCTTTTCCTTTGACACGCAAAGATTATTTATTCTCTTAACATCTCTTCCTTTGAGACACTTGCAATTTCAACTTAACCAATAAACAACTTGCAAATGTAGTTCTCTCTCTCCTTAAGGCTTATGCAAGCTCCAATTGCATTTATCTCCCTTGAAGCTTATGCAAGCTACTTTCCCACCCTCTTTGTCATCAAGCACTAAAACTTCTTCCTTTCTCTATATAATAGATGCTTTTGACTTTTTTTATGGTATTTTCCTTTTTTTCTCTTCCATGAAAACTCACTTGAATGTCTATATGTATATGTTGTCATGAATAAAGGATACCACTTATAAGAAACTCCTAATTTGACATATATACCACTTGTAGAGACAAAATATCACTTGTAGTGGCCACTGATACCATTTGGAAGGACAATCGATACTACTTGTAAGAATAATTGAACCCACTTGTAAGAATAATTGATTTTGGACATTTGATCTTCTCTTGAAGAATTAAAGTTCACTTGTGAGCACCACTTGAAGATAACACTTGAAGTGTCAATTTATATTACTTGGATAGTGATAGTACCACTTGTAGATATCACTTGTAACAACTTGATACCATTTGAGAAATCTTCAAGAATCACCACTTGAGATTAAGCAACTTAGGAGATACCAAATTTAGGAGAGAGCAAGAGCTTGGTCAAAGAAATTTGCTTGGCAAGCAAATAATTATATACCACTTGAAAGGAAATACATGAAATAATTGCTGAGATCAAGAAGATCAAAAAGTGTCACAACTTTAGATATTATCACTTATATGATAAAAAATATCACATTAAATTGGACAAATTCAACCAAACTCCCAGGTCTGGTTAGACCGGCGGCAAAGGGGCGGTCAGACCACTAGAAGGGGCCGGTCAGATAGCTTGGCAAAATCAGTCAGATCGCTGGGCAGAACCGGTCAAACTGCTAAGGGTGCCGGTTAGACCGGGGGTGCAACAAAATGTACGCCAAATAAGGAAATTTGAGAAGGTAAATATTGATGTAATTTGCTCTAAAACTTCTCACAAAGAAATATAAAACACTTTTGGAGCATTTTCAACTATATTCCAAAGTTATTTTGGAGATTTTTTTTAACAAATTATGCATTTCATTTTGCAAAGAAAACTCATTTCCAAGCAAATTCTTCAAGATTTCCAATTTGAGCAAGTAAGGGTATTTCAAGCATCCATTTGCCTCTTTGAGTTTGAAATACCTTTATGAACCAATATATAAAACTAATTTTAGCTCTAATAGCAAAACTCACTTAAGCGCTAAATTGTGATAACTTAGGTCGAATTAGGATTTTGGATGAGATTCAAAACCAATTAACGTTTGTTTGGTTGGCCTTTTGGAAAACCTTTTAGTACAAAAAATGTTTAGAATAGGCAAGTCTATATTTTTGATATTGAACACCTTTTCAAATTCCTTTTAGAATTGATTTTGAGCAATTTTTAAGGTTAAACCCAAAAGAAGGTACTATATTACTAGTTTTAGGTTAGAAACTCATTTGTACTTGAAATTCATTTTTTCTAAAGCCAAAGCACTTAGAAAACCTTTTAAATACATTTATATATAATTTTTAACTAGTTTTCCAAAGACCAATAATTTCGAAAATTTTGACTTTCAGCTAAAAGGCCCATTTTTTAAAAAAAATATTTCTAGCACTTAATTAATTTAGACACATTTAGAGATGTGATATACATGGTTATGATTTATCACTTTTTCTTAATGTGCCAATTCCTATCTTGCTCAAGATTAGAATAATGAAGTTTTTGAGCAAGAGTAAGAACATCCTTTTGAAAAGATTTTTTGTAATGCAACCCACACAAGACAAGTAGCTAGATACTTCAATTGTAAATACTTGTTATCGTGATAGCATTGGCTATTAATATGAAATAATCATCCTCAAGTTTGGTTTCAATTTTATACATGGTGGACTCTACTTTTTCATGATGGAGCTAAGCTTCCAAACACCTTTTGATACCTAAACTCGGTTGGGTCTATAAATGTTAGTTACAAAAGATTTAGATACCCAAATGGTCTTAGCAATAGACTTATGTGAACTAACACATCTAGCAAGCTCATTACCATTTCTAGACCTTCTAAGCAAATATTAATTATTATAAATGATAGGCTTAGGAGTGTTACCCATGAGATGATCCTTACCGATATGTCCTTTTCCCGATAATTATAGTCAGTTGAGTCTTTGCTTCCCCTTCTTGTCTTGCTATTGGCTTGCCTATTTTTTAATGACTTTTGCTTGTCATCTATCTTTTTAGGGCACATTGAGGCAATGTATCCCTTCTTGTTGCATCTAAAGCACTTGATATCCTTCATGTGTATTGCATTGTGCTTTATCTTGATGCTCTTCTCCTTTTTCTTGGAGATGAAGCTAATTCCTTTCTTGTTATTTAACTTTCTTTGATTGCTCAAGAGTTTGATGAGAGTGGTATTTCTTTGTAGCATTTTCCCAAGTCATTATTCAACTTGGTGAGTTGATCCTTGAACTCTTTATTTTTCTCTATAAGATTAGTCTCAATAAGTATAGAGAAAGCAAAAGCATTTAATTCTGAGCAACAAGGCATATCAAACAAATCGGTGGATATGCGAACCTTAGATGAGATATAAGGGCCAGGAATTATGCTAAACATATCATCTAATAAATTACATACATATATGTGGGACTCATCACTATACGATATGAGTATTCGTATCGTACACTCCAATGCAACATTCTTATATATTGTGTGCAATAATTTTAATCACCATATGCAACAAAAATATGTAATACAAAAATCGATGTTGCATACACAAAATAAAAATATTGCAAGAAAAACAAAGACAAAAAAATATAAATATTATAAATATAGCCAAAAAATATTGCACTTGAGCATCCGGAGCTAGCGCCTGGACATCCAATCTGGACGCTAGCATCCCCAACAAATTATCCATAGGGTTGGAAAAGACAACCATTTCCAAAAATTCGAAAATTTCTGCATTCATCAGTCGGCACCAACATCCTGAAGGCCAGAAGCCCGCTGGGGACCAAACAGTATCGAGAACCACCGGTGAGCCATGAACACGAGTGTAGTCCCTGACAAAATGGAATACACCAAAAAGGAAAGAAACGACAAGAACAAAGAATGGAATTGATCACAGTGGGATTCGAACCCACCATTTTTAGATTCGAATCGCGATATCCACTGGCCTATGTGATCCTTTATCGTTCACGTGAATTATAATTTTGATAAGGAACAGCACGAATATTTGTTTCAAGAGACAAAAGATATATCAATAGTCTGCGTAATTTTGCCAGATACAATCATCTTTATTTGACAAACTGAAACAAAATGGATTTGGTATGTAGAATATCCACTCTAATTATAGTAGAGTGCACTATGGGACTGAGAGGCAGGCAGCAAAATGCTACGCCTCGGAAATCATGACATAGTTCAATTCATGGTTCGACTAGTCTCTAGAAAATTGGAAACGGTTTAAAAAGGCTTTGGTTTCTGGCTTCCAGCTATTTGAAATATGTTGACTTCTTAATTTTAGTTTTTCTAGTTTTTTTCTTTTGTATTGTCTATGGTGATATAGTGGTGTTTTTTATTTTTTCCTTTCTTTTTAATTGAATGATTTAGAAAAAAGTTAATAGATGTTACAGTGTAATTTTAGTCAGAAGCTGGCAGCCTCTTGGAGTGGTCCTTCTCAAGGTGATAAGAAGAACAAAAAAAGCATAACTGATACATTTTAGATGCCTAGCTAGTACGAGTGTTGTTCTATGTATCTAACCGATCCACACACTGGCAACACCACCCAGTCTATCGCCCTGTTCTGGATGCTCTTTTGACACATGCTACATCCTTGCAGATTTCCATAAATCAAGCAAGTTCCACTGTGATTTTGTATGAAACAATGGCAGTCACTCAAAATTAGTCAGAACTCCAGTCATTTCAGGTACAGGAACTCCAGCAGCCAGCAATATGGCACGCTAGTAAAGTCGAATCTACGTAAGGAACAGCAGAATTCTCCGAGAACATTTCAGGTCAACAGCGCAGCCCAAGCCCGGAAGGCTGAAGTTGAAACCTGCGAAACAGATGTTGGCGCGGATGGATTTGACATGGCCCGGTGACCTTCACGGTTGCTGCGGCGGATCACGGGCCGCATAAGCAGTGGCGATAAATGCAGCTTCCCTGTTTCCTTCTCTCTATTTTTCTCGTGTTTTTGTCGACGTGACAAAGATCCAGAGTATTCTCTCTGCCTCCCTCATATTCCCCTGATGCTCTGGATCTCTACCACGTCGACGAAAACATGAAGAGGACATGGAGAAAGGAAAAGAAAAGCTGTGTTCGTGGTGATCGAACCCTGTGAATAAAGGAGATAGAAAGATAGGATACCCAACAACGGCAAAAGCTGAGCCGAGCTAACCGTAGCGCGGCGCCGATCGATCGATGGGCAACAGGGAAGGCCACTGGTCTCGCGGTTGGCGGAGCCGCGACCCGATGCTCGTCCGTCGGCACACGGCGGGCAGGCAAGGCAGATAAGCGGCCCGCGTGGTGTTTTCAGAGGGAACGGGCCGCTGCGGTTCGGACGACGGGACACCGGATACGTGCCGAGCGAGGCGCGGAGGCCGAGCGTGGCGTTTCTCACTTTCTCGGCGCGCACCGGCGGGGAGCAGTGACCGTGAGCGTGCTGCGGTGGTAGGTAGGGCCGGCCGTGGCCACTAGCCGATGCCCGACGCCAAGCGGCACCGCCCAGCGGTGGCGAGGCTTGCGGCTGAGGGCCGTGCTGACGGCACTGCGGTAGCAGCTTGCTGGAGACTACATGTATCAGGAAAGATGGTAAGAGATTCACCCAATATAGGGTGAGAAATTTGATGATTTGCCCAAACAGTTGATTTGTCCTATCTTTCATATGAATTGATTATTTACCACATCTTTCAATTTTTATTTGATCATTTGCCCTCTTTGCATTTATAAACCATTTCCTATTTTTATAATACTAATTTATATTGCCAAATTACCAAATTGCTCACACATCCGATTTTTCCCGTCCCGTGACGCCGAGCCGAGTCCTTCTCTGTCAAACGCAGCGCGGCGCCGGCGAAAGCGAGCACCCTCATGCGATCTTCATTCCTCTCTTTTGAAGAAGATCGCGTTGCTCGGACAATACTTTTCAGAGGGTGGATGCACGATCCTACTCGTACGGCATTTGCGGCAACTACCTGTAATCAAGAACGAAACCAAAAACAAAATGAAATCCGATAAACCAAAGATCATCGCTTAAACAACTTAAACCCAATATGTGAACAATAAAAAGGGAATGAAAGAACGTTTTTTTTTTTGAAATGTTCAGGACGTTACCAAGATGGGTAGCCATGTGCCACCGGGCAGCAGAAAGACGCACGCGACTTGTCGCGAGAGAACAGCGCCTTTGATGAACCCCAACATCCAAACACCTCCGCGAAGAACAGCTCGCAAACGGGAGCGGCCTCGGCGTCGTCGCCATGCACATTTGCCATGAAATTTATGTGGTAGCACATCAGACCACGGCATGCAATCCTTGCTTGCTGCCATGCGCAGATAGCATGCATGAACACAATACCTCGGCTCCGACGTGAAAAGATTTCAGCAGCTAAGAACACGGCACAAAGAAGCACACAAATTAAGTGAATACCTACGTACGTTGCAATCCACATCGCATGAGGGTGTTCGCTTTCGCCGGCGCCGCGCTGCGTTTGACAGAGAAGGACTCGGCTCGGCGTCACGGGATGGGGAAAATCGGATGCATAGGCAATTTGGTAATTTGACAATATAAATTAGTATTATAAAAATAGGAAATGGTTTATAAATACAAAGAGGGCAAATAATCAAATAAAAA
Organism: Dendrocalamus latiflorus; assembly: GCA_017311315.1. Taxonomy (NCBI): domain Eukaryota; kingdom Viridiplantae; phylum Streptophyta; class Magnoliopsida; order Poales; family Poaceae; genus Dendrocalamus; species Dendrocalamus latiflorus. Next base: position 7,866,046 of record CM029613.1, on the reverse strand, counting down.
TTGAAATATGGGGCAAGTAATCAATTCATATGAAAGATAGGGCAAATCAGCTGTTTGCAATAAAAAATAAGGTAAATCATCAAATTTCTCACCCTAGGGTGATGTAGCCCTGTACCGTTGCAGGTGGTGTGTACCATCAGGACGGGCCCTTGCAAACGGGAGATTTGAGCGAAAAAGTCTACCTGGGAATTCGAGAATAGAAGTGAATAACGCTGAAAAGAGCTGCCGGACAGCTAGAGGACCTAGGGTACGTCCTTTTGCTCTACGTTTTGATCTACCCTACCGATCCAACAAACTCTCCTTTACAGGGGGTAAACGAAACTGGGCCATAGATATTTTATGTCAAGTTTGTTTGAGTTACTCCAGCCAAGAATGGTGTCGTGGTGTAGTTGGTTATCACGTCAGTCTAACACACTGAAGGTCTCCGGTTCGAGTCCGGGCGACGCCATCCTTTATATTTTTTTGGCCCGGTAACAATTTGGATCACTAACTTGCACATAAGTTTCACTTGTGCCGGCGTAGGCCGGGAGGCAGTGCGGCTGGAGGACGGCGCTGAGGCCGAGTGGCCAGTGGCGGCGGTGCGGTCGACGCACCGTGCCGACGTGGTTCGGCTGGTTGGAGCACGATCGAATCGCGTTTCACGTGGGGTTTTGTTAGCTTGTGTAATGAATCATTGTTCACTTGGCCGAATGAGCTACTCGCTCAGCCGAACAGCGATTTGCACGGCAAAACCTAGCGAACCCACTCCTTCTCAACCGAGCAGATCTCTTCCTGTATTTTGTCAATGTTATCTTAGCCATATCTGATTCACTTCCATTCTATCGTGTAGATTTACATGCAGCTTCCGAGGGAACGTTCGGGTAGTTGTGCATTCCAGATCTTTCGTGTAGCGAATCCACCAAACGTGCTCAAGGCAAGTACCTCGTGGCTGTTAACCTCTTCGTTCCACCTACCATGTTCTCCATGAATAATTGTCACCACTGTCATTGGTACAATTATCATATTACCAATGCTTGCATGGTTATAGACTTTTAATATTGTATCCGTACCATGATGTTCTAAGTTATCTTGTTTTACATGCTATTAGGTTTATTAGAATACTCCGTTAATAATATTCTAGAATTCATGCTTTTAATTAATGTTTTAGAATTTATGCTACAATCATTAATGGGGGTAGCATACGAACATGTTCTAAATCTAGGGTTAAACCACTAGCAATGTTTAAACGTTAGGGCTGCTATGTTTATTTTGCCTGTTATTATGATCCATTACTTGTATGATTTCATATGTATGTATGTATGTATGTATGTATGTATGTATGTATGTATGTATGTATGTATGTATGTATGTATGTATGTATGTATGTATGTATGTATGTATGTATGTATGTATGTATGTGTGTGTGTGTGTGTGTATAATACCTGTTAATTTGACTATTAATCACTTATCACGTAATGAAACTTGGATGGTTGACAACCCTTGTGTGAACTCTGTTATAGTACCTCTTTTAGAATAATTCCTAGATCACTATCACCATATTATCGTTTCACATCGCCCTCATATAAGGAATTATGTTTTTCCATTACCAACCTTAGCAAATACTTTCATTTATTATAACCTTATCTTAGCCTTCCTTTAATTTCCTTAAATTCTTATCATATAATCTGCTAATAATATAACAATCACCTGGCCTAGGGTTACCTACATATAGGGGAGATTTCCACCCACCTAATAACATACAGTGGGCCGTACACTTTCATTACTCAGGATATTATACCTCATCTGCGGTTATACAGTCGAGGATAGTGACGTGCCTGGCTACTCTCGTATAATCGGGTATGTGGAAAGTAATCGACAGTGCCATTGTCATAACTCGCTAAATAACAATTATCTTTAATTTTACTATTTCTGTTGCCTCTATCACTGATCCTTATTAGTGTTTCTGGTAACCTAGTCACCTTGCATTAACATGTGTCAATTAGTTGTTAGAATTACTTATCCTTTACTCACCTTGCTTACGACCGTTGTTGGGTACTTACTGAGATTCCCAAATCTCACGTTTGCTCTTTCCATTCTCAGGTAAAAGGCTAGTGGAGTGATTGCAACATACATGGGTGGGAGCACTCGAGTTTTCGGCACCTTGGCTTGCCACTATTTATGTTATCTTATTTACTCTATTTGGTTGGAGGTGGACCGATCCCATGTTTCAAACATTATTTACATCTTCCGCTGGTTTTTCTAATAAAGTGCTAATAAAGTTTTAACTTCTTATTATTTATGTTGTTTCTTTACTGTCGTAGGGGTGGCCCCCACCTAAGTCCAGCAGGCCTGTTAGGAGGTTATAAGAACCAGAATAACGTGTGTAATGACATAAATGCCCCTGATGGGGAGGTACGGATGTAAGGGCATAACTGTAAAAGCATACCCCATGTGAATATATATATCAGGATGAGGGGGAGGATGCGGCAGAACACTCCCACCTCTCCACTACCATCTCTCTCTGTTTGGTCTGTAACCACAACAGTTGGCGCCGTCCGTGGGGAGGACGAGGACAAGCCCGAAGACCGAAGAAGAAGGATGGCACCGAAAAAAGCTTCATCAGCGGCGGCGAAGGGAAGGAAGACGGCTGGGTCGGAGCGGCGCGTGAATACCAAGGCTTCGGCATCGGCCGCCGAAGGAGCTGGCGGCAGCGCAGGCACCGTGGTCGCGGACGTCGACGCTGGCACCACAGCGACCGACCCCGCCAGCGCCGCTACAACGACACCCAACCCCGTCGCTGGCACTGCAACGACAGCCCCCGCCACCCTCGCCGGCAGCGCGGATCAGGCGGCCGGGGGTAGCCGTAATGAAGCATCCGGCGGATCTGGAGATCGTGAAGCGATGGTCCCTGCACCGACCCGTCCGCTGGGTGTTTCGGCGGCCCCGATAGTGCCTGCGGTGGAAAGCGCCATACTAGCAGCCCTCAACGCGTTCCAGCGGGAGCTAGGGGACCTTCGCGGAGCCGTCCGCGATATGCAAGAGGCTCGGAGCCAGCAGGCCGCGCCAGTAATCGCGCCCGAGCCCACGCCGGAGAGGGCGGACAGTCGCGAAGCCCCCACGTCTAGCCGTGCGCCGCCGCAACGCGTAGATCCGGAGTCCCCGCTTTCGGCAGGGCTGCAGCAGGCGGCATGGCCTGAAGACTTCAAGTTTCCTAGCGCCATCGACCCGTACAAGGGCGACACGGACCCCCGCGAGTTCGTGCGCGTGTACGAAACCGCGGTCGAGGCCGCGGGCGGAGACGACACCACGAAGGTGAAGGGACTCCCCCTCGCGCTGCAAGGAGTGGCGCTCTCTTAGTTCCTTACCATAGAGCCGGGCTCCATCTACGCGTGGGAGCAGCTCCGCGACCGTCTTCACAACAGCTTCCAAGGAAACTGCGTCGAGCGAGTCGACGCAGACCAACTCTTCGCTGTGAAGCAAAGACCCTCGGAGAAGCTCCGGGACTACCTCAAGCGCTTCGCCAGGATTCGATGCCAAGTAAGAGACGTTAATGAAACCACCGTCGTTAATGCAGCCATACAGGGCCTTCGTCCGGGCCCGATGGCCGAGTACAACGCGCGGAGGCCAATCAAGACAGTCGCCAAGCTCTTCGACAAAATGGACGAGTACGCGCGGGCGGAGGAGGATGCGCGAAGACGCAGCATTACCGCCCTCGACCTCGCCCATGGAAAGCGCCCCCGCGCGAAGTAGGGGCGGGTGGTCCCTCCTCGAAGCAGGGCCGCGACCGAGAGCCCCGGGGAGGCCCTCCCCGAGGCAGCGACACCGGAGTACGGGAAGGCTCCTCAAGGAGCAGGCATAAACCTCGGCGCCGCCAGCGCAGGTCACATGCGGCCCATCATGTCCTCGACACCGAGAGCGCCCGCCAAGGACCCGACCCCTCCTCATGAAGGGGGGACCGGGGATCGGAAGGCGGACTTGATTGCGGCGGCCAACCCGACGCAGAACAAGAGCTCCTACACTATGGCAAGTGGTGCGAGGTACACGGCTACGGTGATCATTACACAAGGGCATGCACCGCAGTTATGGAGCTGCGGAGGGTGACGGCCGGGTCTCGAGCTCTGCCTCCTCGGCCCCCTGCCGGAGCCCACGTGGAGCACCCAAGCGGTAGCCCCATACGAGCCGCCGCAACGGAGGGCGCGCAGCATCGCACCGTTAGCGTCATCACCGGAGGCTCCTCCTCAAGGGCCCCCGGGGGGCAGCCGCAATTATGGATGCCGCCCCGCAACATCACCTTCGACGTGAACGACGCCAGCGGTCTGGAGTACCCTCACCAAGACCCTCTAGTCATCTAGGCCCACATAGCACGCTGCGACGTCAGGCGCATCCTTGTCGACGGGGGAAGCTCCGCGAATATCTTGTTCGCCGAAGCCCTCGATCGTATGGGGATCCCCCGAAGCCGGCTAGAGCAGCCAGGAGCTCCACTTCAAGGCTTCGGGGGTCAACCACTGCAGGCCTTGGGGCACGTGTCCCTTCCGGTCACGTTCCGTCAGGAGGGCAACAAGGGTAACATCCGGACCGAGCAGGTCACCTTCGACGTCGTAGATATCCCACATCCCTACAACGCCATACTGGGCCGGCCCGCCATCAACTCTTTCGAGGCGATCCCGCACTGCGCGTTTTTGTGTATGAAGCTCCCGGGTCCAGAGGGTGTTATCACCGTCTTCGGCGATTAGGACCTGGCCAGACGTGCCGAGGTCGGCAGCCGCGTTCCGCATCGCCCGGTGCACGCCCTCTCCGGCACGCTCGGCGATGGCCCCTCCGCCCCTGGGTGGACGCCCAAGCCTCGGCCCGAGGGCGGAGTCAAGAAGGTGCCGCTCCAGGCGGAGGGGCAGTTTGTGTCCATCGGCGAGGGGCTCCCACCGGGGGTCGAACGGGATCTGCTCCGAGTGCTTCAGAACAACGTTGACATTTTCGCATGGTCCCCGGAGGACATCAAGGGCGTAGACCGAGCAGTAATCGAGCATTGCTTGGCAGTCCGCCCCGACGCCAAGCCGGTCAAGCAAAGGCTTCGGCGTATGTCGATGGATCGGCAGCAGGCGGCCAAGATGGAGGTGGCGAAGCTTCTTCGCGCCGGGGTCATCCGCGAGGTCCACCATCCAGAGTGGCTCGCTAACCCGGTACTAGTCAAAAAGGCCAGCAGGGCCTGGCGTATGTGCATCGACTTCACGGCACTCAACAAGGCGTGCCCAAAGGACAATTACCCCTTGCCGCGCATCGACCAGCTGGTCGACGCCACCGCGGGGTGCGAACTCATGAGTTTCCTGGACGCCTATTCCGGCTACCACCAGGTGTACATGGCCGAAGACGACGAGGAGAAGACCAGTTTCATCACACCTCTTGGGACGTTCTGCTTCGTCAGAATGCCCTTTGGCTTGAAGAACGCAGGCACTACCTTTACCCGTCTCGTCGCTATTGCCCTGGCCGCCCAGCTCGGGAGGAACGTCGAAGCTTACGTCGATGACGTGGTGGTCAAAACCCGGCAGCTTGCTCTGCATGGCCGGGACCTCCAGGAGACCTTCGACAACCTCCGGAAGGCGGGCATCAAGCTCAACCCCGACAAATGTGTCTTCGGGGTGCAGGCGGGCAAACTCCTAGGTTTCCTCGTGTCCGGACGGGGCATCCAGGTGAACCCCGACAAAGTAGACGCCATCCTGGGTATGGAGCCACCCAAGACAACGAGGGAGGTCCAGAGGCTAGCGGGCCGCATGGCAGCATTAAGCCGCTTCCTATCCAGGGCGGCGGAGCGGGGCCTGCCATTTTTCAAGACACTCCGCGGGTGCGACGGATTTCGTTGGGACGGGGATTGCGCGAAGGCCTTCAACGAGCTCAAGGAGCACCTGGCAAGCCTCCCCACTCTGGTCGCCCCAGCACCAGAGGCTCCCCTCCTGCTATATCTGGCCGCGTCCGCCACCGCGGTCAGCGCCGTCCTCGTCTTAGAGGAAGGCGCCATGCAGCGGCCCGTATACTTTGTCTCTGAAGCCCTCCAAGGCGCCAAGACAAGGTACACGGAGCTTGAGAAGCTCGCCTACGTGCTGGTCATGGCCTCCAGGAAACTTCGGCATTACTTTCTGGCCCACCCGATCACAGTGCCTTCTTCATTCCCCCTGGCAGAGATGTTACACAACAAGGAGTCCACAGGGCGCATCGGCAAATGGGCCGCCGAGCTCGCCCCCTTCTCCTTGACGTATGCTTCACGAACGGCAATCAAATCCCAAGTCCTGGCGGATTTTCTCGCCAAATGGACCCCGTCGGCCCAACCAGTCCAGACGCACGACGACCCCGTCCGGACGCTTACCATTGACGGAGCTTACGGCGTCGCGGGCGCGGGCGTAGGTGCGGTGATCGTCACGCCCGAAGGACAGGGTTTGCTATACTCGGCGCGCCTCGCTTTCCCCGCCACCAACAACACAGCTGAGTACGAGGCGCTGCTCTTTGGCCTGGCGAAGCTCAAAGCAGTCGGCGCGAGACGGGTGCTAGTACGCACCGACTCGCGCTTGGTGGCTGGTCATGTGGATAAGTCATATCAAGCCAAGGACCCTGAGTTGGCCAAGTACCTCGCGGCTGTGAGGGCAAGGGAAAGGCACTTTTTGGGCATCACCGTCAAGGCCATCCCCCGCGCGGAGAACGAGCAGGCCGACGCCGTCGCTAAGGCGGCCAGCCAGCAACTGCCCCCCCCGGATGGGGCGTTTTATGAGATATTAGTGCAGGCGGCCATCGCGCAGGATAACCGGGACGCGGCACTCGTCCACCACATTGACCGGCCGGGTGATTGGCGAGAGCCCATCTTCAATTTCTTGCAAGGCATCGCCGAGCCGGAGGACCCCGCCGAGCTTCGGCGCTTGCAGCACCGCGCAAGATCCTTCCAGGTGTTCGAAGGGATACTCTACAAGAGAGGGGTTTGCGCACCGCTCTTGCGTTGCCTCTCGACTAAGGGGGGAAAGGAGCTCCTTGTGGAGATCCACACGGGCGCGTGCGGATCCCACCTGGCGCCGAGGTCATTAGTTGGCAAGACGTTCAGGCAAGGCTTCTACTAGCCAACTGCCATCACCGACGCCCTGGACCTCGTCCGTCGGTGCCAAGGATGCCAGTGGATGGCGCGCATCATCCGTAGGCCCCCGACGAGCCTCAACCCTATTCCTCCGGTGTGGCCACTGGCACGCTGGGGCGTCGACATAGTAGGACCGCTTGCCCGAGCTCCAGGGGGCCTCCGGTTCGTGGTGGTTGCGCTGGAGTATTTCTCCAGATGGTCGGAAGCGGTCGCCCTGGCTAAAGTAACTTCTGCGGCCATACAGCGCTTCCTCTGGCAAAACATCATATGTCGCTTCAGCGTGCCCCGGGAGCTCACGGTTGATAATGGCCTGCAGTTCGACGCCACCCTATTCAAAGACTATTGTGACAGCATGGGCATCACCCTCCGATTCGCCTCGGTAGGGCATCCCCAGTCCAATGGGGCGGTCGAACGGGCGAATGGCGCCATCTCCGCTGCCATCAAAAAGCGCCTGGTCGGGTTGCTGAAGGGCAAGTGGCCGAGCGAGCTTCACAGCGTTCTTTGGTCGCTTCGCACAACGGTAACGCGCCCGACGGGATTCACGCCGTTCAAGCTCCTTTTCGGCGACGAAGCAGTGACGCCCGAGGAAATCAAGGCCGGCTCACGGAGGGTCCTCGTCCAAGCACCCGAAGAGGAGCGCCGTGTGTCCTTGGACCTCCTCGACGGGCTACGGGCAGATGCAACCCATCATGTCGAGAAGTATGCGCGGCAGACAATGCGTACTCGGGACCGCTCTATATTCCCGCGGGGATTCAAGCCTGGGGATCTCGTTCTCAGAGTGGCGCTTCAGGCGGAGACCGCTGGCAAGCTGGAGTCCAAGTGGGAAGGCCCGTACATTGTGATGGAGGCATTGCCAAAGGGGGCGTACCGCCTCGCCACGCTCGAAGGGCAAACCCTCCGACACACATTAAATGCGGACAGGTTGCGGCGATACTACGCCTAGAAGTAGGACAACAAGCGTAGAGCCACCAGCCCTTTGTTATACGATGCTCGCCCGCGCAAACGGGAGTTCAATAAAGGTTGCTGTTCCCGGAGCATTCCCTGTCCGCGCTGAGCAGAACAAAGTCTACGGACTTTAAATAAGACGTAGCGTTGAGGTCTGCCTCCGCATGCGCGAGTCTCCAGACTATAAAGGAAGACGTAGCGTCGAGGTCCGCCTCCGCACGCACCAGTCTGCGGACTTTAAATAAGACGTAGCGTCGAGGTCCGCCTCCGCACGCACCAGTCTGCGGACTTTAAATAAGACGTAGCGTCGAGGTCCGCCTCTGCACGCACCAGTCTACGGACTTTAAATAAGACTCAACGGGGGGACGCCCTTGCGCGCACCAGTCTACGGACTCTAAATAAGACGTAGCGTCGAGGTCCGCCTCCGCACGCGCGAGTCTCCGGACTATAAAGTAAGTCGTAGCGTCGAGGTTCGCCTCCGCACGCACCAGTCTACGGACTCTAAATAAGACGTAGCGTCGAGGTCCGCCTCCGCACGCACGAGTCTCCGGACTATAAAGAAAAGCGTAGCGTCGAGGTTCGTCTCCACTCGCACCAGTCTGCGGAGTATAAATAAGACGCGGGTGCCCTCCCTGCGAGCTTTGCAGAATATAAACAAGATGCGGAGGTCTTCCCTTCGCGTTCGGCGGCAGGTAACACCAAGAAAGGTACTACTTGGTTTCGTTATAAAAGCAAAGGGGCTACATGGCTACAAGCATACGAACCAGTACATCATCCCCTCGCCCTACCCGACCAACCGCTCAGCCTTGGCGCGGTGCGGACGAACCCGTGCCATCGTCGCCGTGACGCTGAAGGACTCCTTCGAGCCAGTGGAGGAGGTCCCCCTCCCCATGCAGCGTCTGCTGCACGGCGACCCTCGCTGCATCTTCCCCGAAGCGGCCCCAGATCCGTTGATGGAAGTTTTGCAGGCTAGACCCGATGGAGCGAATGGCGTCCGCCATAACTTCTGGACGGCCGGGAGGATCCAGTTGAGGATTTGCCAGCTCATGGGCGTGTCTGCACCCACGAGTGTGAAGCAGGGCGAGGGCGAAGCACGCACCAAGATAGCCGCAGTGCTCGCCAAACGTTCTGGCGCCACGAAGAGCAACCCCAACCCCCTCCTCGATCAACCCGAGCATCTCCGACAGGGCCTCCGGCCCGTGCGCAGGGTCCGGCACTTTGACGCACAGATCTCGGAGGGCCTGGTTCAGAGACTCCATGGCCCGCCACGCCGACGTGGACGCATTTTCCAAGATGAGACTATTCCCTGCAGCAGACTCCGCCAGCTGGGCGTTCTCCCCTTCTAGGGCGGCGATCTGCTGCAGAAAGGCGGCGCGCTCCTCAGCCGCGGCGCACTTGGCCTCCGTGACCTCGAGTTGTGCGGCCGCCATGGCGCCCCCCAGCACGCGGAGTTCTTCATCCTTCGCTGCGAGAGCATCGTTTGCTTCACGTAGGCTGGCTTCCAGAGCCCTCCGCTCCCGAACGCGGGCCTCGTCAAAGGACCGGCTAAGGGTAAGCGTCTGGCAAAAACAACAAGTCAGCAGGCGCCCAGCAGTACCTTGCAAGCTGAAGCGCACATGTTTACCCTCATCTCGGAGGCCTGCAGCGCGAGCGCTAGGAGATCCCCCTCGCATGACGATAGCATCTCTCGGTCAAGGCCGTTGTCGGCACGCTCTGCGGCTGCAGCGAGGACGCGAAGTATCTCCAGGCGAGGGAGGAAGTCCAAGCGAGCGAGCCCCGGCCCCAACGCGTCAGGATTTACCGAGGCCGCGGCCGCGTCAACAGCAACGGACAACTGCGGGGCACCCTGCACAGCTCGTTGGACTTCGCGCATACCTCCGCTGCTCGATCCTTCGCCATGTCCGGGAGACCTCGTCTCACCTGATGTTGGCAGAACGAGCGAGCAGATCGGAGAGAGTTTCGCGAAGTCACGAGAGGAAAGGGATTCACGCCTACCCCCTGCGCCTCTCGTCGCGGTAGGAAGTGGCGCCGTTCCGACGGCCAAGCGGGAGGCGGGCGTCTCGGTGGTCGGCGAGGAGGTCTTCTCCGCCGCGCCAGACGCCGTAATCCCGCGACAAGGCCCCGCAACGGCGTATCGACCCCTCGCTGGCGGCGGGGACTACGTCCGAGGGCGTTTCGCCGGCGGCGGCACAAGTGATTCTTCTGGGGCAACACCAGCTACGGTTCCCGTCGCCCCCACGGTTTCCTCTGTAGGGGGTGCGCCCTCGCCGCCCGCCGCGGTTGGTAGCGCACCATCAACCGTGTTTTTTTCGCCGGGAACAGTGCTCCCCCCGGGTTGGCGAGTTCCAGCTCACCGATGGCCGCAAGCACGGGTTTGTTGACGTCGGCGGAGGGTGCCAGGGGATTCGAGGCGGCGCGTTCCTCCGAAGCAGTGTGGCCGGGCCCACCGCCGGTTGCACGCCCCGTCCCAGCTGTGCTAGTCGCCGAGAGGCCTGCGGGGTCGCATACAGCAGATGGGGAACGGGCCCGGCGTCGCGAGGATAACACCCTTGCAGGGCTATCACCGTCCTGAGTACCTGGAGTCCCGGCGGGAAGCTCCTCCGGCACCAAGCGTTCGGGCACAGTAATGCCTAGAGCCTCGCATGTGCGGTTTACCCGCCCTTGCTTAGCCGCCTTGACTGCGGCCTCGCGAGCCTGGTGCTCCTTAAGTGTGTACGGGCCGAGGAGCGCCGCAACCGCGCGCTCCGCATCTTCTAGCCGAGCCACTGCGCAGGAGATCACATCAGCCAGGCGGAGACCAAACAGATACAACGGCGCGCGTAAAACATGCTGGACGACTTACAAGGAGCGGAGGGCGGAAGCAGGCGAGATACAGATGGGCTGAACCCATCCTCGCGGGGGCCGTTCTGTCCAACATACTTCCCCCGGGAGGAGAGGGGCGCCGCCCCATACATTGTGAACTCCTCGGCTAGGTCGCGCAGGCTCATTCGACGGGCGACACCAACAAGACCCTGTAGCTTTCGCGTATCGTTAGTCTCTGCCTTCAGACTCGGCGTGCTGTTAAACGAGATCGGCCCACCTCGGCATTGCATTCCGCTCTTGTCGGTCACGGTGTAGTAGAACCACTGCCGAGTCCAGCCGGACTCCCATTGCCTCGGCGAGGCTGGCACGGGGAACAACGTTGCGCACGACGCCCGGAGCACGAAGTCCACACCGCCAAAGTTGGACACCGCCCCGTCAACTTTTCGGGGTCGACAGCGTGCGTCGTGCAGGGTGGCGAATAAGCTCGCGCTGGGACGCCACCCCTCTGTCCGCATCGCCCACGTGAAGACAGCTAGGCGGAGTATTGCGTGGGGCGTCAGTTGGGCTAGCTCCAACTTGTAGGCCCGCAGGACATCGCTCACGAACAACGTGGAGGGCATTCGAAGGCCGACGTCGAAGAACGCGACAAAAACAATCGCCTCCATTGCCCGGGGCTTCGGCTCCGTCTCGTCCCGACGGGGTAGGCGAGCCCCATCGCGATCCACGATCTTCCTCTCATCCACGAGTCGCTGCAGTGTCCCTTCGGTCACACGGCTCTTCCCCAGCACACGGGAACAGCTGCCTCCTGAGTGCTCCACGGCGTCCCACCACTTGTTGGCGCGCGAGCTCCCCCGCGGCACCAGCTCGTACTCCCTGGAAGGAGGGGACACCTCGCCTTGGCTAGGCAAGGAACCGCTGCGGGGATGGTAGGTGGCGGCGTCATGGCTAGCCATCGCTCTTCGCGACCAGCGAGAAAGAAGCAGGGAAAAGAGCAACTGGCGTTACAGTTAGCACGGGCGGAAGCAAAGCCGCAAATCAAAAACAGACAAAAAGCAAGCAAGGGTGCCTCCACCTCAACACTAGCACTTTATAAAGGTCGCTCGCCTCTCATGTGGCTCGAAGCGCAGACAGATCAAATGCGCAGCGATTCGGCTACCCACGTTTTGGAAAGAAGAACCGCCGGGGCTTGGAGGGCCGTGCCCGGTAGGTGACCAAGCAGCGCACAACACCTCCACGCCTTCAACACGCGTCCAACTTCCCTGGGGAAGAGGTGAACGGCCGCGGTCACACAACCGCTCACATCCCACGACGCACCAGTCGTGAGTCGCCGCGGGTCCCACCCGCAGAATGGCAGACGGCACGACACGACAGTCTGACTTCTGCCAGGCCAGGCGTCGGCGTGATTCCAGCTGCCATTAAAAGCGCACTACCAGACTGCAGGGTCACAACAGCTCCAACGCGCAACAATATCGGCGCCAAGCTCCAATTTTAGCGCGGAGACGGAGCGCGCGCGCGTCTACTTCGACTAGGCGCCAGCCTCCGCTGCCACCCGTTCGAAGGTAGGGGACGGAGCGTGCGCGCCTTGGCTTCGACTAGGCGCCAGCCTCCGCTGCCACCCGTTCGAAGGGTAGGGGACGGAGCGCGCGCGTCTACTTCGACTAGGCGCCAGCTTCCGCTGCCACCCGTTCGAAGGGGAGGGGACGGAGCGCGCGCGCCTTGGCTTCGACTACGCGCCAGCCTCCGCTGCCACCCGTTCGAAGGGTAGGGGACGGAGCGCGCGCGCCTTGGCTTCGACTAGGCACCAGCCCCCGCTGCTACCCGTTCGAAGGGTAGGGAACGGAGCGCGCGCGCCTACTTCGACTAGGCGCCAGCTTCCGCTGCCACCCGTTCGAAGGGTAGGGGACAAAGCGCGCGCGTCTACTTCGACTAGACGCCAGCCTCCGCTGCCACCCGTTCGAAGGGTAGGGGACGGAGCGCGCGCGCCTCGGCTTCAACTAAGCGCCAGCCTCCGCTGCCACCCGTTCGAAGGGTAGGGGACGGAGCGCGCGCGCCTTGGCTTCGACTAGGCGCCAGCTTCCGCTGCCACCCGTTCGAAGGGTAGGGGATGGAGCGCGCGCATCTACTTCGACTAGGCGCCAGCCTCCGCTGCCACCCGTTCGAAGGGTAGGGGACGGAGCGCGCGCGCCTTGGCTTCGATTAGGCGCCAGCCTCCGCTGCCACCCGTTCGAAGGGTGGGGGGACGGAGCGCGCGCGCGTCTACTTCGACTAGGCGCCAGCCTCCGCTACCACCCGTGCGAAGGGTAGGGGACGGAGCGCGCGCGTGTCTGCTTCACAAGCTCGGAGGAATTCACAGGCCGCAGGGGACGGAGGGGGCCAAAGGACTCGGCAACATGGCTTCGGCCCTGTGAAGCCCTTCACCATGATAGGCTCCTGTCGTAGGGGTGGCCCCCACCTAAGCCCAGCAGGCCTGTTAGGAGGTTATAAGAACCAGAATAACGTGTGTAATGCCATAAATGCCCTGATGGGGAGGTACGGATGTAAGGGCATAACTGTAAAAGCATACCCCATGTGAATATATATATATCAGGATGAGGGGGAGGATGAGGCAGAACACTCCCACCTCTCCACTACCATCTCTCTCTCTGTTTGGTCTGTAACCACAACATTTACTTATTCTTTATTTTGGCGATGACTTTCCATAGTGGTATCTCATATTGGGTATGTGAGGTGCTACACTTTTCAAGGTGGGGTTTATTAGTCGATTGCAGTACATATTGTAGTGACTTTATTTATATCGGCCAAAATCACGCATAAGTTTCTCTCTCTCTCTCTCTCTCTCTCTCTCTGTACAGCTTTCTACAAGCTGTTACTATTCATAAGCTAAAACTAAAAGCCATCAGTAAAAACCAATATGAACAGGTCCGCATCTTTTATCTACTTCTACTTTATATGTGTTTAATCGTCAACATCACAAGCATTACTTCAACAATTTACTTATATATTTGCATCTATGCTATTTGTTAGTAATAATTTTGTATGCTCTCCTACAAGCTAGCTTTTGTACCTATTCATTCTCCGTAATAAGTTTTCCTCAATTTAGGGCAATTATCTTAATAATACCTTGGGAAAAAGTGAATATACAAAGTAATGTTGCAAAAACATCTTTGTCAATTTCACAAAACAATCTCTATACATGTTATCATACGCATAACATGCACGGTATCTTCCAAAATGATGTAGTCTTTTTTAACAAACCTAATGCATGCCACATTTGGGAGTGCTTTGGTATCGTCACCGAAGTAAACCCGGGGGGGTTCCGGCCCCCGGGCGCTATCCACGTCATGCCCCCTCCCTCGGCCGGCCGACGCGTGGCGGGGCCATTTCGGTACGGCCGGGGGAGGCCATTCCCTCCGATTTTTTCAAAATTACGTAAAGGTCCTTTTTCCTCGCGAACAGGTCCCTGGAAGTTTTTTCTTTGCAAAACAATTTTGGATTGCGCCCGGCGGGTTTCCGAAATTACGTATAGGTCCTTATTTACTTACGTACAGGTCCTTGCAGGTCCTCGATTTTTTCCAAAAAAACCCTTTGCTTTTTCTGGAAATACGTATTCGTCCTTGATTTTTTTTATAGAACTCCATGCGAATCGCCGTCTCTTTTGCTTCGGCTCACACGGTAGCTGGCGTGGCGTGGCGCCACGCCTACGTGGCTAGTAGAATTAATGCCGGGAGAAGATGATGACCCCCACACAAGCCGCTTCTACAATGGTTAGTGGGAGAAATCGAAGCCCACCCACATCAAGTTGTAGCTACCTTTTGATGAGCTTTTGGTTCTCGGACTTCCTTCCCTCTCCACCTATCCTTGGCATTCTCCCACGTTTTGCCCCTCACATTGCCGTTTGTGTTGGGCCTCCTCGCATTACCAGTCATCGCTAGGGATGGCAATCAGGCGCGGCGGGTATGGGTAGTGCTCGCCCATACCCGTACCCGCGACCCCGATTTACGCCCACGGGTATACCCGCGAAGGACGACGGGCGAAAAACCTCGCCCATACCCATCGCCCGCGGGTACCCATCGCCCGTGGGTATACCCGTTTACCCGCGAGCTGAGAGTCACCATCTGAGAGTTGAACTAATGATAGATACATATAAGCAACAACTGTTGCTAGGAAATATAATAGCTATCAAAAAAGTTTATAACAATCAATAGTAATTAGAGATATAGAAAAGCTTATAACAATCAATAGTAATTAGAGATATTGCTAAGACTGCACCACCTGTCAATCTATATCGCGGGTAAATGGGTGGGGTGGGTACGAGTAGAACTTACCCATACCCGTACCCATTTACCCGACGGGTAGAGTGTTTCTCCATTTCTATACTCGTGGGTAAAGAAAATATCCCATATCCGACTCCATTAGGGTATTTACCTACGGGTAAATGGGCACAATTGCCATCCCTAGTCGTCACCACCAACCTGGCTTCACTAGCCACTTGGAAGTGCTAAGAGGAGATCGGAGAGGAGGAAACCTTTGAAGCTCTCAAGTACGCAAGGAGTTAGAAAGAGGTGGAGAAGGTCACTGTTTGTAGAGGTGATGACATATATAATTTCTTAGGGGCTTGAGAAGCTCAGTGGTGATACAATTTTTTGAAGTGGGAAGCCATGGGTGGAGGTCATCAGGGAACTTCTACACAACACACCATGCCATCGTATAGCCATCCTCACCGTCCGCCACTATCAAATGAGCATGTCACCACTGTCTTGTGTAATGTCGGACCCCAGGTTTAGCAGACCTAGATTATCTATGATTTCACCGCACTATTCTCTGGATCAATAGATAGTACTCACATATACATTACTATATACCAAAAATACATCATGTGGAAGTGTAGATAATACAGTAATAACTTACACATGGGCCGATTAGGCCGAAATCAATAAAGTGTAGCAGCGGAAACTTCACATCAGTGGGACTCTCAGGACACATCCACAGGCAGCCAATTGGCGTTTGCGACCTAGTTCTTGGCCTGTTCATCTACCAGCTCTGTTGATCCTCTTAAAACATCATAGGGCTTGATCTTCTGTTCCTTACTGACTGAATGATGGTGATTGAGCAATAGTGAGTACAACAGTACTTAGCAATCCATCATACAGAATGCAATAATCATAGATGCAAAGCTGTCAGGGGAGGCTTGATGTCCTTTTAGTTGCTAAAGGCATTATTTTGAAAGTACAATAGATAGGAAAACTCCTGAGACTTAGTAGTTTTAACTAAATCAGATTTTCTAAAGTTGCTTGAGAGAATGCAATAATAATAGTAGCGCAAGTTACATTCACCTTTTACAGTGCATGGTTACCTCCACCGAATACTAGTTTTGATTATTATTTCCATTGGAGTACATTCCCTTCAGGAAAAGCCAAAGTCAGGGTTACATCTGCCCGACAAGTTTTCATCCCACCCATAAAAGTTTTTGAAATAAAAACTAACTCGAGCAAGATTCCATGTCCGCCCCTAACCTTGGGTACGGCTGTTCAAACAATTTATACTCTACATAGACTGTATATCTTTACCCACAAGAGACAATCAACCTAATGGCTTACACGATTCCTTGGTCACACAGATCGAGAGATTGTCACGAGGCCTTTACAATACCTCGTCTCAAATCATCCTTCTATTCTCAAATCGTAACAAATGTATAATTTAAATTAAATTGGGCATTTAAAGTATTTCGATTTATTTGGTCTTTCTTTTCTTTACCGCGTATTAGAATCTGAAGACTCGACAAGGCGACAGATTCGAACAAGATCAAGACTCGGGTAAAAACGACGACTAGGAAGTTGAGATTGCTGACTGAGTAGCATTTTAACCTAGATCAATCAAGGCCGTGGTACACTAAGTAAGGCAAGTCATCACTTTGATCATATTGATCCTATATTTTATGCAAAAATTATGTTCCTTTAAACTATCAACTTGCATGCCTAATTTATTATGCAAATGTATGTCAAAACTTAATGTAGCTACATGCCTACTTGATGTCGTATTAAAAGTTAATATGCTATTCCTTGATACTTGAATCACTTGATCCTTGTCACCATAAATATTAATGATAACCTTACTAGCTATAAGTCAAATTAAAATGCCATGCTAGTCTTGTCAAATCCAGGGCACCAGTTGCCCTGATCATCAATCTTTAAAACAGGAAGAACCTGATTTGGGACAGTCACGGGATGTACATGGCTGAGTAATTTGCTACAACTTATTTTATGCTTCTCAAAACCTGCTATACCTGTCTGGGCGGGTGGTAAGAGTGGCAAGTGCAGAAGTAGCATGAGAATAGGTGGTTGTGGATTGAACCGCCCGGATGCAGTAAGGACTTAATCATGTATGACCTCTCCATGTAAAACAGTACAACCACAAGTCCGCAAATTGCAACTTGGCTAAGTAAATCTATCAAACCCCCGAAACTCATCTCACCGATAGGGGAAAGGAGTGGAATACTGCAATGGCAAGGGAAGGCCTAAAGGGACACCAAGAGGAGGGTGAAGTTTCCAGCCGTGTTAGCGTTGTGGAGAGTGGAGTGTGAATGTGCTAGTTTCCGCAGATACATCCCGTGCAAAGTGTGGGACCCATCGCAAGTGGGAGCAGCCCACAGGGTGAGATGACAAAATGGGCCAGATATTTTGAAAAGTTACTGTAATGGTCTACTCAATCGTATGACTAAGGAATCATGTGGAGCAACGAGCGGATCGTCTCTTGTGGATAAAGTGTACAATCTCTGTAGAGTATAAACTATTCAAATAGACATGCCCACGGTAAGGGCGGACATGGGATCTTCCTCGAGTTAGTTCTATTTCAAAAACCTTTGTGGGTGGGACAAAAACCTATCAGAGGGATATACTCTGATTTTGAATTTCTCCTGGAGAGATATACTCCAGCGTTGTTGATAAGATGGAAGTAAGCTAATGATCAAAAGCTATCATAGGTGGATGGAATCATGTAATCGGTGGATGGAACCTACACCACTATAAATATTGCACAATTATAAACTTTTTAAAGCATATTTGTAAAATGCTAAGTCATAGGAATTCTAATTAAGATTATTGCAAATATCGCAAAGAAAATAAAAGAACCTCAAGCCTCATATGACAGCCTTGCACCTACTATTATTGCACCCTGTGTGGTGGCTTGTTGAGTACCATTGTACTCACTCTTGCTTAATTACCATCATTCAGTCAGAAAGAAAATAAAGTCAAGCCCTACGATGCTTGAAAAAGGGTCGACATAGCTGGAGGACGATGAGGCCATGGACTAGGTCGCAAACCCCAGTTGGCTGCCTGTGGGCCAGTCCTGAGGGTCCCACCTGTGTGTAGTTTCCGCTGTTGCATTTTATCGTTTTCAGCCTAGTCAGCCCATGAGTAAGTATTACTGTATTATTTACAATTCTGCATGATATGTTTTTTATATACAGTAATGTATCTGTGAGCACTATCTACTGATCTAGGGAATAGTGCGTTGGAATCACAGAGAATCTGGGATTGCTAACCCGAGGTCCGACAGGCACCAAGGCTGTCACCAAGTTCACCTCCTCTTATATTAGGCCTCTCTCTCTCAACCTCCCTCCCTCCCTCCCTCTCTGTGTTCTTGCCTCTTCACTCCCGTGTCAGGGATCGGGGCTCTTAGTTTGTAATTGGTGCTGGTTATGAACAACGAATGGTACTACGCATGTTTCCAATCTATTACCATATCAAGATTGCTGCAATTTGATTGTATCATCTGCAATATCGTAATTCTCAGTATGGATCTTTGTATGAGAAACAAAATTAAAGAAGGAATGAGAATTTGATGATTTGCTCCATCTTTGTTTGCAAACAGGCCATTTGCCCCTCAGTTGATATCAATTGATTATTTGCCTCATCTTTTAATTTTCAGTTGATCATTTGCTCTCTTTGTATTTCCAATCTATTTTCTATTTTTATAATGCTAAACTACCATAGAAAATGACCAAATTGCCCCGGTGGAATTCACCTCCCATTCCCTTCTTTTCTCTGTCAGTATTGTTTCTCATCATCCTCATACTCAAAACATTTCAACTTGCTTTTGGACTAATAATCTCCATCGGTCCCATTAAGGCATATTGACCTTTTTGAATACTGCTTTCTAAGTGCTGAAACATCTCTTTCCAGTGGCGGAACCAGGATTTGGCTACGCCCCGGGCTGAACTCTAACAATCTAAAACTAACGCCAATTTGTACCCATACCACAATTGTGGTTCCCTGACTCCGTTGATATTATTGAAAGGGCTGATGTTACAAATAATACAAATACATCCCCTAATTTCTCTTATGAATAATCATAACTCAAGTTGCAAAAACAGGGTAAACAAAGTCGTTAACTTGGGTATAAGCACCAATGGTTTTCATATATCCAGAATAGATGTTAACCAGAAAGTCTATGTATGTAACTAAGACAAGCTATATTTTAATAACATGAGCAATAGAAAGATCAAGATAATGGCATTGTGCAATCCAACAATTAAGCATATGAAGTGAATTAGAGTTCACTTAACTGTGAGCAATAAGGTTCTAAGTAAAATAGAAGTACATAAGATTGAATGAAGTATTATTTTTTGCTGGGAACGAAGTATTACTTTTCCTTGTATACTTTCATATTCACTTGATGTTCAATATAAAATGATATGCATGTCTTAGCTATGTTTCCTTATGAGAATCTTGACATAGAATGTATATTGGCAATCATCAACATTAGAGCATGAGATGATAATCATTGAATGATGAACGAAATTATATTTTTACTTACATATCTCTAGCCAAGAATTTGTTGGCAGCAGCTACAGTAGATGTCATTAACTGTGTGCAATCCAGCTATAAGATACTTTCTGTGATTGGACTAAGATACTTTCTACTGCGAATACTGAGTGCTGAAACACCTCTTTGTGCGCTTGGACAAGAATAGTCTCTTCTCTTGTGAGGCAAACTCTCGTCTCATTTTGAGCTCAAAACATTCAACCTGTTGCTGTCTTTCTCTCTCCTCCTGTCTGAATTCTCTGCTGAATTCCCTCATCTGATCACTGAAACAATTTCCTGATTGGTTAAACTTGGATTCTCCTTGAACTACTGTGAAGGTTAATCTTCTCATTTGCTGAAGCATTCCTGTTTATTTCCTGACTTTCTGCCAGGAATGCTTGAGTAACAATCCTGACTTTCTGAAGAATTCCTGTTTATTTCCTGACTTCCCGATCGAGGCATTGTAAACGTAAATAAAGCATTCCTGGCAGTAGTAACAATCTCCTTGAACTACTGTGAAGGTTAATCTTCTCATTCCTGTTCTTTGCATTGTAGTTATTTACGTTTCCACCCTTTTGTTCTCATTCCTGATTGGACTAAGACACAAGAAAGCATTCCTGGCTTTCTGTCAGAGAAAAGAAGGGAATGGGAGGTGGATTCTACCGGGGCAATTTAGTTATTTTCTATGGTAGTTTAGTATTATAAAAATAGAAATTTGCTTGAAAATACAAAGAGAGCAAATAATCAACTAAAAATTAAAAGATAGGATAAATAATCAATTGATATTAACTATGAGGTAAATGAGCTTTACAAATAAAGATGAAGCAAACCACCAAATTTCTCAGAAGGAATCTGTGATTGCAATGGTATTAGTCGTGGATGTCTTCATCTGTGTTCGCGGCGGTGTCCTCCGGATTGACGAATTCTTCCGGCAGGCTGCCGGGAAGGTCGGAGCCGTAGACGTGTCCCATCTTCGTCCTCTTCGTCTCGAGATATTTCTGGTTCTCCTTGGTGATGGGAGATATCACCGGAACCCTCCCCACCACAGCGAGCCCGTAGCCCTTGAGCCCGACGAACTTGGCCGGGTTGTTGGTCATCAGCCGCATCGTGCGCACGCCGATGTCCCTGAGAATCTGAAAGGGGTAGCAAGATCACCATCAGAACACTGCATATGCACACATCAATGTCCCTAAGAATCTGAAATGGACAGCAAAATCAGGAGGACACATCTGAATCTGAAATGGACCATGAAAAATTCAGATGCTGCATGATTGCGAAAGGAATAGCGCGTCGTGTTCTACCTGGGCGCCGATGCCGTACTCGCGGGCGTCCACGGCCAGGCCGAGCTCGATGTTGGCCTCGACGGTGTCGTGGCCATCGTCCTGCAGGTTGTAGGCGCGGAGCTTCTGGCCGAGCCCGATGCCCCGCCCTTCGTGGCCGCGGAGGTAGACGAGGACGCCGCGGCCGGCCTTCTCGATCAGCTGCATCGCCAGGTCTAGCTGGTTGCCGCAGTCGCAGCGGGCGGAGCCGAGGATGTCTCCGGTCAGGCACTCCGAATGTACCCTCACGAGGACGTCTTCACCGTCTCCGATGTCGCCCTGCACATTTGCGATTCACGATGAAATCGCCGGAGATAATCTGAATATTAAGGCAATGGAGCCACATTTGCAGGGACGAACTATGTATTGATGTATATCCTACCCGATTGCTATTTAGACACACCAAAGAACTTGCATTTTCTACCTCAAATTGAAGCCCCAGAAGATGGAACTACAACAGAATTTCATCCTACCCGATTGCTATTTAGACACACCAAAGAACTTGCATTTTCTACCTCAAATTGAAGCCCCAGAAGATGGAACAACAACAGAATTTCATCCTACCCGATTGCTATTTAGACACACCAAAGTACTTGCATTTTCTACCTCAAATTGAAGCCCCAGAAGATGGAACAACAACAGAATTTCACTACCTTCGCAACAGCAATGTGCTCAGTTCCATCCAGCTTGGATTGGTAGCAGTAAGCTCGGAAAAGGCCCCATTTGGTGGGCAAACGAGATACAGCAATCAGTTCCACCAGCTTCTCCCTTTTCCTTCTATACCTGGATCACGGCAAAAGAACAATGTGAGATTTTCACAAAGGCCGTTCGCAACATGGGAGTTATCCTAACATGTTGTGGTGTTCTAACTAGCTTTTGGCTTAAGTTTCTGCCAGTATTTTTCTGGCTGAAATTACATTGCAGCGACTGTTAGCTTTTCTAAGAAAAAAATGAGGAAAATTGAAAAAAAAACTGTTATATCGACACGAACAATACAAAAGAATAAGGAAAAAAAGAAAGGGCAAAGAAGCCGAAAAAAGGTAAAATAAACCAAAATAAAAAACCGATGTATTCTAACTGGCTTCTAGCTTAAATAAACCGGAAGCCAAAAAAACTCAAAAGCTAAAGCCGTTTGGAGCGGGCCTTCATTGCAGTTATCTGTTCCATCTTGGAGAGTAATTTCAGTAGTACAATGTAAAGCCGAATAAAATAGGCTATAAGTTCACAAAGGCTTCACCTTAAGGTATACTAACCGGATGAGATCAGCGATTGAAACAATTGGGATATCATGCTCCAAAGCCATCAGTTTCAGCACTGGTATGCCTGCCATGGAACCATCCTTTGGGTCGATGACGGCTGAAAGGACAGATGCAGGGCGCAAACCAGCCAATGCGACAAGATCGACGGATGCCTCGGTGTGCCCAGCTCTCTTCAGGACACCTCCGTTCCGGTACTTGAGGGGGAATATATGGCCTGGCCTTCTGAGATCACTGGGCTTAGAATCAGGAGAGGCTAGAGTAAGGATGGTTTTTGCTCTGTCTGCAGCTGATACACCAGTAGATATGCCCACTCTGGCATCCTGCATTGATAGAAAAAAATTGCTTCAAGTTATTGTCACAACTAAGAACTAGAAACTTGTCTGGGTTCCAGATCATCTAGTGCTTGCCAAGGCTATTAAACAATACATTATTACCACTGTCACTGTGGAAGCGGCAGCTGAAATGTCCTCGATTTCTGTAATTGGAGACATCATAGGAATCATCAATCTTGCTAGGTCCTCTTCCTTCATGCCCACTGAGATGATCCCAGAACCATTTCTGATCATGAATGCAATTGATTCTGGGTTGGCTAGAGTGGCTGCGATGACAAGATTCCCTTCATTATCACCGTTTTCATCATCTACAGCAATAACAAACTGGAGAAGAATGAATAGTTAACTTTGTAGATAATGTCGAAATTCAGGACAGGACAAAGCTAAGCTGTCCTGAATTTTGAAGCAAATAAACATGCTACATGGAGATGTGAGTAATCGAGTATCGCAAGATTTCACTTGTTCAACCTATCATTTTGAATTAAACAAATAAACTTGCTCCATGAAAATGCACATATAAATTGGTGCATCATTGCTGATTGTTTTGATAATCTTAAGGAAATGTGTTATATGGATAACGGTAGAATTTGCCATTACAATAATGTACTCACAGTTGGAGTTTTCCCCTGGTAGACTAGGCAAGTGGGATTCACCTAGTCAAGCTACAAAATGCAGTGAATAGTGCAATACCATGCTGGACTGGGAGCTACTACTATGGTTTTGCAGGATTTTTAAAGAATCATCTAGTACACTGTGCATGTAAAAGATGGCGCTCAATATAACTATATAAGATATCCAGTTTGGCCTCAGTATCCATGTCCAGGAACTAAATGAACGTGACTATTTTACCTTCACCAAATTAGGTTCACATTGAAATGCTGAATGCAAAGATACCGAATACAGAGATGAAAAATTGAAAAGTAAAGGCGTAAGATATTGTAAGGTACTTATTTCACCTACCTTTCCTTCACGCAAAGCATTTATAGCCTCGTCAATTGAGGAGAAACCATCCGTAGGTTTGTCCGGGTCACCCTCAGCATCACTGACAAAGAAATCTCCTGTTTCTTGAGTGATTTTAGCACCAACAGTTCGAAAGGAAGCACCAGATCCATTGAGTCCTTGCAAAACAGGCCCATTATTGTTATCCTTCAAAGGATCATTTACATGCCCTGAACCACCTAGTCCATCACCAATTGCATAGCATCTTAATTTTAAGCATCCCTTTCTGATAACAGCAAATCCTATACTGTTGAGACCACCAGAGCCTTGCTGAAACCTGAACGAATATCAGAATATCTGATGGATCACGGAAAAGATATGGAATTCTATGGTCTTGGTAAATTTTTGAAGACCTTTTTTTGCAGAGACAAAGGTAGTGTGAAGAATCATTACCTTGCGTTAACAATAGCGTGCGATGACAAGTGAGAGCTCAGAAGAACGCAGTCCATTTAGTGATCCCAGTTAACCGATCCTCAGACCTTAGCTCCGAAATATGTTTATATACCTTTATCGTGTGCAGTGTCACAACACCTCTCAGCCTATCACTTGGACTTATCTGCTCATGTGGATAACAGAAGGAAAATCCAACAAGGTGGAGGCGAACTGGCCACATATTTCTGAGCTGCAAGATAGCAGCAGCCACATTTGATACATCACACACTTTAGGTGATGCCAAGATATCACCCTTGGAATGTCATTTATTGTGACATGCAAATGTACTTCGAGTCGAATATAATAGAAGTTGGACTTGATAATGACATGCAAACAAATGTCCCAATTCGCATTTTTGGATGGTTCCTCCAATTCTCCCCCAAATGACACTACAGGGCTATGTCCATAAAAAGTAGTTCAGTTACAAGATTAGCTAGTTCCCCCCTCTTTCTGATCCAACACATGATCACCATATTGCAAAAAGAAATTCTAACACCATGTTGCAGAAGGAAACTCTAACCATGCATTCTGTGTAAACAAAAATCATCTGAAGAGGAGATAGTGACTATCCCGACACACTTGAAGCATAATGTATGTTCCATCACTTTGGTAGCGTCTGCAGTTTCCACAGAAATAAAAGGTAAAAAGGGCTAGTAGGGTAAGGGGCTTGCCAATGCAGGCATAGTGGCCGTACACCGACCGGCGGGCGCGTAGCACGGCGGCGGAGAAGAACACGGCGCCCAAGGCGAACGAACTGAGCGCGAGACTAGAGGCAAGAACGCGTCCGAAGAGAGCAGCGGCACCGCGGCCGGGAGAGGCGGAAACGGAGGCCTTTCGCGCATTGGCCAAGACTAGGCCTAGGAACATATCTGTAAAATTTTGTTGAAATTTTCCAAGTCATTTGAAAGCTATTGTAATTTTCAGGTTTGATCTAGTTTTTTGTTATCTCATGTTGCGATCTGGATTTTGTCAAATCTAGTTAATGATTTGTGCAATTTCTTATTGGAATAAATTCTAGATATCCTTAGCATCACAGATGTCCAATTTGAGGTTAATTAGAGTTGATTTGTAGAAGTTATATTGATTCTCGTTCGTGTCAGTCGTGCTGTTTTCGATTGATGAATAGCGCTAGAGGTTATACCGCTCTCACCATTGCGGTTTGACCGGCCACAAGATTTATTTTTCAATTTTTGTTGCTATTTTGTTTAGGCTTGCTTCTTCGGTTCCAGTAGATATGATCTTTTATTTATATTGCTTTTCTTCTAATTTAAGTTTTAAAAAGCGGAGACAATCATTCACCCATAAAATTGCGGTGTTAGATCCTACAAGAACTGAACATTGTGAATTTTGATGTACTATATATCACGTAAAGTGATCATAGTGATGCACTATTATATCATGTGAAATGAACATAGTGATGCACTATTACACCAAGCGATTTGGAATCCACTTTGCAGGAGATGTGATCAACTTCCTCTTAAAAAAGGACATGCCGGCATGCTGATTCACTTATTCAACTCTTGAACAGTTTGAGCTTGTAATCTGCTAGTGTTCTTGCTCAGTGGTCTTTCCTTAGATTATTGAACACAATTAATTGAAATTATGTTTGATTTGAACACCTAGGAATAAGTAAGTAATTCATACAGAATATGACCATATTTACAGTAGGTTTTCCATTTTATAATACAAAGATCTTCTGCTGTTCTTTCAGAAGACGATACAGGTCTCCTACCAATCAGTTGTGTTTACCCTGTGAATTTCTTTTCATACGATAAGGCAGCATATAGAATTAGAGCGGAAATCTTCTCCCATAGATGTGGATATTGATACTGTTAGGGGATGGAACCTGAGATAATTCAGCCACTCTGGATAAACTTTTAAGGTAGGTAGAGCATAATGAGAGTATCGGATGACCTGCACCATGAAAAAAACCATGTTAAGCATGGTTGAATAAACTTCAAATAAAAGATGGAGCTTACTAACCATATCTTGTGGAGACTTTAAAAAGCACTAGATAGATCAAACCAATATATAGATGCCTAGACAATGCTTGACATTCTCATACTATCATAATCAGACACATAACAGGTTATAAATGGATAAATGGTTGATAGTCAAAATTTTTCTTTCTTGATATATGCGGAAGGACCACTTTTCTCCTACTAATCTTCCTTAGGCGATACTACATTACTACTATTTTTACTCTTCCGTTTTCGTCAATAGGCAATCACCAGTCTTATCCTCTTCACAACTGAACACAAACAGCTTAATGCATTGAGAACAACACCGTTAATAATTTTTTTAGATGTGACGTGATAAGACTTATTCTCCCACATTTCAAATTTAAATTATAAGTGAGACTAGAACTTGGATGGATAGTTTCACCTCCTTGTCCCCATTGCAACCCAAAAGAGTTCTAGACACCATTAATACTGATATTATTGTAGCAAGTGATACTAAATTAACATCATAAACATGGCATAAATTTAAATTAGACTAGCAGTAAAATGGCAACGAATATATGGGTCCTGAGAAGAATCCAAGACAAATAAAGACAAAACTCTTGTATATTGCAATATGCTTTCCATGCTAACCCTTTATATCAGCACATTGCATCCTAGCATAGTCAAAAAGCTATTTTGCGGTTGTTGGTGAGAATAAGAGTATGACACAACATAAAAACAAGAGCAAAATAAGAGGTCATTCTGCCACACCTCAGATATGCTCCAAGCCATAAACGTTATGAACACAGAGGGACTTCTCTGAACCTGCATTTGGCGCTGCAAGACTTATCCGTCCATGTTAAACTCTAGAGAGGTGAAAGAAAAGAAGACTGAAGAAATCATAGGAAAATTTACAAAGGAAATTTCTTGTAGTCTTGTAAGAGAAGCCCTCTCTGTTCCAACACCAAGCATCTCAACTCAGAGATTTGCCGGATAACGGCGAGAACGAAGTGAGTCCTCCCTTCCCATCGCATGAAAGCAAGAAGCGGCGCGGTGGGCACCAACCCTGAATCAAACAGCCACGATCCCGAGTCAATTCGGAGCACCAGACCCCCGCTCGCAATTCAGATGAGACCGAAAACACAGAGAATAAAAGGAGGGGAGGCAGGACGGCACGCACAGATGAGGTCGCCGGCGAAGGCGTACGTGGAAGGAGACGAGAGGGGAGATCAGGCAGGTCAGCAGGCGGAGCAACGCGAGGAACCTGAAGACGACGATCGAGGAGATTGAGAGAAGAATCAGTGAAAAGAAGTGACCAGTGGATGCAGTGCAATGATCGTTGTTGGTTGCAGGTGGTTAACATAGATTTTTCTCATTTGTGTACTGTTAATATATAATAAATTTTAACTTGAAAATTTATATACAGGTGAAGTAAATAACGAAGTACATTCAGAAATTTTTTAAAAAATTTTCTCAAATTTTTAGTTTAAATATACGATAAGTACACTTTAAAAATAGGTGCATACTATATGTTCCTATGAAATTATTAGCCATATTTACATGGTGAAGGATAAACTTATCCAATCTATACTCAAATGGCAATTGCCAATGGAAAATGAGAATCGCATGAACAAATAACCGATGCACTTGTATAACTTAATTAAGGAACGAATGGCTAACACATGCCAAAAATTCAATAAGATCCAAGCACCAAATCAATCAACCACCTAAAAAAGCAGGTTAAGCAGCCGAGGCTCTGATTCGGGACATTCCACTCCTTGATCACCGCCACGATCCTCCAGCGGTGGGTAGTTCAAGTCAAGCATCTCCAGCCGCTCAACGCGGGGCTCGGCCGGCGCGGGCGCCGCCTCGTCCCTGTGCTGGCGTATGTGCCCTCCCAGTGCCTGCCCCATGGGGAACTCGAGCCCGCACACGGCGCACTCGTGCGCCCGAGCCTCCGCGGGCTCGGGGCCGTGCTGCCGCTGCTGCAGCGCGTGCCGCGACTGCAGCCTCGTGTGGCCCGTCCGGTGCCCGCCGAGCGCCTGGAACGACGGGAACCGCCTGCTGCACGTACTGCACTCGAACGCGCCCTCGGCCCGCGCCCTCCTGACGCCTCCGCCCGATCCCCTGCCCGAACCCGCCGCCGCCTCGGCCCCGGCCCCGGCCCCAGCCGGAGGTGGCAGCGCCGAGTACAGCGTGAGCTGCGCGTCGGCGTGCGCCCGGAGGACGCCCTCCATCCCGCTGCCCTCGGCGGCCCGCTGCTCCCTCGTCAGCGTCGCCGCGGGAAACGTTTCTTTGACGAGCTTTGAAGTCGTCGTTCGGTGGGTGCGCGGCCGCATGTGGTTGTTTCTAGCCAGTATAGCAGCAAACGCGATCTGGTTACGGCGGTGCTCATTTGGGTTGAATAAGGCTGTGTTCCATTGGACTGAAAAGTTGTGACTTATGGTTAAAATTACACTGTAGTTAGTTGAAATTATACTATAACTGAAGGTGACTTATTTGGCATAATTAAATTTTAAAATAGAAAAAATATGTTAGTTCATCACGGACCACGCAAACGAATACCAAAAAAAAGAATAGGCAAAAAGGCTCAAAAAATTTCAAAAATTTAGAATAAGATAAAATTTATAAATAGTAAAAAATAAGTTAGAAGTGACAGCTCAAGCCGAAATGAGCAGCTTATTTTTACTGTATTTGACTTATTTTTGTACTATAGTTAATGGTAGCTTATTTAGTATAATTAAATTTAAAAAGATAAAAATAAAAATACATGTTAGTCCATCTTATATAATGCAAATAAATAGAGAAAAAAAGAAACGGCGAAAAAGCAGAGTCGTTCACGTCAACCTTTTGAGTCGGGCGTGCGAACGTACGGGCTGTAAAGGCTAGGAAAATAGGAATTTGTGAGCTGCGTGACACCATGGCGCCGTGATCCGGTTTCGCATGCGGTTGCTCGCGTGGCGCCTCCGAATAGATCGTTTCTTTGGCTGTTTTGCTTCGCGGTTTCGCACTTGCAGAGCAGAGCTCACGAAACACTCATCCTGACGTCGAAACTTTTTTAGGCTCGTGTGGTCGTGTGTGAAAAAGTGATCGATATCATAACCCAAACATTACCGGGGGACTCCCCGCCCGCTGAGGGCCTCCACGTCGGCCGCGCGTGCGCTCCGCCCGCCGTGTGGCCGAGCGAATCTCGGTACGGTCGGGAGAGGTCATTTCCTCGTATTTCCCGGAAGTTACGTAAAGGTCTTTTTTTCCCCTTGCGAACAGGTCCCTGTAAGTTTTTTTAGCCCCTCCATTTTGCAGGATAGCGCCCCGCGTTTTCCTAAATTATGTACGGGTTCTCCTTTATTTACGTACAGACCCTCGATTTTTACGAAAAAAAACCTTTAACTTTTCCGAAAATACACATACGCCCTCGATTTTTTTTTTAAACTCCTCACGAATTATCGCCTCTTTTACTTCGATACACACGGTGGCTGGCGCGGCGTGGCGCCGCACCTATGAGGCTAGTAAATATGAGAAAAGGGGGGAAACGCGAATCATACATACATACATGCGACTCTGTTTCAGCTGATTGATTCTTGTCCGTGTCAGTGTAGTCGACTCGACTCGTCGTGTCATAAAGAGTAGGTTGGTTTCATCAGGGAACTGCATATTTGGAAGTAGTGCTGTTTTGTCACGTCCAAAATTTTAGTATTAAATTTTCAAAAGTTTTCCTGCATAAAAATGGTCCCAAAATTTTTCCGAGTTTAACCGAAATTGGCCCCAAATTTTCTGAGCCCTATGCATTTTTCTTGGGCTTAAAACCGATTTTCGACCAGCTAAAAACCCCTTTTCCTCTTTTCGTGAAAACCTTCCTTTTTCGGAGCTGCAGCTCTTTGCCGCTTCCCCACTTCGCAGTGGCGGCCATACCTGAGCCCGTCTCCTCCTCCCGCTCGGACCGCCACCCACGTACCAGCGCCAAGCCGCCGCCCCTGCTCCCATCGCCCGCATCGCTGCACGCCGCTCGACACGCACGCAGCCACGCACCAGCAGCGCCCACTCCTGCCGCTTCGCCATCGGCGCATCGCCATGGCAGCCGCTTCGCTCAATTCAACGCCCACGCACCACGTCGTCCTCACCGAGTCCTCCGCCGCTCGCAGTCAAAACCGAGGGGCTGAAAAATCTTTGAACTCTACTACTGCCCCATTTCACTTCTACTGCCTTCGCCTCGAGCCCCCGCTCAATTGAGCTGAAAAGTTGTGGTTTATGACTGAAATTATACTGTAACAGCTAAACTTTCACTTTAGCTGAAGATGACTTATTTGATGTAATTAAATTTAAAAAAATTTAAAAATAGAAAAAAAATACTAGCTTATCACAGACAACTTAACGAATACGGGAAAAAAAGAACCAGCAAAAAAGTTCAGAAAAAGATAAAATTTATAAATAGTGAAAAATAAGACGAGCGGGACAGCTAACCACACCACCTCCCCTTCGTTCCCAATGCAGGTAAGCCGCGCCACAGCGCCATGCCCCAAATCCAGCAAGTCCAGAAATCGCTCGCCCTCAAAGCACTTCTTCCAAAATTGAGCCTTGGCCATCCATCTCCACTGCAATGCGACCCCATTCCCCTCTTTCTTCGGTTCCAATTTCATCCCAAGCCACCGCCGCCAAGCTCCCTGTGCTCATTGTGCTAGCACACTGCCGTTCGTCTCCACCCAAGACAAGCACACATGTCGCTTCTCCTCGATGCACTGCTGCTTGTGCTCCCCTCTGTTCGCTCACGCCGTCGCCGGAAGGTCGCTGTCGCCAGAGAAGAAGGGGCTCACGGTGCAACTATTGTCGCCAGGCCGATTCAGCCATGTCCCCACCTCGACGTCTGCATCACCAGAGTCGCCCCTGCATCATCGCGCTCTTCGTCAACTCATTTTGCCGATTCCATCGCCGGAGAGACCACCGCCGAACCCCCCTGTTCCAAGTTCGGCTGTAGTCGTCGTGCTCGCGTTTCGACCCAAGATTTTTAGGATAGATATTCAGACTTTACAGTTAGATTACTCGGATACATCGATACCAATATACCGATGCCGTAATATGCCATTTCACCAAAACATCGATATAACGATACGTGTGTATAGATATAATAAAATACAAAAATATAGAATTAATTATTTCTTATAAGGAAATAGGCAACATAAGACAAGCATAATAACATGAATTAAATAGCAAACTATAAAGATCAATGACAGTTGCATATCTTGCTTACCCGCCCTTCTGAGCTTGAAACCGAAGATGTTCCAACGGCAGTACCGCCAAACGGTGCTTCTGACTCCAGGCTGCTATTCGGTGTCACCGCTGGTCCTCGAATCGAACTCTGCTGCTCTTTAACGTTACTCACAGTTTTACCAACTGAAGCACTCGACTCGGTCGGTGGCGGGAGAGGTGATTTTGACTCGTTTTCAGGAGATCCCACAAGATTCAGCCGAAGAACTTTGGGTCTAGAGCACTTCATAACAACAATAGTACACTACAGTTCTTCCATACAACGTTTCTCCTCAGTCCTCATGCTTCAACTCCCTGAGTAACAACACCACTTGTTAAGTAAGGGGCTATGCAAATAATGGATTAAACTATCACAGGATAATGTAAAACTGAAGAAAAATGTCGCAGTTTTGTATCACATTACTTGTATAACACAACCCAGCTTGCTTGCGCTCGCTTTGATTCAGTGGCCACATCACCAGAAGGAGATCTAGAGACAACCTTAATCTTCACATTTATCTGCACATTATGGAAAGAATCATCAAAAATAGCTGGGCAAGTGGGCATGGATAGTTGAGTCAAGAAACAACTGCAGCTAGCTCACTATCCAAACGTTGCTCGGATCATAGTATCATACACATCACGAAGCTTTAGCATCATTTGGGAGCACAACTCAAGACATATCCGACTTCTGATTCAACACTGCCTTATGGCCACTCGCACAATCCCCTGCAAATAGTGGAAAGCCCCAGAACTTCCTACCTAAAAATGAAAAAAAAAAGGTACGCATTTAACGTTTCTAACCATCAGTCAACTTGACCCAACCAAAAAAACAAAGCCATGGTTAGGTGAAAATTCCTACAGTATTGGCAAACTAATGGGCAGCTCTGTAACATTTCAAGGCATTGTGTTGTCGTTGTTGAAAGGCAAAAAAAAGACACGGGAGTGTAGCAAAGCTCAAGGAGAGGCCATACCAGAGCTGTGCGGCAGGATGACTGATGACGACGAGGCGCAAGATGGTGTCGCCGTGCTGCACGACGTGTGTCACAAAGCATCAGCGCCCACACGACGGCCGTCTTGGGATCTCCCTCAGTCCCTCACCGCGGAGCGCACGGCCGCCACCACCACCGCCTCCGCTCCCTGGCCCTTCTCTGCCTTCCTCTGCGGCTGCTGGCCGGAGCGCAACATCATCTCCTTCATCTCGGAGCACCGCCGCGCCAAGAACTCCTAACTTTCGTGGCCCACGTTCCATACTGTGCTCGCGCTATCTTGGCAAGAGCACCTCCCGAGCTCACTGTTGTCCATGGCCGAGCCGTCCACTGCATTTCTTTCCCGCAGCCGCTCACGCCAGTGGTTCCTGTTGGATATTGATCTCAGGCCAAACGGCCGAGACGAGGAGACGTGGGGAAACCCACGTCCACGCGCCCTCATCGGGGTGACTTAACCGCATATGGTTACGGTCCCCCGCTGCACAGCGCTAGATATAAGAGGAGTCCCGGCTTCTCACGTCGTGTGGTTGGTTGCCGTGAGAACCAAAGCTCCGTACAAAAACCCTAAGGCTACCCGTATTGTAAGGTCTTACGACCTCCCAGGACCTTTTTCGACCGGTTAGAGTCGTTTACGACCGGTGAGAATCAAATACGATCGGTTCAGAGTACTTACGACCAATTCCGAACGCTTCAATCTCCTCCGATCGCCTTTTCAATGTGGTCGTAAATTTACTGTAGCAATTTACGACCGCTCCGCGATATCGCTGCCTTCCTTCAGCCGCTCAAGATACCGTGATCGAAGCCTTCTACGATCACGCAGTGATGCTGGCGATCACTGTTCACCGTGGTCGAACACCCATACGACCACGTTCACTTCCTTCAACGTGGTCGGAGTCGCTTCCGACTACGTTCTGGCCTTCCCGGTGTAGTCGTAGCTCGTTACGACCACCTTCGACTCCTTACGACCACATTCACCGTGGTCGTAGCCTTCCCTGCGTAGTCGATCCCCTTACGACCACGTTGTTCGCTCCTTAGCCGTAGTCGTAAAAACACTGTTCCTTTGCCGTGGTCGTAGTGCCTCCCGACTACGCCTGCTGGAACTTTGCCGTGGTCGTAACTCCTCCCTATCACGCTTGCGGTGATCAGAGTCCTTCCGACCACGTCTTGCACAAACACACGACAAAACAATACTCTGTGTTTCTCCCTCTTTTTGGTCTTTTCTCAATTGTTTGGTTCATCGAATACATGGCTCTAAGCCTCTTTTTATACCCGGCTGTCCTACTTCAACACGGGTTCTCAACACCCACTCCGACTCTGATTCTAATACGACTTCGACTAGGTTTCCACCTATGACTTTGAATTTCGGCTGCAATTCGACTTCGATTACACCCAAATTTTGCACATGACTCTAAAACAAGATTATTTACAACATTCTCTCCCTAATCTTGTTTTTCGACTTCGATCATGCCAATCTTCATCTTCATCTCTGAAAACTTTATCCGCCCCAGCGACTTTGTCAATATATCTGCTTTCTGTTCTTCGGTTTTGATATATTTGATTGCAATCTTCCCTTCTTCGACACAATCTCTGATATAATGATATCTTGTGTCTATGTGTTTGCTTCTATCATGTAGAACCGGATTCTTGCTCATTGAAATAGCCGATTTGTTATCAACCCTGAGCGTTACCTTCTGAATTTCTTCATCTGACAATTCACTCAACAGTCGAGCGAGCCAGACTCCCTGGCAAGATGCTGCGCTTGCTGCGATGTACTCGGCTTCACACGAAGATAATGCAACCACCTTTTGCTTCTGAGATTGCCAGCTGATCGGACTCTCCCCAAGCACAAATATTATGCCTGTCGTGCTCTTTCGATCGTCGACATCTCCCGCCATGTCGCTATCACTGTAGCCCGTCAGCTGCAACGACTTTCCACCAACTCTCTTGTACTGAATCCCGAGATTCAAAGTACCTTTGATGTATCTCAGGATGTGTTTCACGGCATTCATATGCTCCTGAGTCGGTTTCTCCATGAAACGACTTACGTATCCGACCGCAAACAAGATGTCTGGTCGGGTGTGCACTAGATACCGTAGACTTCCGACAATGCTCCTATAAGTCGTGGCATCAATTGGTGATCCTGGGCCTGTCTTGCTCAACTTCAGATGATTCTCCATTGGGGTTTGACATGGATTGCACTCTTCCATACCCGACTTCTCCAGAATCTTTCGAGCATATCCCGACTGACAAAGTGTTATGCCGTTGTCGGTTTGATTTACTTCAATGCCGAGGTAGTAGCACAAAAGTCCCAAATCGGTCATTTTGAACAGCCTCTTCATCTCTTCTTTAAACCTCATAATCTCCTTTGAACTCGATCCAGTAATGATCAAGTCGTCCACGTAAACGCCCACGATCAGTCTGTTCTTCGCATCTCCCCTCGTGTACACAGCATGTTCAGAGTTGCTTCTTCTGAACCCGAGTGCCGTTAGACTTTTGTCAAGCTTCAAATTCCATGCTCGTGGTGCTTGCTTAAGTCCGTAGAGAGCTTTGTTCAGCTTCAAGACTTTCTCGGCTTGCTCCTTGGATTGAAAACCCGGCGGTTGAGAGACATAAACCTCCTCCTTAATATCTCCGTTCAAGAACGCCGTTTTCACATCCATGTGGTGAATCTCCCATCCACCGTTTGCTACCAACGCAAGAAGTAGTCGTATAGTCTCCATACGAGCTACTGGGGCAAAGACTTCTTCGTAGTCGATGCCTTGTTTTTGAACATACCCTTTCGCCACAAGTCGTGCTTTGTGTTTTACGACTTCTCCCTTGGAATCCTTCTTTACCTTGAAGATCCACTTTAAACTGATTGCTCGATGACCCTTTGGCAAATCGGTGAGTTCCCATGTGTCATTCTCTTCAATCGACTTCAGCTCTTCCTGCATAGCTGCTCTCCAGTATGCATCTCCCTTTGCTTCTTCATAGCTTCCAGGTTCATCTGCAGTCGTGTAAAGCAGTAGCTCTTCAGACTGCACTGGTTCAGTTTGTGCATAAATCTCACTTATGCTTCTCATCTTCGGTATTCTATCGCTCGAATCTTCTTCATCAGACTTTTCTTCATTAGGTGAGACTTCCTGATCATCAGCACCGGTCGAATTTTGGCTTTGAGATGTGGTCGTAGCTTCTTCCGTATTGTCAGCATCGACTGTTTCGACTTCGAAGGTTACCCACTTCGACATGTCTTTCTCAATGTCCTCGTGTTCTTCCCACTCCCAATGTTTGTTTTCTTCGAAGACCACGTCCCTGCTCACATGAACCTTCTTTTCGACCGGATCATAGCACCTGTACGCCTTGGTGCCTGGTTCCGAGCCAAGATAAATCATCCGTCGGCTCCGGTCGTCTAGCTTCTTGAGATAAGTGGATGGCTTCACATGGGCTAAGCATCCGAAGACCCTTAGATGCTCGACATTGGGTTTTCTTCCCGACCACTGTTCATATGGAGTGACTCCATCCAGTGATCGCGTGGTCGCACGATTTAGCAGATAGACGGCATGTCTTACTGCTTCTGCCCAAAACCTCCCGGGCAGAAATCGGTTCTTCAGCAGACTTCGTGCCGTTTCGACCACGGTCCGGTTTCTTCTTTCTACGACTCCGTTTTGTTGAGGTGAATACGGAGCCGTGAAGAGTCTTGCAATACCCTTCTCTTCACAAATCGAGTCGAACTCTTTCGCGAGGAATTCTCCTCCTCGATCTGACCTGACCGACTTCACCTTTTTGTCGACTTCGTTTTCGACAAGAGTTATGAACTTCTGAAAGTTCGTCTTTGCCTCATCTTTGCTCTTCTGCATGTACACCCACATGGCTCTTGAATAGTCATCCACGATCAACATGAAGTATTGATTCCCGGCATCTGTACGAGGTGTGATTGGTCCGCACAGATCTACGTGAACCAGTTCGAGTGGTTGCGAAGCTCTGAAACTCGTCTGCTGTGGAAAACCGCTACGAGTTTGTTTCGCCACCAGACAGCCTTCGCAGACTTGCTCCGGGTGGTCGATTGTCGGTAATCCGACCACCATCTCTTTTCCCGCCATCGTGTTGAGACTCTGGAAATTCAGATGTCCGAATCTTGCGTGCCATAGCCAGGCCGCATCATCGGTTGTAGTCTTCATACACTTTGGCTTGCATGCTTCAATTTGAATTTTGTACAGACGGTTTACCGTTCTCTGTACTTTCATCAGCAGTCGCTCAGTGTGGTCGTACATCTTCAGATAGGTGTCTTTGAGTTCAATCCGACAACCTTCTTCAGTCAATTGTCCAAGGCTTATAATGTTGCTTCGTAGACTTGGAATGTAGTATACATTCGACAATCTCCTCTGGCTTCCATCCTTGCACTGCATCAGGATCGTGCCTCTCCCTTTTATCTGAATGGTCGAGCCGTCTCCGAACTGTACTCTTCCAAGCACATTCTTATTTAATTCGTAAAACATCGAGTACGTACCCGTCATGTGGTTGCTGGCTCCGTTGTCGAGATACCAGTCTGCCGTCCACTCTTGAGTCTGCTCTCCTTTCTCCAACAGACTCGGAAACACTTTCTCCTCGTTTAATAGAACCATTGTCGGTTCGTCTGCAGTGCAGAGCGACAACAGCAATGTCGGCTCTTTGTGCTCATCCGTTTGAGCCAGGTTTGCTTCCTCTACTCTCTTCTTACTCCGGCAATTCGCAGCATAGTGACCATACTTCTTGCAGTTATGGCACTGGATGTGGCTCCGATATTCGGCAGCGTAATGTCCGAATTTCTCGCATGTGTAGCACTGGACATCAGACTTGTCTGTCTGGTGATTGCTATCTCCACGACCACCACGACCTCCTCGACCACCTCTTCCACGGCCACTCTGGCCATAGCCTCGTCCTTGTCCTCGCCCATGAGACGCGCCGCGGCCACGACCATGTCCACGACCACCCCTTGATGACGATTCTCCTCGGTTCCTCGTGTCATCCTTTACAAACAATGCTTGTTGGTTGTAAGGCCCTTTTCCTTCATTGTCGGCTTGGTAACTTTTCAGAAGCTGCTCGTGTGCTCTGAGCGCCCCAGTTACCTCCTCCACCTTCATCTTCGAGAGGTCTTGTGAGTACGTGATCGTAGTTACGACCGGGAGAAACTTCTCCGGCAGTACTCGTAGATACTTCTTCACCGCCACCTCATCTTTCAAGTCGTCGCCGAGAGATTTGATCTCGTTTACGACTTCATTAAACTTCCCAGAGAATTCTTCCACTGTCTGGTCTCTTCCCATCTTCAATGATTCAAACTCACTCCTCAATGTTTGAAGTCGAACTTCCTTCACTCGATCTACTCCTTGGTGCATTATCTGCAGAGTAGCCCAGACGTCTTTCGCCGTCTCCTTGCCGACCAGCTGTCGCATCATCGAGTCGAGCACAGCTTGATAGATTGCTGCCATCGCCATCTTGTCGAGACGATCATCGAGGATCTTGTCCTTCTCCTTCGGTTCAACCGCACCCCAGACTCCCTGTGCGATCATGTTGACCTTCATCTTCATCGCCCAGATCGGGTAATTATCCGAACTGAGGATCGGGTACTGCAGCGACACGCTTTCCTTCATCTTTGAAGCCTCCGCCATGGTTCACCGAGGCTCTGATACCAACTATTGTAAGGTCTTACGACCTCCCAGGACCTTTTTCGACCGGTTAGAGTCGTTTACGACCGGTGAGAATCAAATACGATCGGTTCAGAGTACTTACGACCAATTCCGAACGCTTCAATCTCCTCCGATCGCCTTTTCAATGTGGTCATAAATTTACTGTAGCAATTTACGACCGCTCCGCGATATCGCTGCCGCTGCCTTCCTTCAGCCGCTCAAGATACCGTGATCGAAGCCTTCTACGATCACGCAGTGATGCTGGCGATCACTGTTCACCGTGGTCGAACACCCATACGACCACGTTCACTTCCTTCAACGTGGTCGGAGTCGCTTCTGACTACGTTCTGGCCTTCCCGGTGTAGTCGTAGCTCGTTACGACCACCTTCGACTCCTTACGACCACATTCATCGTGGTCGTAGCCTTCCCTGCGTAGTCGATCCCCTTACGACCACGTTGTTCGCTCCTTAGCCGTAGTCGTAAAAACACTGTTCCTTTGCCGTGGTCATAGCGCCTCCCGACTACGCCTGCTGGAACTTTGCCGTGGTCGTAACTCCTCCCTATCACGCTTGCGGTGATCGGAGTCCTTCCGACCACGTCTTGCACAAACACACGACAAAACAATACTCTGTGTTTCTCCCTCTTTTTGGTCTTTTCTCAATTGCTTGGTTCATCGAATACATGGCTCTAAGCCTCTTTTTATACCCGGATGTCCTACTTCAACACGGGTTCTCAATACCTACTCCGACTCTGATTCTAATACGACTTCGACTAGGTTTCCACCTATGACTTTGAATTTCGGCTGCAATTCGACTTCGATTACACCCACATTTTGCACATGACTCTAAAACAAGATTATTTACAACAACCCGATCTACTGAGCGCTACTAGCAACGGGAAGGCCGTCGCCGCCGCCTCTGCAGGACTCCGCCGGCGACACCCTGTACACCGGCGACACTACGGTCTTCACCAACTCTACCTCACGCCTGCATCACGCAGGCACGAGTCTTCGCTCATGGCGTTCATCAGCGACCGTAAGTCCCCAAACTCCCCTAACCCTAGGTGTTCTAGATGCTAGACTAGCGGCTTAATGAAGTGCATGATGTTTAAGGCACCCACATTTGGTATCAAAGCCCTGCTAGTCTTCCTAGAACCCTAGTGCATGCTTATGTTTCGGATTAGGGTTTTTACCTAATGTTAATCTTGATCTTGAGGCTCGGATTTAGATGTTAATGTCTCGGTTAGAAATTAGAAGGAGGTGATTCAAGTTTTTGTATGCAAAACCCTAATGAAAAATACTCTAAAGTTTCCCCACCCGAACCCTAAATCCCCAAAATTGACCCCCTCTTGGATCGGCGGCAAATAAAACAAATAAAAAAAATAAGGGAAGGGGGTCTTACCCGCGCCGCTCGCCGCCGTTGTAGGTGCCGCCGCTTAGCTAGGGGCCGCCTCCGGCCGAGCGCATGGGAGCCGCCTCTCGTCACCGCGCCGCCGCCTTGCCCGGGGCCGCCGCTGGCAACGCAGCCGCGCGCGAGCCGTCACCGTCGCCGCAGGCGCGTGCGCTGCCGCCGATGTCGCCGCGCGTCGCCGGAGCCGTCGCACAGCTGCTCCGCGCGCCGCGTGCGCCGCTGCCATTCCGACCGAGTGCGCCGTCGCCCGCTCTGGTT
The DNA here is from genome assembly GCA_017311315.1 of Dendrocalamus latiflorus. Classification (NCBI taxonomy): domain Eukaryota; kingdom Viridiplantae; phylum Streptophyta; class Magnoliopsida; order Poales; family Poaceae; genus Dendrocalamus; species Dendrocalamus latiflorus. The sequence continues at coordinate 7,826,588 of CM029613.1, read as the reverse complement.
TTCCCGCGGGGAGAACAGACGGAATGGACTAAGGTTAGGGTTTTTCGGGGCTTTTATCCCGGCTGCGCGCGCGTCTCGGCCGTCCAATCTGATCGGACGGTCGTCGTTCTATGCGGGCCGGGGCGTTTTTGGGCTGGCCATGTTATCCGGTCGTCGGATCAAGATCCGACGGCGCGCACGTGAAGCGCCTTTTATGTGGGATGCCGAGATCGGGCTGGGTCGGCGGGATGTAGGCCTGGGTGGGGGAAGGATTGATGGGCCGGTGGAGCCGGCAGGCTGATGGGCCGGTGGAGCCGCAAGGCTGCCTCACGGGCCGAAAAAAAGGGAGAGCTGTTGGGTTTTTGGCTCAGCAGCTATAATTTTATGTATTTCATTATATATTTCATGTATTTATGATATACCTAATGTTTAATTAATGATTATTTGATGTCTCTCATGAAATTATTACTGGATAATGTTGCTAAGCTGCTGAAAATATTATGCTCTTTTCCGCTGCGTGATGTTCTGCCTCAAATTGAATGAAACCAACGAGAAATTCAATTGGAGGGATATGTTTAATTTTGACATGCTATTACTTTTGGACCAATATTAATTGTAATTGCATGTCATCAATTATGTTTAATTTATTATGTTTAATTTTGTCATGCTGTTACTCTTTGACCAACGTTAATTGTAATTGTATGACATAAAGTATGTTAAATTTTTCGCTTCTGCCCAACGGTGATGCAAAAAATTCTTATGAGCATGTTGTTAATCATACCAACGTAAGATTAACTTTCATGCAAATTAATTATGCGCTTTCCTAATGTAATTTTTTAAATTTTTCAGCTGCTTCAGTTTCCGCTCAAGTTAATGCAATTGAGCCACTTAATGGTAGTAACTTTCAGAAATGGAAGTTTACGCATATGACGACTTTCCAGCTCTTGGATCTGGACTATGCGTTCAGGTTCGATGAGCCTGTCGCTCCTAAGGAAGGGGAGGACAATTTTGATGACAAAATGAAGGATTACAAAACCAATGCTGAAGAGTAGGAGCGGTCTAACCGCGTTTCACTTGCTGTGATGAAGAACGCCATCAGTGAGGCTATAAGGGGAGCAATCCCTGAAAAGGAAAGGGTAAAGGACTATTTGTCCTCATCGAGGATCACTTTAAGGGGTCATCTAAAGTTTATGCTACCACACTGATGCACAGGCTCATGAACACTAAGTACAATGGTACTGGAAATGTTCGTGAGCACATTATGACCATAATCAATATTGCTGCCAGACTTAAGACAATGGACATGGCAATTTCTGATGGTTTTGTTGTCCATTACATTATGATGTCTCTTCCTAAGCAATTTGAAGCTTTCAAGGTGAACTATAACACCATTAATGACAAGTGGACCATGAGCGAGTTGATTGCTAATGTTTCTCAAGAGGAAGAGAGGCACAAGGCTGAAGGGGCTACTGATTTTGTGAATCAAGTCAGCTCCTCAAATAAAACTGGTCCCTCTAGAAATAGAGGTGGCTACAAAGGAAAAAGAAAAGAAGGAGCAAGCCTACTCCCCTTATCAGAAGCCACAAAAGCCACAGCACCCTAAGGCGCCTAAAAACGCTTCAGGTCCTGGGAGCTCAAATGGACAGAAGAAAAGTGATGAGTGCTACTTTTGTCAGTCGAAGGACCACTTCAAAGATGATTGTCCTGGATGGCTGAAATGGCTCGCCAAGAAAGGTACTTATGAAATTACTTTTGTTGATGAAGCATTTTATGATGATTTTCCTATAAATTCTTGGTGGATTGATTCTGGTGCCACTGTGCACGTTACGAATTCCTTGCAGGGATTCCATATGTTGAGAAATCTCAGAGGGGAAAGAAGCCTAAGAGTGGCTAATGGGATGGAAGCCGAAATTTAAGCTATTGGATCAGTTTCTTTAGTTTTGAATAATGGTTTTGTAATAAAACTTAATGATGTTCTTTATGTTCCCTCGATGAGAAGAAACTTAATTTCCATTTCATTATTAGATAATGATGGATATTCTTGTAATTTTGGACACGGAATGTGTTTGATTTATTTTAATAATGATAATATTGGTCGTGCCATCCGACACGACAAGCTTTATATGTTGTCCCTGCAAGATTCTCCTATATCCATGAATGTATGTGATGAGAATAAAAAGCGCAAGCAAATTGATGAGACTTCGTCGAAATTGTGGCACTGTCGTTTGGGCCACATTTCGAGGGGGAGAATTAAACGTCTCATTAAAGAAGAAATTCTCCACCCTTTAGACTTTAGTGATTCGGATGATCATTGCCTTGATTGCATCAAAGGCAAGTATGTAAAGACAATAAAGAAAGGTGATACTCGAAGCACAGGGATTTTAGAATTAATTCATACTGACATATGTGGTCCTTTCCCTATGATATCAGTGGATGGTTATGATTCTTTTATTACGTTCACTGATGATTACTCACGTTATGGTTATATCTATCCTATTAAAGAAAGATCGGAGGCACTTGATAAATTTAAGATATTTAAGGCTGAAGTTGAAAATCAGCACAATCTAAAGATTAAAGTAGTGCGCTCGGATCGTGTGGGAGAGTATTATGGGTGACACGCAACTTATGGGCAGATTCCTGGTCCTTTTGCCAGGTTTCTACAAGAAAATGGTATAGTCGCCCAGTACTCAATGCCTGGTGATCCCCAGCAAAATGGAGTAGCGGAAAGAAGAAACCGCACACTTATGGACATGGTTCGAAGTATGTTGAGTTACTCCACTTTGCCAGTAAAGTTATGGATGGAAGCATTAAAGACCGCTGCACATATACTCAATCGGGTTCCCAGTAAATCAGTGCCTAAAACACCTTATGAATTATGGACTGGGAGAAAACCAAGTTTGAATTACCTCCATATGTGGGGTTGTGCAGCTGAAGCTAAAGTATTTAACCCACAAATTGGGAAATTAGATCCCAAGACTGTGAGTTGCCATTTTATTGGCTACCCTGATAGGTCTAAAGGGTACCGATTTTATTGTCCAGATCGTACCACAAAATTTGTAGAGACAAGGCACGCTGTGTTCTTGGAAAATGATGGCATCAGTGGGGACTTGGAGCCCAGGAAAATTGATCTTGAGGAGAAGCGGATTTATGTTGCTTCACCGCTAATCCGACAGACTGATTTTCCTGTGCCCCAACTGGTTGTGCCCACAGTTGATCCTGTAGTTGCAACTCCTGTTGCATCTCCAGTTAATTCTGTGGCTACTCCTTCTGTTGAGGGCTCTGAAAGTACAAGTGTGGCACCTAATGATGAGCCTTCACAGCCCTCTGTGACAATTAATAAACAGCCTAATGAGCCTGCTAATGAACCTGTCAGGAGATCAGAACGAGTGAGGAGATCTGTTATCCCAAGTGATTATGAGGTTTACTTGAATGAGGATCATCTTGGGAAGGTGGATGATCCTAGCTCTTATAAGGAAGTTATGAAGAGTAAGGATTCATCCAAGTGGCTAGATGCCATGAAAGATGAAATTAAGTCTATGGGCGATAATGGTGTATGGGACTTAGTGGAAATTCCTAATGGAGCCAAAACAGTAGGCTGCAAATGGGTCTACAAAACAAAACGTGACTCCAAAGGGAATGTCGAAAGGTTTAAGGCGAGACTTGTGGCAAAAGGGTTTACACAGAGAGAATGCATTGACTATAATGAAACCTTTTCACCTGTCTCAACCAAAGATTCATTTAGAATCATAATGGCACTCACAGCACATTTTGATTTAGAGTTGCACCAAATGGACGTTACGACTGCGTTCCTGAATGGAGACTTGTATGAGGACGTTTACATGACACAACCGGAAGGTTTTGTTGTGGAAGGCGAGGAACATTTAGGATGCAAGCTAAAGAAATCCATATATGGCCTGAAGCAAGCTTCTAGGCAATGGTACCTTAAGTTTGATGAAGTCATAAGGAAATTTGGATTTAAGGAGAATGATGTTGGTAATTGTACTTATGTTAAATTCAGGGGGAGTAATTGCACATTCTTAATCCTTTATGTGGACGATATATTATTGGCCAGCAGCAATGTGGACATGCTGCGGGAAACTAAAAGATTTCTCTCGTCCAATTTTGACATGAAAGATCTCGGTGAAGCATCTTATGTTCTTGGTATTGAAATTCACCGAGATATGTCTAAAGGAACAATAGGTTTATCACAAAAGGCATACATTGACAGAGTACTAAGGAAATACAATATGCATAAATGCTCTGCCTCGCCTGCTCCTATTGTTAAGGGCGATAAGTTTGGAAAATTTCAATGCCCAAAGAATGACTTTGAATCTAATCAGATGAAGGCTATACCTTACGCTTCTGCTGTCGGAAGTATTATGTATGCTCAAGTATGTACGCGCCCTGATTTAGCTTTTGTTATCGGGATGCTTGGCAGATATCAGTCAAATCCAGGACCATACCACTGGAAAGCCGTTAAGAAAGTCCTGCGCTATATGCAAGGCACTAAAGGTCACATGCTCACATATAGAAAATGCGATAACCTCGAGGTTGTCGGTTATTCAGATGTTGATTTTGCGGGGTGTAAAGACACTAAGAAGTCCACATCAGGTTATATTTTCACCCTCGCAGGAGCAGCGATTTCAGGGAAAAGTGTAAAGCAAACACTTACTGCATCGTCGACAATGCAGACTGAATTTGTGGCATGTTATGAAGCTACCGGGCAGGCTGTATGGCTTAAGAACTTTATCCCGGGATTGAGAGTGGTAGACAGCATTTCTAGACCACTCATTCTGTACTGCGATAATCAACCCGCAGTTTTCTACTCGAGTAACAACAAGTCGAGTGCGGCTGCCAAGCGCATTGACATAAAATATCATGTTGTGAAAGATAGAGTCCAGGATCAAACAATTAAGGTTGAGCATATTGGAACTAAATTTATGCTTGCGGATCCGCTCACAAAAGGCTTACCACCCAATATTTTTTGTGATCATGTTGCCGGCATGGGTTTATTGGAGAGCCTGTGATCCTGGAATAAGAGGACCATATAAAGTAACCAACTCCCATGAAGTATTATGTTATCCGATCGATATAGAAGAGAGCACTATAAGTAGTGATGTCCAGTGGTACTTAATTGACTGTTGTGATGCATTACTTTGGTGTAAACTTTTATTGAGAGAGGGATTATGATGTTTAGCCTTACGATCAAGGGGGAGAATGTTGGATATTGATCTCAGGCCAAACGGCCGAGACGAGGAGACGTGGGGAAACCCACGTCCACGCGCCCTGATCGGGGGTGACTTAACCACATATGGTTACGGTCCCCCGCTGCACAGCGCTAGATATAAGAGGAGTCCCGGCTTCTCACGTCGTGTGGTTGGTTGCCGTGAGAACCAAAGCTCCGTACAAAAACCCTAAGGCTACCCGATCTACTGAGCGCTGCTAGCAACGGGAAGGCCGTCGCCGCCGCCTCTGCAGGACTCCGCCGGCGACACCCCGTACACCGGCGACACTACGGTCTTCACCAACTCTACCTCACGCCTGCATCACGCAGGCACGGGTCTTCGCTCATGGCGTTCATCGGCGACCGTAAGTCCCCAAACTCCCCTAACCCTAGGTGTTCTAGATGCTAGACTAGCGGCTTAATGAAGTGCATGATGTTTAAGGCACCCACAGTTCCCACCATGTGCAAGTGCATTCACTGTGTACCACCTCCTTAGAAGTCCAAAATCACCACTCATTTCCCCAAAAACAGCCACAAATATCCAGCCTCTGTTTGATACTTTAACATCTTATATGACGCCCCATTTCTGAGGTCGTTAGTATATTCTCATAACCACTCAGAATTATTCAGCTGCGAGTATTGTAGATGAGTGTACACCATTATCATTACAAGCTTAAGCATAAAAATTAAACTTTATTACAAAACCAAGTTTTACACAGTAGCACGTGCAACCCAAAGTTATATTATAATACAAAAGAACTCCACAGGCATAGCTGAGTGTTAACACCAGACGTCGTCTATATTGTAGTGCTTCTCAGCGTCATCTTCGTAGATTTCTTCATTTTCTTGGCAAACATTTTCTGTTTATGATTTTAGCAAGCATGAGTACAATCAACTGTACTCAACAAGTTACATGGGAAAACGTTATATAACGACTTGCCAAAATTTCGAAAAGATGGGAATATGGTTGTTTTATTAAAGTATTTGTGGATGCAATTTTGTTTATAAACGTTTTTAAACTGTGACAACTCGGCCCCTATAGAATTAGCTCCATGATGGTTCATGTATGTGTGCACCTGAAGAACTGATGCTAGAATAAGCTCATTCTTCTCATCTCTTCCGGTGACAAAAAAATGCAGGTTTTGGATGAACTTATACACAAAAATGTGACTGTCAAACATTACAATCTCAGCTGTAAAGGGGGGAACAGATAAATAAAACTGGATTACTTGAACTAGATGAACAGTGTGTAAAATGTTCACATACAGACCAACAGAAAGTTTCAGACAACCGCTTCTTGTGTTTAAGCAGAAAACTAACGAAAGTAAATTGCAAAACTGTCCAAGCTAATCTTCAGATACAGTGAGTATGGCGGAAGAAAGTACAAGCCGTACTTCAGCCAGGCTGAAAAAAATGCATTTTAGATTACTTTCACAGGCCGAATCTTTGTCAAGTTATCATACGACGCCGCCCCGGACCGGGGCCGAACGCGATGGATCGGGGCAAATCAAGAAACCGTCAATACTGCAAGCTCACGCAGTAGAACCGAGAGGGAGTGTGGGGGAGGAGGAGAGTTGGAGGTGGTGTTGCCTACCATCTGGAACGGCGGAAGGGTTGACCGCGGCGGGAGAGGAAGACGGTGAACGGGATAGCCGGCGGTTGCGCCGGCCAACCAGGGTAAACCGTTTGCTTTTGGGCTGGGCCGACACTATAGTTGGACCAAGGCTAGGGAAGCTTCCGCTGATGACTTGGCAGTCGGCCCCAGCGAGAAAACTGCGGACACCACCTGAGCGACCAAAGTTAGGCAGAAGCCGCATGGTAAGAAAATGTCGAGCGGGTAGTTTGACTCCTGCAGAACATTAAACAATATGGATACCACCAGAGTGAACATAAATAGACTAATTACCGATATGTTAAAAGAAGAGCACTTAATATTCCTCCACCTATTTAGATACGATAATTCGACTATATATTATCTTGTTCCTAAGTAAAGTCATAACAGACTTGCTCATATTATTTGACATACAGATATATATATAAATGAATATAACTTATTCTGTATCGTATACCGTATTATTTTAAGAGTCGAAGTCGGATATGGATAGCGTCAGATACACATTTACCCCTACTGATGAGGACATCACTTCTTTGGATACACACAATACTCATCCACAAAATGCTAGACAAGAACTTATGACGAGGCACGTGCATGACAGTCGAATTATCATATGAGCATATTCCAAGGGTTGTTTAATTCAGCTTTTAAGAATAAATTGTTGCCTAATGCATATGATGTAATAGCACTTAGAAACATAAGCAAGAACCAAGAAGAGGCACATGGAGTCACAAACATGTTTGAAATGAACATTGGAGATCACCACATCACTTTGAGGCCAGGATAATCAAGAATGAAAGCTTGGCAAATTCTAGAATCTAGTTCGACGTCCACAGATAGCACTAAATTCAAACGAGCATAAAAAAATACATATGAAGCCCAATGAGGTGATCTTAGACTTGTTGGAAAGCTTATGACGTCCTCTTTCTAATGGTTCTAGTCCTACCTCAAAACTCTACCTGAGCATGTCACAATCTACGAAACAAGTTTGAATCAGTTTCAAACCAGAGCCCTGTGCCTTGTATCAGTGTGAGTCCAACTAGAGAGTTGTAGTGTGATGTGTTCCTCTCTCTCATGGACGTACTCCCCACGTTCCTAGCTCCTCAAATAGGGTCAAGGATGTCACTTTTAGGATTTAGGTTTGTTCAAAAATATCAGTTGTGTACTTGTGTCGGCTAGACTAATTACGGCGACTTTAAGCCTCTCCATTGTTCAATGAAAAATCATATTTCATTCGCAAATTTAGATCACGTTTATTTCTTTCTTTCTTAATTCTTAATTTCTTGCAGGAAAAATCATCTATGTTAAGCACGGTTGGTAACAACAAAGACGTGATATAGCGATTCTAGAACAAACTTGATCGTTTCAATCAAGTAGCATCATCATCAATACCATATCAATCAATCGTAATTTCATTCTCATCGGAAGATCGGATCAAATCCGCTGCTCACCTACCCCGTGGTTCGTGGGTGCCGGCCTAAAATGGATATCATGCTCGTGACGCACACGCACGACATGGCTTACCACTCGGTAGCTTTTTCTGAAGCCGTAATCGGAAGGTAACATTAGTGATTGGTGGCCAGCGGTTAGTCACTTGCCACTTTACTTACTCGGGTTCAGAACACACAAGACACGTTTAAAGCGTGCTTCCTTTTATGTTGATTTAGTGGATCCAAAATGCTCCGAACTTTTCACGTTGGTCTCGCTGCCGTAAAATCAGTTTCCCAGCCACATCTCGCTCAAGCCGCAATCGGGCATGCTACCCGTTGGCATACGGCGCGTTGAAACGTCTGCGGAAAGCCAGGAAGAGTTGGTTGGTATGACCTTACGACATTGTTCTTTGCGGTTTTTCAGTTGGCTTTTAGAACCACAAGAGGCATCAGAAAAAAAAACCGAATTGAGTGGTTGTGATCATTTAGGCTTATTTTTGGTGGCTTATGGTTGAAAAACACTATAGCTGACTGAAAAAAACACTGTAGCTAACAGAGGCTTATTTAGCATAATTAAATTTAAAAAAAATAAAAAAATATGTTAGCCCATTACATATAATACAAACAAATACGGTAAAAAAAGAACCGGCAAAAAAGCTCAACAAAAAGCCAAAAGTTCAGAAAAGGACGAAATTTATAAATAGTGAAAAATAAGCCGGAAGCTAAAAGCTGAAGCCCAACCACCACCCTAAGAACGCCGACTAAACCATTGTTGAACTTGAACCTGTTCATGTAAAACTTGTTTGGTGACGCTTGCTGAATCCGATCGAGACATGCATGAATTCCATGCCCAGCTAAGTGAGCCAATTCAACCACCAACCCAAAGCGTGAGACGCGGAAACAACGCCGAGCTAAAACGACCGCGGCTTGCGCGGGCCCCGCATGTCGCGGGACGGCGGAAGTAGATCAAACTCCGGGGAACGAACGCGCGATCGAACGGCAGCCGACGCCCACACGTCGGGTCGCAGCAACCTACCACTGCTGACTCGCACTTGCCTTACCAGAAGTTTTAATGAACGCCCATTTCGGTTGGGATTTTTGTCTTTTAGCTTATTTTTTATTATTTAAAAAAATTTCTGAATTTTTGATTTTTGAGCCTTTTTGTCAGTATTTTTTACGTATTCGTTTGCGTTGCTCGTGATGATCTAACATTTTTTATTTTTAAATTTTTTAAATTTAATTACGCCAAATAAGCTATCTTCAATTACACTGTAATCTTAGCTAATTACAATGTAATTTCAGTCATAAACTACTATTTTTCAGCCCAACTGAGCAGCACCGAAGACAGCGCAGTAGCCCATGCCACGTGTGCCCGACTTGCTGAGCTAATCAACCCCTTCAAACTAGAACATGGAAAAGTATACCGACATCTAGAAACATTTTTGATTAATCGAGTCCATTCCTTACATGTATAGTAGTACTACGCTACGTACTAGTAGTAGTGTAGCTAGTATACGTTGCACTATATATATAGTCGCGTGTGCCACATGCCTTTGGGACACCAGAACTGGAGCTAGTTGGCAATGAGCAAGAGATACAGGCAGTTTGGAGAGATGGGGAGCAGCGTGGACACGGCCCGCGCGCCCACGCTCCTCTCGCAGCCGCAGCAGCACGACGGGGCCGTCGGAGTCGGGGACGTGCAGTGCGGCGCGCGTCCGCGGGCGGGGTTCGAGTGCAAGACGTGCAGCAGGCGGTTCCCGACGTTCCAGGCGCTGGGCGGGCACCGGGCCAGCCACAGGCGCCCCAGGCCGCGCGACGTCGGCGCCGGGCTCTGCCTCGGGCGCGGCCAGCCGCTTGAGGCGCACGCGGGGAAGGGCGGGCCGAGGGTGCACGGGTGCCCCGTCTGCGGGATCGAGTTCGCGGCCGGGCAGGCGCTCGGCGGGCACATGCGGCGGCACCGTGCCGCGGCCGACGTCAGCGCGCACGGCGCCGGGGCAGCGACGACGCCTGCGAAGGTTGACGACGTTGGAGACGAGTGCACCGGCGGGATTTGCTTGGACTTGAACCTCACGCCGTCGGAGAACTGCGCCAAGTGCCAGAACCCTGGGCTCCGTGCTGCGGTGCAGAGCGTGCAAAGAACGTTACTGTCGGATTGCTCTCTTTGATGAGCCATCATTTTCTGTTCCTTCGACAACTCGCATGCGTGCTAGTTGGTTTCTATACGTTTTTCGTGTGTTTCCCTCGTCTTGCTAATCAGTTCTATTAGTCCTTTTGTTCATCTCTTCTGCTGGTATCCTACACAATTTGGGGCAAACATTCCCCCTGGCCTAAGACATACACCTGATAATGACAACAGAATCACAATTCACAAGTCCTCCAAAAAGAACAAAAGAATCCAAAGACAGGAACGCAATCACAATTCAGACCAGAACAATACGTTATTCCATGCATTGACTGATCAAAAAAAAAAGAAAACCCAACAGCATGGATTTCATTACACACTGTAGCGAGAGGTTCAACGGGTTGAAATCCAGCTTACTTCCTACAAAGCAACATTAAGTCCATCAGAACACTGAACAAGATGGAGTTTGAAACATAATCGAGTACAGTTATCTACTTAGCTGTACCTCAGGATTAGAATCGGCCTCAGCAAGCCTCTGCTTAATGTCGTGTGCAATGGAGAAAAAAACCTGCTCCACATTAAGGTTCGTCTTGGCACTCTGAAGGACACAGTGCACGGTGAAATTAAAATAACTTCGTCACTGACAAGACAAATCAATTCAGACAAGCATCATACAGTTTCGAAAAACTTGACGCCGTATTCATTGTTGAAACTGCTACTCCATGCATCTCACCATTACCACCATTACCATCTGATCAGTTTCTTATGTTCCATGCATCTCACCATTACCACCATTACCATCTGATCAGTTTCTTATGTTATTGCTGTCAGTTTTTCAGTTTCTATGGCTGTCAGTTTTCAGTTTCTATTTGTAGGCATTCAGTTTCTATTTGTAGGCAATTAGTGCTGATAGTGGGATGGCACATTAGTGCTAAATGCTATTGTTATCTCTTTATCTTTACCCTATAAATAAGAGAGGAAGATACAAGGAAAAGCAGCCAGTTGAGGCAGCACCAAAACATTGAGTTCTTACCTGTTCTTGAGTGCGCCATTGCGGTGAATCCCCGACAATTGGTATCAGAGCTTTGTCAAGATCCAGGAGGTCACCATGGCCACGCCACCACCAAGCTCGAGTGGTGGGAGGATCACCGGCGACAACAATGGAGGAAATCATTCGCCTGATCGCTCACGGACGCCGACTCAACGCCCAGGCCGCTCACCGTCACGCCGTTCACGCAACCGGAATGCCAGGGCGGGCGAAGTCGTTGTCGAGCGCGTCGTTGAGAAAACCTCCGCCGCCATCTCCTACCCAATGCTCACCCGAACCAACTACCAGGAGTGGTCGCTGGTCATGACGGTGAACCTCCAGGCGCAAGGATTGTGGGAGGCGATTGAACCAGGCGGGGGTGAAGCACGGGACGACAGGCAGGCTCTTGCCGCCCTCCTGCGCGCCGTCCCGCAGGACATGTGGTCGTGTCTGGCCAGGAAGAGGACGGCGAAGGAGGCATGGGATGCGGTGAAGACCATGCGCGTCGGCGTCGAGCGTGTGCGGGATGCAAACGCGCAGAAACTCCGTCAAGAGTTCAACTCCATCGTCTTCAAGGAAGATGAGTCCGTCGACGACTTCTCTCTCCGCATCACCGGACTCGCTGACAACCTCCGCACTCTCGACGACGAGGTTTCCGACGCCGAGGTGGTGAAGAAACTGCTGCAGGTTGTCCCCGAGAAGTTAACCAGGCGGCTGTCGCAATCGAGATGCTCCTCGACCTCAACACCGTCTCCGTCGAAGAGGTCATCGGTCGCCTCCGTGTCTTCGAGCAGCGCGCCAAACCCAAGCCACCCACCGATGCCATGGGGAGGCTGCTGCTCTCAGAGGAGGATTGGGAGGCACGGGGGAGAGCTCGCCGTGAGCAGCAGAGCTCCGACGGCAGATCGAGCGGAGGCGGCAACGACAAAAGGCGTGGGAAGGTCCGGCGCGATCGTGGCGGTGGCGGCGGCGGCAGCTCGTCAACCCTAAAGGGCACGAGCGGAGCAGCTCAGGGGATAACAGGGCTGCAATGCAGATATTGCGGAAAAATGGGCCATTGGGCCAGAGAATGCCGTAGCAGGCTGAGAAAACTCGGGCAGGCACATGTTGCGGAAGGAGAAGAGGACCAACCCACCTTGCTACTGGCGCACGTCTCCACTCTTTCCCCATCCGCAGTATCGCCAGCTCCGCCCGCACCGCCTGGCGCTAGATCGAGAGCTCCGTCCGCTCGGGGCGCATCGGCGACATCGGCTTCTCCGCCCGCTCCGGGCGCATCGGCGGCGCCTGCTACTTCGCCCGCTCCGCCCGCTCCGGGCGCATCGGCGGCGTCTGCTCCGGGTGCATCGGCGCCACCAACGGCTCCTGCTGCTACGCCTGCCGGATCCGCACCGTCGGCCGCCAGATCGGGAGCTCCACCCGCTCCGTCGCGCCGCGAGGCTCAGGAGGGAGCGACACCGTCCGCTCCAGGTGCGGCGGCGGCCTCAGCTCCTCCCGCACTGACCGATCCAGCCGTCTCGGCTCCTCCACTCGCTCCGGCCGCTTCACCCGTTTCGGCCGCTCCAGGTGCATCCGTTGATTTGTATGTTCCGCCTGCTACAAGCCCTTTTATAGCACCACCCATCAAACCGACTGAGTCCACACACCGCACCGAGATACACGAAGCTAAGGTTTTCGCCCAGCTCGGCTCAAGGGAGGACCGCGATGATCGGCGATGGGTGCTAGACACCGGGGCTACAAACCATATGACCGGGTCGCGGTCTGTCTTCTCCGACATCGACGGCAACATCTCCGGCACGGTTCGCTTCGGAGATGGCTCTGTGGTCGAGATTAAGGGATGCGGAACAGTCATCTTCAGCTGCAAGAACGGAGAACATCGCGCATTAACTGGGGTATATTATATTCCCCGGCTGACGGCGAACATCGTCAGCCTTGGTCAACTTGAAGAGGCGGGCTGCCGCATCGAGCTCTACTCCGGGGCTCTGCGGATCTACGACCAGCAGAGCAAGCTCCTAGCCCGGGTCCAACGCTCTGCCACGCGCCTCTATATTCTGGACCTCTGCATCAGCCGACCGGTGTGCCTCTCAGCGCGGAGCTCGGAAGAAGCTTGGCGTTGGCATGCGAGATACGGCCACATCAGCTTCAAGTCCCTGAGCGCACTCGCCCAACGGAAGATGGTGCGTGGATTGCCGCCGCTTGATCAGGTGGATCAAGTGTGCGACAGTTGTCTCGCCGGCAACAGAGACGCGCACCGTTCCCTGACAAAGCGCAACGACGAGCGGAGCACATCCTCGATCTCGTCCACGGCGATTTATGTGGACCCATCGTGCCCACGACACCAAGCGGTAACAAGTATTTTTTAATACTAGTTGATGATGCAAGTCGATATATGTGGCTCCAACTGCTATCAAGTAAGGATCAAGCATCGGTAGCAATCAAGAATTTCCAGGCGGCCGTGGAGGTTGAGTCAGGAAAGCGTCTCAAGGCCCTCCGTACCGATCGTGGGGGGAGTTCACCTCCGTGGAGTTCGGCAAGTACTGCGCTGAGCGTGGATTCCAACGGCAGCTCACCGCCCCCTATTCACCACAACAGAACGGGGTGGTGGAGCGCCGCAACCAGAGCATCATCGGCATGGCGCGGTCTATGCTCAAGGCGAAGCGGCTGCCAGGCTACTTCTGGGGTGAGGCTGTGAACACCGCCGTGCACATTCTCAACCGCGCCCCGACACGCGCGCTGGACGGCAAAACTCCCTTTGAGGCTTGGCACGGCGAACGCCCCGCCGTCCACTACTTCAGGACTTTCGGCTGCGTGGCTCACGTCAAGACTACACGGCCGGGACTCAAGAAGCTGGATGATCGCAGCACGCCAACCATATTCGTCGGCTACGAACATGGCTCCAAGGCCTACCGCTGCTACGACCCTTCCACCAAGCGCATCGTGGTGTCCCGCGACATCGTCTTTGACGAGGTTGCTCAGTGGAACTAGGGCGATGAAAGTGACGGTGATCCAGGCAATGTCGAGCCCTTCATCGTCGAGTACACCACGGAATACGTCACAGGTATGCCTCAAGCCGATGCTGCATCACCAGCTCATATGTCTCCATCGGCCTCTGTACCCACGACGCCGCCAGGACAGTACGCGCCCACGACATCACCCGTGAGTGAGTCGATTGAGTTCGTCACGCCACCGGCTGATCCTGATGAGACTCTGGACGCGGACCATGCCATGCCGATGCTCCACTTCGGTTCCGCGCCATCGATGCCATCATCGGGCCTTCCTCGCCGCCTGGGCTTGTGCCCCGGGTGCTTGACGAGGAATTGCTGTTCACCACGGCGGATGAGCCTGTCTCTTTCAGCGAGGCAGAGCGCGAGGCAAGCTGGCATCAAGCGATGCTCGAAGAAATGAAGTCGATCGAGGACAACAACACCTGGGAGCTCGTCACTCTTCCCGCTGGGCACCGTGCAATAGGGCTCAAATGGGTCTTCAAGGTGAAGCGCGATGAGCACGGCAATGTGATCCGGCACAAGGCACGTCTCGTTGCCAAAGGCTACGTACAGCGCGCGGGCATCGACTTTGACGAAGTTTTTGCCCCGGTCGCGCGAATGGAGTCTGTACGGACGTTGCTGGCTCTAGCGGCGCATGAGCACTGGGAGGTCCATCACATGGACGTCAAGAGCGCTTTTCTCAACGGCGACTTGAAGGAGGAAGTATACGTAAGTCAGCCGCCGGGCTTCGTCGTCAACGGCTGCGAGCACAAGGTACTGCGCCTTCGCAAGGCGTTGTATGGCCTACGTCAGGCACCGAGGGCCTAGAATGCCAAGCTTGATGCTTCCATGGCATCGTTTGGTTTCCAGAGGAGCAGCTCCGAGCACGGCGTGTACATGCGGAGCAGAGGAACGTCACGGCTGATCGTCGGAGTTTATGTCGATGACTTGATCATCACCGGCACCAGCAGCAGTGAGATCATGGCGTTCAAACTCGAGATGAAGCGCGTCTTTCTGATGAGTGACCTTGGGCTTCTATCTTACTACCTCGGCATCGAGGTGAACCAGAGTTCTGACGGTATCACGCTCTGTCAATCCGCTTATGCAGCCAAGCTGCTAGAACGGAGTGGCATGAGTTCCTGCAACCCCAGCTTGGCGCCCATGGAGCCTCGGCTAAAGTTGAGCAAGGTCAGCACCGCGCCACTAGTGGATGCCACCGAGTACAAGCGCGTCATTGGCGGACTGCGCTACTTGGTGCACACCCGGCCAGATCTAGCCTATTCGGTAGGCTATCTGAGTCGATTCATGGAGAAACCACATGAGGATCATCTCACTGCAGTGAAGCGCGTACTGCGGTACGTGGCGGGAACCCGCGACTATGGTCTTCACTACGCCAGGCGGGAGAAGGGACAAGTTTGTCTGGTCGGCTACAGCGACGCCGACATGGCTGGTGACATCGACACACGCAAGAGCACTAGCGGCATCGTCTTCTTCCTCGCCGGTAACCCTATCACTTGGCAGTCTTCTAAGTAGAAGGTGGTGGCTCTGTCTTCATGTGAGGCAGAGTATATTGCAGTGGCTACAGCGGCTTGCCAAGGTGTCTGGCTAGCTCGGCTTGTGACCGACGTACTCGGCATTGAGTCTGGAGCGCCAGAACTTAAGGTGGACAACAAGTCCGCCATTGCTCTTAGCAAGAACCCCGTCTTTCACGACCGAAGTAAACATATCGACACTCGTTATCATTTTATTCGGGAGTGTATTGATGGGAACAAGATCGTCCTCCAGCATACCTCGACAGAGACACAACTGGCGGACGTTCTGACCAAGGCGCTTGGTCGTGTGCGGTTCCTTGAGCTGCGCAGGTTGATCGGTGAGATCGGCAAGGACTAAGGGGGAGAAATGTTGAAACTGCTACTCCATGCATCTCACCATTACCACCATTACCATCTGATCAGTTTCTTATGTTATTGCTGTCAGTTTTTCAGTTTCTATGGCTGTCAGTTTTCAGTTTCTATTTGTAGGCATTCAGTTTCTATTTGTAGGCAATTAGTGCTGATAGTGGGATGGCACATTAGTGCTAAATGCTATTGTTATCTCTTTATCTTTACCCTATAAATAAGAGAGGAAGATACAAGGAAAAGCAGCCAGTTGAGGCAGCACCAAAACATTGAGTTCTTACCTGTTCTTGAGTGCGCCATTGCGGTGAATCCCCGACATTCATCAGCCAGTGCTTGCCCCTTGGAAGTAGGTACAGCCTGGAGCAACAATTGAAAAGGGAAAAAACATTTAACTAGTACTTTCAAACCTATAATACAATGTAAACCCCAGCCAAATATTACAGAACACCAAAACAATAAAGCAGGAGAATTCATGGATGCGTACCCTTTTACTCTCATCCATATCAGCCTTGTTGCCAACCAAAATTTTGTTGACATTATCAGAGGCATGTTGCTCGATATTCCGAATCCAGTTTATTATGTATGTATGTTGAGTGAATCAAAAGTCAAATTATGGGCAAAAGTTCAAAATGGAAGCATTAGGGGATATATGGTGTGAAGACAGTACTGTTGAAAGATGACTCATCAGTGACGTCATAAACAAGCAGGATACCCATGGCTCCCCGGTAGTATGCTGAGGTAAAATGAAGCTTACTTGGTCAAAAGGTTATCATACCACTTCGAATTAGTCTAGCAGAATGGAACAAGCATTATACCAGTGGTAATGGTCCGGAAACGTTCTTGACCAGCTGTGTCCCAAATTTGTAGCTTAATACACCTCCCATCCAGTTCTATTGTTCTGATCTTAAAGTCAATACTGCATAAACCAAGTATTGGAATCAGTTGGGGGGGGGGGGGGGGGGGGGGGGGGGATCACAAATGTCACAATTCCCATTTGATGTAGAAGGAAACTAGGATAAGAAAAACAATCAACAGCAAAAAGACCTACCCGATTGTGGTGATAAAGCTCGTAGTGAAGGAACCATCAGAGAACCGCAGGAGGAGGCAACTCTTGCCAACACCTAGACATGGAAAAGGAGGAAGAAGAGTTCTTGTCAGACAATTGGCACAACTCAAAAGCTTGACTGATGAACATAGCGCCAGCTGCGAAACAATGAATTCAACAGAATAGTGGAATACAGATATTTTTGGTAACTATCCAATAACACTTTATGACAGTGTAACTGCTAGAGCAAGCCTCAGTATACTGCAACGGTTTTTGCCTTGGAAGAGAGAGATGGAATGGCCCAGTTATAAAACACTAAAAACATGGAGCCATCACTTTTGTGTGCCAAGATCAATGCCTGAAAGAACCCAGCCATTATGTTATGCAGAATTGGGAAAGCATTTTTCCTTGTTAAATTTTGTTAAATTTACGTGACACAATTTTGTTAAATTTACGTGACACTTTTTCAACTACAGGAAATTTCATTTATCTTTAGTGTCTGATCCATCAGTTTCACCCTTTGCTCCAACTGAATTCCAACAGCTGCTCCTTTCACTGATCATCCGCCCTCACAGGTAAGGAACTCTTTCTATCCACTCTCAGCAGTGCATTGCAATGTAATCTATGGTGTCCACTAACTAGTAAAACCTATAGAAGGAAGAACAGCACATGACACCAAAAGGAAGCATTTTTACCATTCTCCAAAGCACCCTAAGGCCTAAACTGAATATTTACATTTTTTTCAAGTTACACTTTCTTAGACTCTTTACCATATTGCAAGAGTGGCAAAAGAAAGCATTGCTTAATGCCTATGTGTGATGTTCCTCGGCACGGCCTAGCAAACTATGAGAATAACTAGGGAGGATCAACTCTACCCCCAACAACTCTTCCTGCTTAATCTACAAAGCAAGGAATTCCCAAGCACACTTTCAGAGATTGGACCATTTCATTTTCCAATGCTCTTCCAATCAAGCAAGTTCCCAAGTGAATATCCATCCATGAAAGAAAAAAAAACTCACTGCAACATATATCACGCAATCCACCTCTTCTCCTCATCCTTCCCATCGGCCATCACTCATCACTCTCCCGATTTTGCATCTGATTAAACTAATGCAGCCTAGGCCCTAGTGACCTCCTCATTAACTCACACAAAGCCAACAAGGGCTGCTTCTACGTATAATATGCTTCCAACAGAAGCAGAAACTATTAAGAACACAGCCAACACAAATGACAAATATTTGCAATATCCGCTTCGCCTACACACCCAATCCAACTGTGATCCCACGAACATTGACGCACATACACAACAGCGCGTGGAAGTGGAGACAGGAGACAGAGAGATCGAGTGGCACCAACCACTGTCCCCAATGAGGAGGAGCTTGATGAGGTAATCGTAGTCGGCCCGAGCCCTCGCCGGCGGCGCAGCCATGTCGCTCGCACCGTCCTCCTACCCGAGCGACCTCCATCAATCCCCGACCTGCGAAGAAACGGAGACAGGAAAACATCACGCGAGAGAATGGAGGCATGAAGCGGCGAGGCTGCAGATTGGGGAGGCGGGATCGGTGCGCACCGGCAGGCGTGGTGCGTGTGTGTGGGGGTGGGGGTCGATCGAGGAGCGCGCGGTGGTGGATCTTTGGGGAGGAACAAGACGAAACGCGAAAGGAGAGTGAGTCAGGCTAGCCCACGGTGTAGGATTCGAACAAGTTTTATCTGGTTTTATCTTAATTTTAGGAGTTTATAAAATTTTAGAGAGTTTTGCACGTGATTCATAAAACTTAGAAGTAAAACCTTTTAAAATTTTATAAAAACACCTTGAAACTAAGATATAAAATATAGCCAACTTAAACATGAAACCTACTAATATTTTATATTTTATGAAACTTAGTAATGAAGACTTATGAAATTTCATAAAACTTAGTCATAGAATCTACTAAAAGTTTTATGAAATTTTTCATAAAACTTAGAGTTTAACTTCATGAATCCGCTACAATAAACTTTTAACTTTATAAATCCAATATAAAAACTTTTATGAAACATCATGAAACTTAATCAACTTAACTTCAAAAAAATATCAAGCAAAGCAAAATCTCCAATCACATGATAGAAACCAAGCCATAACAGCAGAGCAATCAAATTAGCATATTAGTAGCATACATCATGATCCGTAAACAAAGATGTATACCTTGGTGGACATAGACGACCTTGGCGGAGTCGGAGTAGCTAGGGAGGGAGAGGCCACCGACGGCGAGCAAGAGCTTGGTGACGCCAATAGAGGCCAGCTTGAGCATGAACAAGTCGGCGAGGCACCACTCGTAGTAGGCGCTGCCACAGGCCTTCTTCGGCTACCTCGAGGTCAGATCCACCACCATCGCAAAGAAGTTAAAGCTTACGAGAATCGAATGAACTTCGAGAAGGTTCTGAAAGGGAGCATGGGGATTAGGGAGGTTTTGGTGTGTGGTGGTCAATCCTATTTATAGAAGTGAGGAGAGGTGGGGGTTTGGCTAATTGTAATTCACTAGTGATGATGGACGAGAAGAGAGGAGCGTAAGAACAACGCTAAGCGAATGGATAAGGAATGGATGGATGAGGAGCGCATCGAACATTTTAAACATGTCATATAACTCTTAAACAATTGTTAGATGGTATTCAGAATGGACTCGAATGGTATATCGTCTATTAGATTTTCTCAAAGAAATTTGGATTAAATGGTGGTGGTTTGATTCGTCGGTCTTGCGAGCGTGTGTTTCTTTTTGGGGGGGGGGGGTTTGTTTCTGACCGGGTCAGGTCAGTCACTTGGATTGGAAGACAAACCGAGATGCCACCGACAAGTGAGCTTAATGTGGTGCTTGGTTGGGCTGATTTTTTGTGGCTTATGGCTGAATTTTTACTGTAGCTGGCTGAAATTACACTATAACTGATGGTGGCTTATTTGACCTAATTAAATTTATAAAAAATAAAAATGGGAAAATTAGGTTAGCCCTGCACGTATAATGCAAACGAATACGGGAAAAAGAACTGGCAAAAAAGCTTAAAAATATGAAAAATCAGAAAAAGACGAAATTTAGGAATAGTGGAAAATAAGCCGTAAGCCAGAAGTCCAAGCCCAAACGAGCGGGGAGCATTGTGTACCATATGCCGTGTTTTTTTCCCTCCTTTAATTCAAGAAAGGCCTTAATATCTGATTTGTGGGCCAGGCACAAATTTAGCCTGCCTGGGGCCCACGTGTCTGTCAGATGGAACCTGAGTGTAAGCGTGGCGATCCGGTGCGTAACTGCGTGTTTTCTTCCGGCTAAGAACTTGTTCTGAAGGATGCATACAAACAAGTCTTAACTGGATTTAAAAAACCATGACTCGTGAGAAACAGTAAGAGAATGTCATAGACATATGCTCGTTGAGAAAGCTATCCGTGTACCATAAGATGAGTAGCGCCGTGCCGTTATCTCATTCCTTACTGTTTGATCGGTAAGTCGGAGATCAAAATTGATAGCTCTAGTGATTTGCTCAAGTATTCCAGAGGCACATGTCTGAATCCAACGTGCCATTTTCTGATTCAACGGTTGAAAGTGATAATCGCACGGTATTGTTTTCGTGTGATGATGGAGGATTGGGATTTCAGGTGTGGGCTAAAATTAGATTTAGTTTCTTGGAACAATCATCCAACCATTCTGTTTGAGTGAAGCAAAACAAAGGAATGGCCTTGGCTTGCTTTCAACTCCACAACGTCCTTTGTGTGGTCACACAGCCTACGTGCAAACCCCTGCTTTAACATCTTCACTCATCGGACGCTTTTCAATACAGTTACAGCACGCAAAAGTAGCTCAACGGATGGCCACATGGGAACATCAATGGCAACTTGTTGCAACTACAAGCATGTTTTGCCTTGAGACAATGTTCAAAAACCGGCGTGGCACCCTGATTAATCGGCCAAGTAAAGGTTGATTCTTGTAGACTCGTTACAGGGTGAGGCGACCGAGAGAGTACTGATTACCGGTTCTTAGAACTTTTCCATGAGGATTTCAGGGATGCACAAATCGGATGGTCATGGAGTAACCCCTTGTGTAGAAGCGCAGGTCCAACTAGCCCTAGTTCCTTCAACAACAGCTCGTTGTTGGTGTCCAGATAAAACCAATTCTAGATAATCATACATCCTTAAAATAATTACTTACCAACCAAGCTATGTCAAAACAATCTAATAAATCCAATGCTTTTCTGAGATCTAGATAAAACAGAGGCCTAAGAGACCTAATGGTACCGAATGACCAAGAACTTTTTGAGTGCTTCAAATTAAATCAACGTGGGGCAAATTGCCTAGAAAATAGCATTCTTCAGGACCAAACAAAGGTGGCAAAACGCAAAACGATGGTCACACGCTATGTCACAAGGGGGGAAAACACCAATTATGTTTGCAATTCTCTTTTAGTTGCCACCTACTACGCTTCCATTACTTGAGAGGCATTCCAAATCATCACCCAGATGAAACCTTCGCAAAAAATCTTTATGTAAGATCCATTAACTTGACCCCTCTCCAACCAAATGACAAAAGAATGCTAACTATACAAACCTCATAGTCAAGTAGTAGCAAAATCTACGACAAACTAACACAGTAACACCCCTGCAGTCGATTTGGAACTTAAAAAAATACAGCACATGTTAGTAACACATAAAAAAGGCATCCCGAAGTGAAAAACTCGAATGCATAATTCATCACAGCTACAAAGGCACAAATTTGAAAGTGCATCACATAATTAATTATGATTTAACAGATTCCGACATCACATAACAAAGACATAGCAGGTATGCAGACAAAAATCATCTGATGTCCTGGGAAAACATCCTACTACATAAATTTGAAATCCTTCATCAAACTTCCATTTAGTAGAAGAAGCCTAGCACTTTGCCACCAACATTCTTCCTCCTAGCTTCCTCGTGATCCATGATACCAGCAGAGGTTGTCAGGACAATGTAACCAAACTGCACATCAAACAGTGAAAGTTGATTATAAAAGATATCAACTTGCATCAAAAAAAATTTCCTTGGCCACACACAAACTTAAATTTGCAGTGAATAAACAGCATAGCAATAAAAAACTGACCTGACGAGATGGAAGTAGCCTAGCAGTCCATCCCTCGATTTCCTTGACACCAACATCGAAGCGTGGACTGATGACTCCACACTTGTTCAGCCTGCCGTTCAACTCAACCACGATCTTGCCAGCTCTGTGATCATCAACATACTCGAACTCACCAATGTACTCTATAGAAAAGAGCAGCAGTCATTAATCCATGCTCTCGGAGAGCTGCAGATACAAAACAAATGAAAGAGAACAAACCGTGCTTCTGCATGACCAGAAGGAACTTGATGATCACCTTAGAGGAGGGCCTGATCATGACCTGCCTCTTCCCACGCTTCTCAGCATTGTACATGCTCTTGAGAGCATCATTCAGGACGCTAACCCTCACCATCCTTACCTAACATGCAGAAGTATGCACCAACAGATTTGTAAGACCACCATATGTTACAAAGAATTATGCTAACCAGTTTGAAACAACATAACTAAAAGCATAGGCAAAGAGTGACAGGCTTAGTATTTGGACATAACTAATACGGACGGATAATGCATCTACCATATTTGTTTTCACATTTTTCCTCAGATGTGGATACAAATACAAATACGAATAATATCAAATACAGATACGGAGCAAATACAAATTGAAATGAATACGATCATGAATATTTATAAAACCCCCTTAAACTATGGGTCTGTTCTTTTCCTTCGAAGCTAGCGGCTTTTAGCTTTTGCTACAGTACCTAACTTTTAAACGGAGTATTTTCTCAAGACGGGGTCTATAGGTTAAACGATGTACACGTTAAAAGCCTAACATTTGTACCATCCAAAATCGCAAGTGAGTATCTATCTCTCCGTAATCTGTACCGTAAACAGCTAAAAGCGTTGCCAAACAGGCCCTATACATCCAAAATCAACGAAAACATATAAATAGTTTATCTTATGACACAGGGAACCGGTCGTATGACACAGTGAGCCGATCGTAGATACAGTAACCGGTCGTGGCAATAGTCGAAGCTACAGTGAAATCGGTCGGTGCTTAAAAGACCGGTAGTATCAGCTCGGTGTGAGCGGTACTACTAAAGATGCGGTCGAAGTACTGTGGTCGACAAGTCATGGTCGGAGAAGCAATGGAAGTGTCATGGTCGCTGAAGCGGTCAAAGTGTCGTCGTCGACTAGATGTGTTCGAGAAACTGTGGTCGAGCAGCCGTGGTCAAAGTGGCGTGGTCGAGCAACCATGGTCGAACAGCCGTGGTTGAAAGACTCAAAGACGGTCAGGTCTGTGTGCGGTCATAGACTTAGTCAGGTAGCAGTATGTCTACACGTACCGGTCGTGTCCACTAGCTGTGTTAGTGTAGCGAGTCTTTCGGGTAGTGCGCAGAGAGCAAGTCGTGGGGATCGTGACAAGAAGACTTGGTCATTTTTGTTAGTCTATGTTGTCTGTAACCTAAAATTATAAATACAAAGGAAAAATAAAAAGTTGTACGATATTACACAGCGAAAAACTCAAATGTCTTGATTTGATTGAAAAGTGTTTGTGTGTGTCACGACCACTGAGTGTGTGTGTTTTGTTCCTTAGTCTGGGCCAACAAAATAATCTTGTTTTCCCCCATACAAATGGTGTGCCATCATAAAACTTTGTTTACTAGACAGCAAGGTATGCAGAGCTTGTTTGCCAGTAAAGCGTGGTGCCTAAACAAGCAGACTAAAAAAATTAGCATCCTACAAGAGGCGCCTCCCGAAATTCATGGTGCCCCCAAACCCCAACAAACTGCAAAGAACAACAAATGTCTAACAATACATTTGGTTTCTACAGGTCCACAAATCTGTAGATCCTAATACCCAAAAGAACACCCAAGGCACGATTCCCTCGATGATTCGTTGGAAGCATTCAGCGCTAAGAATACAGATAGACCCAGTAAGGTTCCCGGTAGTTTGTCTTCGATGCGCAAGTAAACACATTTCATGCTTCAATTTATGGTCGTGAAATCGAGCGACATGTTTCTGACTGATACCATTCACGGGATGAAACTAGAGAGATCTGTACCCTACAAAATCGCAGTAAACACATGATTCTAAAACATCTTCATCCACAATAACCACCGATCGTATAGTATTTCATATCATCACATACTTGATACAACATACTGGTACACATAAGCAAAACAAGAAAGAACTCGCAATTTAGAGCGAACAACCCAGGGATCAGATCAAGAACATTACGCGGAACAACATACTGGGAACAGGTATCTTCAACACCTAGCCCCTAGGATCTAGACACAGGGGAGCAGAGAGGGCAGAGGGGTTAAGGGTCCGTCGGAGGCGTACCTCGCGGGGGACGAAGACGAGCTCTCTGCTGTGTGGCGGCGGACAGGCGAGGAGGAGGAAGGCGACGGCGCTAGAGGAACCGCTCGAGGGTTTTGGGTACTTAAAGGGGGAGGGCGGATGGGTGCTCTTCCGTTGGATCTGGATTCGACGGTGAAGAATTGCTTTGAGGAGTGGTTGCCCTAGATGGGAAAGTTGATCATATACCCTCCCTTTATTTTGAAAATTCAGGATTTATCTTCTCACCTCAATGACATGTGGGGTCATCATAAGTCACTGACATGTGAACCAGGAGGGTAAATCCTGAATTTCCATCTAAGGGAGGGTCTATGCCCTAGAGTAGAACGAGGCGTGTGCATTTTACAATTTGGTCCGTTGGTTATTGGATATTTTGACTATGGTCCGTAGAAATGACATGTGGGGACAATTAGGCTGCGGGCCTTTGGGCTTTGTGCATAGTCGGGGATATAGCCGTACCGGTCCAGGTTGATAAACAAATATCGGTCGAAAAAGTATAATTTTAAAATTTAAAATGCTAGCAAAAATGTTAATGAGAAGACAGTGTGCTTGCTTATGGTTTTGGTTTTTGGGCTTATTTGGCATTGTTGGTACTATTTGAGGCTTTTTTTACTAAGTCTGTTGTAAAATTTTTTTTTGTAATTAAAATTTAAAAATGGAGAAAAATAGGGGATAATACAAACAAATACGGAAAGAAAAGGCAAAACGTTCAAAAAATTAATAAACTAAAAAACGAAATTAAAAAAGTTAGAACCTGAAAGCATACGCCTAAATGGGCAAGGCGTAAGAAGTCATATTGTATTAAATGAAGCAACAGTATAAAAAGTAAGGTAATTGCAGGCTTCTTGTCATTCGCATCGAGCAGCACAAAGCTCCGGAAAAGTTCATGTTTCCTAACATTGGTTCACCTCTTCAAAATCATAAAGTACAATATAATAGTATCGCATTTGTTCAAATCAAAAGTTGTATAAAAATGTTACAGGTTACATTTGATGCCATGCCATCAGCACAATGGTTAGCAAATGACAGTGTTGACCTTTTGAAACATGATGCGCATAAACCAGAGCCTCATACCGTTAGAAAACCCATTTTTTTCCTACTAGCAAGGTATTCCTATGTTACAACGGAGTATCACAAGAAGGTAATATATATCAGTAAATATGATCCAAAACTATACTATAAACATCAATTTTATCATACACTCATATAGTGAAAACATATATGTACAAATATGTCCACATTTAGTGGTGAACGGCAAAATATCTCTACTAATATAAAAAAAGAGTTTATCTATCGCCCTTCCCTCCACGTAGCACGAAGCACACTAACAAGAAGGATCCTAAAAAATCAATCAACCGGCTCTCCGAAAAACCGGTTCACTCGGCTCAATCAATCGACTCAACCATAACCAACCCAAGCCCACACACAACAGCCCCTCACTCCACCACCCGCCTCACGACTCATGTCGCAGCGTCACCGAAATCGAGGCTGATGTTGAGGGCGCCCTTCCCTACCTTTCTCCTTTCCACACCTCGTGCCACAACGGCTGCTGCCACACTAGAGGTTGTTGCCGCTCCGACCAGGGCTAAGATCTAGATTGTGGGGTCCGTCGCCTCAACTCATGCCACCGCCATCGCAATCGAGGCTGGCGGTAAGGGGGCTCTTCCCCATGCCCCATGTCGTCGCCAACGCACTCGAGGATGACGCCGCTTCGACCACAACGCTGACGCACTCAAGGACAATGACGCTCCAATTTGAGCCATTTTGGGGGCCACCACCTTGATTCACACCGCTACCGCTCCAATTGTGAAGGGGGTCTTCCCCACGCCCAACGTCAACGCGCGCTCCGACCAGGGCTCATATGTGGATTATGAGGACACGGTGATGGGGTCGGAGACGGAGCTACGAGAGCCAAACTTGTCAAAGAAAGGGCCTACGTGTGGAAATTCAAATTCTAACGCATGCCCTGCTTGCAACTCATCCCATCACGTCCGAGCCGCCTCCAAATCCGGGAGCCAAATTTGTAGGAGTGGACAAGATTCATGGGGCAATTGGAGGCGGTCCATGGAGCTAGCAACCATATGACAAGCACATACTCAATGTTTCATGAATTAGATGAGAAGGTACTCGGTAAGGTGCAATTCAGAGATGGCTCGACTGTTTAGATTAAAGGAAAAGGCTCAATTCTCATGAAGTGCAAGGATGGAGGCCAGAGACAGCTGTTAGACGTATACTATATACTGAGCCTGCGCAGCAACATTATAAGCCTAGGACAGCTAACCGAAGAAGGTTGTCGAATTGAGCTGAAAAACAACTATCTGAGAGTATTTGACAACAGTGAATTGTTGTTAATGAAAGTACAAAGGACAGTGAACCGTCTGTACAAAATTCCAATTGAGACATGCAAACCGAAGTGCCTGAAGATTTCAACGAAAGATTCAACTTGGTTGTAGCATGCAAGATTCAGTCACAGGAACTTCCAAAGTCTTAAAGCCATGGCAAAGAAGGAGATGGTGGTCGGCCTACCAAAGATCGATCACCCGGAGCAGATCTGCGAAGGTTGTCTGGTGGCAAAACAAGCTCGCGGCGCTTTTCCATCCCAGGCACAGTTCAAAGTATCTCACCCTGGAGCTAGTGCTTGTTGATCTATGTGGACCGATCACACCACGAACGGATGCCGGAAATCAGTACTTCATGCTGACCATCGATGACTACTCCAGAGCTATATGGGTGTACATGCAAAAAGGCAAAGATGAAGCTAAGTTTAACTTTCAGAAGTTCATAGCCCTTGCCGAAAAGGAAGTCAATCGCAAATTTAAAGCTGTCAGATCAGATCGAGGGGGAGAATTTCTATCAAAAGATTCCAACTCTGACTACAACTCACTTCGACTTCAACTTGAGTTTGACTACTTGATTTTGACTATGACCAAACCTTGAAT
Source organism: Dendrocalamus latiflorus (assembly GCA_017311315.1). NCBI lineage: Eukaryota > Viridiplantae > Streptophyta > Magnoliopsida > Poales > Poaceae > Dendrocalamus > Dendrocalamus latiflorus. Next base: position 7,798,920 of record CM029613.1, on the reverse strand, counting down.
ATAACTTCTAAATAAGATTATTTCCAATATTCTCTCTCTAATCTTGTTTAGTGACTTCAATCAAACTCATATCCGATCATAATAAAACTTTATTCATGACTTCTAAACAAGATTATTTCCAACAGAATGCTCCCGGGCGCAAGGCCTGCGTCTTGACGAGTAGAAGGACCTTGTCGGATGAAACGACGAGGTTGGCCTCGGACTCGAAACTGCACCGCTTGGGCGTTTCCAGCGCCGGCGGCTTGATCACGGCGATCTTGGCGAAAGTTGCGGCGTCCAAGACCATCGTCTTGCGGATGCCCCCGTCGAAAAGGTAGAACGTGCTGTCGCAGTAGCTGATGCGGCTGAGTTGACCGAGCCACCATGACCCGACCCGTCTCCATGACCGGTCACCGGGCCGGCAGAAGAACGCGCCCTTGCCCGGCGAGACCCTGAAGGAACGCGGCGACCAATCAGCCATGTCCCGGAGGATCTTCTCATTGTTGCCACGGAATGAGGACGGCAGCGCCGGTAGGCTCGCCGAGGCGCCGGTGAAGGGGTGCACCAAGAAACGGTCAGCGATGCCCAGAGTCTAGCCATGGGATGAGCCGTAGAGGAAGGAGCGGGCCCCGTTGGTGAGGGACCAGAGGCGGCGGTTGACGCGGGCCTCGTAGTATTCGGAGGGCAGGAGAAGCAGCAGGACGCGGCCGTGCACGGCGTGAGCCGCCGATGCCGAGCGCCACGACAGGCATGCCGAGCAGAACCGCGCGAGGTCCACGACCTCCGTGATCCTGTCGACCGAGTGGTCAGTGACTCTCTATGTCTGTTTGAGGTGGGCCTAACTTAGGGGCTTTTTCTGAATTTTATGGCTTTTAGCTACAGGTTGTGACTTTTGGACTGTTCGTACGAGAGATTACAGAGTAACAGAAACTCACGTGCGGTTTTAGCCAATATAAATGAAGTCGGTACAATATGTAATATAATTAACTAGTAGACTTTTATCTTAAAAAGATACTCTATTTAAAAGTTAGTTATCATAAAAAAAATCGAAAAGTAACTTTTAAAAGAAAAAAGAATCGAGCCTAAAGCTGGCCGACGCACCCGCGATCCAACTGGAGCGACAGGCCGTTCGGCGTGCGTGGGCCCAGCCCGACTTCAGTTATAGCCGGAGCACCCATGAGGCAATGCCACGTCGAAAAGTAGGATTTTGTGTTGCATAATCTGGATTTGCAAACATGTGAGGGCATACGAAGTGGACTTCCCCCCCCCCCCCTAAGCTTCCACCTTGAATATCTATTTGGAACGTACGGATTTCACATAAGACAATTTAATTCTTATGGTAATCAGGAGAACTTAAGCATCCACACGGGCAGCAGTAAGCCTCAAGAAGCTTTTGCTCGGTTGGAGGCTAGGTGCTGAGCTGATTGGTCATTCTTTTTAATTTATAGCACGAACAAAATAACTTTTTCATCACTATTTCAAATCGTATTATCAAAATAACCTTTTTCGAACAGATAGCCTTTTTAAACCATACGTATGATTTCCCTGAAATGATCAAACGGGACAACTTCTCCACTACTATTTTAAAACGTCTTATCAAAATAGCCTTTTCAAAATAATTCAGTTCTTTGTATAAACACTCTTGGTAATGCCAAAAGCTATAAACCGAAAAGAGCACACCCAATCACCACATCAGTCTCTCATAATGCTATCAGACGTTACTTTCCCGCGCGCGCTCTCCAATCCCCTGGTCTCCGGATAACACCTGCAGTAACATGCGGTCCTGTTGTTTTCAGCTTTCAAAAGCTACTTTTCAACTTTTCTACAGTAACTAGCTTTTAAACGAAGTATTTTTTCAAGATATAGTCTACTAGTTAATTGTAGTATATACTTTACTGACTTCATTTATAACAGCAAAAATCACATGTGAATTTCTATTAGGGCACTCCCAACCCTGAAATCACCATGGTTTCCATGGCATTAAATAGGGTGCCACCTCAGCTGTTTTGCTTATGTGGAAGGTGAGTTAAGATGGAGAGGGAGGAAATCGTTTCTCCCCTGAGAAACCGTGTCTACGGTCGCCCCGATGCGCTAGAAACCACTTGTTTCGCGTTGGGGAAGTCGACCTCCGTTTCCATCTCCGAGCTACCGGATCCACTGTGGCGCCGCCGCCTCTCCCTACGCAACCCCCGCTCCCGCGCGCGCCAAATCCTCCGCAACCCCGGCTCCCGCGCGCGCCATCTCCTCCGCAACCCTGGCTCCCGCGCGCGCCATCTCCTCCGCAGCCCCCGCTCCCACGCGCTTTCCCCTCTCTGCGATCGATTTGTCTCCCGCGCTCGCGGCTCGGGGTGCCCTCCCCGCCAGCACGCCGCAGGTTCCCCTCCCGCGCTTCCCCGCGCTCTCTTCCCCTGCCGTGCTCCCGCGTTCTCTTCCCCTTCCGTGTTGCAGCCCAGCCCTGCTCCCGTACTCAGCCGCGCTCTCCTCCCGCGCGCCCATCGATCCCTTCCCGCGCGCTGCTTCCCTGCCATCGGCATCCTCCCATCGGCTTCCCCAGGGCAGACCAGACCATCTCCACTCCAAGCATGAATCTCATCCCCAAAAAACCAAGGAAGACCGCGGGTTCTAGAGCAACAATTGGTGGGAAAAAACCTGTCGATGTTGCTCCTCCACCTGCCGGCGTTCCTGCTCCTCCACCTGCCGGCGTTCCTGCTGCCCCATCGTCAAGTGCTGCTGCTGCGAGTGTTCCAGGCGGTGCTCCTGCTACTGGTGCTTCGTGGACTGCCTCGCCTGGAAACTTCGAATGGTAACGTCATGGACATTTTTCATTTTCATGCTCATTGATAGCTACTGTAGATGGTGATTAGTATATACATTAGCTAATTTCAAGGACATTAGTATTTGCAGTACATAGTTTCATGCTATTGATTGTATTGGTCGCTAATAATAACATTGTTCGTGTAGCTTCTGTTAGAATATAATCTTGAGCATTTACTAGTTATTTGCTTTTTTGCTTAGTCTGAATCCGGAATAGTCGTAAGTAGCAGACTCAGTCCTTGTCTGTTGGCAACGGCTGAATAATAGTCCGAGTCAGTAGGACAGTTAGCTCTTTGATTGATTCTCGCGTTGATTGTTTCCTGGATGTAACTAGTGCTATGTTTTAGCAGTCAATAAACATATAAAGAGAGCCTCGGATCTACCGAGTTTGGTGCGCTTTGCATCAATCTGTTTGTCTCTCTGCATTTCTAGTTTTTGTCGGTTTTTCGTCAGGCTACTGTTCACGTCTGAAGATTACATCCTGAGAGACGTGACTTTAGTTAGCGCTGGCAATCTCCAAGCGATAGATGCAATAGCTGTTTTCTGACAGCTTCAGGCTTTCACATTCCCTTTTTCCAATCAGAAGCTGTTGTGCTTGTAACTAATGAAATGGCAATTTTCTGTTTCCTTGTCAACCATTTCTGAATGAGTTTTTTTTTACCATCTCAATGCTTCTGTTATGGCTTCACTTTAGTGTATGCATTCAGCCTGTTGTAGCTTGTCAAAATAATACCTATCTGTACAAAACATGTGAGACTTGTGAAAGCCTGGATGGCTTGGTTAAATCATTCTAGCCGGGTTTGACATGTTAGTTTGCTGGGATTCATAGCTTCTTATTTTGATATTAGCTGTCCTGCATGCACTACCATTTTGTCCCCGATTCTGCCTTCATTGATATTTTGTCATTTTATCAGCCTGTATCCACCTGGTGGTTTTACGAACTTCATACGGAGTCCCAATGGAAATCACCTTTCTGAAAACTTCCATTTTGTTGGTGCTCCAATGAGTCAGACAATGATATCACCTACTGCTGCTTGTTGGAGTGGCACTCCATCACCTCCAGAAAGTAGTGCGGTCCATGCTCGAGGTGCACAATTGGAGACACAAGAAAAAGAGACAATTGATATAGATAATGATGATACCCAAGAATCTGCTAGGTCTGAAGTGCGATTGAATTGGTCCCATGCAGAAGACGTTCGATTGGTAAGTTAGAGTTATTTGTTTTTGACAAATCGATTCCATATTCATGCCATAATTTGTCCAACTTCCATTTTTCATGTCATTATTTTACCCATTATTATTTTACTGCCTGTAGGTTAGTGCTTGGTTGCGAAATTGCATTGACCCAGTTGAGGGAAATGATAGGAAGTCAGAGAAGTACTGGGGAGATGTTGCTAAAACTTACAACAGCACCACAGAAGATAAACGAAAAAGAAACATTAACCAATTGAAGATCCGTTGGGACCGCATCAAGAAACCACTAGCTGAGTTTACTGGCTGCTGGAATCGAATATCTGCTGTTTACCAAAGTGGGGTTAGTGACGATCAATTGATGGATCGGGCATTGGAGATGTTTGCCTCTGAACATAATGAAAAGGCTTTCACACTGCAGCATTTGTGGAAATTAGTACGTCATGAAAGGAAGTGGGCCGCACATGTCAAAAAAATATTGAATGAGAAGGAAAATAGCAGGAAAGGTACTTCGAACTCAGCTCATGTAGTGAATATTGAAGATAATCCAGCACGTCCTATGGGACATAAGAGGGCCAAAGAAGTAAGAGATGGAAAATGGAAGGCATCGAACGTTTCAACAGTGATCAATGAGAAATTAGAAAAATTCATTGAAGCAAGCACCATGGCTAGGGAAGGACGTGATAAGATGGCAGAAGTGCAACAGAAGTTGGCAGACAAGAAGTTAGAAGCAGCCAAGATTGCACATAAGACAGCACGTGAGAAAACAAAATATAAAATGCTAGAGACTTACAAAGAATTGATGTTTGCTTCTACCAGTGATCTAAGTGAACAAGCCCTCGCTGAAAGAAGCAAAGCATTGGAGAGCATGCGGTTGAGTTTGTTCTCTAACGATGATTAAGGTATGTCAAGTGCTTTAAAAAAACTTAGAAACTATTGTACAAAGCATCTCTGCTGGTCTATTTTTTTACTAGTGTCAATACATTCCTGCTATGTTAGATATATTTTTTCTACTGTGTGAACACCTATCTAGTGTGAACATATTTTTGCTAGTGTGAACATATTTTTTATAGTGTGAATACATTAATGCTAGTGAGAACACACATTCTGGAATCTAGTGTGAACATATTTTTGCTAGTGTGAACATATTTTTGCTAGTGTGAATACATTAATGCTGGTGAGAACACACATTTCAGTAGTGAGAACACACGCTGGAATCTAGTGTGAACATATTTTTGCTAGTGTGAACATATTTTTGCTAGTGTGAATACATTAATGCTAGTGAGAACACACATTTCAGTAGTGAATCTGAATCGGTTCTCTCCTCCTCTTCTCCTCCCTCCAGTTCCTTTCTTTCCAAGAACACACGCCTGGCAGTACACACATCCTCTCAGTTCTCTCCTCTGCCTCTCGGTTTCCTCCAGTTCCTTTCCTTTCCAAGATGTCCAGTGAATCTGAATCGGCTGATGAAGTGAGCAGCATGGATCCTGCTGATCTGTACTCGATGGAGGAGTGCCAACAAGAGGGAGAAATATTGGAAGATGTTGCTGCTCATATAGCAGATGAATTACAGGTTGATATTGAAGATCTGCAGAGTCCAAGTAGGAGATTTGTGGCTAGAAGATTTGTGGACAGGCCTCGTGAAGAAGCCAAACAGCGGCTAATGGATGACTACTTCTCGAAAAATCCAGTATATACTGATACAATTTTCCGCAGAAGATTTAGGATGCGAAGGCCCCTCTTTCTTCGTATTGTTGATGCCTTAGGTGTGTGGTCACCTTTTTTCACCTTGAGAATAGATGCTCTGAATCGCCCAGGCCTGTCACCAATTCAAAAGTGCACAGCAGCTATTAGACAATTGGCAAATGGCAGTCCAGCAGATCAGCTAAATGAGTATATTAAGATTGGAGAAAGCACTACAGTAGAGTGCTTGAAGATGTTTGTGAAGGGTGTAATTGAAATATTTGGGGCAGAATATTTGCGTCGCCCCACGGTACAAGATGTTGAACGATTAGTACAGATGGGTGAGCGTCGTGGGTTCCCAGGAATGCTAGGGAGTATTGACTGTATGCATTGGCATTGGGAAAAATGCCCGTACGCATGGAAGGGAATGTATACCCATGGTGATCACGGTGTTCCTACAATCATTCTAGAGGCAGTTGCCTCGCACGATCGTTGGATGTGGCATGCCTTCTTTGGTGTCGCTGGATCCAATAATGACATAAATGTGCTTAATCAGTCTAATTTGTTCATTGAGCAGTTGAGAGAAGCCCCTATTGTGCAGTATACTGTCAATGGAAGGCAATATAACCATGGTTATTACCTAGCAGACGGCATATACCCAGAATGGGCTGCTTTCGTTAAGTCAATACGTCACCCACAGTCTGATGAGCATAAATTGTTTGCTAAACATCAAGAAGGGGCAAGGAAGGATGTGGAATGCGCATTTGGGATTTTGCAATCTCGCTTTTGTATTTTGCGCAGACCGGCACGTCTATATGAGCAAGGTGATCTTGAAAATATAATGTTAGCTTGTATTATCCTTCACAACATGATAATCGAAGATGAGAAGGATATAGAGCAGATTCCACTCGATTTGAACGAGGAAGCAAGCACATCGACTGTTGAAGCACCTACGATCACTCATGGAGAGAACCCAACGATGGAATAAGTACTTCAAAGAAATGCCACTATTCATGACCGTGCTGCTCACAGGCAACTTCAGGAAGATTTGATTCAACATATTTGGCATAAGTTTAAGAACTAAAAGTAATTAGGTAAATATATAGAGTTGGATAAATTGTTGTGAATGTTTTCACAGTGGCATATAAGCATTTAGAAATATTCCTTTATTAATTTTTAAACTCATTGATCCTTTTTTCTCTGTGCAGATGATGGGTTCTGGAGTACGCATCTATTTTTGGAAAGGCACCTATGGAGATGCGCCTTTGAAAATCATGCCCTACAAGATGATCAACCATAATGGCTTAGGCATCGCTACCTAATTTATTATTCTTATTATCATGCTTATGAACTTTCTTAATTTGTTATCAGACTATGCTACCTATCATAAGTACGGATTATTATATTTATGGACTATGCTTATGAACTTTCTGATCTTGCTGTTGAGCTGAATTGATCAGTACTGTGCTACTGTCTGGATGCTATATGTGTAGAATACATTGCTCCAAATACTAGTAGATGATCCCCCCTTGGCAATTGAGTTGTAATATTTTATTTCCTTCTGATGGCAGCGCTGCAAGAATCCTTATTCAAACATTTTGTTCTTTCATGTATTTCTCAGTTGAGCAGTGATGGGTGTACTAGAATATTGTTGCTACTTGATTGCTTGCCACAATTGATCAAAGCTCCTTTTGTGCTGCTATTAAATTTTTCACTATAAAGAAACTATCATGGAAACTGTGGGTTGGGGAGGGTAGTTTCTATTGTACATTTAATGCCCTCTCTCTCCTCTAGAAACTATCCATGGAAACTATGGGTTGGAAGTGCCCTTACTCTGTAATCTCTCGTATAAACAGCCCAAAAACCACAAGCCGCAGCAAAAAAAGAACAGGCCCTAAACCCTTCAAGTTGACGTGTAGAATTTGTAGACTACCGTGATTGTCTCAAGGCATCAGATATCCACCATGCCCCGGTGAAGGAAATCAAAACTGCAACTCCAGCTGATCAACACAACCGTATAGCAGAAATTTGTGCCAAACTAATACCGCTTGGGACACGGATTTCGTAGAAATTTCACACGCAGCAGTCCAATTCCGTACGGAGTAATTCCAGAAGGGTAGTAAGAGTAGCATTATTATTTCTTATATCCAACTCAATTTCGTTCATCCATACCTTTTGAGAAGGCTCACGACCAGACCGCCCGATGCACCATCCGTGACACCGAAACAGGGTAGTAAATAACACTGAGAAAACACAATATAACGCAGAAATTGGCGATAACAAATTAGCGACCACCTTTATGAGTCACCATATATGACAAAAGCAATGCAAAATTGAAATTCATGGAAAAGGCTAGTTTTAACACCAAAAATTTCGACATCAGAATAAATCAACCTAAATATCAACAGAGAAATAACATAGCTTGATTACTAGATCTCTTTAAAAATCCGCAACGAAAACATCGATTTCAAATTCAAAAAGAACACCATGGATATATTATGACCCACGGATCTTAGGGCTAAAGAACCACACCCGCAATCCAAGAGCCTGAGAAACCTACTGATACCATTACATCCAAGCCCCTCAAGATTTTCAAAACCATAAAGGGCAATGGTCCATTAAACCTCCCATTGTCAACCTATTCGTTAATGCTGCTGTTCTTACTTTGAAATTTTAGCATTAACAGGTGAAAACAGCAGAATTTCCCCAAGACTTGCACCCCAAAAGCTTTCATGCATCTAGCCAAGCACACCGGAAGCAACCAAATGAACACAATAAATCCCTACAAGCACGCAACAAAAGCGCACCCAGACAATCAAACGCAAACGCAGAACGGAAGCCCTTAATTTTCCAAATCTCCACATTCTTATTACAAACAACGTCTAACGATTCACAGTTCCCTCCTCTCACCCCTCCCCAGCCCAACACATTCCTCGACCCTACACCAGTGTTAACCTACACAGGACGAACTGATTGCCACCTATGCGAAAGCCACACAAATTACGTACAAACAACCGATCCACGACAACGACAGCAGGCTACAACAACGACGACGATGACAACTAGGAGCGTTTCGGTTCAGACCAGAGAGAGAGAGAGAGAAGAGAGACGGGGCACCGACATTGCACGTTCCGAGCCTACGCGGCGGCAGCCTTCTTGGGCGACTTGGTGGTGGCCTTCTTGGGCGACTTGGCCTCCTTGGACTCCTTGGCGGCGGCGGAGCCGGTCTTCTTAGGGAGCAGCACGGGGTTGATGTTCGGCAGCACTCCGCCGTGCGCGATAGTGACGCCGGCCAGCAGCTTCCCGAGCTCCTCGTCATTGCGGATCGCCAGCAGCACGTGCCGCGGGATGATCCGGTTCTTCTTGTTGTCCCGCGCCGCGTTCCCCGCCAGCTCGAGGACCTAAAAATAGGAACAGGGCAAATCAGGCCGGTTTTGCAGTGGGTACGGACAGCCCGGGTGCATGTGCGTGGCCCACCTCGGCTGCGAGGTATTCGAGGACGGCGGCGAGGTAGACGGGCGCGCCGGTGCCGATGCGCTGGGAGTAGCGGCCCTGCTTGAGGTAGCGGCCGATGCGGCCGACCGGGAACTGGAGGCCGGCCTTGACGGAGCGGGAGACGGGCTTCTTCTTCGGGCCGCCGCCGCGCCGCCCCGCCGCGCCGGCCTTCTTCGGCACCTTCGCTCCCACCTCCATCGCCGATCTTCGCGAGCTCCTAGGCTTTTCTCCCTTCTCACTTTTGTCCTTTATCCTCGGTCGATTTCTTTGGGTTTTTTTTTGCTTGTTTTATGAGTGGGGTGCGTGGATTGTGTTTTCTGTGTGTGTGGTCATGGGGAAGGACGGAGGATACGGGGGGCGGTGCTGCGATCTGGAGCGCTAGGTGCACGGGGTTGATGGATTTCAGCCGTTGGATGGGTTTGGCGATCCAGTGGAGACGTAGAGCGACCAATCGGAGGAGAGATTGGAGGTGCTGCGGGATCGTGGGGCTGGGCAACTTGGACGGTTTTTTTGTTTCTTTTTCGCAATCCTTTCGGCTCTGGTTTCTGCGTATCATTTCACAACCTTGTTTCAAGGCATGTTCTTTTTGGCTCTTTAAATCGGTTTTTGTTTTCTACTATAGTATTTGACTTTCAAACGAATTATTTTTTTAAAACGGGGTCTAAAAGTTAAACGATTTACACGTTAAAAGCTCAATATCTATACCAGCCAAAATTGCAAGTGAGTATCTAGTATCTGTCCCTCCGTAATCTGTACCGTTAATAGCCAAAATTCAAAAATTTCAGCCAAAGCCGCAGCCGAAAAGAGCAGGCTCTCAATCACTTTAGCTGATATAAGCTTTAATTATTTGTATTCATCGAGGGAGAATTAAATGTATATATGTCACATTAAATATCTTTAAAACTACAACTATAAAAGAATTAGTGGTAGACTATACTCCTGTTTAAAAATTAGTAAGATTGTCCAATAAATACAGGTGTAGGATATGTTGTGGTGTACATCTTTATATTTTGAAAGGCAAAAATATAATTGCATTGTAAGGACAAATATTTACTACTTAAAAAAAGAATTAGTGGTGGTTCATCTCAATTGATGGTTCATCTGTCGTCCCACCTTCACTCACTCTTTCCTAGATGACGTTGGCCATCTCCTCTGCAATCCCGCTCCCTCCTCACTTAGAGCATGTACAATGTAAGATGCTTATATATGAGTGCTTAAAGAGAGAATATAGCCACATCATCAAGCATCCATGTAAAAGTTATTTCCTCCAATGCAAGCATCTCTTCCATAGGTGCTTAGATGCTATATTATCTATTAATAATAGATATAGTTATACACATAAGCACCTACTAAGCACCGGTGCTTATTTAAGCATCGATGCTTCAAAATAAGCACCTTATCTATCCTATGTGGCAAGAAAAATCAGTTTTTTATTACTAAGTATCTCTCTAAGAGCCTGCATTGGACATGGTCTTAAAAACATGTCACCAGTTGGGCCTCCTCTGTCGCTTCTGATTTTTCTGAACGGGAAAATTTGTTCAGTAGCACTGAAAGTTCATCTCTTTCGAAAAATACCACCAAAAGAACTCGGTTCCGAAAATTGCCACTAAAAAATTCATCTCGCTTTGGAATGTAACACTCTGTTAGCTTCCGTTCATGTGGTACTTGCGTACTTCTCGTAATGCCATTTTTGCCCCTCAGGACTTAGACCGAGCGGCAGCATCTCTTTGACCGAGCGGCAGCAGTCCCGACCGCAAACCCACCCCGTCCACCAATCCCGAGTCCTGACCCCAAACCCTACCGAGTGAGCGGCGCCGCTGACCCCAAACCCTCCCCGTCGCACGGACCGAGCGAGCGGCGCCGGCGACCCCAAACCCTCCCCGTCGCACGGACCGAGTGAGCGGCGCCGCCGACCCCAAACCCTAACCCCCGTCCGGGCACCGAGTGAGCGGCGCCGCCGACCCCAAACCCTAACCCCCGTCCGGACACCGAGCGAGCGGCGCCGCCGACCCCAAACCCTCCCCGTCACCGAGCGAGCGGCGCCGCCGACCCCAAACCCTCCCCGTCGCACGGACACCGAGCGAGCGGCGCCGCCCACCCCAAACCCTAACCCCCGTCCCCTCGGACACCGAGCGGCGCCGGCGAGCAACAAGCGGCGGGCGGCGGCGGCCACGGCGGGGAAGAAGAGCGGCGGGCGGCGGCGGCTCCGGCAACACAGATCGGCTTCGGGATTTTCGGCAAGAGCAGCGGCCGATCTCGCCAATCCCTGCGCTGCGCTGTTGCCCCCTCAAGAAGGTACGTTGAATGCTCCCTTGTCTGATGGCTGATCTGAAATGCTTGTTGTTAATGCGATATACCACACGTCTGTCCATGAGCTGCACGAAGAAATGCATCCTGTTCTGTTAGCCACTCTGGATGGAATTGATGCTTCAGAACATGAACAACATGTCAACATGTCTAGATGCCATACATTGCTTAGGATGTTTTACTTACGTCGTCATGTGCTATATCATTGAAAAGTTTCGTTGTGTGGCATTCTTCTTGTCTTACACGGTGGGTTTATTATCGGGGAATCTCATCTAAGATTTGTGCCCACGACAGGTCTTTGGGCATGTGAGCAGGAAAAGAACGAGTGGAGGATGCATCCATCTGAGATCCCTGAAGGGTAAGACTCGAACACTAACTGTACTGTAATTTGCGAGCGATTTGACCTGAGGATGTGCAGCAGTACAGTTTGTTAACTCTCTGTACTGCTACTCTTTCAGGATCGATTCGCATAATGCTTGTAAAGTAGAGATTGCTGTTACTTCCTTCCAAACGGTAGAGGATGGGCGATCTGTGTACCGCAAGGGTAGGCTGTTGGATTGGTGGGTGAATTCAGAGGAGTATTCCATAGTTGATATGGAGAAAGATGTCTTCGAACACTATAGCTGGGCGAGTAATCAGGAGGCAATTTTTTGGTATGATGGACCTGACGGTGAAACAATTCGTCTTGCTACTGACCAGGAGCTCTTATCCTTGTTACGGTCTTCAAAAGTAGTGAAGTTTATCATGACTGTTGGTAGGTCTGACCACTTGGTTGTCCCCGCCCCGCTCCGGATTGAACCAAGAATTGGGGATAGTGAGCTGCAGATTGTAGTCAGAAACGAGTTTCCGGCTGAAAATGATGGTCCAGAGTGGGTAGAGGAACCAGAACATGGCCTCACAGCAGCTGGTCCTAATAGAGCTGAGGAGGAAGAGACAGAGCACTATATGGATGCTGGTTTTGATGCAGAAGGAGATGATCCAACTGGAGCCGATGAAGAATGGAGATATTTCAAGAAGCAACCAAAGACTACAGATGCAGGTGCTGAAAGAGATAACAGTGACAAAGTAGAACCTCCAAAAGATTTTGATGATGTTGTACCAAATGATGAAGCAGCTATGATCGATGATGCAATTGGTGCACAAACCACATATGATCGAGACAATCCTGAAATAAAAGAGGGATCCACATTTGCTGACAAGGATGCCTTTATGCTTGTTATCAAACAATATGCAATCAAAAAAGAATTTGAAACTTTTGTAGAGCATAGTGATAAAAAAAGGTATAGGGCAAAATGTGCGGATCCAGAATGTGATTGGAAGATTTATGCAAAGAAACTTCTTGGTTGTCCTACATTCATGGTGAATTTTCTTTTTGTTTTGTTTAATATGCGGCATGTTTTTGTACTTTGCTGAATTATCAATCCATCTTTTTGCAGATTATTTCTATTTCAGAGGGCCACACATGTGCTAGCACAAGCAAGGTGATGGGAAAGGAGGCTACAAAAGGTTGGATAGCCAATAGGGCAACTGAGATATTGAGAACGGATCCTACAATGGGAGCAAAGAAGCTGCAGGTTCAGCTTGAGCAGCAGTTCCCAATCAAAGTGTCATATGGCAAGGTATGGGAAGGATTGCAATGCGCAATGCAAGAACTCCATGGCACTTGGGAGAATAGTTTTAAAATGTTGTGGAGTTTTAAAGCTCAGCTAGAAGAAACATGCCCAGAAAGCATAGTGGAGATTGATTGCAAGAAGATAGGTGGTCGTATTCATTTCAGTAGGATGTTTGTGGCAATTAAAGCATGTGTGGATGGCTTTCTTGTGGGATGCAGGCCTTACCTTGGAGTTGACTCTACTCACCTCACAGGCAGGTATAGTGGGCAGCTAGCAGCAGCAACTTCAATTGATGGGCATAACTGGATGTATCCTGTAGCATATGGGATCTTTGACAAGGAGAACGAATCTAACTGGACTTGGTTCATGAAGCAATTGAAGATAGCAATTGGGACACCCCATGGATTGACAATCCACACAGATTCATGCAAAGGTTTGGAGAATGCAGTCCACAAGGTCTTCAAAGATGCAGCTGAGCATAGAGAGTGTTTTAGACACCTCATGAAGAATTTCAGGAAAAGGTTCCAAGGTGATGTGTTAAAGTACATGTGGCCCTGTGCTTGGGCATGTACAACTCATAGGCACCAAATCCTATGGGACAAAATTAGAGAAAGTAGTCCAGAAGCTATTGTTTACTTGGAAACACACCATAAACAAATATGGTCAAGAGCTAAGTTCAGCGGGGAGTGCATGGTTGATTATGTGAATAACAACATTTCAGAGTGCTTCAACAATTGGATTAAGGATTACAAGAGTTTCCCAGTAGATATTCTCATGGACACCATAAGGGGCAGGATCATGGAAAAGATAGCAACAAGGCAGCTAATTGCTGCAAGGTTTACAGGACGAATACTTCCTAGTGTGATCAATGAGCTGAACATAAAGAGCAGATCATTGAAATATACAATCAGGGGTAGTGGTGGCCTTAAGGCCGAGGTATCTGGATTAACTAGGGACAATACTCCTTGGAGGCATGGAGTGGACCTTGACAAGAAAACATGCTCATGTGGTCAATGGCAGATTTCTGGCAAACCTTGCACCCATGTTTTAGCTTTCATAAGTTCACTGAGACAAGTTAGAATTGAGGACTATGTACATGATTACTACTCAGTTGAACGTTTCAAGGCTACTTATCAGTTTGAGGTTAACCCGATGGTTGATAAGACACAATGGCCTGTGGTTGATCTCGGGTTTGTGATGGTGCCTCCAAAGCTAGAAAGGCCTGCGGGTAGGCCGAGAGTACGCCGGATCAAGAGTAGTGGCGAGGCTGGGAAAAGAGGCCCTTACCAATGCAAGAGATGCTTCCAGTTTGGCCATATTGAAAAGACTTGCCGTGAGCCCCCTACTGAACTGGGTGATGAATTACCACCACCTCCCAAGACACGGTCAATTTTCAAGCTTTATTACTTAGTTTTTCATTTTTCTTGTTTCCATTGCTACATTCTATGATTATATCTCTGCTCTGTAGGAAGAGAAAAGGAGAGCCTGCCACTTCTAGCTCCAAGAATAGAAAAGGAGAGCCTGCAGCAACTACATCTACTCCAACACAAATCAGTCCAGGCCTAATAACAAGAAGCATGGCGACTTCTCCTTCTACTCCAACTAGTCAAGGGCCTGTAACTAGAGGAAGGGCAAACATATCCCCAGGGGGCATTGCTAGAAGAACTATCATTAGCTAGTAGTATGCTTTTGTATGTTGGGCTAGCTGCTTGTGTTGTCAAAAACTAGCTGCTGTGTAATCTTGACTTGGATGACCTATGCTTTATTCTACTTGGACAAAAAAACCTGATGGGGGTTGTTTACTTGCTGGAGTTTTTATTCCTTGTTTACTTGCTGTGAGTTTTTTTTTAAAAAAGTGATATGACAACCATTGCTTTCAGGTTTCAGGTTAACCATTGCTTTCAGGTTTCAGGTTAAGCTCTGTACAATAAAAAGTCATATGGCCTATTGCTTGCCTGTACAGAGTCTTTGGTTGCCTGTCCAGAGTCTTTGATTACTTGTTGTATTCAGACTTTCATGGTGACAATCATTGTTTACTTGCTGGAAGCTCTGTACTAAGATGTTCTATTGTTTTCAGGTTATCAATCAATGACAGGTTTGGTATTGTTGAGGGTTTGATGACCACCGTTCATGCTATCACTGGTATGACAACCATTTCCTGATTGTAACTAAATTTTGTGTTTGATGACTAAATATTGATCTCTAACTACTAGGCTGGATGTATAATGTCAGTCTGTCCTTTGTTCAGTAACGTCATTAGTGATGAAAATTCATACTACTATTAGAGCTATAGACAAGGCCTCCTAAATATACCTGTACTTTCCCTTTTACTTGATTACAATAAACTGTTTTTAAGTTTTCTATTAGATATCTGAAGAGTGTTATGGAGCTCATGGGGGTAGTAATGAGGTTGTGTTATCTAGCAAGCCATAGGTTCAGAATTTCTAACAAGTAAATGACTGAGATGGCTTCTGATTGCCTTGTGCAGATCAATGGCTGACGGTGAGGATATGCAGAAGGACATTGATGTTTGTTTGCATATGTATGTGTTGTCTGTTCTGTTTCATTCACCATTTTTTTCAACAATATGTTGCTGCTGTTGCAGGGGTTAAAGAATTTCTTGAAGACGGCAAGGGAGCTAGTCCATCGTATGCAGAAAATAGACAGTGACTACTATCCTGAGGTAATTTTACATTTCAATGGTTTGTGCAGTCTTATTTCGGTTGAATAGCCTTTCAAGTGTAAATGGACCTGCAGACGCTACATCAAATGTATGTTGTGAATGCGGGCAGTGGGTTCAAGCTGTTCTGGAACAGTGTGTTTCGGTTGAATAGCCTTTATGCTTGTTTAGGCTCTTGGTTCAAACTACCAGAGCAGAGCAGACTTCCTTGAGGTTATTGACTCAAGGTTGGCGTTTACTATTGTGTGTAGCAACATTTTCATTTAGATTCTTTTCCCTAGATTTTTGGCTTACTATGTTTGGGTCATTCAATTCCAGCCATAGAGATGGCGCTGCTGTTCATGTCTCAGTTGCCACAAGGGCATTTTTGTCTCAGTTAACACCGTCACCCTGAAAAACTAACAGAGTGTTACATTCCGAAGCGAGGTGAATTTTTTAGTGGCAATTTTCGGAACCGAGTTCTTTCGGTGGTATTTTCCGAAAGAGGTGAACTTTCAGTGCTACAGAACAAATTTTCCCTTTCTGAACGCAGAACAAACTTCTCCCGTCGCCGTCCTCTCCAATCTCCATCCCCTCTCTCCTCTGCCTCTTCAGCACAAAAAGCCGATGTATGCCTCACGCCGCCGCCATGCCTCACGTCGTCGCCGCCTCACTCAAGGCCGACGACGAACGCCCTTTCCTACCCCTGGCCTAGGGCACCTCACGCTATTGCCGCGCCCACACTACCACCACCACCTCCCCTTCCCCACGCCTCACGCCGTCACCACCAGGCCTCAGATTCAGAAATCCTGGCTAGAGATGAGACACTAGGTGCCGCACTCGAGGCCGACGGCGAACGCCTTTCCCTACCCTTGGCCTAGGGCGCCTTACACTGTTGCCCTGCCTCACGCTGCCGTCGCCACTGGGGCTCAGATCTGGAAATCCCGGCCGAAGATGAGAAGTTGGGTGCTGCACTCAAGTCTGACGACAAAACGCCCTTCCCCACCCCGTCCTAGGGCGCCTTACGCTATCGCCGCCACCTCCCCTTCCCCATGCCTCACGCCACCGCCACTGGGGCTCAGATCTAGAAATCCCCGGCGGAGATGAGACACTGGGTTCCTCTCCTCTCCTCGGGCCTATCCGTGCCTCCTCCGTGGCTCGCAGGTGATCCACCAACTAACCAGAAACATCTCCTCCCAACTTAATTTCTTAGATTTTTGTTTTGTTTTTCTATTGTATTGAATTGAAATAAAAGTTCGTGCAATTTACTCCTCAGGAGCCATGATCTATGCCCTTTCTTTGAGAGAATAGATCTGGATCAGCCTGGGGGAGAAGGAGGGAGGTGAGTAGAGGGCTTTGGTTACTTCCATTTTTGCAAGTATAGGGATAAAGGAAGGTGTAGTTTGTCTTGGTATGGTGCCTAATTTAGAACAGTGAAAATCCTGCATAGCTTTTAAGATAACTCTCTTTCTTATAGTAGTCTGCTTCAGTTTACTCCATTTAGGAAACTAGCAGTGAATATATGGTTTCCTAATTTGATTACTTTGATTTTTGCTACTAATACGGTTGGACTAAATGATGCTTACTTCATAACACTGCGTGCTTTATCTTGTATTGATTTTGTCTAATTGGTCAATTGGATCAGAACGATTTGTGTGGCTTTTGACCGCATGAGTTGAAGTAGAAATGGATGTAAATCCCTAAAATGATATTTTGATTGGCAATTTTCTTGGAGCTGTGGAGGATTATTTGTGTCCAATTTCACAGCCTTTGCTCCTCCTTTGAGATAGTGGTATGCTGCTTCCCCCTATGGCTTAATTTTTTTCATGCAATATGGGGTTCATGTGATATGTAGTTTTGAATGCTTGACTTTGTGTTTGGGTCTTTCATGTTGGTTAGATGTAGTAAAGAGGGAAAGACACATATTTGCTATGTTGTTTCCTACTTTGCTTGCGTAAATCTTATGAACTCTGCGCATGTAAGAAGTAAGAACAAGAACATTTGTATATGGACAATGAAAAACACAATTTAGTTTTAGGGTTTTTGGCTAAATGAACTGAATTATTAACACCCTCTGGTTGCAAATGTCATATGCATATACACATCAAGAAACAGATACTCCGAATGTACCCTGGAGTTTGGCGGTTCGATTAAAGATATTTACAAGTATTTTGTTGAATCACAGTTCACCCAGAATGCCTATATGACTAAAGAACATACAAATGATGACAAGTGGGGAACATATACTATAGTAACTCTCATGTCTGAGAATTAGTCACTTACTGGTGACTTATTTAATTCATTGCTGTAAAGAGATCTTTTATATTATTTTGTTATTCTTGTTGAACATAGGTAGCTAACATCATGATGGACATGTCATGGACCATCACAATCATGCACCAGAAAGTGAGACATCTGTTGAGCGGGAATAATTTAGCTTTGGAATTACAAATCAAAATTCTAATTGTTCACATTTCATTATGAAAATTGATCATTCATATATGTTGGGTTTCCATGTCAGCATGATCCTGAAAGCAAAGATGAGAATAGCATTAAAGTTGGAACTGGAGATAAAT
This sequence comes from Dendrocalamus latiflorus, assembly GCA_017311315.1. Classification (NCBI taxonomy): domain Eukaryota; kingdom Viridiplantae; phylum Streptophyta; class Magnoliopsida; order Poales; family Poaceae; genus Dendrocalamus; species Dendrocalamus latiflorus. Next base: position 7,780,603 of record CM029613.1, on the reverse strand, counting down.
TGCCACTGGAGGATACATCCGCAACACCTACCAAAGAGCAAGTGGTGTAGTGACCGCTTTACACCTGATTTGTGTCATTGACCTTGTTTAACATTTTTTTCTTTGCTCTTTAGAAGCAATAGTAGAGAACAAGGGATTAATTTTGTGATCTTCTCCCTTCCAGGGGTTAAACCTATATAAAAAATTGTGCATTCCCCTCTTTTATAACTCATAAACCAACATTCTCACATTTCCTCTTCAAATAAGGTCAACCCTTTGCCCTTTTAGTGCTCCTATCTTGTAGACATCCCTCCAATTAGCTAAAAGCTAATAGCCCCAAAAACTAATTAGCTATTATGAGTTGAGCCATATGATGGGAGATGGGTCATATGGATCTACATAGTGACAACTCTTGTAATCTACTAATTAGCTATTGTGATCCTAGGAAATGATTTCAAGGCTAAGGATGGGCTATTGATTCTTTAATCTGCAATGCGTGAATTTAAGTGGCATGTTACTTAATAGCTCGATCCAACACATTGTTAAGTTGACCGAAAACATGGCTGGATTTTTTAGGGCACCCAAGATTTTTTCGAGAGTTCCGAACCACCGTGCAAGAATTTGCAGTCTTGTAAGGAACACAAGAGGAATGGATAATAGCCCAGGATATAGAGATGAAATTGTGGCGTAGGCCTAGTTCGGCAATGGCAACTCGATGTGGTGTGGGTAGGAGATGAGCTCATGCGACGACTTGGCAGGATAAAGCAGTCGTGGGGAATGGTGGAGACCGTTGGCTCTAGAGCGTAGTGGTAATTATTTTTCTGTCTCTAGGGTTCCAAAAGCAAAAGTTGGACTAAGTGTAATATACGAAAATGCATGTTAGGGCTGAAATACAACATATCAGGAGTCTTAACAACATGTAATATGATTATTTAATCCATAGCAACACATGTGCTTGTATATATGTTTCCTTAACAACTTGTGTAACATAAAATTAATGTTCATTATACAGCTTGGGTTTACGTTTGATGCTATTTATCACCCTCTCTTGTGACCCATTACAATGTACCGTATATCTTACTATAATAGTTTAACTGCTTATGAATTTACTACTTATTAGTAATAGGTCCTATATGATCTCGATAAACACTTGCTTTTGCATGTCCTTATATGACGGCATTACTTGAGATTTTTTGCCATCACTGTATCTAGCTTATTTTTGTTAGTTCTCTTGGTCATTACATGAATGCTGCCACATATTTAGTATTTTAAAGACTGTTGATACCTTATCCATTCTCTGCCTTGCTCATATTTATGTGACAGATCCCTGTAGAAAATAAGCTCTAGAAATGAAGCAGTCACCTCCTCCACTGCACAATATCAAGGAAATTCTTTCAGGAACTTGATCTACTGCCTCGAGAAACATTCTATGTGGATTTCTTCCTTTCTTTTCTTTTTCTGTCAAGACTCAAGTTCGGATGGAAAATTCAATTGAGATAGTGATTTTGTATTAGTGGCCTAAAAAATTGATTTTGAAGAGTATTATAACTTAGGAAATATTGTTGGAAATTTTCGTAATCAGAGTTCTATCGGTTGTTTAGGATGAATGGTCAGAACATGCGTGATATTGCTATAAACTTTGTCTTTCGTTGCAACGCACAGGAATAAGATTATTAATCTAAGATTAAAATATATAGAAGAAAGTTTATGTCATGGACCTTCTCTGCTCATTTCGGCTTATGCTTATAGCTTCTAATTTCTTAATTTCGTCTTTTTCTGCTTTTTTGATTTCGTCTTCCCCTTCGGATCGACTGCGCCCTAGACTCCCTAGGCGCGTATGTTCGCATTCATTTTCATTGCCCACACCGGGTAGTTGTTGATCATCAGGAGAGGGTACTGTAGGGAGATTAGCCCACCCTGAGTCTTCGCCTTGACACCCATGCTCTGATATCACTTGTTATATTTTGTTTCCGTGATCCTTCGCTACTTGGTCCAGAAACTCCATCCGATCTTACCTTTCCGCGTGACGCGTCTCGGAACCTGCTGGTCCTTGTCTCGCTGAGACGACGGGACAATTGCGCATGCACCTGTCCAATGCCTCCTTGCTTCCTTGTTGTCTGCGTGATGGGAGCAACACCAAAGCCTCTCTGTGTCTTCACGTGAAAGAGCCATGCATCATAAGAAAAAATTTTCTAGTCGCTTCTCTGATGGATGCCAAACGATCACCCCAAATCTCTTCCTTTACTTTATTTCTTAGTCTGCTCACACTTCCTATTGCTCCTTACTGAGCAGGACCTCTCTGCTTCAATTGCTCCATACAATGCCCATGCATATATACGCTCACATCACCAACTAAGAAACGAACACGGACTAGAGCTAAGAAACGAACACGGACTAGAGCTCGCATGGACTCACGCGGAACGTAACTCGTATATGGATACGACGACCCATACAGCATACTCGGATACGGCAAACCAACTCGCAAATGGACTAAACTTCTACGTATACGGCAAGCATGTGTACATATGTACAACTCAAATACGTCTAAAAACAAGATTAAACTCTAACAAAGGGGACGTTTTCATAGTGGCTTCTACTTAGAGAAGATAAAAAACAATAGGAATACTCAGCTTATTAAATCGGTTTTTTTACTTCTCTCGCTCTCATCTCACTTCAAAGATAAAGGATATGATATCAGACGTATCATGCACTTTACCATTCTCGCTTCCGTCTCACACATATATCTCTTCTTTACTTTCTATATATCTCTTCTTTACTTTCTTCACCGCTCACGTCATCTTTCTAAAACTCACCTTTTTAATTATCATTATCATCATTTTTATTTATTTATTTTTAGCTAAAAATCCGATAGAAACGGGCACGTTGCTGGACATCTGTACGGTTGCAACCGTGTCGATGGATCGTTTCGCTTTTATGGAGAGCGACCTGTGCTTCTGTGGAGTGCTCGGGAACACGCACTCCTGTAGCAAGGGAGCATAGCACGACACGCGCAAGTCGCAAACAGGCAAAACGATCATGGCTAGAACTCGTAAGATTTGTGCGTGTGATTATGTACGTACGTATACTGCCATCTCTCCCTCGTGTGAATGCAAGGCAAAACAGCTAGTGGGCTACTCTGAAAAATAGATCAGTCCTGCAATTATTTTTTCTTTAAGGGGAAGATCAGTATACTAGATTAGTCATTGAGAAATGATGGAAAATGCTACATAGGTCGAATAGCATAGCATCTTCTTCGTTCTCTCTCTATCCTTTGCTCACTCGATCACGAGTCACCCGACGGATGGCGGCATGGCCACCGCTAGATTCACTATGTCCCCCAATTATAGAGGAAGGTTGAGGAGATAGTGAGCGGCAATAGAGAGAGGCACAACGAGAAGGCGGCACACATGGATGAGAGTGGCGGGGGGAGACGGTGGCACGATGAGATCGCCACCGGTTGCCAATGGTGGAGCAAGGGGCGGGGGAGGCGAAGGAGGGGCGTGGAGCTGCGGTCGGCGCTAGAGAAAAAAGATGGAGTTGTTGCATGTGGAGAGTAGAGAGAAGGGGAGGGGGGAGTTGAGGGGAGGGGAAAACACCGGCGTCGAGCTCCTGACGGTGTAGCACTAGATAATGGGCTTGTTGTTTTAGCTTTTGATTTTTTGATTTTTCTATAGTAGCTAGCTTTCAAATAGAGTGTCTTTTTAAGATGCGATCTACAAATAGATTGTATTATATTGTAACAACTTCATCTAGATCGGCTAAAATCGCACACAAATATCTCTATGTGTACCTCTCTTGTGAACAGTAAATACTAAAAATTTTAGCTACAAGGTATAAACCGTAGCAGAACAGGTCCAATAGCTCTTTCAGTCATTAGGGGTTCATGTAAGTTGAATTTGGACTAGGGGTTGGATCGCGTTTGGTTGGGTTGTATTCGCACCAGGACCCAACGGCTGAAATGCTCAACAGAATGGCTCATTCACGGCATATTTCTACCGGCCCAGCCCAGTGCATCGCAAATCGCGCTTAAGCAGTCCAGTAATAAAATTGTCATTTGCCAATTTCGGCTCGACGACCCGCCGCGGTCAGAGCACAAGCAGTAAAAACTCGGGAAGTTTTAAAAAAAGTCACGCAAACGTCTAGGCTTTGACTTAGGGCTTGTTTGGCAGATCTCTAGATTCTCATTTTTCAGTTTCTGCTTTAGATTCTGTAAGAATCCACTTCTCTGAGAATCTGGAGCTACCTCTAAAAAGCGTTTGGCTAGTGGGTTGGCTCCAGATTCATAAAAGAAGAGATTTGAGAGAAATAGACCATGTTACCCCTAGTTGTAACCCTTTTATTTATCTGTTGTTAAATTAGCAAAAGAAACACATGCAGATCTCTTACTTGCTTCATGTCCACAGCACTCCACAGCATTCCACAGCATTCAGTTTACAAAATCACAATATCCACAGTAAAATCACAATATTCAGTTTATTAATGTCCACACTAACTTCATGAGAATTCACAAAAAATTGCAAATCATACAACATTCACCTGGTTTTTGAGAATTGCAAATCAGACAAGAAGTGGTTTTTGTTCACCGGAGGGAGGCAGCGGCGGTGCTGGGGACCGGAGGGAGCCGGCGGTGGCGGGGACCGAGGGGAGGCGGCGGTGCTGAGGGGCGAAAGGAGGCGGTGGGGCCGGCGGGCCGAGAGAAGGAGGGCGGCGGCGGGGCAAGATCTGGAGGGTGGCGACGACGCGATAGAAGGAGTGGGAGTAGGGCTGTAAACGAGCCGAGCTCGAGCGAGCTTGACCTGGCAAACTCGAGCTCGGTAGAAACTCGAGCCGAGCTTGAGCGAGCCTGAGATTGATATCAAACTTCAAGCTGGGCTCGAGCTCGGCTCGGACAAAAATCGAGCTCGCTCGAGCTCGGCTCGTGTAGGTTCGGTGGGGAGTTTCGGAGGGAATACCTGCGGTTGCAGAGCCGTGGCCGAGGCGCCGAGTTGCCGGATCCGGCCATACGGGTCGAGGAGGGGCGGCGCTGGCGAGGGAGAGGAGGGGTGCCGGGGGGAGGAGGGGCAGCGGCGGCGGGGGAGAGGAGGGGCGCCGAGGGGACGAGGCCACGAGGGGCGGCGGCGGGCTGGGTCGAGGAGCTGCGGCGGCGGGCCAGGTCGAGGAGGGGCGACGACGGGGAAGAGGAGGGGCACCGGGGGGGACGAGGCCACGAGGGGTGGCGGCGGGGGGCGAGGAGGGGGACGGGGCCACGGGGGGTGGCGGCGGGGGAGAGGAAGGGGACGGGGGGCGCCGGCGGGGGGGGGGGGGCAAGGAGTGGCGACGGCGACGGCGGAGAGGAAGGGGACCGGGGGGCGAGGAGGGGCGGTGGCGGCTGGGGGGGTGGCTGGCGGCGGGGGCGACGAGGGGCGGGGGCGGCGAGGAGGGGCGGGGGCAGGCGGCGGGGGGCAGGCGGAGGCCGTGGGGGGACGGGGGTGGGGGCGGCCGGCGGTGGGGGCGGCGAGGAGGGGCGCGGGGGCAGGAGGGGCGGCGGCGGGGGACAGCCGGGCAGGCGGAGGCACCGAGGCGGGTGGGATCGTGGGAGTGGGACTGGGGGAGAGGAGGGAGGGGGTGGCTGGGTGGGGGACTGGGGGTGGGGGATTTTGAGAGGAGAGGCGGGAGGGGGTGTGGGGAATTGGGAGGGTAAAAAAAATCTTAAGCTCACGAGCTATTCGAGCTGGGCTCGTTAAAGCTCGCGAGCTTAAGATGAAGCTTGAATTCGGCTCGTTTGAAGCTCGAGCTAATCTCGAATCGAGTCTAGAGAGACCCAAGCTCGAGCAGTTCGCGAGCCTCGAGCTTTTTTACAGCCCTAAGCGGGAGGGCAGCGGCGGCGGCGCGACAGAAGGAGTGGAGGGTGGCGGCGGGCCCAGATCTTGAGGGCGACGGCGGGCCAAGAGCAGCGAGAGAAGGGAGGGAGGCGGCGAGTCAGGCGAGAGAGGAGCACGAGAAGGGAGGAGGAGGCGAGTCGGGCGAAAGAGGAGCGCGAGAAGGGAGGTGGCGGCGGTGGTGGAGATCGGGAGGGAGGCGGCGGTGGTGGTGATGGAGATCGGGAGAGAGGCGGCGGGGCGAGAGAAGGGGAGGCGAGCGGCGCGAGAGGGGAAGGGGAGGCGAGCGACGCGAGAGAGGAAGGGGGAGGCGGGCGGCGCGAGAGAAGAAGGGGGAGGCGGAGCGGGCGAAAGAAACGAGGGAGGTGGAGCGGGCGGCATGAGAGAGAAGGGGGAGGTGGGTGGGGCGACGGGGTAGTTGAGTGGTATTTGCGGGTAATTTCGGCTTACTTTCATGGGTAATTTTGTTTTGGGTTAGCTGGCTCCCCACGAGAATCCACCCAAGACCTGCTTCTCCTCTCTAGTTCATTTTTCATCCTGCTCCTCATGAGAATCAGAATCCAGTAGTTTTGAGAAGCTATGTGTTTGGTACAGCTCCACGAGAATCTATTGAGAAGCTGGGAGCAGGAGCTGTACCAAACAGGCCCTTAATTGGTATGTTTTTAGACTGTGATTTATATCTTTTGTATTATAATTTTTGAAGTCTAACTGTTTGTGAGGGAAGATAAAAAAAGACAGTTGTGTAAGATTTTCGTCTGTATAACTGAAGTTGATATAATATCTAGTACAATTAATTTGTAGATTACATTTTAAAAAACATTGTATTTAAATGATAGTTACTGTAGTAAAAAAATTAAAAGATATAAACATATAGGTCAAGGAAAACCCAGCCAAAATCCTCGTACTCTTCGCTTAATCACGGATTGGAATCCTCTGACTTCGCACAGGCGAAGGCACGGTAACTTCACGCCATCTGAGCCGTCCGGCGGAAAAATAAAGGCCCAGATCAACTTTTGCTACAGTATTTTTTACTGTAGCTACAGTAAAAAAAAAGGGGGATTTGCTTATGTGCCCCAAAGTTTAATGGCGTTTGCTCATTTGCCCCATGATGTCTCACTGACATATGGGCCCTGGACCCGCATGTCAGTGAGACATCATGGGGCAAATGAGCAAACGCCATTAAACTTTCGGGCAAATGAGCAATTTTTCCTAAAAATAACTGTAACTACAGTAAAAATACTGTAGCAAAAGGTGATCTGGACCGTTATTTTTCCGCCGGACGGCTCAGATCGAGTGAAGTCTCTCAGAGGATTCGAATCCCTTAATCACATGTGCAGGACGCGAAAATATCTCCGCACATTGCGAGCAAAAGAAATCCTGAACAAAAAAGGAAAGAAAAGGAAAAAGCCCTATTGAGACAGACAAACAAGACAGGACAGCGCTAAGCTGCGAAAGGTAGAGAAAAAGGGCACCCTCCAACGTGACTTCCCCCTCCAACCCCAACAAAATTTGCCTGCCACGCCGAAAGCCCAAGTCACTCGCCCGTCGCCGCTCCTCCGCCTCCCCAGTGCCGCCACCCCCGCCGCCTCGCCTCCGGACAGGAAGCCATGGTGAGATCTCTCTCCCGCCTCGTCTTCCTGCCCAATCGACTCTCGTAGATCTCTGTGTCCGTTGCTTAGCGGCCGTGATAGATCTGATTGTTCGGCGCAGGAAGCGTCGTGTATGTACATCGGAGACGTTCTCGTGCCATGCTTGTTCTATCGGTTCTTGCATTATCTAGCGTGGGTGGGCGCGGTGATTTGTGTATCTCTTTTGTTTAGCGGCAATTGCATCTTGTAACGCTGTCTGTTCTACTTGTTTGATCTGCTCAAACGTGGAAGTAATGGTAGTTGGATCTGAACTTGACTGCAATGTTGGGTTACGGTGCTGACTAGTAGGTGATTGTGGGGGGAGAAAAGAATCAGGTGGTAGGTGCTAGGTAGCCCAATTATCGCAAAACTGCAATAGTTAGAGCATCTCTAAGAGACTCTTTATCTTGCACTTTTTCTCCAAATTAGATGACCCAAGGAAAAAAACACACCCTCCAATAGCTCTTTTATCCTGTTATCTATTTTGCAGTGGAGCCGAATTCCACCGTCTCGCTCGCGAAACCTGGCGAGGCATCGCGGCTTGCTAGCTGCTTTCCTCCCGTTCATTTTTCCATTTTCCCGCGCTAGTCGGTCGTCTTCCCACGCGGAATCCCTCCCTCTCGCGCCCCCTCCCGCACGGACCTCCCCCGCGTCGAAGCCTCCCGCGGCGCCCTTTCCCCCCTCCCCCTGCAGGCGCAGGATTGGAGGCGCCCGCACGCCTCTGCGTGGTCCCGGCGGCGCCCGGCCCTCCCCGCGCGCCCGGCGGTGCCCGGCCGGCCCCGCAAGCTCCCGGCGGGTCGCATCCCATTCTTCGTTTGCTCCACTGACATTCGTTTGCTCCGCAAGCTTGTGATGTGTAAAACACTACAGTACAGACCAATATAAACGACATATATATTTTGCCCTTTATCTAAGTAAGTGCCTTGGAATGTTTTTCGAGGGCACATAGATAACCACGACAGTTATATGTGCCTTTATTTCCTAATGAAAACCAGCACATGCTATGTGCCGCGATGACAATTCACGGCACATATATGTGCCCCTGTATTCAAAGATAGCTAAAATAGAGATTCTGCTAGAGTTGGAGGAACAAAATATAAAAAAAGGGTTGGGATGACTCTTCAAAATACATTATGAGTGTCTCTATTTTAACAAGACTCTTGGAGTTGCTCTTACAGGTAACATGCCAGCACCGGGTGTAAATCATCGAGCCCGCTGGGAGCCTGTAGACGGATCGGTCGGTGTGGTCTTCGTTTCGACGGGGTGTTTACTTAACTTGTTTGGCTTTCTTTGTAACCAAACTGAAATTGTCCTCGCTAAAAAGTGGACTGAAATTATACTAGTGTGGTAGTGTGGTTGTTGGCGTCTACAGGCAGTACAGGCATGAATTCTAGTTGGTCATTTTTTTCAACCAAAGACCACATTGACCCTTCTTTATTAAAAAGCATCATAACCGTCTTACAAGAAGGTATTCTAATGAATTGCACAATTTTGTAAAGAAGGGCTTCCTTGTAGCTGCAACTGCGAGTTTGCCATCATAGATTTACTAGGCGTGCAATGTGGTCATTGTTGCTCCATCAGTAAAGACTTTTTATGCTCTTACTCTGGGATCAAATCTCTTGGACTGTACATGTTAGTAGTTTTAAGAGAATGGATTGTACGGCAGTTTTCATTGATAATGCTTTGCACATCTTCAATCGATTATAACAGGCTAACGCTGCGTCAGGCATGGCTGTGAATGACGACTGTAAGCTGAAGTTCTTAGAGCTGAAGGCTAAGCGGACCTACCGCTACATCATCTTCAAGATTGAGGAGAAGCAGATCATTGTGGATAAGCTCGGTGAGCCCACAATGAGCTATGAGGACTTCACTGCCAGCCTCCCTGCAGATGAGTGCAGATATGCAATTTATGACTTTGACTTTGTGACTGAGGAGAACTGCCAGAAGAGCAAGATCTTCTTCATTGCATGGTAATCCTCATCCTCCCATTTGGTTTACCATGTTACCAGTGATGGGTGGTGTGGTATACTCGTATATGCAAACCCAATTTTGAATTATATCTGATTAATCCCCCTGCTAAGGCTACCTAGTATATTTGCAACACTAGAAACTTATGACTTATAATCAACCTTTTTTTACTATATGTACAATAATGGGGAAACACGATTAGAACTTGGAACATGCACGTCTAGATATGACAATAAATTATCATTCTTGCCTTTGAGCTTAAAAAGGGTAGTCTAGAAACGTTTTACTGGACAAAAGTGCCACACTTGCACATACTGGATGGTAGAGTTCATGTATAATTGTAATGAATGTTTTCAAATTTAGGCAACATCTCTTGCACCAACCCTTTAAGAAAACATCTCCCATGATGATAACCATGTGGCTGTTTTGTGAAGGTCACCAGACACATCAAGGGTGAGAAGCAAGATGCTGTATGCTAGCTCGAAGGACAGGTTCAAGAGGGAGCTTGATGGCATTCAGGTGGAGCTGCAAGCAACTGACCCTACCGAGATGTCGCTGGATGTCTTCAGAGACCGTGTCAGCTGAGTTTGGAGTCCCTTGTTCTGCAGGCTGTTTGTTGCTTTTGTGGGCTGCTCAAAAGTGTTGTCTATAAATTCCAGGGCTGATGTACTTTGCTGGATGTTATCGTGTTCTGTTGTTTGAGATCTCTGAGCTATGACAACGCCTTACCTTGAAGCATGTTGCATGTATGACTTTTGTCACTTGAAACGGAATATCCTTCAGCTAATAAATTTGGTTGGTTCGCTTCTCCATTTCTTCTTCTTCTTCAAGGATGTGTGTGCCCCACAAGTCCACAACAGTAGTGAAATCTTTCAATGTGTTCGTTTTGTTATCTAATTTGTGTGCACTCCAAGCTTATTATCTTTTTTTTTGCGGGAAGCTTGTTATCTAATTTGTTATTTGTGCAAGCAAACATATGTAGTTCAGCTTTGTTAACTTTCTACTCTTGTTGCTTGGAATGCATACAATTTGAATTCGATATATCTACCCATGGATTTTTCTTGCATCTGTTCAGCGTTCAATTGTCTGCTTTGTTTCAAGCCCCAGGGGAATATGGTTGTCATATTTTTCACTTCAGAACTTTTTTTTTATCCTGCTGATAAGACAACGATGTTGTGGTAGCGCTCCAGCTCACTAAAGAATGGGACGGCAGTGATCTGCCGGCAAGCTCGTTCTGATCTTGGATTGGAGTCCTGAAGCACCAGAGTAAAGAGATGCTCCTCTTAAGAAGGTGTATTTCCTTTTCCCAAAGTGTGATATGATATTCTGATGGCTACATGGTGGCCGGTGACCTTCGGGCCAGGACAGGATCACGCAATTGACAGGCTTTGCTGCATGCGTGTGAAGTTAAAGTGGGTTCATTGCCATCTTCGACCATGCCCTTTGAATTTCGGTAGCCCTAAATTTGTGAAAGATCCAAGCGATTTTTATTGTCCTTCGCTTTTTAGTAGTCTATGCAGCATCATTTGCTTTTTAGTAGTCTATGTAGCATCAACCTTTTCATGTCATCTTGTTGTAAAGCTCTGTGCCTCCCCATTTTGTAAGCGGTCCAAGACGAATGACAATTGGTGTCTGGTTATTTTTGGTCTCTTTGGTTTTCGATGAATCTGCATCCTTAGAATATCCTCGCTATCCTAGTCTTAAGTTAGATGATAATTGTGTGTTCTGTCTAGAAAACCCCCCTACAACTATCTATTTGATTAGCCCATCTGACGTGGCGAGTTTCGATTCCTAGTTTCCTACCTAGGGTCTGTTTCAATTCACAAGAGGCAATTCAATTTCCATATAATTGAAGAAAAAAATCGCACGATCCAAGAGGGGTCTGATTATGTACTCAAGTTTCAACTTTAGTTTTCTCTGAACCTGTCATTTGCTCAAATGTTTTACTCCTAGTCCCGCAGAAAAGAAAACGAGCATCAGATTCAGATGCGCACGCACTTCAACATCCTTGTTGCATGTGGAATCGACGGAGACGCCAAGCCGACATGTTGGGCTCTTCTACGATTAGTACCGTTCCAAACAGCATCTCGACTATGGGTTAACCTTTTAACATAACTTTTTTCTTTATATACATTAACTTTTTAACACGATTTTTTTTCTTATATTGTTCGTATAGCTATAACAATTTATTTTTTTATCTAATTTAATGTTTTAATTAAAAACTAACAATCGTTATAATACTGTTTTAGCAGAAAAACAAAAAACAAAAGCCAAAAAAATCGACCTCAGTCAAATTGAATGTCTTCTACCAGCCGTCATGGTGATCTCGACGTAGCGCAAGACGAGTAAAGTCCATTACCGGTCCATAAACTTTTTATGCTGTGTCATCCCGGTCCATAGACTTTCAAAGTGTGTCATACCAGTCCTTAAACTTTCAAAGTGTGGCAATATCTTATGTAGTTGTAGCAGTGAACTTTTTATGCTGTGTCATCTCAGTCCATAGACTTTCAAAAGAAATTGCCACACTTTGAAAGTTTAAGGACCGGGATGACACACTTTGAAAGTCTATGGACCGGGATGATACAGCATAAAAAATTTAAGGACCGGTAATGGACTTTACTCGCGCAAGACTTTCCAAACTTTGGGCCTCAACATACCATCCCTCCGCAGGATCCAAACCGTTTCAGAGCACTGCCCTCCACGTGTCCGCCCCCCCCCCCCCCCCCCCCCCAATGGTGGCGTGGTTCACGACATGGAGCGCGAGGTGGCAGCTCCACTACGCCTTGTCGCCTTGCTCGCTACGGCGGCGGCTGAAGCCTGAAGACGAGAGGAGACTCCACCCCCTCCTGTCGTCGGCGCGGCTTGGGAGTGCGCTTTGCGTACACTGCCTACCTCGTGGCCTTCCTAGGGTTTGGGCAAGCGGAGGGAATGGCGGCGGCGGCTGGAGCGGCGGGTGGCGGGGAGGGCGAGGAGCTCCTCCTCCGCGCCCTCGAGGAAGGGGACGAAGGGGGCGGCTTGTGCGCGGGGGAGCGGCCGTGGCGCCTCAAGTTCGATGGCTTCCGCCGCCCGGAGGTGCACCAGGAGAAGCCGCCGCGGGGCCTCCAGGACTGCCTCGGCGTGCTAGGTCTGTCTTCTCTGTCTCTCTCTCTCTCTCTCTAGTGATGGCTAATTCTATGACGCTTGTGCATGCTGTGTGACTCGGTTGGTTTGATCTGGACATCAGGACATGTGTTCAACTGTTTCGCCTTTAACTAAAGAGTTCAGTAGTTAGTGTATTGTCCTCTTCGGTGATGGTGATTGGACCAGGAGTTGGAGGAAATCATATAGGAATGGGGAGCTTGCCCGCGATGCATCTCCTCTGTCTGCGGATTAGCATGCTCCAGGCATGCAAGTCCCAGGGAGGAGGGTAAAAATTTCATCAAGTTTCCTTTCAAAAATTTGTCTTATCAAGTAATTGGCCTGTAGACTAGTTAGATTGGGTGAGGAGTAAAATAATAGGGGAATGATGTATGGTTGTTTGTATTTGCAAATGGATATTGTCATACTAAGATGTGGCATCATGATTCTGTTTGAAAATGATGGTGAATTTATTATTCTGGTTTGTGCTTCAGTATTGGTTGACGCCATCGGCTATTCACAATTGAACTCTTACCGGGAAAACGAACAAATACATCATGGAAATTTACTCCATGTTTAAACAAACACATCCTGTGACCTGTTTGCTATTGAAATTCTTCTGCCTTTTTTTTTTGTAACTGGTAAAATAAGCTAAAAGGTTATTTATGAACTGTTGAATTGAATGCCCTTCTCCACTGTCTGACATTTTGGATTTCAATTTTATCTGCTAGTTTTAGCCTTTGTCCATTTGGTTCTATGTTTTCCTGTCTATTGTTTGTCCCTTTGCTGAATAATTATATGGCATCTATCAATATATGAATGTTACTTGGGTCTCCAGTGCTGTAGAGAGTTTGGGAATTTGTATTTCTGAAAGCTCAGTTTTGCAAATAGAGGTGGAAATTATCAGCTCAGAGTTTCAAACTTTTCATTGTTCAAATTAGCAAAAGCCATTTTTTTGTTCGTTGAAATTATTGTTAGGAACTTAGGAAAGATGGGTCAAAAAAGTGTGACAAAATTTGGTCCTTTGATTTTATCTCATGCTTTTTTGTTTGCATATGTTTGTATATTTGCTGCACAAATATTATTCTTTGTTATGGAGTTCCACTGAACATAGTACTGTAATTGTTTGGACCTTATTATTGTAATCCGATCGCTTAATCTACAGTTTCTAATTCTATCTACAGCTCAAGGCCCTGGAGATGTTGTGGCAGAATACTACCAACAACAATTGGAAATGTTAGAAGGTTTCAATGAAATGGATACACTGACAGATCGTGGTTCTCTTCCTGGAATGTCCAAGGTTTGTTATATATTCTTGCTCTTTTGTAACATAAAAAAAACAAAATTTTCTTGGGGATAAAATGTACAGGATTTTATCAAAATAAAGCAATACCCTTTTACCTTTAGCTTATCCTACTTGCAGGAAGAATGTGAGAAAGTTGCCCGAAGTGAGACATTAGCCATCTGGTTATCCAACATAGCAAACATGGTTCTTTTTGCTGCAAAAGTTTATGCCTCAATAAGGAGTGGCTCCCTATCTATTATTGCTTCCACCTTGGATTCTCTACTTGACTTGTTATCCGGCTTTATCTTGTGGTTTACTGCCTTTTCAATGCAAACACCAAACCCATACAGGTACCCAATTGGTAAAAGGCGCATGCAACCTTTGGTGAGTTTCCACATCAAGTTGATGAATAAGTCCCTGTACTGTGGTCTTTGTGGGGCTGTGGTAGCTTTTGTTTTTTGACTGCTTTAGGACAGCATCTGCTTTTAGGACAGCATCTGCTTTTAGGACAGCATCTGCTTTTGCTTTAGGACATCATCTGCTTTTAGGACAGCATCTGCTTTTAGGACAGCATCTGCTTTTAGGACAGCACATTGACCGCTTTAGGACAGCATCTAGGATAGCATCTTAGCATATGCTTGGCTGGTTCTCAGCCTATAAATATGTATCTCCAACCCCTCAGGTTGGCATGGCATTGTGTGAGCAATAAACAAGAAGAAAATTGCCCCATCTCCTAGTGTCATCCTCTCCATGAGAGTTAGGATCTTGCTATCACCAAGAGCAAGAGTCCAGCGACTAACAAGTGGTATCAGAGCCTTAGTATCCTGTAGCCTGAGCATCTCCTGCTCATCTCCTTCTCCGGCCTCACAGCAGCCCCAGCCGGTAGCAGCAGCAGCTCCGGCTGTCCCCGCTCACTCCTCTCCGGAGACGGGCAGCAGCTCGTCAGAAGCAGCCCTCTCTCCACGCAACAGCCCCCCAGTAGCGCGCCATGTCCGCAAGGCAGTCTCAGCGCTCGGTCGCCTCGAGCATGCGGCGTCAGCAGACGGCCGAGCTCGTCGCGGCAGAGCAGCGCGAGCGAGCGGCGGCAGAGACCGCTGCGGCGGCGGAAAGGGCGTCAAGGTTGGCAGCGGCGGAGCTGGCAGCAGCCAGGGCGGAGGTGGAAGCAGCGGCGGCGGCAGATGCTGCGCGTGCGGCGGCAGCAGAGGTCAAGGCTCTGCGCGGCAGCAACAGCAGCTCCGCCTCTGTTGATGACAGCGCCGACGCGGACCCTCAGCTGCTGGAGAGGGAGGCAGCGCAAGGGCAAACGGCGCAGTGGGCAGCCGCCCACGCCCACGAGCGCGGCGGCAGCCCAGACAGGCGCGGACGCGCCGGTGGCGCTCCTGGAGGAGGCGCGCACGGCGGTGGCGCTCCTGGAGGAGGCATGCACGGCGGCGGCGTACGGGTCGACGGAGAGCGCGGCCTTCACAGGCAACGCGGCTCTCTCTCCCCGGTTCGGTACCATGGTCACCACGAGTACCAGGCTGTCGTCAGGGACGTCGGCCCCGGCGGCGGGTGGCCTACCCTCACCAAGACCAACTATGTCGAGTGGTCTGCGGTGATGAGGGTAAGGCTCCAGGTGCGGCATATGTGGGATGCAGTCCGGTACGGCGACGTCGACTACGACCAGGATCGACGGGCGCTGGATGCTCTCATCGCTGCAGTCCCGCCCGAGATGCAGTTCTCGCTTACCAGCAAGCGGACTGCCAAAGAGGCTTGGGACGCCATCGCTGCAGCATGCATCGGCAGCGACCGCGCCCGCAAGTCTACACTGCAGGCACTACGCACGGAGTGGGAGAACCTGGCCTTCAAGCCAGGTGAAGACGTTGATGACTTTGCTCTCCGTCTCAACACTCTGTTGCAGAAGTTGGTGCAGTTCGGTGACGACACCTACGGCGAGGAGAGAGCTGTGGAGAAGCTCTTCCGCTGCGTCCCCGAGAAGTACAAGCAGATGGCTCGCTCGATCGGGTCTCTGCTGGACCTCTCCACGATGACCATTGAGGAGGCGTTGGGTCGCCTCAAGGTCGTCGACATCGATGAGCCACAGAGCCTCTCGGGACCCGTCACCATTGGCGGGAAGCTCCTTCTCACTCGGGAGCAGTGGGCTGCCGGCCAAGGTGACAGGAAGAAGGGGGAGCCTTCTTCCACGATAGGCGGCCGCAAGAGTGGCAAGCGCGGCAAGCCGCGCAAAGGCGCCCAGGGCGGCGATGCTGGCAAGCAAAAGCCGGCACGAGACGACTCTTGCCACAACTGCGGCAAGCTTGGTCACTGGGCCAAGGAGTGTCGACAGCCACGACGCGGCCAGGCCCACGTCGCGCAAGCGGAGGAGGAGCAGCCGGTCCTGTTCATTGCTCATGCGAGCATCGAACTACCTCCAGCGGCACCGGCCGCAGTGGCTCTCCTCCACCTTGACGAGCCAAAAGCACACACCCTCCTCGGCGACAGTTCCGGCAATGACAAGACCGACGGGTGGTGCCTCGACACCGGCGCCACCCACCACATGACCGGGCGGCGGGAGTTCTTCTCCGAGCTCGACTCAGGCGTTCGAGGCACCGTCAAGTTTGGCGATGCCTCCGCCGTGGAGATCAAGGGCGTCGGCTCTGTCGTCTTAGTCGCCAAGACTGGCGAGCACCGGCTGCTCACCGGCGTCTACTACATCCCCGATCTGCGGAACTCCATCATCAGCTTGGGACAGCTGGATGAGAACGGCTCGCGTGTCGAGATCGAGCACGGGGTGCTGCGGATTTGGGATCTTCGACGCCGCCTTCTTGCCAAGGTAACCAGAGGCGCAAATCGACTCTACACTCTTCACGTGCAGGTGGCACAACCCCTCTGTCTCGCAGCTCGTCGGGACGACGAGGCGTGGCAGTGGCACGAGCGCTTTGGGCACCTTCACTTCGAGGCCCTGAAGCGGCTCAGTGCCACAGAAATGGTGCGAGGCCTGCCGTGCCTTGACCATGTGGAGCAGCTCTGCGACGTCTGCGTGTTGACGAAGCAGAGGCGACTCCCCTTTCCCCAGCAGGCGAGTTTCCGAGCCAAGGAGAGGCTCGAGCTCGTGCACGGGGACTTGTGTGGTCCGGTGACACCGGCCACACCGGGAGGACGACGCTACTTCCTGCTGCTCGTCGACGACCTCTCCCGCTACATGTGCGTGATGGTCCTCGGCAGCAAGGGAGAGGCTGCGGACGCCATCAGGCGCACGCAGGCTGCTGCGGAGGCGGAGTGCGGCCGCAAGCTGCGCGTGCTGCGCACAGACAACGGCGGCGAATTCACGGCGGCTGAATTCGCGTCGTACTGCGCTGATGAGGGCATTCAGCGCCACTACTCCGCGCCGTACAGCCCGCAGCAGAACGGCGTCGTCGAGCGGCGCAACCAGACGGTTGTGGGGATGGCTCGGGCCCTCCTCAAGCAGAGGGGGATGCCGGCTGTCTTCTGGGGAGAGGCGGTGGTGACGGCCGTCTACATCCTCAACCGCTCACTTACCAAGGCGCTCGACGGCAGGACGCCGTACGAGGCTTGGCATGGGCGCAAGCCGGCGGTCTCCCACTTGCGGGTCTTCGGCTCCCTCGCGTTCGCCAAGGAGCTTGGCCACATCGGCAAGCTCGACGACAGGAGCACTCCGGGAGTGTTCATCGGCTACGCGGAGGGCTCGAAGGCCTACCGCATCCTCGACCCTGTCACACAGCGCGTCCGCATCTCGCGTGACGTTGTGTTCGACGAAGGGCGAGGCTGGACGTGGGACAAGGCGGTGGACGACGGTTCGGCCTCGACTCTCAGGGACTTTGTTGTCGACTACGTCCACTTCGAGAGAGCCGGGGGAGCTAGCAGCTCGTCTTCACCGAGCTCGTCCACCTCGACACCTTGCTCGCCATCAGCTCTGGCGAGTGCTCCACCACCTTCGGCACCGGCTCACCACTCTCCTGCACTGGCGGCCACACCACCGGAATCGGCCCCAACAGCTTTGGTCCACAACGAGCAGCGCACGGTGGAGTTCGCTACTCCGCTGTCTCACGACGAGGGTCGCATCGACGCCTACCACGACGACGAGCCTCTGCGCTATCGTACCATGGACAACATCCTCGGCGAGCTGCCGGTCCCTGGACTGGCGCAGCGTGACTTCGAGGCGGAGCTGCACTTGGCGTGCGACGACGGCGAGCCCCGCTCCTTCGCTGAGGCGGAGGGAGACGCGGCGTGGCGTGTCGCGATGAAGCAGGAGATGGACGCCGTCGAGCAGAACCGGACGTGGGAGCTGGCGGATCTTCCTGCCGGTCACCGCGCGATCACCCTTAAGTGGGTGTTCAAGCTGAAGCGGGATGAAGCCGGCGCCATCGTCAAGCACAAGGCTCGCTTGGTGGCACGAGGCTTCGTGCAGCAGGAGGGGGTCGACTTCGATGACGCCTTCGCACCTGTCGCACGGATGGAGTCCGTGCGACTCCTTGCGCTAGCTGCCCAGGAAGGCTGGCGTGTTCATCACATGGATGTCAAGTCGGCATTTCTTAATGGCGATTTGAAGGAGGAGGTCTACGTGCATCAGCCGCCGGGATTTGCGATCCCCGGCAAGGAGGGCAAGGTGCTCCGCCTGCGCAAGGCCCTCTATGGCTTGCGACAGGCACCGAGGGCGTGGAACGCCAAGTTGGACTCCACGCTGAAAGGGATGGGCTTCGAGCAAAGTCCGCACGAGGCGGCCATCTACCGGCGGGGCAGTGGAGAAAATGCCCTGCTGGTGGGTGTCTACGTCGACGACTTGGTGATCACTGGCATCAAGGATGCAGAGGTGGCGGCATTCAAGGAAGAGATGAAGGCCACCTTCCAGATGAGTGACCTGGGGCCTCTCTCCTTCTACTTAGGGATCGAGGTGCACCAGGATGATTCCGGGATCACGCTTCGACAGACCGCCTACGCCAAGCGCGTCGTTGAGCTAGCTGGGCTCACCGACTGCAACCCAGCTCTCACTCCAATGGAGGAGAGGCTGAAGCTGAGCCGTGACAGCACGACGGAGGAGGTGGACGCTACGCAGTACCGGCGTCTTGTGGGGAGCCTTCGCTACCTCGCCCACACACGACCGGACTTGGCATTCTCCGTCGGCTACGTTAGTCGGTTCATGCAACGACCGACGACGGAGCATCAGCAGGCTGTGAAGAGGATCATCCGCTACGTTGCGGGGACTCTCGACCACGGCCTCCATTACCCGAGGTGTCCCGGCGCGGCACACTTCGTCGGGTACAGCGACAGTGACCACGCGGGCGACATCGACACCAGCAAGAGCACAAGCGGGATTCTCTTCTTCCTCGGCAAGTGTCTCGTTCACTGGCAGTCGGTCAAGCAGCAGGTGGTGGCCCTGTCCAGCTGTGAGGCCGAGTACATAGCGGCTTCCACCGCTTCGACTCAGGCACTCTGGCTCGCTCGACTGCTTGGTGATCTCCTTGGCAGGGACACTGAAGCAGTGGAGCTCAGGGTGGACAGCAAGTCCGCCCTAGCCCTGGCAAAGAACCCCGTTTTTCATGAACGGAGCAAGCACATCCGGGTGAAGTATCATTTCATCCGAGGCTGCTTGGATGAAGGAAGCATCAAGGCAAGCTACATCAACACCACGGATCAGCTTGCGGATCTGCTCACCAAGCCTCTTGGAAGGATCAAGTTCCTTGAGCTCTGCTCCAAGATCAGGATGGTTCAACCCTCCCACAAGACGACGCACAAGACTTAGGGGGAGAATGATGAATAAGTCCCTGTACTGTGGTCTTTGTGGGGCTGTGGTAGCTTTTGTTTTTTGACTGCTTTAGGACAGCATCTGCTTTTAGGACAGCATCTGCTTTTAGGACAGCATCTGCTTTTGCTTTAGGACATCATCTGCTTTTAGGACAGCATCTGCTTTTAGGACAGCATCTGCTTTTAGGACAGCACATTGACCGCTTTAGGACAGCATCTAGGATAGCATCTTAGCATATGCTTGGCTGGTTCTCAGCCTATAAATATGTATCTCCAACCCCTCAGGTTGGCATGGCATTGTGTGAGCAATAAACAAGAAGAAAATTGCCCCATCTCCTAGTGTCATCCTCTCCATGAGAGTTAGGATCTTGCTATCACCAAGAGCAAGAGTCCAGCGACTAACACAAGTATGGCCAATTAGACATAATTTGCCCTGTTTGTTCATTACTTTTATTGCTTGAATTTGGTTTTCAAATGATCCGAGCATTTTATTGCACCTTGCTTTTCTTCAATATCCCTTCTTGTGTAGTTTCACAAGAAAGATGCAATTCACTGAAAGAGTAATTTAGCACCCCCAAAAAAATAAAAGAACAAAATAAGGAAAATTACTCACAACTGAGTACAAGATGAACAGGAGCAAGTAATTGATCTCCATTCTCATTTCAAATATGTAACCTTTTATTTTCTTGGGGACTGTACCCTGGTGCTCAATCATGCTCATCTATCCTGTTATGGGAAATTGGGAACCAAGCAACTTCAAACGGCAATTATATCACTTATAATGGCAAAACTTGGCAACCCTAGCAAAAGTTTTGGCTATTCCTAATTCTGGGAACTCCACGCAGAATAATCTTGGACAACACTATAATTTCAGCATGAAAGGCCCATCTGACCGTTTGGGTTCATAACTAATATTACAGTTTCAATCTGATTCACGAATTTCAATCTTTTGGGTGTTCTTGTTTTGCAGTGTAACTGTATAAATGATTGGCTATTTTCCTTAATTCCCTGGTCCTCCTGTCGACAACTTTACCACAATCTTTTATGCAGGGAATACTCGTTTTTGCTTCTGTTATGGCAACGCTTGGCCTTCAAATTATCCTAGAATCCACACGCTCATTGGTATCTGTTGTAAGTCCTCTTCTGATGTATTCTATATGTGCACTTTTGCTCTACAATTAGTTGATTGTTAAGCATAGTTTGTTTACTCACTGTACTTTTCAGTACAAAGTTTCTAAGAGATACGCCTTTGAAAAAGATATCCATTTAATGTATTTTACTGGGGAAGATTTTCTTAAAAGATGTGACAATCTGTCTGTTTGCAAATTTGTAGTTTTGTCCTCCTTGCCTCTTTGTCACACTTCTGATAGTACCAGCATTAGAGTTAGTTGTTTATTGTTTATAGCTTTATACCGTAGCCAAATGAATTGTGAATCATACCAAAAGAACTAATATCACAATTAACACATTGAATGGATTAATCATTTAATGCATGAACAGTCAATATTGGAGTTGCACTGGTTTGTTTTGAGCTTTTCTGTTGTTAATACCACTAATATTGAGTATGTTGTGCTCCAGGGAGATGAATTCCGCTTGACAAAAGAGCAGGAAAAGTGGGTTGTGGATATTATGCTGTCAGTGACATTGGTGAAGCTTCTGCTGGTTATATATTGCCGCTCATTCACCAATGAAATTGTGAAGGCCTATGCACAGGATCACTTTTTTGATGTCATCACCAACGTTATTGGGCTTGTGGCTGCACTTCTTGCTAATTATGTCGAAGGCTGGATCGATCCAGTTGGTGCTATCATTGTAAGTACAAAAACACTCTCTCTGTTAACATCCTTGTGTACTAGAACTGTAAAGCATGCTATAGCATTTGAGTATGTTTACCGATTTAGTTTCACAGACATCCTTTTCTTGGTTTTAGAAGTATACGCAATGGAGTTGGATGATGCCCTGGTCCTGCATTGTAAAATAACCGTAACATAAGACTATTTTTAAAGGTATTTTTTCTTTTCTACTTTGCAGCTAGCGATCTATACAATCAGAACATGGTCGATGACGGTGCTAGAAAACGTCCACTCCCTGGTCGGCCAATCAGCTCCTCCAGAATTTCTTCAGAAGCTTACCTACCTATGTTGGAACCATCACAGGGCTGTCAGGCACATCGACACAGTGCGGGCATACACATTTGGTTCTCATTACTTTGTTGAGGTGGATATTGTTTTGCCCTGTGACATGCCCTTGCGAGAGGCACATGATATCGGCGAGGCCCTGCAGGAGAAGCTGGAGCACCTGCCTGAAATCGAGCGGGCCTTTGTCCACCTCGACTATGAGTTCACCCACCAGCCTGAGCATGCTCGATCCCATGATACATAGCAGCCTGAGCTCCAGTGGTGTTCACGGAACTTAAGAGCCCGAGCTGAATCTATTGATGGATTTCAAACATGCTGGCTTTTGCAGATTGTGTGTGGCAGGGCGTGATTCAATTGTGCACTTTTTTATTGCCTGTTGTCCTTAGTGGCTGGAAGTTGTTCTGCACTTCTGCGGGTGGGTAATGGACAGTCGGGCAATGTATGAATCTTATGCTTAAGTTATTACGGCCTCTCCAATATACTAGCCTCATAGGCGCGGCGCCACGCCGCGCCAGCCACCGTGTGTACCGAAGTGAAAGAGGCGATAATTCGTGAGGAGTTTCAAAAAAAAATATTTAAAAAAAATTGAGGGCACATGTGTATTTTCAAAAAAGTCGAAGGTCTTTTTCGTAAAAAATCGAGGACCTGTATGTAATTTAGAAAACGCGGGGCGCTATCCTGCAAAGTGGAGGGGCTTGAAAAAACTGGTAGGGACCTTTTCGCGAGAACCAAGGACCTTTACGTAATTTCAAAAAAATATGAGGACTTTTTCGCAAAACTGCTGCAAATTCTGCCGCCACGCGCCGGCCGAGGGAGCGCTGGGGGCGACGTGGAGGGGCTCAGCGGCCGGGAACCCCCCGCTAATATGAAGCGGATGATGTAGTAATTTTAGCCCTTATGTGCGCTGCTTGATGATGTCCAACCTTCCAAGTTCCAAATCAGGTCATTCTGCTTCCTGGTTGGGTTACGTATATATGCCGGCTCTTGCATGCAGTGCATGATCCCTCTTACATGGAACTTGGAGAAGCAGTCACCATTCTCGAGGCTTTCGTTTTTCAGAAGCTCGCTACATACATGAATATATATATTTTTTTGAAAAGGTCAAGGCCCGTTTGGATTGTGACAACTTTACAAATTAATGGCACCACTTACAAGTTTCCTGTAAATTTGCTGTGAAATTTCAAACCGGGATACATTAGAACATTGCACCGGCCGTTCCATCGAAATTGACTTGTCAAAATTAACTCAATTGTGAGATTACGTGGAGGTCATCTCAAAATGACTTTGACTTGTAAGTTTTGTCGAAATTTGAGTTTGATTATGAAGGTTTTTAGTTTTCAGAGTTGTTGCTAGGATTTGACTGACTTGACAACGGCCCGTCCCCCTGCTCTCCCTTGTCACCTACTGCACCACCACCTCGCGGCTATGCACCCTCGTCCTGCTACGCCCGTGGATCCTTGGTGGAGTGAGGGACCTCAAAGGAGACTCAGATTCATGGTCTAACATTGCCGCCAGGATCTCTACACCGCTGTGATACCACTTGTCAGAGCAGACACACACATAGTCTCACGACCACGAGTACCTGGTACTTGTTGTGACCACTTGAAGCCGCTTACGACCACGAAGCCATTTACGATCACTCGAAGCCGCTTACGATCACATAGTTGTTTATGACCATTCGAAGCTACTTACGATCATGTAGTCATTTACGACCACTACTTGAAGCTGCAGCAAGTTGATAGTCGGTTACGACCTATGACCACGTACTCAATAGTCGGTTTTGACTTCTGACCACAAAGACTTCAAACTCGTACTTGACTACGACAATGAAGTTATACTTAGATATAACATTCAGGGAAACGCACGCGACACTCAAGGAACACAGGGATTTGTGTTGCTCAACTTCTGCAGCTTTTCTCAGCTTTCTTCTTTCATTTATAGGATCCGAATACAAAGCAAAAGCTAAACTTATTTCCTATTCTTACGCCATGATTTACTTTGGTCGTGCCATCCCACATCCAGTGAAAGCATGGCTCCACTAACTAATAGACTAAATAAAAGTCACGGCCACGACGTGAACGTGAGTATGTCTCAGGCCACTAGTTTTGACAGAGTAAAATGCAAGTAATGCAATGGGCTTATGTCCAACAATCACTGCTGCTCCTAGTTTATCCACTCTTTTTAAAGAAGCTTCAACTCCTCCAATTGAACCAATAGGGCCGATTACACAGGTATGAGCAAAGAAACTACAACAACAGATGAACTTATTCTTAAAGAGTATACTTTTGATAAGAATTTACTACTACCTAATTCTAGCACCTTTTTGAGCTTAGGTATGAAGAGGAGGCTACATGCCAAGACCCATTCAGTTGTTCAATAGGTCTAGAAACTTTGGAGCCCGTTTTGAGGCCCTAAACGATGTTTTTTTGGAGATTTCACCTTTTTAGAGCCTCACAAATGAATTAGAGTTGTCCTTATGGATATTCAGATGTAACTTTTCATTAGTTTTCAAATGAGTTCAAGAACATCGAAAACGGAGTCCGTATGTAAAAGTTGTGGCTGTTTTATTGAGTATCGCTTTCAATTGATCTATATATATGTACTTATTGTATTTCTGCTTGTTTCAGAGGGCATGGCATGGGCACATGGCTAGCATTTTCTGAGGCTAGTCAATAAACAGAAATAGATTTACCAACACAAAAGAATATCACAGATGGTTCCTAGGACAAACCATCTGTGATACATCAGCTATCACAGATAGTTTCATCTATAAATCGTCTATGATAATCAACTATTATAAACGGTTATGAGTTAATCACCATCTGTGGTAGTCTGCATCATGGACGGTTCGAAACCATCTATGATGACCTCATGTGATTACTGACCCATAAACTCAGATGGCTCACGAATCCGTCTGTAATGACAGTTTTGAACCATCTGTGATGACATTTTCTGCTGTAGTGTATGTATCTCAAACATATGAACTAGCAGGATAAGTAATATGAGCATAGAAACATATATATATATATATTGAAAATTAAAGAAAACACAAGAGTACTAGATGTTACCAAAGTGAAATGAAGAATAGTTCGGAGAAGATGAAGAAGTAATCGTTGCAGAGAACAGCGAGCAGTTGCACGAGGCGCTTCCCAAAAACCCGATTCGCCCTCTCCCGAATAGGATATCAAGGATGATGGCTTCGGAGACCTGCTCTCCCCACGACCAGTGTACGCTGGCGAAGGGACGGAGTAGCCAAGAACAGCGTAGAGATAGAGGAACATGCCTCTCAGGAATGCAATTCTTGCTTGGATGATCTAGAGAGAATAAGCCGAGCTTATTTATAGACTTTAGAAGGTGTCTCTCTATTTTAGCTAGCAATGTGCTATCAAAGAATTCCGCATGTCATCATGCATGAGTGCACCTTTGGGAAACCCTCATGCCTATTATTCCAACATAAACTGTAAACCCTCATGCTGCCCGCGCTGCCATTAATGCTACGAACATTAACGTAGACCAGCGCGGTGCATGCATGTCAACCTCGGAAATTAAAGCATCCTCGTACAAGTAGCCAGCCCATCGCTCGCCTGCTCGCTCCCCTAGCAACCAACCAAATGGTACACCTCCATGCTTACGGGGAGGAAAGACTAGGTACGTAAAACCGTAGACGTCCAGCTCAGCTCGCGCGAAACCCTACGAAATTCGATCGGCCGCGCCTCAGCTCGTGAAACGGCCACCGGAGTAGGACAACTTGGACAAGCAGCTAGCATGCAGCTTCTTCCTTCCTAGTTCCTTCTCGATTGGAGCAGTAGAGCTAGCGGTAACACTGATCGGGTACACGTCAACGCTGGCCCCATACAAGCTCACCGCCACATGTCACAAAAGAATTAGGTAGCGACGATATGTACAGCTACAGCACCTGTACGTAGACCCTTACGTAGCGTAGGTCCTCTTGAATATTCCATGAATTTATGTATATACATATGGACTACATGCATGCACTGACTAAACATGCCTGATTGCCTGCCCTTCTTATAGTGACAACTACTACGGCATGCATGGTTTTGTGGTAGCTAGATATATAATTAAGCTAGCTATGCTTTATTAACAGCTGCATATGGTCTCTTATTTATGGGTTCCAATTCCCCACAGCGGATGGAGACAATGGAAGAGCTGATCGATGTAAGAGGTCGCCGTGAGCTCGAGATAGACAGCTAGCCCTCGTCGTCGTCGGAGCTCTTGGAGGCGGCCGCATCGGAGAGCATCTTCTGGATCCGCTGCGTCGTCTCCGCCTGGATGTTCCGCTCCTCGCGGTCTTTCTTGTACATCTCGAAGAACTCCTTGTTCTCCTTCTCAAGCTCCTTCCACACTGCATGCAGGCGACGACAGAAATGCTCACGCATCACATGAAATGACAGTATGACACAAGATCGAGGACCAATTAACACTATGCATCGTGTAGATCGATCTAAGGCGCTGCGATGGCAGCGTGAATCAACCTTATTAATTAATTACAGGCTATAATCGCATGGACTGACGCTTGAGTGGTTAGTTCATGCAAAACAAATCAAGCAAATTAATCTGCAAAGATCGTGACTCGTGAGGTGACTAAAATATCCCGGGCTGAGAGACCAACATATATGCTAGCTGTATATACGTTAGGGGCGTAGTTAATTATATATGTACCGGTGGAAGTGATGACAGGGTTGACGTTGGCATGCTTCTCCAGGGCCTCCATGCACTCCTCCTTGTTCAGGTTGAAGCAAATGCACTTCTCTATCAGGTGGTGAACCTGAAGTGGCAGAACAAGCAATCAAAGCCGTCATTTGATGCATCTACATATACAAGCATATATATCATAAACACAGCACCAATGGAAAGTAGAAGCTAATTAGTATATATACGTACGTACGTACCATTTTGATGTACGAAGCTGCT
Organism: Dendrocalamus latiflorus; assembly: GCA_017311315.1. Classification (NCBI taxonomy): domain Eukaryota; kingdom Viridiplantae; phylum Streptophyta; class Magnoliopsida; order Poales; family Poaceae; genus Dendrocalamus; species Dendrocalamus latiflorus. The sequence goes on along the minus strand of CM029613.1, from coordinate 7,753,953 downwards.
GACGAGGAGTCGCCCATGGTGAAGAGAGGCTAATGGCGGGCGGCTATACGTGAAGAGCAGCTTCTGAAGCTGCTGATAAGCGTAAGCAGTATAGGAGGTGTGTGGGGGGGAAGAAGGGCCTGAATCTGTATGTGCAACGGACGCCGGCGGGGAGGTAGAAATAGCGGAGGCGAGGGAGGGGGACGAGGAGGGATGCCACGTGGGCGCGGCCTCCCATTGGCGGAGCGGTGGCCGGGGAGATTTTTCCGGGTCCACGCCTCGCTCTCAGCGCTAGCTAGCCTGCTTTTCTGTGGCTGGAGCGTGTGGGCGATCGAAGCAGCTTGGGCGGCTAGCTAGGCGGAAGGTCACCGGTTTTGGCGTACTGCTGTACTCGTCTTTTACCGCGCGTCGAGTGCGTGCTTGCTTCTCTTAATTATATTCTACCTGGGTGAAAGGTAGAATATAGCTAGCGATATATATAAATATATTCTTTTTCTCACAACTGTGTGCTTTCTAGAATCTAGATCGTTTCATCATGACACAACATTCGTACATTCTACGATTGTACAGGCAAACAAAATAATGGATATGTACAATCGTGAGTACAGGTTCCACTGTTGGCGCCAGCTTAATAAGCATGTGGATTTTTTGACCTTTATCTTATGATTTTTGGCTGAAAATTTTAAATTTTAGACTGTTCATGAGTGATAGTATATAAAAGAAAACAGTTGCATATAATTTTAGCCGGTATAACTGAACTCAGTGCAATTTGTACAATAATCTACCTGTAGATATCGTTTTGAAAAACACACTATTTAAAAGCTAGTTCTATAGCAAATGATAGCTAAAGCCTCTTCCGAACCCATCCAGCGTCTAATGAAGGCGTTGTTGACAACTTGAAGGCATGAGGGAGTCAGTCGGTGACGCAGCCTAGGAGAAGAAGAATGTAAGAGCAAGTACAATAGTATAGCCAACTAGTGGCTATAACACTTGTCCATTTCATCTATAGCCTTCAAAAAAATAGTTCATACAATAAGGTAGCTGTTACAATAACTATTTAGCCCCACGTGTAAGAGAGTGAAATGTATATTTTTACGTGCTATAGCTAGCTGTAATTTAGTAGCCAGCTTCCTTCTCTCTCTTCCTTTCTCTCTCTGCCACGTAAGATTTGGTTGATATTATATTTGCTATAGCCTGCTGACTAAGCCTTATTGTACCTGCTCTAAGACGGCTTATACGAGACTCGAATCATTGGAAATGAGAGAAAACTGTTTGATTTTGTAAAACACTAGCTGGTGCAACAAAGAGAAAATAGCAGTACCCCCATAGTGCCCAACATATGTGACATGTTAACTAGGTATGTTGGTTTATTTTGACCTTGGTTAACCTCAAATATTACGTAAAACATTGATTCATCTGGCCGACCAAGTGTCTTGATTATTCTTGTCAAAAAACAAATTGTAAAATGACAAGTTACGTAGCCCCGCTCATTTCGGCTTCAGCTTCTAACTTTTGGCTTATTTTTCACTATTCATAAATTTCGTCTTTTTCTGAACTTTTGGCTATTTTTTGAGCTTTTTTGCTGGTTCTTTTTTCCCGTATTCATTTGTGTTGTCCGTGATGAGCTAACATATTTTTCTATTTTTAAATTTTTTAGATTTAATTACGCCAAATAAGTCACCTTCAGCTACAGTGAAATTTCAGCTGCTACAGTGCAATTTCAGCCATAAGCCACAGCTTTTCAGCCCAACCGAGCGAGGCATAAGACCCACTTATTCCGATTTCAGTTTCTATTTTCTAGTTTACTATTTTTTAATTTTAATTTTTCTGATTTTTTCTGATTTTGTTGGGGTTTTCCTGTATTCATTTCTATTGTTTGTGATGGACTAATCTGTTTTTTATTTTTAAATTTTTAAAATTTAATTACATCAAATAAGTCACCAATAGATACAATACAAAATAAATCAGTTACAATAAAAAAGCTATAAATCAGTTTATATAAGCCGAACTGAGCACATCTTCCTATCAAAGGATCCTTTAGGGCCTAGGATCTACGGACGGAAGACTACTCTTAATCACACGACGGAACATGCCCAAGCCGCAAAAGAACCCAAGTGCTTCCTGTAGATAACATGGCCCACAGCGCAGTGACCAAACATCTAGTCCCATAAGATCGCGTGGTGGCCCATCTAACCAAAAATTTAGCCAACCGCTGTCCAAAAGGGGTTGGCTAGGAGCCTGACGAGTGTCTCCAAAAATTCAAAAAAATTCTAAAAAATTCAAAACTATACTTTAAAAAATCCGAAAAATTATAAAAAGTACTTTTTCAAAAAAATACTTTCATTAAAAAGAATTTTTTAAGTACTTAAAAATATTTTTAATAAAAGTAAAAAAATCAAATTTTTTTTAAGTACTTAAAAAATACTTTTTATACTTAAAAAAATACCTTACCAAGAATGTGACTACACTCTTTGTACGCTTGTAAGTTACTCCTAGTGAAGCCCTGCAATGCAAATATATATGATTCTACAGATTGCCATGCATGTTCTTATTGGGATCGTGTTAATTGCACTTGCTACAAAAGCTATAAATGCACTGAGGTTGACCATAAACAAAATTTAGGGATAATATCACTACTATAGAAATAATCATCATAGATGGTTTAAAACCGTCATCACAGACAATTTTCAAACCATCTGAATTTATATGTCTATGATAACAAGTAGTTATCACAGATAAGTTACAACACAGACTATTTTTTTTCAATAAAACCGTTTGTAATATATCAGATATCAGAGACAGTTTTTAAACATAGCCGTCTATGACATGTGAGATATCACAAATAGCTAATAGTAAAAACCGTATGTGATATTAAAGATATCACAGATGGTTCTTAAATATAGCCCTCTGTGATATCTCACATATCACAGACAGGTAATACTAAAAATCGTCTGTGATATAATAGATATTATAGACAATTTTTCAACATAGCCGTCTGTGACATCTGAAATATCACAGACGGCTAATACCAAAAACCGTCCATGGTATATCATGTTACAAACCGTCTGTGATAGCTATTTTAATAGCTAAATTATTTTTTATTTTTCGGCTAGTCTCAGGAAATGATAGCCATTTTCTCTAAAAACAAGCAAATAGATCACACATATAGCATACGACAGTCATTACACAGATTTCACAACTAAATTAAAAAAACTGAAGGAAGTACAACTGAATGAATTGTTTGATTAAGTACAATTGAGTGATTATAATTATATCAAATGTTTGAACATCTAATCATCATCGCTGGTATGAAACTCTCCATTCTTGTGTATGACCTCCCATCAAGAATTCGGAGAGTTGTCCTCGAACTTCGTCAAGTTTGTCAAGATCAAATATACTTTCGTCGAATTCCACGCGCTGTCGCTAACAGTGTTAAAGTCATACATATACATATACATATACATATACATATACATATACATATACATATACATATACATATACATATACATATACATATACATATACATATACATATACATATACATATACATATTGATAATCATGAAATATTTATTAGCAGGTTGACAAACCTCTGGATCATTCGTGTTAGCGTCCATGATTTCCTGCATATGGCGGCAAATGTAGAATCCACATACATTGCCCTGTAGCTGCTAGTGGCACCGTAAAAATAAAATTACATATATAAGTATTGTCAGTTCTAGAGGTATTCTAACGAAGTGTGATATAGTAGGATTGTTGTGTTGTAGCGGGTACCGGAAATCATGTCCTGTGTCGTAGTGTAGCGCTAAATTCCTTGTGTCTCCCTCCCTGGGCAACGTAAGCGTTAAATGACCTACGTGATTCCAAAAAGGTAGCTTGGCCATTGCAAATGAAGGGAAGACTACAATAGAGTTATGTTTGGAGAAAATAAGTTTACCTGTCAATTGTTTCACTACTACACAAAGGGTCATCATAGACGGTTCGTAACCCTCATCACAAACAGTTTCTGAACCGTCTGATTTAATGTGTCTGTGATAATAGGTGGTTATCACAGACGACTCTCAAACTGTCTGTGATAAGTTACAACATAGATGGTTTTTAACACAGACGGTAGATGAAATTGTCTGTGCTAGATGACATATCACAGATGGTTTGTAGATGAAACCGTCTATAATAGTGTATCACAGATGATTTGTCCTAACGAACCGTCTATGATATTCTTTTGTATTGCTAAATCTATTTCTATTTATTGGCTAGCCTTAGAAAATACTAGCAATGCCATCTGAAATAAGCAGAAATACAACAAGTACAAGTACTATACATCCAATTCACATTCATTTCAGAAACAAGCTGGCACATCCATTTCATAAATCAATTAACTAAAATGAACTAACATTAACCATTCATGAACAAATACACATATGTACCATTACTATACATCTAATTTATATTCATTTAAAAAACAAACACCCCCATCAGCCAAAACAAGTGGCACGCAGGCCATGGATCATCTTCACAGTGCATCAGTTTTGGTCTTGGAGCGATGCTCAATAAAACAGCCATAACTGTTGCATACGGACTCCATTTTCGATGTTTTTGGGCTCGTTTAAAAGCTAACAAAAAGTTACATCCAAAAATCCATAAGGACAAAGCTTTGAAAAAAAATTAAAAATCCCAAAAAAAGTTATTTAGGGCCTCAAAATGGCCTCTGAAGTTTTCGAATCTGTTGAACAGCTGAATGGGCATTGGCGTGTAACCTCCTCTTCATATCTAAGTTCACACAGGGCACTAGAATTAGGTAGGAAAATATTCTTATCAAAAGTATACTCTTTAAAGAACAAGTTCACCTCTTGTAGTTTCTTTGCTCGTGTCCGTGTAATCGGCCCTGTTGGTTCAATTGGAGGAGTTGGAGCTTCTTGCAATGGAGTGGTTGAACTAGGAACAGTAGGGATGTCCTCATCAGTGTTGGTTCTTGGAGTGAAATTGGGCGAAGAGTGAGGGAGAGTAATAAGGGGCGAGAGGTGGGAGGAGACCGATGCCCGCCGTTCGATGCGGAGAGAACGGACGGATGACATCAGGATCCTTTGGGAGATGTCACAGATCAGTGATGTGGCATTTTCACAAACGGTTCAAATGACAAACCGTTTGTGATGTATGCAATTATAACAGATGATTCAGATTAAAAACAATCTGTGTTGTCTGCAATTATAACAGACAGTTTTTAATCCAAACCATCTATGATAATTCATAGATAGTTCTTGTTAAGAACTGTTTGCGATAATTGCAGACATCACAGATGGTTTTTAATTTGAACCATCTGTGATAATTATGTACCATAGATGGTTCTAGCCATCGCTTGTAATGTAGACGGTCATGCTTGTAAAACTATCTGTGATAATTGTAACACTGACGGTTTCCTAGAACCGTCTGTGATGAGGCGTCCAGTATAGCCTTTTTTGTGGTAGTGTTTGTTGCATACGGGTGAAGGCGTAGTTTATCCTAATTAGGGAATCAAGGTATATCACCTTGCTCCACTTTGGTACAATTACAATCAGAATCCAGTGAGACCTAGTCATGTGTGTCGCTATAGTGATTAATCTTAAGTTCATGTTGCATATAAAGTACAAATAAAACTTGTTTAGTAACTAGCGAAGTACTTACCCCTGATTGAAGGGTATCATGTTGTACTCCTTGTTAGTGTGAGCAAGCAATCCCGTCGTTATGTATTCTTTAACGAAGGATACGTTTGCATGGATGGATTGCTTAGAGACCAAGTATGGGTCGAGGAAACCTACCGGTTGTCACCGTCGCCGGACTCGTTGAATCATGGATCTATACATAAGCAATGAGTTATAACATTTATCGATATTACATGAATGTAGGACTTCTTTGTAATGTACACTTATATTGTTCAACATCGTAGAAGTGAGACATTGAGTTCATCAAGGTTGAATAGCAAAAATAAGTCTTCAAAGGTCACGACAATGTAGCTCAAGTTGTGGAGAAAATACGCCTCCATGTATCTCACGGTGAATCCACTTTGCCAATTTGGCTTCCTATTGGACATCTGTATTTGTTAGGTATGCAAAGACCTACAAACCAGTCCAAGGCTAGGTAATTGTGACTCAGAGACCAACGACAGTCCAAGCTGGTACTTATAGTATTCGAGAGGCAGCTTAGCTTCTTTGGTTTGGCCTTAGGGCCTTGTTTGCAATACATCTTTGGCGTCGTCTCCACGGAAGCAGATGTGATGGACTTGTGAAGCGGAACTTGAGGTGGAGTCATAGAGGGTTCTGTTTGACGGGCATGGTTGTGTGGAGATCGCGTCACGGAAGGGTCCAATGATGTCCTTCTTGGGCCATTGGATGAAAGTGTGGACGACATTTCTTAGTGTCTTGATTTATCTGTTTGGAGGCCTCTCTAGTGGGACAACCCTGAAAATATCATTAATCTTGTCCACTTGGACCTTCGGGAAAACAGTCCCTAGTTGGGTATCGTGCACCAATGTCCTTGGCAGGCATGAATATGCCAACCCGCACCCAGCATTAATGAGAATGGAGCCAACAACCTTGATTCTGAGGGTGCATGGTGTGGCCTCTTACACAACAATACACGATGAGCTAAGGCGTCGACCAGGTCTATCTATGTAGTATTCTAGAGATGTACATTACCTGGATATTGTCGATAGGTAATTGGGTGTCGACATGTTCAGAAAGTGGCACGGATGCGCAGCTGCTCCGACGTTGAGGGGGATTGGGTACTGCAATAACAGGGGTGGCTTGCGACTGGTTGTGGACTTCTCTCAGTTCTTCCTACAATGCATCTATCTCTCCTTGAAGTGAGGCTGTTATGTTGTCAAGTTTTGCATCAAAGTCCCGTTTCATACATTCCTCGCGCTCGGCTTTGGATCTCTTCCTACTCCTATACACCTTAGAGTCGTTTGGGAATCCATACCTCCAAGATACATAAACCCCTATGCCTCGCATATGACCTGGGTGCTCCTTATTTTCCAAGGACTTGGTGCCTTCGGCCGAGGGAGTCGCTATTTACTTTGTAATTGCTGAACACTTTGACAGACGACCACGAACAGAAAAACAGATCTATTGTTTTTCCAGAGACCTATACGCTTGTTCCTCCTAGGGTTTGGCATTTGATTGCAATCTAAAGGGGAATCGGGCGTTCTTCTCCATCGTTCTTGTGTTTCCTTGTGATTGGCCGGAGCGACGACACGTCTACTTGGTGGCCGGGTAGACGGGATCACGAGCGTGTGGTTGGGCGAATTCTTTTGTCGTAGGTTGTTGTTCTAACAGTGGTTGGCGCCATCGATTCGTCAAGTTGCACGGATCCAAACTATCTTCATCGATCCTACGCCGTGAAGATCGGGCAATCCCCTACATTATCTTGGTATTAGAGCGCGGTTGATACGGTAGGATCAATTTACCCGTAGTTAGATTTATTTTTTCCTATACACAAAAAGACAAAAAAAATCTAAACCCTAGTTTTTGCATCTGTTATTTTCGTGAGTTTTTTTAAGTTTTCGACTATTAGAATTTTGTTTAGGTACTGATCGTTGTGTTCCTTTGCGTCGCTTGATTATTGTGTTATTTACTTTGTTTCGTCTAAACCAAAAAAAATTTCGTGATCGCTATAGTACACTACAGTACCGCTAGAGTACCACGGCAATGCTACAGCGATTCGCTACAGTGCCGTAAATAGTAACTTGCTACAGTACCATGAACAGTACCTGCTACAGTGCCATGAACAGTACTTGCTATAGTACCGTGAATTTTTTTCCATTCATTTTTGAGACTAGTCTTTGATAATTGCATTAAGAGCTGTTCTTAGTATTAATATACACTTGCTGAAATTTTATTTTTTTGTGCAAGGGAAAGCTAAACTTTAGTACCAACTACAAGTAAAAAAAAAGAAGAAAGAAAAAAGTGAGCGTTGGCCAAATTGGGGTAAGCTAATTCTAATATATAATTTTCAGCTTGTGTATTTAATTCCTTTGAGCAATCTTGTGCCATTACATTCATATCATTGCAATTGGGTGACGTCTCTCCTAGTACTTGGTGCAAAAGGAGCTATTTAATTCTCAGTTTCAGATCGCTTCTATTTAGCTCATTCCTTTGTTGCATTGAGTCACATTGATCTTTGCGTGTGTGTTCATATACTTCACTTAAACCTTTTGGATCAGCACTTAGGCAAAGAATTCTAGCTTGGACTATTACTTAACTTAACAACATCAAGAATTGCAGATTGCATAGGTTGTTATTTTCCCTCCAAACTCCATATATAAGCCATTGTTATAACAGTGCTTGTGCAATTGAATTCGCTTAATCTATCACCTTGTATTGTCTACCGTCACTAAAGTGCGTGCAGCTCTCCAATTCCATCAAGAACACATAAGAACTTCGGTTGGTAAGAGAATGTGAGGTTGAGTGAATTCCACAAATAAAACTTTCCACAACCACATACATATATTTTCTTGTTGTTTGCACTAACCATGGCAGGAAAAGAAGGAGAACAAGCATATGTGACTCAGGCGGACCTAGAGAAGCTCACGAATGATTTCAACACTCAGTTGAATGACAATATAAGCGTCTTGAGGAGGGAGATAATAGAGGAGTTTCGAAGAGAACGGGGCCCAATTGGCGTCCATGAAGGTGTTGAGCTTGACGAGACCGATGAGAAGAGGGCTGCACGATTCGCTGGAGAAGCTCATGCGGATCGAGCCGCCGCCAATGCGGTTTGACCACCCTTTCCCGGGCACGAGGGAGGTATCTTCGGCGCTGACCATGGCCAAGGGAGAGGCCGTGGGCGCGGTGGTGCCGCCCACAATGAGGACTATGACGATGACTTTTGGCTACACCGCAACGACAAATACCAACGCCATGGCCGTCGTCATGATGACCCACGCGTGGAGGAGAAATTTGGGAAACTCAAATTCACTATTCCCAAGCTTGAAGGTGCTTCCGATCCATATGCCTATCTCACATGGGAGCTTAAGGTAGATAAAATCTTCCGGATGCACAATTATTCAGAGGAGAAGAAGCTACACATGGCATCAGTTGAGTTTGATGGGTATGCATTGATTTGGTGGGAGCAAGTGTTGAACCAAAGAGAAGAAAATGGAGAACCTCCAATTGCATTGTGGGCTGAAATGAAGCAAGTGTTGGGAGCACGCTTTGTTTCTAACACTTATAAACGTGATCTTTTTGATAAACTGCAGAATTTGAGACAGGGAGGAATATTACAAGGATATGGAGCAAGCCATGATTAGGGCACATGTGCACGAAGATGAAGAGCAAACACTTGCGCATTTTCTGTTTGGTTTAAACAAAAACATTAAACGCATTGTGCAATATCAGCTCTACAATACTGTTGCTGATTTGGTGCATCAAGCGACCAAGGCAGAGAAGCAGTTATCAAAATATTTAAAACCAGTACCAAGGAAAACATCTTTCAACTTGAAAACTTCCTCATCATCATCCTCTAATGCCACCAAAGCACGATTCAATTTGGGACGAGGTACATTTTCAGCTAGTACTAATTCAAATACTAATGCTCGTCCTTCCTCAATTGCAAAAACAGCACCTACACCAAGTGAGAAGAAGGCTACTCCATCCCCTACATCCTCAATTGGGGCTACAACAAAGAGTAGAGAAATTAAATGCTTCAAGTGTTTGGGGGCGTGGGCATATTTCTAGAGAGTGTCCTAACAACCGAGTTATGCTTGTGACGGAAGATGGAGAGTATGAATCTGCAAGTGAAGATGAGGTTGAGCTTAGCCATGAAAAGGAGAAATATGAGGATGCATCGGATGACAATGAAGAGGTTGATGTGTTGAATTATGAAACGAGAGAGGCATTAGTTGTCACCAAAAATGTGAGCATGCTTGTACAAGAAGGAGATGCACATCCGCAGCAATTCAACTTATTTCAAACACAAGCCAAGGTAAACAACAAGGTAATTAAACTTATTATTGATGGTGGTAGTTGTCATAACTTGGCTAGTGTTGAATTATGTCAAAAGCTTGGTTTAAAGATATTGAAACATCCACGTCCATATCATGTACAATGGTTTAGCGAATGAGGGGATGTGAAGGTTTAATTTGTGATGCATGTTACTTTCAAGATTGTTGATTATGAGGACACCGTTGAGTGTGATGTGGTGCCCATGGCAGTGTACCATTTGCTATTGGGAAGGCCATGGCAATACGATAGTAGTGTGCAACATGATAGCCGTTCGCAACATGATAGCCGTTCCAATAGATATGCATTCAAGTGGAAGGGAAGGACAAATAAGCTTAATCCAATGACTCCTAGTCAAATACAAACTGAATTTCAGCAAAGGAAGCTTGCTGAAAAATGAGGGTAAAAAGAAAGAAAAGAGAGACTTCCACGCATCGGTGAGTGAGAGCCACAAGCCAAATATGAGAGTTAAAAGTAAGAGTGAGGGAGGGATGGTTATGTTTGCCACAAAATCAGATTTGAAAGATGTGAGCAATGACCCATCAAACGTGCACTTTGTGCTTGTGTACAAAAATGCAACCATTTTACTTTCAACTAATGACTTAACCTCTCTTTCTAGTGGTGTTTACTCTCTTTTGCAGGCATTTGAGGACGTGTTTCCAGAAGAAATTCCAGCGGGACTTCCACCATTGCGCGGAATAGAGCATCAAATTGATCTAGTTCTCGACGCATCACTTCCAAACCGTCCACCATATCGTACCAATCCGAAGGAAACTAAAGAAATTCAGTGCCAAGTGCAAGAGCTACTTGAGAAAGGGTACGTACGCGAAAGTCTTAGTCCTTGTACTGTCCTTGTAATTCGTGTTCCTAAGAAAGATGGTACATGGAGAATGCGTGTCGATTGTCGTGCTATTAACAACATCACTGTTAGATATCATCATCATATTTCTAGGTTAGATGATATGCTAGATGAACTTAGTGGTGCTGTTATATTCTCTAAAATTGATTTGAGAAGTGGATACCATCAAATTAGGATGAAACTTGGTGATGAATGGTAGATGATATGCTAGAAGTGCTTAGAAGTGAGAAATTATATGCTAATTTAGACAAATGCACTTTTTGTACCGATAAAGTTGTGTTCTTAGGCTATGTTGTTTCTGGACAAGGCATTGAGGTAGATGAATCTAAAACTGAAGCAATTAAGAATTGGCCTACACCTGTGAATGTTAGTCAAGTCAGAAGTTTTCATGGTCTTGCTAGCTTTTATCATCGTTTTGTTAAATATTTCAGCACCATTACTGCCCCATTAAATGAATTAACTAAAAAGGGTGTTGTGTTTGAATGGGGTACATCACAGGAAAATGCTTTTCAAGAATTAAAGAAACGATTAATTGAAGCACCATTGCTCGCTTTGTCTGATTTCACTAAGACTTTTGAAATTGAATGTGATGCCAGTGGAATAGGTATTGGTGGTGTTTCAATGCAAGAAGAGAAACCAGTAGCATACTTTAGTGAGAAACTAAGAAGTGCTCAATTGAACTATCCTGTGTATGATAAAGAATTGTATGCTTTGGTGCGTGTGCTTGAAACTTGGCAATATTATCTTTGGCCTAAAGAATTTGTTATTCACTCTGATCATGAAGCTTTGAAATATTTGAAGAGCCAAGCTAAACTGAATCGTAGACATGCCAAGTGGGTAGAATTCATTGTTAAGTACAAGAAGGGAAAAGAGAATGTGGTAGCTGATGCTTTATCTAGGAAGAATGTGCTTTTAAATCAATTGGAAGTAAAGGTATCTGGATTAGAGAGCTTGAAAGATTTATATGCTTCCTACCATGAATTTTCAAAACCATATTCTAAATGCAAAGATGGGAAAGGATGGGACAAGTTCCATGTTCATGATGGGTTCTTATTTCGTGTTAACAAATTGTGTGTTCCAGATTCGTCTGTACGTTTGCTTTTATTGCAGGAATCTCATGCAGGAGGATTGATGGGACGCTTTGGGAGAGAAAAGACCTTCATGATGTTGAGCGATCACTTAAATTGGCCTAAGATGAGGCGTGATGTTGAAAGGTTTGTACAACGATGTGTGACATGCCATAAAGCAAAATCTAAACTTAATCCACATGGTTTATATACTCCACTTTCTGTTCCTAGTGCACCTTGGGAGGATATTAGTATGGACTTTGTTTTATGATTGCCTAGGACTAAGAGGTGGAGGGATTCAGTTTTCGTTGTTGTGGATGGATTCTCTAAAATGACACATTTTATTCCCTGTCACAAAAGCGACGATGCATCGCATATAGCTGACTTGTTTTTCAGGGGAATTGTAAGATTGCATGGCATGCCAAGGACAATGTTTCAAATCGCGATGTCAAATTCATGAGCTATTTTTGGAAGACTTGTGGTTCAAGCTTGAGACAAAGTTGTTATTCTCAACAATTTGTCACCCACAAACGGATGGACAAACGGAGGTGGTGAATCGAACACTATCAATGCTACTACGAACGATGATCAAGAAGAATCTAAAAGAGTGGGAAGATTGTTTGCCGCATGTGGAGTTTGCATACAATAAGGCGGTACACTCTACTACTCAATTGTGCCCGTTCGAGGTGGTGTATGGTTTTAAAACAATCACGCCACTTGATTTGCTGCCACTTCCAGTACATAAACAAGTTAATATGGAGGTATCAAAACGTGTTGAATATGTGAAGAAAATTCATGTCAAGACTAAAGAAGAAATTGAAAAGAAGGCATGTTACTATGCTGAGAAGGCGAACAAGTCAAGAAATAAGATGTTATTTGAACTAGGTGATTTGGTTTGGGTGCATCTACGCAAAGAATGCTTGCAGACAAGCGTAAGTCCAAGTTAATGCCACGAGGAGATGGTCCATTCAAAGTACTTGAGAAGATCAACGATAATGCATATAAGATAGAGCTTCCAGGTGATGATTATGCTGTGAGTTATATATTTAATGTTGCTGATTTGTCACCATTCTTTGGACCGGAAAAATTAGAGTCGAGGACGACTCCTTCTCAAGAGGTGGAGGATGTTGAGGACATCACGACTGGACCGACTACGCGAGCACGAGCTAAAAAGATTAATCAACAGATGAACTCGCTCCTAGTTAACTTTGGGTTTAATTTATATGAGAATAATGTACTACCTAATAGTTGCTATTTAATTGTTCTTAGATTTGTCACGTGAAGAAGTACCATCAAGAAATTCAATGGAAGGAAGTAAAGAAAGAGAAGACTCAATTCCAAACATCAAATTCATGCACAACCGTGAAGACACTTTTAGTCAAGGGGACTATTCCAAACATCAAATTCATGCACAATCTATGAAGCCACTTTTAGTCAACGAATTATCTAGTCGGTCTACATGCATGCACGAGAGAGCACTATTACAAATGCAAAATCTATGCACAATCCATGGATCCACTTCTAGTCAAGGAAATTATCTAGTCGACCATTTTTTTCTTTTTATTTGTTACGTGCTGTGAGTCTGAAGTAAACTCGGTTGTGTTTTTTGTTGTTGAGTCGGTTCCGAATGAGGGTCGAGTCGTTTCAGATGAGACTCGGTGCCTTCGGCCGAGGGAGTCGCTATTTACTTTGTAATTGCCAAACACTTTGACAGACGACCACCAACAGAAAAACAGATCTACTATTTTTCCAGAGAGCTATACGCTTATTCCTCCTAGGGTTTGGCATATGATTGCAACCTAGAGGGGAATCAGGCGTTCTTCCCTGTCGTTCTTGTGTTTCCTTGTGATTGGCCGGAGCGACGACGCGTCTACTTGGTGGTCGGGTAGACGGGATCACAAGCGTGTGGTTGGGTGAATTCTTTTGTCGTAGGTTGCTGTTCTAATAGTGGTTGGCGCCATCGATTCATCAGGTTGCACGGATCCAAACTATCTTCATCGATCCTACGCCGTGAAGATCGGGCAATCCCTTGCATCAATGGGGGTGAGTGTTTTGTGTCTGGAGAGCCTTGTGTGCTGCACTTTCCTATTTAAATTCGATCGTCATCTTCATTCGCACAAAGCTCTCCCATGTTTCCGACGACACAAAAGGTACCTCATGAAGGGTGTGTGATACTTGGTCACGTACTTTGTGACAAGTGTGCTTTTGAAGGTCTTTCATGCTTTTTCATTGCGAGGAGCACCTGCCATCGCACGAGTACCTGGACTTCTGTTGGGATCTCGAACATGTTTGAAATTTTTGTACACAGCACACTTTTCTTGTCTTTTGTCAAACCTTTCCAATTTGCTATGGTGATGAAGACCTGTTGCCTTCTAGGTATCCCGTAGGTTGTCTAAAATGCTACCGCTGCTTTCTTTGGTTGCAGAGGGACCCCATCTGGAGAGACCGCTGTGATGGTCATTTGGCCCTTTGGCCTTTTCGATACTCCTCTGCCATGCTTAGTTACCCCAGTCTTCAGAGCATCAGTCCTATTCAATGACATCATATTTTTTGCAGGAAAAAACTAATTACTATGAGTTGTGAGCGTTAACATTAGCACATGGTTGATCTTTCAATAAATTAGAACATTCGGCGACGTATATTATTACTACAAGATCTCTTTGCAATACTAACATCTTAAATCACATAGCCCAATGTCTCAGCTGTGAGGGGACATGCATTTCTCAATAACTACAAGACGAATATTAAAGCACCATACACTTATGCTTCAACAGCAAACAACAAACAACAACAACAACAACAACAAACAAAGCCTTTTGTCCCAAACAAGTTGGGGTAGGCTAGGAATGAAACCTTCTCAAGATCAAAGAGATAAGAGCATTGAAATAAAACCTACAATGCTAAAACCCTAAGCCATACATCCTGCTATCTGTGCCGAGAGCCTAAAACACTGCCCCTAACTTTCTTATGGTTCCGGTACGTGGATCGCTAACCTCCATGCGCTCCTATCCAAAGGTAATTCTTTAGATACATTCCAATCCTTCAAGTCTCTTTTAACTGCTTCCTCCCACATTAGTCTTCGTCGACCTCTGCCTCTTCTTACGTTTTTAGTACGTCTTAAAATTTCACTACGTACCGGTGCCTCAGAAGGCTTTCATTGGAGATATCTAAACCATCTCAAGCAATGTTGGACAAGCTTCTCTTCAATTGGTGCTACCCCCACCCTATCACGTATATCATCATTGCGGATGCGATCCTGACTTGTGTGACCTTAGATCCACCGTAGCATTCTCATCTCCGCTACACTCACTTTCATACTTGATGCCATTTCACCCACCCCGCTCTTATCCTGTGACTCACGTCTTCATCAATCTCACTGTCCCACTGTAGCATCGATCCCAAATAACAAAATGTGTCCTTCTTAGGCATTACTTGTCTTTCCAATCTAACATCTTCATCATCTGCCCTAACACCACTGAAATCACACCTCATATACTCAGTTTTAGTCCTACCAAGTCTAAAACCCTTCAATTCTAAGGTTTCCTCCACAACTCGAGCTTCCTATCAACACTTATCCTACTCACATCAACCAACACTACATCATCAGCGAAAAGCATACACCAAGGGATATCTTCTTGTATGTCCCGTGTGACCTCGTCCATCACTAGGGCAAAAATTTATGGGCTAAACGTTGACCCTTAGTATAGTCCTATCTTAATAGGAAAGTCATTAGTAACACTACCACATGTTTTGACATTAGTCATAGTATTTTCGTACATGTCCTTACTTAGGGTAATATATCTTGTTGGGACTTTTTTCTTTTGGAGCGCCCACCGCACGATCTTTCTTGGCACTTTGTCATAGGATTTCTCCAAGTCAATAAATATCATGTGAATGTCCTTGTTTTGCTCCCTATACATCTTGATCAATTATCATAGCAAGAAAAGCGCCTCCGTGGTCGACCTCCCAGGCATAAAACCAAATTAGTTTGTCGTCACGCTAGTCACTTTTCTTAAACAGCGCTCAATCACTTGTTTTCAAAGCTTCATTGTGTGGCTCATGAGCTTAATTCCTCTATAATTAGTACAACTTTGAATGTCTTCTTTATTTTTGAAAATTGGTACTAATGTGCTCCTCCGCCACTCATTTGGCATCTTGTTCAATCTAAAAATGCTATTGAATAAATTAGTTAGCCAAATAATCGCCACTTCTTCTAGGCATTTCCACACCTCAATAGGGATGTTATCAGGCCCCAACGCCTTACCCACTTTTATCCTTTTTAAGGCCTCTCTTACTTCCGACTCTTAGATTCTTCGAACAAACTGGCTATCGGTGTCATCAAAAGTATCACGCAGTTCAGTCATACTATCATAATTACCGTGATTAAATAACTTGTCTAAGTAATCTATCCAACTATCCTTGATCTCCTCATCTTTCACCAAAAGCCTATTAGTGTCATCTTTGATGCATTTAACTTGGTTGAAATCTCTCGTCTTCCTTTCTCAAAGTTTAGCTATCTTGTAGACATCCTTCTCTCCCTCCTTTGTACTTAGTTCCTGATAAATTTCCTCATATGCCTTGCCTCGTGCCTCACTCACCGCTTTTTTTGCATTCTTTTTTGCTGCTTTGTATTTCTGTACGTTGTCATCGCTCCTATCATGATGTATGTGCTTGTAGCATATTTTCTTCTCCTTTATAGCCTTTTGCACTTTCTCGTTCCATCACCATGTGTCTTTTGATTCTCCTCTTGTCCCTTGGGTCACTCCAAGCACCTCCGTAGCCACCTTCCTAATGCGAATTGCCATCTCTGTCCACATACTATTCGCTTCGCTATTCACTTCTCCCACGTCCCACGTCCTGTTGTTTGAAGCAAGGTATATAGTTCTGTAATATTTCTCTTGTACAACTACTACTCTGGCTCCTAGTGTTTCATACCCTTTTTTACTTGAACCAGTAGCCCACCCATAGAAGTAAGGAGAGGAGACTCGGAGGAGGGGACATATATTTCTCAATAACTAAAAGATGAACAATAAAGCACTATACACATGTGCTTGAAAAGGGCTAAAGTAAATTAATTAGCTTTAACCCTTTTGAAGCTCAGGTGTATAGTGCTGTAATGTTCTTCTTGTACAACTACTACTCCGACTTGTAGTGTTTCATGCCCTTTTTTACTTGAACTAGTAGCCCACCCACAGAAGTAAGGAGAGAGAGAGAGAGTCGGAGGAGGGGACATATGTTTCTCAACAACTAAAAGACAAACAATAAAGCACCATACACATGGGCTAGAAAAGAGCTGAAGCGAATTAATTTGCTTCAACTCCTTTGAAGCTCACGTGTATAGTGCTGTAATGGTTCTCTTGTACAACTACTACTCTGACTCCTAGTGTTTCATGCCCTTTTTTACTTGAACTAGCAGCCCACCCATAGAAGTAAAGAGAGGAGAGTCGGAGGTAGAGATATGTATTTCTCAACAACTACAAGACAAACATTAAAGCACCGTACACTTGGGCTTGAAAAGACATGAAGCTAATTAATTTGCTTTATGCCTTTCGAAACCCAAGTGTATAGTGCTGTAATAATGTTCCTCTTATACAACTACTACTCTGGCTCATAGTGTTTCATGCCCTTTTTTACTTGAACCAGCAGCCCACCCGTAGAAGTAAGAAGAGTCAGAGGGGGAGACAAGAATGGAAGCTGAAGGAGAGTGTGGACCACCAGACACCTAGAAGGCTGACCGTGAGAACGATACGGAGGCAACATTTTCGGCAATGACAAAGGACCACCATTCATGTCTTCATTTGCGGGAGGACCACACGAGACTACCCTCAACAACCTTACCACTTCCAGCCTGACATAAGCAGGCCCACTTTCGCTCCCACATTCATTTCCCCCATTCCTTTCTGGGTTCCACATAAAAAAGACACTAACAGATATGGATGGATATAACATACATGAGCTAAAATGTGAGATTTGGGATTCATACCTTCGGGAGGAGAAGCGACGGGGAGGAGAGAACTCTTGAACACACATTAACAGATATAGAGGGATCTATCACACATGAGGTAAAAGTGGTATTTGGGATCCATACCTTCGGGGTGGAGAGGCGACGAGGAGGAGAGAACTCATGAACACACATTAACAGATATAAACATATATATCACACATGACGTAAAAAAGTGTGATTTGGGATCCATACCTTTAGGAGGAGAGGTAGCGTCAGGATGAGAGGCGACGGGAAGGAGAGGCGGCGTCAGGAGGAGAGGCGGCGGGACCACCACGCCAGGTGAGGAAGGAGAGGACGGAGACGTTGGGTTTTATAGCGGCAGTTAAGGTTGAGGGACAAGAAGCGACGGGGTATGCGAGTGAGAGGAGTAAGAGCGTAAAACCTAGCAATGGACTTACTTATAGAAGAACTATTACAGATGATTCTATTAAATAACCATTTATAATATTAATATCACAGATGATTCTATGATGTAATCATTTGTGATGTATAGCATATCATAGATGGTTCTATTATAGAACCATCTGTGATATTACCATTATCACATACGGTTCTATTATGGAACTGTTTGTGATGTTATACATTATCACAGGTAGTTTTATTATGGAACCATCTATGACGTTGTACTTATCACAGACAGTTTTATTATGAAACCGTTTGTAGTGCAATGAAGACAGATCTGTTGGGATCCCGTTGGCTAGCCATTTAATAACGCGGTGTATCCCAAACACGTCCAATCGTGAACCGTCTGTGATCTTGCACTATCATAGATGATTCTCATTAATAACCATTTGTGATAATTCACATATGGTTTTTAACAAGAATCATCTGTGATAATATGAGATTTCACAGATAGTTATTATTATGAACCATCTGTGATAATTACTTACCATGGATGGTTTATATTAATAACCGTCTACGAATAAATATCACAGACGGTTCTAAAGTAGAACAATCTATGATAAATACAGTTCTAGAATCTAAATTCATTCTTATACACATAAATACAAATTCAGTAATGACTCAGGAGTAAATATGTATTACTTAGTTGCTTTTTACCGGTTAGTAATGCCGTCATATCGTTATACCGAGACCATTTACATATATAAAAGAGAGTAAATACAAATTCAACTGGTTGATTTTACATATATACAATGCCCAAATAGCGTGTCCAGTCATTTCTTACAAAAGATAACAAAAAAGTAGAAACCTAATTGCTTTGATGTTTTCTAGTGTTAGAGGTAGCATGCAATCTCCGTACTCAAAACTTCATAGGCGACGTGGTCGGCATCGAACGGTTCGGGATTATCAGCGAACGAAGCCAGAAATACATCAACCCACTAATGCACTCATTCGAGTGTCTCCCGATCACCCTCCAGTTGAACAATCAAGTTGAATTGAGTGCATAGGCTCTCTTCTCTTTCTTGAGGGATCTCAGTAAGGTTGACTTGGTCACCCGCTGCCTTGACTAAGCACTCCAAGCGACGGCAAGCCTCTTGGAGACATGCAATGTCATTGTGGAGGACTACGTCGATGGTGAGGTTAGCTCACTGGAAACGGGAGACCAACCGGAAAACGCGGCGGAGGAGGATGTCAAGACGGTGGAAGGTGGCCTTCAACTGCTTTGGCAAATCCTCGGACATAAGAGGGAGGACACTGTTGGCAAAGTGTTCTTCTGCAGCGTCCGCCAGCATATGGCTGACGAGGTGATCGTCCAGGATAGCTAGGTTGGCCATCAATGTCGGCGATAAGGAAGAATAGGGAACCATTTATTTGTGTTTGAAAGACAAGGAAGATACCCGGTCGGCGAGGTGCTCATATAGGATTAATCTATGGTGGCGGACGATCATTTTTATACAACAAAGAATACATTTGGCTCGTGAGACGAAGAGATGTATCTAGGAGCCGAAATGATCGAAGGCGCGCATCGGGGAGAGGAAGCATATCACAGACGGTTTCAACCACAAGCCGTCTATGATACACAATTACTACAAACGGTTTATATTAATGATCGTCTATGAACTATTACATACGATTCTAATTAAAAACCGTCTGTGATGTTTGCAATTATTACAGATGGTTTGTATTAATAATCGTCTACGAAATATCACAGACGGTTATTAACAAGAACCGTCTATGATAGTGGGATATGACAGACGGTACATAAATCACGTTTGTAAAATCGTCTGTGATAATTATAATACAGACGGTTCGAGAAAATTATCTATGATAAGACGTCTAGTATAGTTTTTTTTGTAATAGTATGTTCGAAAAGGAACTTTTGAGAGGACTAGAAATTTCACGTGAAACGGTTCATTCTCTAAAGGAATCATAAATAATTCACAAATGTGATCTAAGGCCTCGTTTGGCACAGCTCTAGCTCCGAGATCTATACTGGATCTGTAGTTTGTTGATTACATTAAAGTGATTTAAATATTTTTATTTAATATATAATATAAATGAAATGAGTCATATAAATGCATTTAACATGCCTGCAACTCTAGATCCAGGATTTCCTAGAGTTACAGATGACCAGCTCTAGGAAATCTACAGATTTCCTAGAGTTAGAGCTCTGCCAAACGGGGCTTAAATATATGATTCCTCGAGTCTAGTGGCGGAGCACAACTCCGACCTCCTATGGTCAATACACAATTATCTGTCTCTACAGGGTCAATTCTATATGTTTTGCATTGTTTTACAGGATTTTCTATTAATTCCGACTGTCTTACAAGGACGCTGTTGGTCAATTGACCCCAATCCAACATGGCTCCGCCACGTACTGCTTGAACCCAATTAATTGCCAGCAATTCAGCGGTAGGATTTCATATAATATTATTCTCCAATCACAAAAGAGTAACATTTTTTATTTTTCAAAGCCAACAAGATATTTATTTGACCACTAAATTCTCTTAGCATATATTAAAAAGTTGTCAAAATGCACTATTATGAAAATATTTTTATGACAATTCACCCAGATCATTTTCATATATACAAACCCTATGTTTTAAACTTTATCTTTGATCAGAGTTAATAGAGTTTGATTACATGTATCCTAGGATGTCTCTCTTTTGACTAGGGGGAGTATAGTTTTAATAAGTCTTATGTATCCTTTTGTAGAAGACCTAAAATGATCCAACCGTTTCATAGATTTTAGCTCTCTCGACGATGACCAGCGTTTGACCAGCTCCCACCGACTTCACGCTAGGTACGTTATTTCTGTCAATTTTTCACGTATGGCAACTACATTAGCCAATTATCTCCACTCTAAAAAATCTGTTATAAATGAAAACATTCGATCTAACACGCCTCCTAGGCTCCAACAAAACGGGTCAAATGAGGCTATGAGTTTGCATGGTTAATATCTTGGATTAGTCCTGGAAACCAGGGGCGTAGCCACCGGGAAAGCTTAGTGAGGCTTGAGCTTCACTTCCCCCGTGGCAACTCTGTACATAGTAAAAATAGAGAGAGAAAGAAAGAGATCAACAAATCCAAAGAGAAGTTAGCTTTCCTTGATGGGAAGGTTAACAACAAGTATGAAATTAAAGAAGACGAGGAGGAGGAGAAGAAGTGAAAATTATAAAATTAAAGAAGAGCTAATCAACCAATCAAAGAAAGAAAGTGAAATAATATATGTAAGTCATAAAATTAAAGAGGAGGAGGAGTAATAAAAATCATAAAATTAAAGAAGAAAGAAAGTGAAATATATATGAACCTTCTTGAGTTCGGGGATGACGGTGGAGAGCTCGATGAACCTCTGGTTGATCTTCTCCCTCCGCTGCCGCTCCGCGATGATGTGGTCCTACACGTGCCCCGAAGGCACCGCCGCTGCCGAGCCCTCGCCGTGAAAATGATAAGAACATTGGATATAGTGTGGAAAAAGATGTCGTCTTTTGTTTTTATTATCTCGTGATTCAAATTAGCTTAATTCTGATATATTTCATACGAACTAAATTTTCGTTGTCATTCATAATTTTCTATTATATCACTAATTTTGATATTTTTTATACATAGGTGACTTATCGCTACTCTGCACTCATGGTGCTTTCTATTATCGAGATACCTACTTTCTATTTCTCTATTTTTCATTGTTTGTCTCCATCCAATCTATAATTTCTATATGAATTTGAAATTTTATAAGAGTAAAAGGCTAATTTTGTGTCAACTTAGTTTAGACGTATAAATAATTTAGCCCACCCTTAATTTCATTCGTGGCCTCGCCATTGCTGGAAATAAATGTAAAGAAGGTAATCCACAGTTCCATGGCATCATAAGTAGCGCTCTCGCCCATGTGCCGTGGCATATATTGATTGGCCCAAGGAGCACACGAGCCATATAAAGTTATAACCTAATTAAAAAGAACCCAGAAAGTAATGAAATGAAAAGGGATTGGGCGCTAGCTCTGTACGTCTGGTTATAATATTTCTCAATCATATATATAACATTTCTCGGTCATATATGCAACAAAAATATTTGATAAAATCTTAATGTTGCACTGGTTGTTATGAAATCAAAATATTGCAAATAAAAACAAACACCTAGCGGCAATGGGAGGAGAAGGCCACCCGCACTCTCGTGGCGTATGGATGGGCGGCTGAGCAAACAGTGAACTGTAGCCGGCAGACGCGGCGGCCGAGCCAGCCGACAGCGCGCAGGAGGCCGGACTCGTGCGCGGCCAAAGAAGCAGGCCATGCCTGCACGCGGACCACGACGACCATGGTTGGTGCAGGTGTAGGAGCAGGCCGTGCCTGCACGCGGCGGCCATCTCCTCTCTCCACACGAGGTGGCAGGCTGCCTCGATGGGAGGCGACGGGGACGTGGGGGAGGAGGGGCCGATGGGGGCGGTTGGGGTTGGGTGATGGCTGATTTGGGCGGCTAGGTGAGGGAGACGGAGAAGGAAGGTTTTGGGAGGAAGAAGCAGCCAAGGGGATTTGAGGAAAAAGGAAGACTTTCTCAACATCCGATATTTTTTTGCCGTACGTCCGTACAGTATTAATTCCCAAATAAAAAAGCATATACTGGGTAAGAAGCGCATGGACTTATCACCTGCTTCACTGAGCTGTGCTGAGTCGTGATATCATCGTTTATCCGATCCTATCTATGGTGCGCCGCGATTAGATGCATTGTGGATCACAAGTTGCCGATCGACGTAGCAACGCGCGACTCGGTCCGAGGGATCGACGTGCGGCACCGGACAAAAAACTCGAGGACAGACAGAATCCCAACAGCTAGATTTTGCTAGCCTAGCTAGCAGTGACGCCCCAACATGTCAAGAGACAAGATGTCTGGTAGTAGTACTGTAGGAGCTGTCTATAGTTATCTTTTTCACCAAGCATGGTTAGATTGTACAAAAGAAAACATAAGACAATAAGAATATATGTATATAGATGATTAGTAAAATCCACTCAATCTCTCTCTTTCTCTTTTCTCTCCCAAGTAAAATTCTTACCCTTCTGAAGTGAATTAAGGTTAATAAAAACTTACACTTGGTAGAAACTACAATACCAAGTGATGATCAAGCAAATTTAAGAGTGTTCACAATTGCACAACAACAGGTATTTAGTGGAGGTTAGTATGCGAATGTATATCCTATGCAATCTACTCGATATAGAGTCAAGATACTCACATGTAGTCTCTCGAATCATAGTGATCCTTTATTGCCAATACAAGAATGAATACTCTTTAATTCATGAGAACACACACGTTGGACTTCACGACCACCAAGTGAAGCCCTATCGCACTCTCAATTCTCAGCAGAAGCCAGAAAGGTTGAACGATCTTGATTTCAACGATCTCTCAATTTCATCTTATAATCAATCTTCGGTCACTATGGAAGAACTCTGAAGCAAAGCAATCTATTATCTCAAAATATGTGGTCTATTTACAAGAGAACGTGCGTCTATCTATATATAGCGCCTGTTGTAGGGGTGGCCCCCACCTAAGCCCAGCAGGCCTGTTAAGGGAGTATAAGGCCCAGAATGGGACATGTATAGTGACATAGGTACCCCTGAGGGAAGTACTCATGTGTAAGGGTATAATTGTAAAGGCACTCCCCACGCTGATGTATATATGTAAGACATAGGCCATGGGGAGAGGGGCCTAAGCCATTCATTTACTCAACTCTCCACTACCACACTCTCTCTCTGTTTGGTCTGTAACCACAACAGCACCCAACTTGACATATCACGGATGTTAAGGCCAGATGGAAAAATGCACTCGGCTTAACCTCCTAACCACAATCTATGCAGTTTGGACATAGCTGATTAATCAAGATTACATGTGCAGAACGTGATGGGCTCACTGGCAGGAAGTGCATCTCGGCCTCCCATCTAACAAGTCTAGACTCCAAGTTGGTTTGGCCAGAAGGCCAAATCAAATTGATCCACTCTAATCCTAACGAACTCAATTAACTCAACAATTAATTACATGATCGAAATAGTGGCCTCGGCCAGACTTGACACAAAATCCTGGATGGTTCACGATGCATTGACTTGGCTAGTGTCTTGGCCTTGTGGATGAGCTTTTGCATGGACTCCCTTGTCTCCTGACTCCTCCTTTGCATGCCGCATGGACTCTTCCTTGCTTTGCATAGCACATGTTTTCTCTCCTTCCTTGCTGGCCGAAAGGAGTGGCATCATCTTGTGCTCCTCCATTGCTTTGCCATTAGCCTCGCTCACCGCCCTCATGGTTCCAAAGTTTTCACGTCATTCAAACCTAAGAATGCATAATACAGGAACATAGGTAATATCCAATTATCATGAATAACAACATTAAGCTTAGTTAAGAACGAGTTCACCTGATGATATTTAATGTAGCTCAATAATTTTTCAGTCTAATACTATTTTAAACTAAAAAGTGTAAGGCATATATATATTCGCATCGTCCTCCCTTTCTTTAAGAACAACCATCCTCGGCTTTTAATAGCCTGAAATTATACTAAACAAAGAATATAATGTTTATGCATGGTATATAAATTTATCATTTACATTCCTTCCATTTAGCATATTATAATTACCTAAAGGCATAGTACATGAAAAGAACAACACATATGCATGGTATATGTTTGAATCAATTATTCTATCATTCTTTTTTTTTGCACAAAGCAATTAGTATAACATCAGCCATATGATGTATACATTGCAATATTGTCTTTCACGTCATTCTCCCTCCCATGAGAAAAAGTCATCCATGACTTTTCTAAGGATATAGATAAGATATCAAAAGGTAAAACCCAATTAAGTTGTTCAAATATGGGGGAGAAATATTTTAGTGCTTTCCATGCTTCAATTGCGCTACTCTGATTACTTGTATATGGTTGAACATCAGAGGGTAAGAAAGCAGGCTTAAGAAATCTTTAAAAACAGTAAGCACTATTGTTGAAACTCATTTCATTATGATCATGACATGGCACAAAAGATTATTTATCTAAAACATGCAATTTTTATTCAACAAGCTTATCGCATATAATGCATATTCGATAAACATAGAACTTGTCATCTACACCATAATCATCAATCAAATTGAACTTAAAAGTGTAGGTGTAGGAACTAACTAGTGATTTTAAACATGAAATTTTAGCAATATTCTCAAATACACTAGATAGCTATCTAGAATCACAGAACATGATATAGTATAAAGAATGATCAAGAGATATTTGCGTAAGAATTTCCTTATGAGTTATCAATTTCATATTATGTAAATTGTGCATAGAAAATTCAGAACGTGGATTTTCTATTTGACCACATAAATTCTCACAATTACTTACCTTTTATAATTTAATTCATCACAAATATTATTACCTCTATTGTCTTCCTCAGGTGATGTCAGTGATATAGGTATGATATCATCATAATGTATCCACAGGGCAGCAAGTACTTTATCTTCACCCGTGGTTATCTCCTCTT
The DNA here is from genome assembly GCA_017311315.1 of Dendrocalamus latiflorus. Classification (NCBI taxonomy): domain Eukaryota; kingdom Viridiplantae; phylum Streptophyta; class Magnoliopsida; order Poales; family Poaceae; genus Dendrocalamus; species Dendrocalamus latiflorus. The sequence goes on along the minus strand of CM029613.1, from coordinate 7,728,166 downwards.
TTGCTTTCAATGGTGTCAGTTGTTGAATCATCAACTCCTTGTCTTCAATTTTAACCTGCACAATGTAAGAAATAACACTAGAAGTAGATATTAATGTGTTACCTTCAAAATCAATCTCACTTTGTCTATCATCTACTTCTCCCTTTTCTTTTGGTGTGTCTCTCACGCTCTCAATTTGGATGCTCTCAACCTCACATATGGTGGAATCACACATCTCACTCTTTTTAATACTCTAATTCAATTTGGCTATGTGGCTCTTATCCTCACATGGGTTTTGGTGCTTCTCAAGTATTGTATGTAGCATCGGGAGAGCACTACATGTCTTCTTAACCAAAGTGAAAGTCCCATGTTTGGTCATCTTTTCACTTGTCACACTAGTAGAGGCATACGAATGAAAAGGTTGGCTCGCATGAAACTACGGTGCAATAACTCTCCTTAAATCTCTTCTCCACCTTAATAGCACAATTCATAAGATTTTCCACACTAATATAATATTTATATAGAAGTGCAATGGTGATCTTAGAATTCAAGCCACATTTGAAATATGACTTCTTGCTTAATGCACTAGTGACACCGGCATGACGCAATGCATCTTACATCTCAAAATAGTAATATTCAACACTGTTACTCCCCTATGTGATACTCTCCAGATAATAAAGCAATTCCCACAAATAATAGGATGGTACAAACTCACTCCTTATGAACGTCTTCAAATCTGACCAAGATTTAATGAATTGTTTTTCAAATAGTTGCTGCCACCAACTATAAGCATAGCCTTTAAACTTCCTAGTGGCACGCATCACCTTTTGGGCTTTGAGAAGTTTATAAAATCTAAACACTTTCTCTATTTGCCATTCTCACTCAAAATACTCCTCTGGATCATTACTTCTATAGAAAGAGAGTTCCACCAACTCGTAATTTGTCTAATATTCTTCTTGCGGTCAAAGAGCTCTCACAATATCAGTCATAATGTTTGTACGTAACACCTTCAGTTGTTGATATACATCAATTAGAAGATTGTGCAATGAGTTGTTCATTTCCACCTTGAGTTGTTCCTCCTTTGCAGTGGTGCAAGCGGCAAATTTTTGTTGCAAAGTACTTCTCAATTCCCGATGTTGGAGACAAGTCACTGGGGTATTAAGATCAATGTTATGCTCCTTTTCGTAGTTATCTTTTCCACCTGACATGGTTAGATTGTACAAAAGAAAACATAAGACAACAAGAATGTATATGGATGATTAGTAAAATCCACCCAATCTCTCTCTCTCTTTTCTCTTCCAAGTAAAGTTCTTATCATTCCAAAGTGAATTAAGGTCAAAAAAACTTACACTTGGTAGAAACTACAATACTAAGTGATGATCAAGCAAATTTAAGAGTGTTCACAATTGCACAATAACGAATATTTAGTGGAGCTTGGTATGCGAGTGTATATCCTATGCAATCTAAAATTCTTGATATTATAAAATTAAGTAATAATCCAAGCTATGATACTTTGCTAAAGTACTGATCTAAAAGATTTAAGTGAAGTGTATGAATACACACACAAAGATCAATGTGGCTCAATGCAAACAAATGAATGAGCTAATTAGAGGCAATTTAAAATTAAGGATTAAATAGCTCATTCTGCACCAAGTACTAGGAGAGATACCAGCCAATTGCAAAATATGAATGTAAGGGCACAAGATTGCTCTAAAAGATTAGCTACACAATCTGAAATTTATTGACTAGGGAATTTCACAAACTTCTCAAGTGGCTGAAACTTGCTTTTCTTTCTTTCTTTGTAACTTTCTTTCTTTTCTTTCCTTGCCGTGGCTTTTGTTTAACACGACAGCCTTTTTCCCTTATTTCTAGGTTCGGCCAAATTTGGCTTTATTCTTGTCCCTTGTTTTTGCAAGTCACAAATAAATTTAGCAAGGTGTAAATAACTTGAGAATAACCCTAGATGTAATATTCCACAACTAGTCTCAAAAGATAAAAATAATTTGCAAAGAATTGAATTCGCTCACGAAAGATATACACAAAGACGCAGATTGATTTTCGCGCAATGACACTGTAGCAGTACTATTGTAGCACTGTAGTAGCCATTATGCATACTGTAGATGATGCATTGTAGCAGGCTGTGCTCGCATAATACAGCGGTACTGTACGCATACTGTAGCTGAGGCGATGCAGAAGTACTGTAGCAATCATGAGGGTCACCCCTAGCTAGCAACACCTGCCCAGCCCTGTCTCTACGGCCACCCCTGCCGCCTCGACCACTTTGGCCACCTCGACCACGCCACCTCCTGCGGTTGTATGATGAGCCACGACTATCTCTCGGATCTTCCCTTACTAGCAACGTCTACTCGTTGTGAGATCCTTGCTCCTTGCGCAACTAAAACCTCTTCGGTAACTCCTTATACGCCTTGAGAGATCCAATGATCTCCTCTATCTTCTTCTTGTCTAGATTGAGGGAGTACATAAGTGTTGTGACAACAGGTATATACTTCTCCGGAAGCACGCACAGGTACTTCTTTACCGCCACAGATTCCTCTATCTTGTCGCCAAGAGAGTTAATTTGATTGTACAATGAACCCAGCTTGCTGGCGAACTCGTCAACCGACTGGGTCTCTTCCATCTTCAGATTCTCAAACTCGCTCCGCAAATTCTGGAGTCGCACCTCCTTGACACGATCAACTCCTTTGTGCATCATCTGAAGCGCCTCCCACGCTTCCCGTGCCATCGCCTTGCTGATGAGTTAATGCATCATCGCGTCTGGCACCGCCTGGTAGATGAGGGCCAAAACCTCTTGATCTACCTTGTCGTCCACCTCCTTGTCCTTCCCCTTCGGATCGACTGCGCCCTAGACTCCATGGGCGCGCATGTTCGCCTTTATCTTCATTGCACATACCGGGTAGTTGTCAATCGTTATGAGAGGGTACTGAAGGGAGATTAGCCCACCCTAAGCCTTCGTCTTGTGATCCATACTCTGATACCATTTGTTATAATTGTCTCGTAAATCTTTTTTCTCTTGGACACAGCTTCACCATAGAACTCCTGCCGTCTTCGCCCGTGACGTGTCTTTCGTGGATCCACTCTTCCCTTGCACTGATGTGACGCCTCGCTGGTTCCTTCACGTAATGGAGCAACACCACTCCTTAGTTACGTGATGAGTGCAGCACCCCTGTACTTTGTCATGACTCATGACACGAGACACGAAAGCAACTCGCACCAACTGCGCTTCTGTTGGATCTTGTATGCAAAGGATAGCATGCTGGCTTGCTGCCTCCACGTGATACGCCGAGAGACACGAACACAGAACGCGACTTGGCTCTTTTTTTCTTCTCTTTATTACTCTCCAGCTTCCCTGCTTCCTCCTACATCCATTGCTTCTGACTTCATGCCTATTTAACGCAGGGGCGGACCTGCCCTTCGGGCAAGCCCGGGCGGTCGCCCGAGCTCCCCTCGCCGGCCGGACCCCCCCCCGCGGGCGGCGCCACCCCGCCCCCAGTGGAACCGGAAGCCCCCCTGCCAACTCAAAACATTGAAATCACTTGCTGCTGATCATACACATGCCAGCCTAGTAAACACACGGCCCAAGCCCAACCGCCCAACAACGGAATGAGATACCAGCGGAGTAGTGGAGGACGCACCACGCACGACAGTCCACCAAGCCAAGAAAAGAGAGCCGACGGCGGCGCTAACCTAGATCCCGGCCTCCCGGGGCGGCAGAGGCGGAGGACGGCGCGGCGCAGCGCCCAGGCGGAGGACGGCGCGGCGCGGCGCCCAGGCAGAGGAGTCGGAGGAGAGGAGACAGCGCGGCGTGGCGGCACCCAGGCGGCTAGGGCTAGGGGAGGGCGGGAGGCGGTGGCCGAGGAGCGCGGCGCGGCGGCACCCAGGCGGCTAGGGCTAGGGGAGGGCGGGAGGCGGTGGCCGGGGAGCGCGGCGCTGGAGTTTGAGGAGAGCCGTCGCCGGTCAGGACTCGGGAGCGGAGGGCCGGCGGATTTTTGAGGAGGCGAGGGCCGAGGGCCGGCAGATTTTTGAGGAGGCGTCGGCCGGTCGGTGGATTTTTGAGGATTGAGGAGACGTCGGCCGGTCTGTGGTTTTTCTAGAGGCTAGAGCAGTGGATTTTTGAGGTAGCGTCGGGTTTTTGAGCAGTGGATTTTATAAAGGTACAACAAATTCTATTTATTCTAGTGACAAGATTTCAGATTTATGTATGTAAATTAGGTTGTCAAAATTTTATGTAGAATATGTAAACTAGTTTGTCAAAATGAGAGAATATGTAAGATGTCTGATGATTGGCTTAATGACTTGATGGTGTGCTATATCGAGCGAGAGATATTCAAAGAACTTGATTGTGAAAAAAAAAAATCAAGAAACGATATCAAGACATGAAAACTCGAAGAATGAAAATGCCTCGTTCTCCTAGACGTACTTAGTTATTTACTGGTATATTTTTTGTCTTCTTTTTTATTGCAGCTTTTATATTCTATTATCGAATTGTGACACTACTGATTTATCTATCTTTCACAATTGACAGGTTATTTCTTTTACAGCTCATCTACAATTGTGGATTAAACTTCATTAGTGAGGTATTTTTCATTGTCCTTCCGTTATCTACATATGTTAACATGTGAATTATAGTTGTTGTTTCTATTTTATATCACATACTTTTATTAGTGTAATTGCAACATAGTTTGATCATGAAGTATTTTGCTTTTGGGTACTACTGTTTATTTCACGTTTTCGATTTTAGCCTACCTAGTTTTTTTTCTTGGGCTCACCACTGGACTTCGCCCTACCTATAATTTTTTTCTGGGTCCGCCACTGATTTAACGACTGCTTACACCCGACTCATTATACAAAACAGACTCACTCGAACTCGACTCGGAAACCAACTCGCAAACGGACTATACTTCTAGTATACGGTAAGCATGTGTACACATGTACAACTCAAATACGTCTAAAAAACAAAATTAGACTCTAACAGTACATTCATAGTTTTTTTGGTAAAGATTTTTCACGTGAACCCTCGTCTCCCATTTCTTTCCTCATCTATTTGGCTGTTGTATTTTATAACACTAAAAGTAACGTGGACCAGCAATATGCTGAAAGTTGCAGCTGAAGACGTACCAGAGTGAGAAATTTGGACACTGTTGGACCCTTGGACCCCAAAAATTCCGCTTTTGGCCTCCTGTGCAAAAAAAATCCAAAACTGGACCCCTCTCCACCGCGCGATCACCTGCGACCGCCACCTGTCCCGGTCGTGCGGTCCCAGACCGCACGACCGGCCCCCGACCGCGCGTTGCGCTCCGCCGACCGCGCGTCCGTTCCCGCGCCACCCGAGCGCGCGTCCCGCCCCGCCCGACCGCGCGTCTGCCTTCGCCACCGCGCGTCCGTTTGCCCGAGCGCACGACCCGACCTCGCGTCCGCTTGCCCACCGCGCGACTGCCGTCCGACCGCGTGACCGATGATTTGACCGCGGGATTGATTCCCGACCGCGCGTCTGGCTCTATCCAATCGGCGCCGAAAGCAGCGGCTTTTTTTTGGTTTTTTCACCCCAGCAGCACAAGTAACACACGCGTCATCACGTAGCTCGTATGGCCCCTCACTCATGGATGAATGCAGAGATAAAACCGAGCTTCATGCGTGTATGGACATCCAGGAAGCTCATTTACTTTTTTTGGAGTGAAGACCGAGCGAGCGCGAGGGAGGAACTGAAGAAAAGTGAGGAGCGAAAGCTGTAAGATTTCAGTTGTTTTCGTTTGGAATCAGCGGATTTGGCAAGTACAAAAGTTGTAGATCGTCTCGTGAGCTTCAAGAAGAGGTAAGTTTTGTGCCCGTGCAACTATCATTTTATGTATGTCATTAGCCTTTAATTAAGCAAGCCATCTTGTGTTACTGTTATTTTATGCGAATCTTTTATACGCTATGTATGTATAGCAAATCATGCATATGTTAGGCATAATGTATTGTAGTGTATATAGTGTTTTCCTTTGTAGTGAACATACGTACTGTACAGTAGTTTCAGTTAGGTGGAAAATACGAATTTGTAGTGTGTAGATGTTGAGAAAATATATATTTATGTTAGAGCAACTGTAGGTGATAACAATAGTAGTAGGATTAGAAGCATATGATTAGTACGCTTAGGGAAGAACTACATATAGTGCGGTATGTGGTAAAAAGAAATTAGAAATAAATTTGGTAGATTAGAAATAAAATATAATAGCAGTCATAGAAGGTTATAGTAGAGCTACATAAATACTATATTAAGTAAAAGTTAGAAAAGATTGTAGCGTAAATAATGTGTATGTGTTGAAAAAAGTAAATATTTATGTTGGAGCATTTGTAGGTGGTAAATTTGTAGATTAGAGATAATTTGTATAATTAGTGTGCTTAGTGAATGACCGTAGTATGGAAATAAAAATGATATGAATATTTAATTTGATGTATGGTACAATTTGAAAGTAAAATAGTTACAAATACATCGTAGATTTAGAAATACAAAACATATACTAATCGAAACTGTTAATTAGATGGTACGATTGTTACATGCTGTGTACTAAAATGGTTGATTATGCACTTATCTTAGGTACGCAATGGCTGGCATTGAACAATTGATGGTGTTTTATGGGAGTGGTCTCGTACGTGATGGGCCGTATGGGGCGGACCTGTCAAATTGCGAGCGGACCGTGATCCGGGCACCCGGTCTGAGCGCCATGAGCTTGTCTGAGCTACGGAGGTGTGTCCGTTCAGCGTTCGATCGACAGACCGCAAGGAAGAAGTTACGGATCGAGGCAGTCTATGCCTCAATGGTGGATGACGGAAGGGGGAGCATATGGCAACTTCTGAAGGTGACCAATGACGCCTCATGGGCGAACTACATGGAGGTCGTGTGCAACCCTGATGCTGCGATATATGGCAGGCCAATGGTGTATGTCGAGTTCGTGGAGAGGGCAGAATCATCAGCCATGGTTGGTTCAGATGCCGCTGGTGGAGATGTAGTGGCCGGCGGTCATGAAGACGCTTCTGCGGGAGAACATGTGGGCGAGGAAGTGGGTGATGAAGACAATACGAGGCGTGCGGAGAATTTCCAGCCCAACGAAGGTGTGCACGAGAGGTGGTGGGCCGCCCGTATTGACTGTCATGAGTATCTAGGGGACCAGGTGGAAGAAGAGGACAGCGAGGAGGAGGAGGAGGTGGAAACAGGCAGTTCTGGAGAGGACGAGGATGGCGAAGGTGCAACTGGAGGGGTGGTAGGTCGTGTTGTTACGACGGACGGTGCATATGTGTCGTCCAGACTGGACGACATCGCAGCGGCAGCCCTAGTTCTGCCACAGGAGGAGGGAGAATGGGGGTTCAGCGAGGGCGCACTCTTTCTGGGGCAGTGCTTCCGTAATAAGAGTGCCGTCCAGCAGGCTATTGCTAGACATGCCGTCAACATAAGCCGGACGTATCGGGTCCACAAGTCAAAGCCGGACACGTACGTCGTGAAGTGTGTTGACGGGTCATGTGGTGGCAAAGTGCGTGCACAACGGTACAAGGGCATTGGTACGGAGTTCCGGATAACGGTGCTCCAAGATCACAGTTGCGAGCTTGCGGGCCCAGTACATAGGCACCGCAACATGACATCATCGTATCTTGCGGAGGTGGTCACGCACCTCGTCCAGGCGGATGTGTCAATTACCCTGAAGGTTCTGATGGCAGAAGTAGCGAACACGGCGGGGTACGAAGTGAGCTACAAGAAGGTGTGGCGGGCGAAGCGAAAGGTGCTGCACGGTGTGTATGGGACGTACGAGGAGGCGTACGACCTGGTCCCAAGAATGCTGAATCAAATTGCACAATCAAACCCAGGCACTTACATAAACAGGCAGGAGAGGGTCCATCCTACGGAGGGCCCGAACTGTTTCATTCTTGATAGAGTGTTCTGGGCCTTCCATCAGGCGATACAAGGGTTCAGGTGGTGCCGTCCAGTGCTAACCGTAGATGGGACGTTCCTATCCGGCAAGTACAAGGGCACTATCCTTACCGCAGTTGCAGCCGATGCAAATGACCAGTTACTCCCAGTGGCATTTGCAATTGTGGAGAACGAGAATACAGATAGCTGGCTTTGGTTTCTTTGCAATTTGAAGCATGCCGTAGTGCAAGACAGGCCTGAAGTGTGCCTTATCTCCGACCGCAATGCAGGCTTGCTGTCTGCGTTGCGAACGTTGCAGAATGGGACGCAGGCCCCCGTCTAGTGGACTGATGTGAAGAACCGCTGGTGCATGAGGCATATTGCAGCGAACTTCCACAGAAGGTTCCGTAGCAAGGACCTCATGAAGATGTTCAAGAAGCTATGCATGCAGAACCAGAAGCGGAAGTTCGACGCCTTGCGGAGGCAGCTCGATCAGGAGGCTACGAAGCATGTGCATACAGAAGCAGGGGCCGTGGAGGGGGGCTCCACAAGAGTCGGGGTATTCTCACAATGGGTTCAGTCCAATGCACCTGACTTGGAAATGTGGTCTTTGTTGCACGACACCGGTGGGGCGAGGTATGGGATCATGACAACCAGCATGTCCGAGGTTTACAATGGTGTATTGAAGGGCGTCAGATCCCTGCCGATCACTGCAATTGTGGCCGAGACCTGGAACCGTACCGTCGGGTACTTTGTGAATAGAGCCAGGATGGCGCAGAAGCACGTTGAGGAAAACAAGCAATACTCTGAGGTCATGCAGGCCTTCATGGACAGGAAGATGGAGAAGGCTCGAACCCACATTGCTCAGCCCATTGATGGCTTAAGGAGGAAGTTTGAGGTCCGCCTAAGGCAGAAGTATGTCATGGGTCACATTAGAGGGGAGCGTAAGCAGGTATGCACGATTGGTGATGAAGCATCTTGCTCCTGCAACAAGCCCCAGCTTCTGCACAAGCCATGCTCCCATGTGTACGCGGCCTGCGCTGTATGGAACCAGGCGTCGACACAGTACATCTCCAAGTACTACGACATGCAGCACTTGTATGCAACCTGGAGTGCAGAGTTCCATTCCTACGGGGTAGACATGCACTACAGGGAATTATGGCCGGGGGAGATAAAGTGGGTGCCCAACGATGCACTGAAGCATGTCGGTCGTGGAAGACGACAAAGCCGTCGCATCCGCAACGACATGGATGAGAGCCAGCGAGGGGATCGTGTTCGGCGCCCGAAGTGTAGGCTATGCAAGACCTTTGGCCACTCCCTCAGTCAGTGCCCAAACAGGCCGGCATCAAGCAACGCTCCGTAGTACCAACCACAATCCATATGTAATGTATTATTCAGGAGGTGTACGCTTAATTGTTGGCTCGATGGTGTAGCTATGTATTGCACATTACCATGTTATGTATATTTTCGCACATTCCATATGTTTCCTTGTCGTGTGGGTCATATTCGTGTGCACATTTTATGTATGTTTTTGTACATTCCGTACGTTTCCCTGTCATAACATTTGTTGTTAATTATGTTGTTATTTGTTGCACATTTTGTTGTAATGTACACTAACTTGTTATCCTTCTTTGGCAGGACATGGCGTTCGAGCTGCTAGAGCCCCGTTGGGACGAGCACCACCGATGCCATGTGTGGTTGTCGGCACCCGCACACGGGCCTCCTTGCTTCGTCCTTAGGGGCCCCCGAGAGAACTGGCGTCTCGACCATCGGTACATTCCACTACTGCGGGACACCGGTCTGCTGCCCATTGCCCGCATGTTGGATCTACCGCATGGGTTCCATTACGATGCGCCACTGTTGTCAGCTCTCGTTGATCGATGGAGGCCGGAGACTCACACCTTCCACTTTCGGTGGGGGGAGATGACGGTTACTCTGCAGGACGTCACGATGATTACAGGTCTACCCCTCCGTGGTGCTGCTTTGGTGCCACCCCCGAAGGCAGCAGATTGGAAGGTCCGTCTGGGTCACCGGTTCGGTCATGCGATCCGAGACAACGCAGCTGGGGTGCCACATGGATGGCTTCGTCGCTTCATGACCTGTCCTGCAGACGCGGATGAGGTCGCGGTGCGGACGCACTTCGTTGCATACCTGCTATATCTGTTTGGGTACGTCTTGTTCCCTAGCACGACTGGAGACTCCGTGCAGCCTAGCTACATACCGCTAGCGGAGTCCTTGGCGGATGGCTGGCCTGGTCAGCAGCCACAGTATAGCTGGGGATCAGCAGTCCTTAGCTCCACATACCGAGGCTTGTGTGACGCCTCGCAGCGTACCGCGGCCAACGAGCCAATCCTAGCCGCCTGCTACCTTCTCCTTCAGTTGTGGTCATGGGAACACTTCCCCGTTGGCAGGCCTGACTTTGGTCGTCGTGTGCACCCTTATGACCTCATCCCGCAGTTGTATGGTGGTGACGACCCCGTTGATGCGCCCACAATGGGAACACGTTGGACGCATGGTCAGTTGAGGTGGGCCAGGGAGAGACCGAGACGTGCGTACTCGGATTTCCACCAGAGGTTCGAGCTTCTGGCGTTTGGCGACGTAGACTGGTGGCCATGGTCTCCACAGTTAATTGCGAACACGGCCCCCCACGGGTTGTCATACCAGTGCGAGCGAGATCAGAGGTACTGGATGACGACCTGCCACTTGGTGTTCGCGCACTGCGTCGAGCCATACAGCCCACACCGAGTCATGAGACAGTTCGGGCTGTACCAGCATGTCCCTCCCATGGCAGGACGCCCTCTTGCGGAGGAGTTCCACCGGTATGTCAGTACACCCCAAATTTAATTACTGCATTAGTGTCAATGTCAGTACCGTACTGATTGTGTAATGTCTCAATGGACTTGCAGGCAATCGAGGAGAGGGCGAGCGACCGAAGACTGGAGAGCCACACAGCGGACGTGGACAGACATGTGGTCTGACCATGCGCATACGATGCTTGTGGATGAGACACGGCCGTACGACCCGGACGACCCCGCGCCGTACAGGGCATACCTTGACTGGTACGCTCCACGCACCCGCTGTAGGTTTACTGCAGGGGAGCCGCCACAACCTCCACTTCATGTTGTTCACGAGGCGGCTATACAGGAAGGTCCAGACCGTCATCTAGCGGCACGGGTCGACCAGGCGGTACGAGAGTACTGTGTCATTACGCAATGCAGGATTACATTTGAACTGACTGTTTGTTTCAATGCAGGTGGACCGGCTACATCGTATCGACATCGAGGCTAATGAGGCTATACGACATAGGAAGTCAAATACCGAATCTCGGTGGGTAAGTTATATGCGCAGCATCAGCGAAAGGGCAAGGGGTGCGATACGGGGCTTGAGTTGTGGTCGCCACCGAGATGACGTTGTTGGTACACGCGGTGGCGGACGTGGCCAGGGACCACCACCTCCCTCCGCGCCTCCGTTAGCACCAGGATCAGCACGGCCATCCTCGGCCTCCACGCGCTTCGGCCAGGCGGTTCGACAATTGGCAACTATTTGTTTATGCACTCATTTACCATTTATGTCTAACCACATGTTCGTCTTGCAGCAATTGCGACAGGATAGCACGCTGCTACGGAGGGCGACGTCATCACGGAGGTCGACATCGCCGCACGAACTAGAGGAGCCGTCCGAGAGTCGGCCAAGCTACGGTCGCTCGGCCTCCACGCGCTTCGGCCCGGCGGTTCGACAATTGTCAACTATTTGTTCATGCACTCATTTACCATTTATGTCTAACCACATGTTCGTCTTGCAGCAATTGCGACGGGATAGCACGTCGCAACGGGCATCGTCATCACGGAGGGCGACGGACGAGCGACCGCGCTCTCTAGGACGACGGGGGCCCACTCCAGACAGCGCCCCTGACTCGCCGGACCAACCAGAGGGGCAGATGCCCTCGTATCTCCCGGGACAGGTGCAGACCAACCTGTATGACTGGGACAGGTGGGTTGTGCCGACCTATCAAGGCATGACATCGCACGAGTACATGGGGGACTACCCGTCGACATCCTCATTTCACCATCCACATACCCCGGTATGCACTAACATTGTAAGCTAAACAGGTGTATTTCATTATGAACAATTTTCGTACTTTCCATTGCCTAATTCAGTTGTACCATCTAAGCAGGACGTAGCCACCTCCTCCGATTGGGTGAGCTCTATGCTTTATGACCAGCCGTCGCAACAGTCCACAGAGTTGTACCCACCGCCGCCTCGGCCACACCCCTCGCACTACGATCTTCGCGATGCACCACGCTCCCCTAGTAGGTTCACCTTCTCAGAGGATCATATGCGCCGTACGAGGCGGCGACGAGGAGATGATGAATGAATTTTTTAAATTGTGCTTTTGTAATTTTTGTGATGTTTTTCACGTGCTTGATGGTTTGATGTTCAAAGATGGTTTCCAGTATAAAAGGGTTGCTCTAAGTTCTTTGATTTACTACGGCATACAACCAACTGAGAGATGACAACACGGGGTAGCGGGAGACAACATGAAACAACTCATACATTTCACGTACATGACATGTAGCAAGTAGTACAACCACCAACACACCAACGAACACAACAACTAAAATACAACACAACCGTACATAAAACATTACCAAAAGAGCTTGAGGACAACATAGCATAAAACATTGCGAACATACACGAGGATAACCTCCAGCACTACAACTTGAGGATAACAATAAACACAAGAAACAAAATACCACACAACATTACATTTATCTTCCACTCTAGTCTGTCGAAACGATGCCGCATCCCGACGGGGTCGCAACCCCCCACGACAACTCTCTCACGGCGAACACTGTCTGTCCTATTTCCCATTTCATCCTCCCACACCCAGAATTGGCAACCACCATGAGCTTCCTGCGATTCCATGACAAGAAGTTTTTTAAACATACAACCATGATTTCAACGAACCCGAAACAATCTGACTCACCGAGTGATTGGGGCACTTGTAGTAGTGTCGCCCAGGATTCGCGGCCGTCTGTGATGTCCTACGTCTAACCAAGATGTTGCAATTTGGGCACATCACCGTGGGTGCCCATGAAGATGTGCTGAGCTGACTCATTGCCTAGTCTGGGGGAGTGAGCACGAAAGAAAACTACACAGATTGTGAACAACTAACTCAGGAGGTGACTGATAACATGGCCAGGGAGTATGTGAGGGATGGCTCCGTTTTATAGGCTGTGTGGGGGGGGGGACAGCCTCACGCACAAAGACCACATATAACACAAATCTGGACCCCACACCATGCTCAGTGCGGAGACAAAACATGCCAGCTTTGCGCAGTGACCTCATAAAAAAGGGGCAGCTTTGCTCAGTGACATGACAAAAGAAGGCAGCTTTGCCCAGTGAAATGACAAAACAGGGCAGCTTTGCCCAGTGACTTCACAAAACGGGCAAACTTTGCGCAGTGACTTGACAAAACGGGACAGCTTTCCGCAGTGACATGTCAAAAGAGGCCAGCTTTGCCAAGTGGGATGACAAAACGAGGCATCTTTGCTCAGTATTGCTTTTTTTCTAGCTTGTGATAACAACTCCACGAAGATAACAACCAATCCATCACATACCTAACAACGTTGCACATTACATCGCTACGGAAAGAGGCCACAGCATATGAAGGTCACATAAAATGAAGGCGTCACACACTTATAACACGAAACAACACATACATTGCACATACAGAATTTATGGAAAGTAGTACACCCAACATTTTAATTCAACGCATACATGAACTACAATACGACACAATAATAACCCTCATTACCTACATGCCAAACGAGCCTCGTGGCACCCACATGGAGAATTGCTGAGGGGGCCGCCTCGGACGTGGCTGGCCGTCGTGGGAGTGGCATGCACATATGCAGCTCGGGTTCACGCAGCAACATGTGGGATCATAAGAGTTTGCTATATTCACGACCTCCTTGTTGCCCCTCTCGCGTTGCATCTGTTCGCGGAGGTCGTTGTTCTCCTCAGTTAGGCTCTCCATTCGGTACTCCAAGTCCCATATTCGAGCCCATAATGTATCCACATAACGATCAACATACCGTTCATGAGGAGGGTCGATCCAGCGGGAGAAGTCGCATTTTGCCATCTGCCAAATAAAGGACGGTTAACTTCGCGGGTCCATAAGCAATACAAAAAATGTAATATTACTAAATTGTACCCCGGAGCGTGAGCATCGGAAGAAACATCGCCCGCCATCGTTCGGGGAATCCAAGATCTGGACGACCGCGTACTCATTGTGCCTACATTTCGGCCACGCTGGTTGAGCACGCCGACTTGGCATTAATCGGTACTGTGGACCGAACATATCCCTCCTTTCTAAGGGAATGTCGTCCTTCGGTGACCCAAATCCGACTGGCCCTTCGGCTTCCGACATGGTTTGTTCAAGCACGAAAGACAGGGTACTTCTTTGTTCGACTCAACAATGTGCTGGGACCCCAACCGTGCTACTTATACCAAACGAGACAACTTGCTGCATTCACCTCAAACGAAGGACGGTTCTTCACACAGACGTGACATAACGGGGCAGCTTTGCTCAGTGAGATGACAAAACATGCCAGCTTTGTGCAGTGACATGACAAAACGGCGCAGCTTTGTTCATTGGGAAGACAAAACATGCCAGCTTTGGGCAGTGACAGTACTAAAGAGGGCATCTGTTCTCAGTGACATGACAACAAGAGGTCAGCTTTGCTTAGTGAGATGACAATTTAGGACCTTTTTTCAGTGATACCGCAGCACTCCCATCTTTGCTCAAAGAGATGACAGAGGACAGCTTTGCGCAGTTACATGATAAAACGGGGCAGCTTTGCTCAGTGAGATGACAAAAGGAGCCAGCTTTGCGCAGTGACATGATAAAACGGGGCAGCTTTGCTCAGAGACATGACAGAACGGGGCAGCTTTGCTCAGTGAGATGACAAAACATGCCAGCTTTGCGCAGTGACATGACAGAACGGCGCAGCTTTGCTCAGTGGGAAGACAAAACATGCCACCTTTGGGCAGTGACAGTACTAAAGAGGGCATCTGTTCTCAGTGACATGACAACAAGAGGTCAGCTTTGCTCAGTGAGATGACAATTCAGGGCAGCTTTGATCAGAGACATTACAAAACAGGACCTTTTTCAGTGATACCGCAGCACTCCCATCTTTACTCACTGCTACCACCACGCGGACCAGCTTTAGACGTACGAGTAGAGACAAAACGGCCCCTATAAATTCGTATGCATTCCATTTCCCAGCGAACATTGCCCATCCAAACCCCATACTACAACGCGCTTCCCTCACCCAACCGGGATGGACAAAGGCAAGAAGAAGCAATGGGACAAGATGGTGAAGGATTGGGAGGAGACCCGTGACATAGCACGGTCAGCTGCGGCCTGCGATGCCGCACGCGATGAGAAAATAAGGGCGATACAGGCCCGGGTAGAACAAGCCCATCGTGCTACGATGAAAGGTCCCCCCAGAGCGCCCGCGTAGCAAAAACTCCATCCCGGACGTCCCCACCGAGCGTTCGCCACAACTACCACCTGAGGGGGAGACACCTCCCCTTTGTTGGTGCGGGGACGTGTGCAAGTTCTTCAAGTCTAAGCACAACATCAGTCTAGGTATGCGTTACTGGGGTTGCGCAAACTACTCCAGTGACTACCCCAACCGCCGTTTTGACACCGCAACCTATCGGCAGCCAGTAACAATATCTTTTCTCCTTTTCCCCTACCTTTTCTCCTTCACAGCACGCACTAACAATATCTCCCATGTATTTACAGTCTCCGGAGCCCCTGTGTGGCTACCGCAAATGGATCGATCTTGAGATCCACCCTGAGGACCAATGGACCCTCGACTTCGAGGAGTGGAATGTCACAAAGGAGAAGGAGTTGCTGGAGGAGGAGCGCCGCAAGCACGAGCACACCCTGCGTATACAGCGCGAGACGCAAGCTCATCTTGAAGCGTGCACGCGTAGGGAGCGGGAGGCTCGCGAGATGGAGCACGAGAGAAAGAGGGAAATTGCGGCTAAGGCAAAAGAGGCCGCGGAGGAGTTCAACGCCGAGCGGGCAAGGAAGGGAAAGTGGCCCCGGTCCACACAGTAGGTCGTACGAGCAGTTGGGTGGGTTAGTCGCATATCATGCTATATGTTATGCATGTAATAAAAATCTACGCGGCATGTTACTCCCAACTTTATTATGAAGTTCAATATCTCGTATTTTTGCATTCCATGATTCACGTATCACCTCATTTAACAATATTAACATACCGCTCCTCACCGTACACGAATTCTCACTAACCTTCGAAATATCACTTACCACTTTATGTCTCGACCGTTCTACGGTCAATCTTTCCTAAAAAAAATTTACCAAAATTTTTTATGCATGTACAACTTACAATGAACATAAACTTTTATTACAACTTTATCTGATTTTTACCCAGTTTATAACTACAAAATTGCCAAATCTGAAAACAATCACGGAGATTGCAAACCCTAAGAAACAGACCAAACCCTAAAATTCACTTACCACTTTATGTATCGACCGTTCTACGGTCAATCTTTCCTAAAAAAAATTTACCAAACTTTTCTATGCATCTACAACTTACAATGAACATAATCTTTTATTACAACTTTATCTGATTTTTACCCAGTTTATAACTACAAAATTGCCAAAACTGAAAACAATCACGGAGATTGCTAACCCTAAGAAACAGACCAAACCCTACAATTCACTTGCGCAGTGACGGAGTAGGCCTTTAGCCTGTACACATATAGGGCGTAGGTCTTTAGCCTTTACAGGAGTAGGCCTGTACACATATAGGGGCGTAGGTCTTTAGCCTTCTAGGCTTTGAATGGTCCAATCTCTGAAAAGGCTACGAACTATGAATTTATTACGAGACTATAGTCTCTGAAAAGCCTACATAGGGCCATTTATTGCTACACTGGAATCCAGGAAAAGCGAAAATATCCTCTCCATGGACTATGCCCACTGCACCAGATAACCTGCCTACATTAAGGCCTCCCTCCTATGTATTCCATACCACATCTCCTCCTCAAGGCATCACAATACTACTACACAACAATGTCTTCCTGGAGGTCCGACCCATTTGGAGTGCCGGAGTGGCATGAGCGTCCGAAGTGCCATTGCGGCTTTAGGACGATGTTGGGAGTCTGGACTGATCGAGTACAACGAGCCAAATACGGCCGTAGGTTCTTCAAATGTCCTGACCTGGATGACGACTTCGTGGTAACGACCACAACTAAATCATTTGTTTCTCGTTATGTTTTTTCAACTTGATCGATGACATCTATCACGCCACACATAGGCTTGCAGGTTCATCGAATGGGTGGATCGGGTGTCGCCGGCATGGCCAAATAACCGGGCAGTGGAGGTGGAAAACAAAGCACAATACTTTGTCAAGATGACTCAGGCTCGCGAGGTGGAACGACAGATGCGGCTTGAGAAAGAGCGCCGCGTGAGGGTGGACCAAATCCGTCTGAAGGGCAAGGAGGATGAGCTGCAAAAGAGGCGGGAGCAGTTAAGTCTGCGTGAAGCTGCCATCAAGCGTCAGGAGGAGGAGCTTCAAACTCGGGAGGCAGCTCTCAAGACCAAGAGTGACAGGAAGAAGGATGCAGCGGAGCCATCTTTAGGGCGTGACAAAACGGGGAAACAACCACGCTACACCCAGTAGACAAAATGTAATAGACCCAGCAAGTTATTTTCCCTAAGGCATGCATGTTAGGACTAGTGGTGGAATTCTGAACATTAGAAGTACAGAGTTGCACACATGCCACATGCCTGCCATGTCAAAATATCACTCACCTTCGAAATATCACTTACCACTATATGCATCGATATTTCTACGCTCAATCCTTCGGCAACAAAATTTAGCATAATTTGGTTTGCATGTCCAACTTGCAATGAACATAAACTTTTATTACGACTTCATCAGATTCGTTCCCATATTACAACTACAAAATTACCAAACCTTGCAAAAACCACGGGAATTGCAAACCCTTAAAACATATCAAACCTTAAAAGTCACTTACCATTTTATATATCGACCGTTCTACGCACAATCGTTCCTAAAAAAAATTACCATAAATTTGTATGCATCTACAACGAGCCAATCAACATAAACTTGTTTTACAATTTTATCAGATTTTTTTCTGTTTCACACCTACAAAATTAACAAAACTTATAATCATTACAGTTCCTGCACTCATTCTCACGTGTTCAATATCACTTTCATTCATTTCGTCCAATAGTTCATATCACATTTGTGCTCAAAAAAAATTTCATCAAATTGCTTCTAATAAAACAACATACCATGATCGAATTTTCATATTGTCACTTCAGCACATTTTTCACGGTCAGCAATATATGAAAATCACAAATACACTAATCGTTACTTCGCACAAATTTCGTTCGTACTCTACCAAACAATATTTTTAATTTTCTAAATTGCACAAAAAATTACACAAGCATTACAGTGGACTCAACTTCAAAATCATATTTTTCCACTCATTTTATATGTATACATGAATTTTTTTCAAATAATTACTTTATATATGCATAAATATATATACACATAAATATTTATTTTCGGAGGAGAATCAATCCCGCATTCGGCTGCTCAATCGCGCGCTCGGGCGGGGAATCACGCGCTGGGGAGGGGCGGTCGCGCGCTCGGGTGGGGAATGGCGCGGTCAGCACCGCGGTCGTGCGGCCAGGGGAGATCGCGCGCTCGCCCGGGAGATCGCGCGGTCGGGGGCCGGTCGTGCGGTCTGGTACCGCACGACCGGGACAGGTGGCGGCCGCTGGTGATCGCGCGGTGGAGAGGGGTCCAATTTTGGAATTTTTTTGCACAGGAGGCCAAAAATGGAATTCTTGATGCACAAGGGTCCAATAGTGTCCAAAAGTCCCAGAGTGACGCAATGTGCTTGTAAAGAGGCATTTATAACCTGGAAATCATCAACAAGGAGGCATGGACCTACAGAGAAATGAGAGCCGTACGTTGTTCTGTTGAATATATAAGCACATGTAGGTTCAATTTATTCCATAAATAAATTATGACATCATGCACGCAAAATAACAGAACCATCACAGGCATAAAAGATCTAGACATGTAAACTAGGAAACTGTACATGAACAGATCTAATATGGAGAACATGACTGTTACGTACCGATGATTCTGTTCTGATCGGTTTGCCGATGTAGACGCCGCAGGCACGGTGAGGATGACATGAAGTTGATGACGATTCGCCGAAGCCAAACAACGAGGAAGACGAGCCAGAGCTACAGCGAGCAGTCGCACAGAGCGCTTCCCAAAAACCTTATTCGCCCTCTCCCGGTGCAGGACTTCGAAGGCGACGGTTCCGGAGACCTGCTCTCCCGAACGACAGTGCACGCCGGCGGACGGGACGGAGTAGACTACGTGGGACGGCGCAGCACAATGGATGGAGGAGGCAAAACCCTAGATTGATTTTCGCATATACTGTATGGAGGCGGCGACTCCGTATTTATAGAAAACCAGGACGCGTGATCAAGACGCCTGCACGTTCTCCATAACTCGTAACCGAACCGGATTAGTCACGCGTAACCGATCTGGATTCACCGCCACTCAAAACAGCAAAATAAAACTGCAAAAGGAAGCCGCGTCTGCGCAAGCACCTGGAGCCGATTTTGGCGGACCATTCACGCAGGTGCCGTGCGCCCGCGCCCCCCGCCCAGCCCGGCCCGGCCCGGCCCGGCCCGGCGAGGCGAGGCGAGCGAGCGCGCGCGTGTGATCCTCTAGTTCTCTCCCACACATGCTTCAAGTGGCTAGGAGTGCACCATCCCTTTTAAGGTGGTCTTCCTCTCCTAGAACTAGCAATATGGTACTAAAGGTCACATGCATGCCAACTTTGCATGAGTGGGCCTTTGAGATTTAATAGGAATTATTCTTATTATATGGGCTTGGCCCACATAATCCAACAATCCCCCACCAGATCTCAAAGTCCCACAGAGATTTGCCTGAATTCCAATGTACTGTTTATATATCAGTATTTCGATGGAGACCGATTAAGGTTGAACATCCACCTAGAACTCCAAGCTACACTTACTCACAACTTGAACAATGGACTATGCCTTGAATTGCAAGTTTGGTGCAAGCAAGCTTCGCTTAAAGACTTAACTGATACTAGGCCGCCAGTAGGCTACCCCTCGGTTGGAGCGTATACGTCATACTCCTTGGTCTGTTCATGAGCTTAGTAGGAGATTACCCAAGATCTCCATAGACTGCGACTAACAGTCGGGCTCATATAGGTGTGTTCTTTCAAGAACGCTCTGCAGGATAGCGTCTTCGCTTCTAAAAGCCAATGGAACACATTAAGACCTTAGTCAACCTGCCTTGCAGTGTCTGAGAGTATTGCATCTTCACGGGATCTCCGATCACATAGGTTGGGTTACTACCGTAGATAACTCACATGGGTCTCATACCCATCTCCTTCGATGCACTATCTATCACATTCCGTGATAATCCCTTTGTAAAGGGATCTGCCAGGTTCTTATCTGTTTGGATGTAATCCAAGGTTATAACTCCGAAGTTTCTCAATTTCCTGACAGACTTCAATCGTCTCTTGACATGCCTAGACGATTTCATATTATCCTTAGAACTGTTCACTTTAGCGATAACGGTTTGATTATCACAGTTCATAAGGATAGCTGGCACTGGCTTTTCCACCGTAGGTAGATCCATCAATAGATCTCGTAGCCATTCTGCCTCAACAGTAGCAGTGTCTAGTGCCGCAAGCTCTGCTTCCATGGTTGACCTCGTCAAAATGGTCTGTTTGCAAGACCTCCATGAAACAGCACCACCTCCAATAGTGAAAACATATACACTAGTGGCTTTGATCTCATCAGCATCAGAGATCCAGTTGGAATCACTGTAACCCTCCAGCACCGACGGGTACCCAGTATAGTGAAGTCCAAAGTTCGAGGTACCTTTCAGATAGCGCAACACTCGCTCAAGCGCCTTCCAGTGATCATCTCCTGGGTTAGATGTAAACCGGCTCAATTTGCTCACAGCAAAGGAGATGTCTGGCCTTGTTGCACTAGCTAGGTATATTAGTGAGCCAATTATCTGGGAGTATTCCAGCTGATTCCTAGCAATTTTCTTATTCTTACGAAGTAACACGCTAGGATCATAAGGTGTTGGAGAAGGCTTGCTGTCAGAAAAACCAAAATGGCTCAAGACCTTTTCCACATAATGAGATTGCAAAAGTGTAATCCCATCCTCACCTCTAATCAATTTAATGTTTAGAATAACATCAGCCACTCCCAGATCTTTCATATCAAAGTTTTGAGACAAGAATGATTTGACCTCATTAATCACATTGATGTTTGTCCCAAAAATCAAGATGTCATCCACATACAAACATACAATAACTCCCTCACCCCCACCATAGCGATAGTATACACATTTATCTGCCTCATTGACAGCAAAGCCTGCAGATGTCAGTGTTCTATCGAACTTCTCATGCCACTGCTTAGGGGCTTGTTTCAGACCATACAAAGATTTCAACAGTTTTAACACCTTGCCTTTTTGACCTTCTACTACAAATCCATCAGGCTGTTCCATGTAAATTTCCTCATCCAGCTCTCCGTTAAGAAAAGCTGTCTTAACGTCCATTTGATGAACGAGAAGACCATGTGAGGCAGCCAAAGCAAGTAGTACTCGAATTGTGGTCAGTCTAGCAACAGGTGAGTAAGTGTCAAAGAAATCTTCGCCTTCTTTCTGAGTATAGCCCTTGGCAACAAGCCGAGCCTTATATTTTTCAATAGTACCATGAGGCCTAAGCTTCTTTTTAAACACCCACTTGCACCCTACAGGTTTGCACCCATAAGGTCTATCTGTCAGCTCCCAGGTTCCATTAGCGATAATGGAATCCATTTCACTACGGACAGCCTCCTTCCAGTAGTCTGCATCAGGGGATGCATACGCCTCTGAAATAGACTTGGGAGTGTCGTCCACAAGGTACACAGTGAAATCATCACCAAAGGATTTGGATATCTTTTGTCTCTTGCTCCTTCTAGAAGCTCCACTGTCATCCTCCTCATTGACAAGTTCATGTGTATGTTCAAAAGGTTCAGGTGGTGTGATTGAACTGGGAATTATTTCAGAAGGTTGACTAGTAGTGTTATGTGTATCCTTCATTGGAAAAATATTCTCAAAGAATGTTGCATCTCGAGACTCCATAATTGTACCAACATGCATGTCAGGTACCTCAGTTTTAACTATCAAAAATCTATAGGCAATGCTATGATTAGCATATCCCAGAAAGACACAGTCCACAGTTTTAGGTCCAAGCTTGCGTTTCGTAGTTATTGGCACATTAACTTTCGCCAAGCACCCCCATGTACGCAAGTAAGAAAGTGATGGTTTTCTTCCAATCCATACCTCGTATGGTGTTTTGTCCTTATTTCTGTTAGGAACTCTATTTAATACATGATTAGAGGTTAGTAAAGCCTCCCCCCACCATGCCTTAGGTAATCCCGCAGTGTCTAACATGGCATTCACCAAGTCAGTCAACGTGCGGTTTTTCCTTTCGGCAATCCCATTTGACTCGGGAGAATAAGGAGGCGTCCTCTCATGTATAATGCCATGTTCCTCACAAAATAAGTCAAATTCATTTGAGAAATATTCTCCCCCACGATCTGACCTAAGTCTTTTTATCTTTCTGTTTAATTGGTTTTCAACTTCTGCCTTATAGATTTTAAAATAGTCTAAAGCCTCATCTTTCGTTTTCAATAAATACACATAACCTAGTTGCATCATCAATCAATGTCATGAAATATCGTTTTCCACCCTTCGTCAACACGCCATTCATCTCAGAAAGATCTGAATG
This sequence comes from Dendrocalamus latiflorus, assembly GCA_017311315.1. NCBI lineage: Eukaryota > Viridiplantae > Streptophyta > Magnoliopsida > Poales > Poaceae > Dendrocalamus > Dendrocalamus latiflorus. The sequence continues at coordinate 7,705,365 of CM029613.1, read as the reverse complement.
CAGGAGTTCTAGTGGTGCCAAGTTTCTCTCCTCGGCAGCCTTGTGAGGCTTACGAGGTTGCTTTGATTGCACACAGCTATGGCATTTAGAACCTTTGGTGATGGAAACGTTTGGAATTAAATTCATACTGGAAAGCCGAGACATCAAACCAAAATTAATATGACATAGACGTGAATGCCAAACGTTGGCCTCATCATCCACACTGCCACAAATATGGTTCACAGTCTTATTGCAGAAATCTGAAAGGGAAAAGCGGAACAAGCCTCCGCACTCATAGCCTTTACCAATAAAATGTCCATGTTTAGACACGACTACTTTATTAGACTCAAATACCAACTTAAGCCCGTCTCTACATAAACGGGAGCCACTAACGAGATTCTTGTCTATAGAAGGGACATGCTGCACGTTCTTCAGCTGCACGATCTTTCCCGAAGTAAACTTCAGATCTACCGTGCCAACACCATGAACAGTAGCATGTGACCCATTCCCCATTAGGACGGAGGAATCTCGGGCGACCTGATAAGAAGAAAACAACAAAATATCAGCACACACATGTACATTAGCTCCTGTATCAATCCACCAATTGGTAGATTGACTAACTGAAAGAACAGTAGGTAAATTACCATACCCAGTCCCATCTTCAGTCTTGCCAATGGTCACGTTGACAGACTTAGAAGTCTGTCCTGCAGGTGCCTTCTTTCCTTTGCGTTGTGGGCACTTCTTGGCCATGTGACCAGGCTCACCGCACACAAAGCAAGTTCTATCATCCTGATTGTTGTTGTTTTTCTTCTTCTTGAAGTTGGTTGTCTGTTGGGCTTTAACAAATTTCCCTTTGTTCTTGCTTGAGGGTTTCTGTACCACATTGGCACTAGACTGCCCTCCATCACCCTTAGACACAGCGTCCTTTTCCCGAGCTTTCTCCTCAATTTCAAGAGACCCAATCAGATTCTCAACAGAGTATTCTTGTCTCTTGTGTTTGAGTGCTGTTCCGAAATTCCTCCATGAAGAAGGTAATTTCGCAATAATACATCCAGCCACAAACTTGTCGGGTAAGGCACACTTCAGGAGTTCGAGTTCCTTGGCAATGGCCTGTATCTCATGAGCCTGATCTACTACAGAGCGGTTATCAACCATCTTGTAGTCATGAAATTGCTCCATGACATACATGTCATTGCTGGCATCAGTAGCACCGTATTTGGAATTCAGTGCATCCCACAACTCCTTCGCGTCTGTCATGTGCATATACACCTCGCACAGACGGTCAGCAAAAACACTAAGAATGCATTCAACAAAGAGAGTAGTGGCAGTCTCGAATTCTTTCTGCTTTTCAGCATCAAGAACACCTTCAGGCTTGCCATTACTAACCCAGAATACATTCATAGCAGTAAGCCACAGAGTGACCGGAGAATTTATCCGGCCTCAGTGCATCGGCAAATCCAGCCATAGTAAAACCACAGTGCCTACAAAAGGAAGCCACTCAAAACAGCAAAAGGAAGCCGCGTCTGCGCAAGCACCTGGAGCTGATTTTGGCGGACCATTCACGCAGGTGCCCCGCGCCCGCGCCCCCGGCCCGGCCCGGCGAGGCGAGCGAGCGCGCGCGTGTGATCCTCTAGTTCTCTCCCACACATGCTTCAAGTGGCTAGGAGTGCACCATCCCTTTTAAGGTGGTCTTCCTCTTCAAGAACTAGCAATATGGTACTAAAGGTCACATGCATGCCAACTTTGCATGAGTGGGCCTTTGAGATTTAATAGGAATTATTCTTATTATATGGGCTTGGCCCACATAATCCAACATGTTCTAGGGATACAATATTCTACTACAGGAGTAGTAGAATAAAAGGCTATGATTTACGAACCGTATATGATCAGTCAGGGAAAAAGAGCATAATATACTCTTCATAAACTCTAGCAGGTGAAAGCTGCTATCATGTTTTATTGACATCAAATTAACGTGCTGATGGCACAAAGTTATAAACATTTGAAAAACAATCTTGAAGTCTAAGAATAAGCTGTCGGGGTGGTAGAGCACCAGTAATCACTAGCCTAATTTCTCAGAACAATGCCTGCAGCTAAAACCCATATGAAGACAGGTACGTAATGCCCTCATATGAGCATTATATTTTGGAAATTTGCACAGAACTGTCTCAGAGGTAGGAATTCAACCCAGAACAGTAAGTACACTGTAAACCAAGAATTGTACCTCAAAGATGCCCTCTGTCCAACTTCTCCTAGAAAAGTTGACTTTTTTTTAGAACATAGAAAAGTTAGACTTGCTTCATCAATGTCAACCTGTTCTAATTCTACTTGTCCATGAATCAGCAGTATCTGCAAAGACCAAAGATCATAACATCGGAGAATTTGACAAGAAAATATGGACTCAAATTAGGAAACTGAATCATCTTGGTGGACCATATGTTTCTAGGGCAATCTCCAATTGATCTGGAAGGTCAACTGGTACACTAGAGCTTGTCATATCATTTCCTCTGAAGGATTGCAACGAGTGCTAGGGCCTCTTTGGAATGAACGGACTCCACTGTTATGCAGGTATTGCAGCTGGGCATTAAGCATATGATACTTCAATATACATGCTAGTAATAATGGTTCACAACTGAGCGAAAGATAGGTTCACTAAACAGCAAGAAACGTTTTTTCCTTTCGAAAACAATTATCCTATATAGTAGAGCAAAATAAAATAGATTTTCAGTACAAATTGTGTTGCTCACCTTACATTATATTCGCCCCTCTGTTTTTTAGCAGATATCACGATCCGTGATAATGGGCTTTCCAGAGCACGCTTAGGTTATGAAATCAACGTCCCGCATGTGGACATGCAAAATTAAATGAAGTTATTGTCACTAAATCAATAATTGATCAATTATGCATACATCACATTCTGGGGAGCAGCAAAAATGCGCCGGGTGGTAAGCCACTCAAATAATGAAAATGTCTGGACCCAAAGCATGAAAACGATAGGAGGGTGGATTCCCAACACGGTGATGCCTCATTGATGGACTAGTTAACCAACCGCCTAGCAGAATGGAGCAAATAAATCAAGGATTACGGCATCTCCAATGGTTGTAGCTAGCAACTAACTATAAAACTTCCATATCATTTATATAGTACACACTAAAGCTACCATTCTAAAGAACTATCTATAAGGATAAGGTCCTATTTGGCACAGCTCAGCTTCACTAGTGAAGCTGTTTTTTTGTTTCAGCTTCACGAGCAGCTTCACCGGTGAAGCTAAAACTGTTTTGGAAAACTGTTTGGCAAAACGGCTTCACCAACAGCTTCATGCATGGCTGAAAGAGGGCAATTGTCCAAGATACCCCTGTCTACCTGACTTGTTCTAACATTTGGAGTTGTATGTTTGTATATGGTCATATGAATTAAAAAATAATATATTTGAATGAGTATGAATTAAAAAATTAAAATTAAAAAATTAAAATCATTAGAGAAGTGCGAACGGGAGGAGAGGAAACAGGCGTGGGGACCCAGTGGCAAAGTGATGTAATTTCTGTCAACTACAAGGGCAGTGGGTTCCTAGAACTGCGAGCCTCAGGGAGAGAGCTGTGAAAAGCTACTATTTTCAGCTTCACCCCACCCTATTCCCTTGTGAGAGCATGATTTAAGGAGCTTCATCCATGAAGCTGTTTGCAAAAAGGGTGTTTGGCAAAAAACAGCTCACAACAGCTCATGAAGCTGTTGATGAAGCTGTGCCAAACAGGGCCTAACTATTTGATGCTTACATGCACACACAGAATTTATGGAGGCTGCCTCGTTTGGCGTTATAGACTAGTGCTTAGGAAGAAAATTGGGTGGAGCATGGCTCCAGACCTGCTTCCGTGAGTAACCCACCTAATCTCGCGATGCGTGTCCGCTACTCTAATCACACGGATGTACATTCTTGGCTCATCGGCTGCTATTTGCTCCCAACCGTTTCGCCTCCTGCACTCAGCTCCAGCCGCATCTGTACGCGGTTCGCTCCCTGTGGCCGTCCGCCTTCGCAGTCACCTCAGTCGCCATCGGAGGACGGGATGTCGCGACGCCATTCACCTTGGTGGGTCGTTCGTCGGCTGGTGAAGACGTGAGGCGAAGCCCGGCGTGCATGCAAGCTCTCGGTGTGCAGGCACAGATTGGTGCAGGGCTGCAGGCATTGTCCACCACATGCTCGATGGAATGCCTGTCCCAGCACTGCATGTAAGTTTTTTATTAAACCATTCATTCAAATACTCATGAATTATCGAACGCCATTGGTGATTATCATAGCACAATTTGATGGGGTTGTTGCCAATTTTGGCAGCACACTCACAGTATATTCAACGAGGCACCATCAGAACTCTCATCTTATTGCATTTTGTCAAGGTAGACAGCCGCACTTATGTTTCTCTGGCTTTTGTCGCAGGATAGCACTGGTCATCCCTTCTTCAGGTTAGCAGCATTGTTCTGGCGCTTCCAGGGAGTGATCTGTTAACCAGCTAGGGGTTGTACCTCTGATTCACCGCACGCGACATACCTCTCCCTCCCAGATGAGCAGCATGCCATCATATTGAGCGACACAATTCAGCTGGAGTCAAGCCAATTCCTGGCCGGCATGCTTGTGTTGGCAATCCGAAGGATCTTGTGCTGACTAGAGAAATTGATATTCTATTCAGATGTATAGTGTAGTGATCAAATTGTAGATGAGTTGGAAAACTGTATGGATATGTTATACCAGAGAGATCATGGATATGTTACATAAGTGAGAATGTTATTATGAAATAAATATGGATGTCTGGAAATACAAGTCTCCTCTCAAACACATATCATCTGGATGCTCCTTTGTGTGTAAAAATTCACAACCTTTATGCTACAATTAACACATATCATCCGGATGTAGTAAAAAAGGAATTCAACCAGTAAGTCATTTGGATATCCAAGCTTCAAAAGTAATGCATCCATGTTATAGAAGTGGCAAGTACAGTGCTATTAAATTACATATTTTCAGGATTCTGCGCTCCATCAAAATGTAATTTCCTAACAGCCGACTGCAATGTGGCATCTTCATGAACTAAGAGATTTGTATATCCTCCTTGTATATATGGTGCAGCCATCAAAGAATTTGGGATGAAATTGAAGTGTGGCATTGTAGCATTATCATATCTGCCTTGCATGAACTGAGCAGCCATGGTCAAAGATTGCCCAACATTAGGATCCTGTTTTACAACCAATTTCTTAGAATCAACATGTAATTAAAGTGTTCATAAAACATGCATGTAAGTAAACAAAATATGAAAATGGCATAGAGTCAGCATCATGTCTTACAGTCAACTGCTTAGGATCAACACCTTCATCTATAGTTTGTACAAAACTATTTGGATCGTCACCTACAATTGAATTTATATAAGATAAAAGAAGGTAAAAAAATATTCTGCAAGCAGCTACAATGGGTAGGATCACTACCTTTCTTTTGAGCACTTATCTTCTTCTTCCCTGACTTCTTTTCAACCACATTTTTGAAGCGTGAAGTTTTTGGGCCTTTTACCACCCGAGGAACTCTAAAAGATATTGTACCATTTAATGTGTCATTGTCAGATTCATTCGGAATTAGCGAATCCTCATTGGATTCTTCTTGCATCTTCCTTAGATAAGTATCTGCTTCCAAGTCCAACTTTTATATGGCTTTCTGCAAACCGTCAAGAAGTTCTTTTGACACTGAACACTTCAATGCAACAGTTGTTGCATTTCGAGAGATGAGCGCGGCACGTGTTTTCAAATCCTCGTTCTCACTTTCTTGTTTCTCAATATAAAATCCTCTTTTCGCATATTTTGTCCATCTGTTCAATATATATTGCGATGGCAATATATAAACTCCATTCATATTGAAGACTCTGAGTGCATGCTTGCATAATAGACCTATAAGATATGGACGCCATTTTTAGCAAATTGTAGTAGAAACTATATTGCAAATTTGAATTTATATACATACCTATGCATTTGAACTTTCTACAAGAACATGCAATGGTAGAATTTGCAGTGTTGAATTCTACTGTTGCGCCACGATCAGATTGCATATGTGTAACCATGAATGTTAAGTTTGTCCCTTCGGTGTGCAATAAATTACAAGACAATGTAAATTGTCTTTTAAATTCTTCCTCAAACTCTGAATACATTCTTCTTGTATATGATTCAGCTGCAGTCCTCAACATAGGTAAATTTGGGATATAAGTAACTGTGATCTTTCCACGTGACTTAAAATCATCATCTAGCTCATTTTCGCAGAGACTAGCGGAAACCTTCTCACATTCTACAAGGAGTTCCGAAAGACCGAGTTTCCGACGAAACCTTTTTTTGAAGACATTATTCATACCTTCGCTCCTTTGAGTAGAGTTCATATCCGCCGTAAAAGAGTCACGATAGACAGCAGCCCCCTTTGCCCTAATATTGTACAGGTTTTTCATCCATGTGTTAACCTCAAGGTTGTATTCTCTCAACAATTCATGCCACTTTTCAATGAAGTAAGCCTCTGATCTGTCCTCGTACACACATCTCTTAAAATCAGGAAGAAACTTGTTATCTGATTCACGAATTACATGCCCGAGATGTTTAGCGGCATTTAGATAAATGTGCCACAAACAAAGGCGGTGACTTGTATTTGGAAATACATATGCAATTGCTCCTGCCATGGCTGCATCTTGATCAGTGAAAATTGTGCTTGGATGCTTGCCTGACATTGCTGTTAGGAAGGTTTCGAAGAGCCAAACAAATGATTCAATAGTTTCATTATATAATAGTGCAGCCCCAAAAATTATTGTCCGCTTGTGATGGTTGGTTCCAAGGATCGGAGCAAAAGACATCTCAAACTTATTAGTCTGAAAAGTAGTGTCAAATGACACAGCATCACCAAAGCACTTGTAATCCATGATAGATTGACCATCTGCCCAAAAAAAATTTGCTATCCGACCATCTTCCTTATCTATTTGAATTGCATAAAAAAAATGCAGGATCCTCTAACTGCTTATTTCTCAAGTATTCCAATAGTGTTTCTGCGTCATTGGATTCTAAGTACTTCCTGCGCTCACGTCCGATCTCATTATTGCAATCCATCTCAGAGAATGGAACTTTATCTGCTCCTCCATAAAATTCCTTCATGAACTCATACACTTGGGCTGGCTTCATCCCGGCTTCCCGTATCTGGCCAATTAGCTTTCTGTCTACCTCTACAACACGTCGCTGGGACCTCAACTTGTTTGACTTATTTGGACTAGCAAGATAATGATTGTGATCAAGTACAACCTTCTGTACTCTCCAAATCCCCTCTCTGCTGATACTAAACCTGAACACGAGCATCAAAACCCGTCCTTGTAGTGTCCCTCTGTGATGACTCATTTTCTCTATGTCCTTGGCTACTGCAAACTATATATTTCTGACATATAGTTTTATCTGCTCTGCGCTTTGTTTGGCTCTTTCTAATGCTGAACCCAACATTACCAGCATAGGTGTTGTACATTTATATTTCTATTATATAAAAATGATATCATGTTCTCCCTTGTTTTCAAAGTGTAGTACGTGTTGCTCATGATTCATCACCTCAGTGCTTCGTCCAACTCATCTTCCATGGTGATCGACTCGGTCGGTACAATCTAGCATATAGTCACAGATCAGCACTACTACTAAGTCGAGGGTATGTACATGATTGTCAAAGGAAAGGGGAAAATAACCATACCAGTGTTGTCTGTTCCTCACGTCTTCACCAGCCGACGGACGGAATGGCGTCGCGACGTCCCGTCCTCCGATCCGCTTGGCGTCTGGCGACGGTGACGATGGCAACTGAGGTGACTGCGAAGGCGGACGGCCACAGGGAGCGAACCGCTGCAAGCCGAGCGAACCGCGTACAGATGCGGCTGGAGCTGAGTGCAGGAGGCGAAACGGTTGGGAGCAAATAGCAGCCGATGAGCCAAGAATGTACATCCGTGTGATTAGAGTAGCGGACACGCGTTGCGAGATTAGGTGGGTTACTCACGGAAGCAGGTCTGGAGCCATGCTCCACCCAATTTTCTAGGAAGAGGTGGCTCGGTTTTTTTTGCATACTCTCTTTCCCCACATAGGATATATGCTGTATAGCTAGCTGACTCAGACCATTAGAGATGCCCTTAGTTTTTATCCTTTTCGATGTAAGTTCACACACGCACACACAAAATCATGCGGAATATCACAAGTTTTTAGCAGAAAACCTCGTTTTTCTCAGCAAAACCACTCCTTGGTGATTTCATTTGTCTTTGCGTGGTTTCGTCATTTCGGAGCGAGATGGGCTAGCAGTAGTACGTACGCGGAACGCCGAGGCCGAGTCCCGGGACACAAGGCTGGCCCTTGATGTGGGTGCAGATGACGACGCGGACTGCGCCTCCTCGGTCGATCCTCACCGCGCTGTCGCCGGCCGGCCGTGCACCACTTTCCCGCTCGCTTTCTCCGTTTCTCGCGTCCGCAGAAAAGTTTCGTGGGACTGAACACAGCATAGGCGCGCGACTCGGGGGCGCTGTGCTGCGGTCTGTGTTAGACGGTGTTCCGCACGCACTACCACCAGCCCCGCGAGTTCGGAATGGAGCTTGCCTGTTCCCTCTAGGTGTTCCCCTCCCTATTCCCTCCACTTGTTATCACTCAATTGGCTCTCAAGTAAATTAGTGAGATAATTAATTAATGTAGGTGATTAATTAAACTGGTAATTAATTAGTATAAAATATTAGTGTGAAAGGGAACACATAAGAGGGAACAGGAAAGCTCCATTCGCGAGTTCGGGCTTTGGGAGCAGGCGTAGCTCGGTCCGACCAAAAACTCTCAGGGATGATTGGCGCTCGGACGTCCGATCTGTATGATGGTATCGTATGTTTTCTTCTATCATTCGATCCATAATCAACTATCCGATACATAATAACCATTATCTACTTTTTTCCCCTTCCCTCGATCTCTTTCCCGTAGCCATCTGCTTGTTGTCCTCTCCCTCAATCTCCTCCATGCAGGCGTGCCTTTCTGTCAAAACGTCCTTCGTCTCTCCCACTTCAAAGATTCACTCTGACTCAAATCGTCCGCTAACTTAAAAAAAAAAACACGACAACTAAAATAACCAGCGTGATATCTTACATCAATGATCTCATTCAGAAAATAATGACGTGATACTGCAACATCTTAAAATCTTAGATGTAACAAATCAAAGACATGTTTACAACAAAGCTAAAAAGAGGTACATTAATTTCCTGGTGCAACAATTATACATAACTAGTGCAACGGAAAGTAACTTTGATGCAACAAATCAAAAACATGTTTGCAACAAAACTGAAAGATGTACATCAATTTACTCAGTGCAATAATTATACATTACTAAATGGAACAAAACAAAATACCAACTGCAACAAAAAGCCTCTTGTAGGAAAATTTTAGAAGGGACATTGCAACAAAATCAAACACTTTATACAAAAAGTTGAAAAAAGTGCTACGACAATATGGAGAAACATTTACAACAAAAAAATCATATGTAAGAAGGAAGCGTGGGGTGACAACGGTGCTGACTCAGTGCTTCATCTCCATGCTCCATTGATCCACCCCTCAACCACTTCTTCATCCTCCAGCCCTCCACTCATCATTTGCCTACTCTGGCCTCTGACCCGCCAAATTCGGCGAGCTCCAATAGCTCCTCAAAGGGGAGACATCCACATGATTTGCAGTCACGGTGGACGAACTTGTTGAGTGTGAGGTACGACGAACTTTGATCGGCAAGCCATGGTGCCCCTGCTTCCTCACGTTGTCTGGTGTGCAACCGCGAATCCGCAATGCCCTTCTCGTCATTGGTTCCAGAGAGAGAGAGAGAGATGGAATATTTGGGATTGTAGGTTTGGATGAGCATACAGAGAGATGCGGTGGTGGGGAAGTTGATGAAGAAGACCACTAAAAAGTGGTTAGAGTCTGTAAAAAGGGAGTCCCACGTGGAATGATGGAGCGTACGGGTTGACCGATGGCATCATACATATGCGTGGTATCAATTCCTTTTCTCAGTTGTATATCAATCAATAGTAATTAGTTTAGTGTACAAGATATCTATACTATTAGGCGGCGACTAACACTTGGAAGTACGATACGTTCAGGTGCAACATCCAAGAATAGCTTGTGTAATGTTTGTAATTAACATAATGTTTGTAATTAATATATGCAACAAATGTAAAATACCAGTAGCAATATTAAAAAAATTGAAAAAATAGATCATCTTCTTACCAAAAAAAAGGGATAAAACCTTGTGTATAGAACTTTCTAAGTGTAAAACAAGATTAAAAATTCTAAACAAACAAATTTATAACCTTACAACACTGCAACATCTGGAAATAACACCTGCAACATTTTACATTTTCTCATGCAACTGTGAAATAAATGTTTGCAACAAATTGTGAACCACAACCTCTGTTGCAACAAAAAGAAAGATTGGATGCAACAAATCAGACAACCACTGCAAACAAAAAAATAACTTGATACAACTTCTAAGAGATGAATTGCAAAAATAATCAAACTCTTTGTGCAAAAATTTAGAAAGTGTGTTGCAACAAATTAAGAAAATTCTTGTGCCAACCGACCAGCCCGCAGTGCAAGCAAGCAAACAGACATATCTGGCCTAGTACTACAACAAAAGTGCGTTGGGATCTCCTCCACGGGCGCCTCCACTCCTCTGTTGTGGCTCCTCCTCCACCACCACACATAAATCCTTGTGGCCCCAACAAGAGCGCACACTACTACAAAAAGTGTCATCACATATGGTTCGGAACCATCTGAATTTATAGGTCAGTGATAATCAGAGGTTATCACAGACAGTTTGTGGGCCGTCTGTGATAATCACAACTCAGACGGTTTGTAACTAGAACCGTCTGTGAAGAACACTAGCACAGACGGCTCGAATCAAAAAACGTCTGTGATACTCACACATCACAGACAGTTCTAGCTACCAACCGTCTGTATGGATGAGTATCACAGATGGTTGGTAGCTAGAACTGTCTGTGATATTTTTCATCACAAACAATTGGTAAATAGAACCTTCTGTGATGTGCTAGTATCATAGACAGTTTTTGGTTTGAGCCATCTGTAATAATTCTTCACAGACGGTTTATATTACAAAATCGTCTATGATAGTCCATTCTATACCTAATTTTTTTTCTTTTTTTGGTAGCCTCAGGAAATATTAACTATACCATCTGAAAACAAGCAAATACAGTAAGAATCACAGTACACATTCCATTTTTATTAAGATTAGAGCCTACCATTACAATATCCCAAAACAATGAGCAGATTACCCATCTAGTTAACACAACAAGAACAGAGAAAAAGCAAAGATCCTCTATGCCTAGACCGTTTCGCTCCTGATGCAGCGCACAAGCTGGATGTCTTTGACGCCCACCATCATCGATGTTGATTGAGCGTCGCCTTGGTAGCTAGTTGCTTCTGCGGTGTCTTGCCTCTTGTAGACTTGTGCGTCGTCTGTTTCATGCGGGCTATTATGGTAAGGGTCAAGGAGGATGAGAACGGCAAGGAGGCTGGGTTTGGGTGATTATTTATAGGGGAGGGAGAGGCGGGAGCGTGAAAATTTTTGGCGCGGGGATGGAAAGGTGGAGCTACGATCCGTGGGGTGAGGGTTGGTGGATTTCTATTGGCTAGAATTGGGTTGGGTAGGATCGACGGGCCTAACAGTCAGATTATCACAGACAATTTTACATACGAACCGTCTGTGATACTCTCTATCACAGACGGTTGGTAGTTAGAACCGTTTATGATGAATGAATATCACAGACGGTTCTATATACCAACCATCTGTGAATTAAAGCACAAGTTTATATACTGGTGCAATATAAACAACTAGTCTCAAAAGATAAAATAACAAAGTTTTATATGGATTATATATACTCATTTGAAAGGTTTCGATGAGATCTACAACTTCTCAGTTGAAGCAAAATCCAAATTTCGAAGGGAAGACCAAGAAAAAGGGCAAACATAGAAATCAAAAACTTGTAACGCAAATTTGGGGCTAAAGATGGCCGATTTTAAGGGTCTTATGGGAAGACCTAGAGTTTGAATAGGCTTGAGCTCAACTTGATGAAGCTCATGAACAGCCAATGCAAAGAACAACACAACATGTATGATGGAATGGGTAGATTCTTAAATATTCAGCAACTATAGCTTAAAGAAAAACTCAAAACATTCACAAGTTTTCTTTTTTCACAATGATAAGAAAAGAAGAGGAGGGGTGAGAGGAATAATTCACACTCAGATATGGATTGAAAGAGCAGGAATGGCAGCGTCCGCCCTTGGTGGCAATGGAGAGGGGGTCAGTGCCTACGCCTGCACCTGCTAGCGGAGGAGGAGAAGGTCTTCGGCATGGTGTGGCATTGGAGGAGACAGTCGTTTGCTGGTCTTAATGAGCAGCAATTGCTGCACGCTGATGAGGGTGAACACGTTGGAGATGTACATGGGGTAGTACTGCATCTCTTATGCCGACCGTGCTGCTGATGCCTCGTAGTTGGTCTCCACCATCCGTGCCTCCTAGATCCTCCGCGGGAGCACTACCATGCTCATCCACCAGTTCATCGCCGTACTAGTCATGACGGAAGGCATAATTTCTTGTGAGGAATGGAGATATTTGGGTGGATGTGCCATGTGTGGTGCAGCTAGCATTGGGGAATTTTGGTTGGGTTCTTCAGCAGAGGTGAGGTCAGCTTGGCCCACTTGGGAGTTGGGAATTTGGAGTTGGTTTTTGAAATTGGGTCAAGAAAAATGGCTAGTGTTGCAGACGGATGTAAAGTTAACTAAGGATTGACGAGCTTGGCTCGTGAAGACTTGTGAGCCCAGACGTAGGGTCGAGTTTGGCTCGTTTGGTGCTCGAGCTGAGCTCAAATAGCCTAGAACAAGTCGGATTTAAGCAGCTCACAAGTCTTGAGCTATTTTTACAACTCTAATTAGAGCCAAAGCATTAACCAAAACTCTTTGGTATCAGGCCTCTTAGATCGTCCAATCCAGAATCCAAGACAGTGGGCGTCCTCAACATTCGATTGGCCCAACTGCATACTCTGCCCGGCCCTCACAAATGCGCACTCCAGGCCGCTTCCCTTGGCCTCCAGACTCCAACCCATGCCACCCGCAACTACCGAGCCAGTTAGCGCCAAACACAAAAGGCAAGGTGTGCCGCTCCACTTGTGGCGGAGTGGGGGAGCATATGAGTCCAACATGTGCATGCATTGGGTGGCACACAGGGTCATATGGGCATATGGCTCACGGTAGCTATCGACCTACTTGAGTTGGTTTGGGTTGGGTCCTTGCGATGACCACCCATACGTATGGATTAGCAGGCGGCGGCTCGACCTCATCAACTTAACACGGTCACCATGGCGTCTGGTGCACCCACCCATCACCCTCGGCTCAGGGACTACACTGAGCTGCAGATCGCACTTAGGCTGTTGGTCTATCGGTCTGGCTGACGATGATGTGCACGGGTGGCCTTGATCCGCCATGCACAACCGTCTGCATGACCGAATCTGCCAACTTGTTACGTTCCTTGATCAATGGACACAAATCTGCGAGACTATGTAGAGATCACTATGGTTATGATGAGTAATTAATTTTTGGTCTAAAAAGTTTACGGAGTTTAAGTTTAATTTTTAAAAATTAAAAATTAAATTTGCATTTTATCAGAAAATTAATGCCATCCTGCATATAACAGTAGCAAAAGTAAGAACTCATTAATTAATGCATGCATGTAAAGAAACAATAGCTCAATGTCCGTAGTGTCTGGAACCATGCATGTCGTGATGTCTTTTGATAGGCCATGCATGCATGCCTTAGAGCAAGTACAATAATGGTCTTATAGCCAAGCTAGTCAGCATTTTTGCTGATGTGGAGGAGAGAAGAGAGGAGAGAGAGGAGAGCTTGGCTCTCATGCAAGCAACAAGCTGCACACGGGAGCCTATGCAGTGGTGGGCCCAGATAATAAATGTATGTGAGGAGGAGTAGGAAAGAGAATGTGAGACTTGGTACCATATAATAATAAAAAAAACTTTTGTAGACAAATAAAAAACAAACTATTGTATAACTTGGCTCTTATAACTTGACTTATAGCCAAGCACTTGGCTCTATTATTGGACTTGCTCTTATGAGGTTGTTCAGTGCATGGCGTTAAATGAGGTCAGTTGCATGGCTTTGAAGATTGCATGAGTTGCATTAATGCAGAGAGTGATTGCTGCCGAGTTGTCTTTTGGCGGTTCAACCGGGAGAGAATGCCGGACTGACCGGCTCAGGTCAGCAAGAGTGATTGTTGCTGAGCTATCTTCTGGCGGTTCAACCGGGAGAGAAGGGCGGCTTAGGTCAGCGCCTCACCGGTTTGACCGGTCTGGAGCACCAGTCTGACCGGCTGAATCTTGAGCTTCAACCAGAATGTGTGTGTTTTTTATGTTTTTGAGTTATGGTGTGAGTTTGAATGACCTAAGTCATTGCTTGATGACTTTGTGTATTGTACAATGCGACATAACAGTTTGCTTGTTTATGTTGATTATAGGACTTCGGAGCTGCGTAATGATAAGGTGGACGGGGCCAAGACTAAGGTAGGAGAGCTTAGATCCAAAGTGATCAAGGGATCAGGACTACGCTTAGGAGGAGTTGAGGTCTAAATGATCAAGAAGCCACCAAAGATGACCGAGCCTTGCGAGGTGGTTACAAGCCAGGACGACGAGGAACTAGAGCAGGAGCTACCGATGGTGCACATGATAGGCGATGACAAGTTGGATTGAGACTAAGCTCAGAGAGGAGCTGAGGTCCAGAGTGGTCAACGAAGCTAGGTGTCGTTATGTGCGAGGAGAAGCATGTGGTGTGCCAAGTGACTCGAGTCGTTCGCAAACGAGTACAGTTCGATGGGATCCAAACGAGTGAGAGGGTTGGTAGCAAGGCATTGGAGTCACATGGAAGATGGTAAAACATGGGCGATGCTTTGTGGCAAAGAAAGTAGGAAGTTTCGTGAAATGCGGTAGAGAGGCATTTTGGTAAATTGCCTAATACTGGAAAAGTGACGGTGTGTGAAACTATGGGTTGGCCTAAGTAGTTTAGATCTTGTATGTACTAAAAATGTGAAGTGGGTCAAATGTTGATTCGCTAATAGGTTAATGGATGTGGGCACTTTGAGAAATGTGCATGTATAAATGTAAAACCCGATATAGTGTTAGGTTAACGGGTTAGCCCATGTAAGTAGATAAAATCCAACTAAACGTACTGGTTAGGGTTTTTCTTGTGAGTCTCCATATATATATATATATATATATATATATATATATATATATATATATATATATATATATATATATATATATATATATATATATATATATATATATATAGAGAGAGAGAGAGAGAGAGAGAGGTGGCTAGATTAAACTTTTGAGGAGTTTAGTCCAAACCTTTTAGAGGAGAGTTAGGGTTCATAGAGAGAACCTTATGGGAGATATGAGAGATTCTTGTAGCTGAGTTTTTTGTCATCCTTAGACTTTGTATATGGTTACAGAGTGGCTGTAAATATTCATATCCAAGTATCAATATAGATCAAAATTTGTCCAAGTATTTTTTTCTCTTGCGCTCAAGTGATGAAATCTTGATTTGGCTTGGTTTTTATGTTTCCTCTGCTACCCCTTAATCTTGCTATGTACCAAGGATGTATAAATGATGAAAATGTGTCTTGAAGACTATATCTCATCCATCTAGGCACTTGTATTTGCAAGTTTTTGTGCTTGCCCGGTTTTGGTTCAAGAAGAGGTGATTTTGGGGTTTTAGTGTTGTTGGCATTTTGGCTTGGGTTCATACTGTGATATAGCTTTCTATGATATATGAGAAACCCTCCAAGGTTATTTAGATTATCAAGAACTCACGAGCAAGAGTAGATTAAGATTTTTCTTCTTTTTTTTTTGCCCGGTTTTGGTGAAACCTTTCTTCAAATGGAAAAATGTTAGAACTTTAGCAATAATTTTCTTGATTATTGATTGATATAGGTTCCTAACATCCTAGAGAAGATGCACACCAAATTCCAAGTGATTTAGAGTTTTGGTTTGAGAGTTGGATCAATTTGTGGTTTTAGCCCGATTCTGGTGCAGCATGGGTTTAAGAGCAAATAGATCCCAATTTTCATAAGTTCTTTCTTGATTTTTAGTTGGAATATAATCTTAAGATCATGATTTAGTCTTGGTTTAAGTTTCAAGTCATTTGAAGCTGTGGATCATAAGTTTCGTTGATTTTCGGATTTGAAACAGTGCTGAAAATCTGCTCTGTTCATGGCTAGATGTCAAACCGCCAATTAGCTAGAGATCATACCGCCAACTAGCTAAAGGTGAAACCGCCATCTAGCTAGTGTTCAGACCACCCACTACTCAGAGGTCAAACAACCGGGGCACGTCAAATCGGGTTTTGCTCGGTTTTGTTTGGATCTTTTTTTGTGATTATTTGTCTCTGATCTTCATAGTTTCCATAATTACTAGAGTGAAAAGTTTTGCTTCCACTCAAAGAAAAAGATTTTGAAAAGCCTCGGAATTAACTTGGGTTCCTAATCACCCCTTTAGTCACCAATCTCGGTCCTACAAAATCACACAAGTAATTGAGAGGATTTGGGAAGAACTAGAGAGGAATCGAGGGAATTTGAGGAAGAATAGAAAGAACTAGACTGGGAACGGAAAGAGCAGTCAAGAGAGGAGGAGGCTACAGGCCAATACAATTTGGTCCACCCCTTGTCTAGGGAGCTAGTATTTCTTTTATGCTGCCCTCATGCTGACCTGCTTCGGCCACGATTGAGCCATAGTCTATGTGGAAGCCCAGCCCAATTAGGTTAGCCCGTGACACTTGTCTGCATGCAACAGTGCAAGGATATATTGATCTGGAAACAAACAGATATATTTATCTTGACTTCTCCGTCATCTGTTGGAACAAGTACTCCAATATGACGATCCAAAGGTAATAATAATATTCTTGTAGAGTTGAAATGGCCATCACCAAGCTCAAGCTCCTGATAAGATTTGCTCTAGGTGACTGTCACTACCCAGTTAGGTTCCTGCTGCCACCCAGTGCACTCCATTTATCTCTGATTGGCATTGGCTGATCTAAACATGAGAGTGAATTCTTACAGGCCAGAAAAAAAAAAGCACAAAGTTGCAGCTTGTGTCATGTTAAACCGGGTGGTAGATACAACGCATATGTCAATAAACAATGCAAAATCTTTGGCTAATTGTGGATGCCGGAGATGACGGGGTGGTATAAAGTAATCCTTGTTTCGTGCCCATCAGCCCCACCATTGCTCAACAACATCAATTTGGTGGCTAAATCTGTTAGCCTTTGGCTTTAATTTTTCTCTACCTTTGATCGGCAATGGCATGCTGCATGGACTCCGGTTTAAGGATTATTCGTCTTCACAACTTCTTTACGAGATTTCCGCTTAAAGCGAAGTAATGGAATTTTTTTTCCTTGAGTGGGATCCTTTTGATCTGATTTAGGACGGTTAGATGCTGACAAGCAGTGTTCTTTATGGGAAATCATTAGTTTGATGTGCTGATATTTTATTGAATTATTCTGTTGTAGTTTCACCATCATATGATGCTTAGTGAAGGGGAGAAAAACCTAGTTGTAGTCTTGCAGACTTGGTTTTATCAGGCTAGCTGATATTGTCTGTTGTATTGCAGCTTTCATGACCCCCCAACATGAGTAAAATATGGAATCTGATCCTTGTTTTCTGCTTTAGACTTGTGCCCTTGCACTACTAATCTCTTTGTTTTATCTCAACATCTACTAATGGCAATCCCTTAGTTCGGTATGTAGAAAACCAAAGGCTGCTTACAGGATACTATTCAGACATACAAGAGCTGAACCGGATTAATTAGCAAAAAGCTTTGGCTCCCTAGCTTATTGTTTTTGTCATTTCATTACCCTTATATGTTGAGCAATTGGTTTCATTGCTCACATTGTTCAAGTAGGACATGATCAAATTCACAACTTCAGAAAAAGGGAAGAAAAGATGAACAATGAAATAAAAGTGACCCTCCCAAATCTACTCAAGCATTTAGAAAGGTACCATCCAATGTGCGGAACAGTATCAATTAGATATGCTTGTTTATGCATCATGCTGCCATGTGCCTGCCTATGTGTATCAGGAGATCCAAGGTGACTCAGACAGCCATTGATGGGAACAGAAAGTTGTGTGCCTCCATTGTTCCCCCCACATTGCATTATTTTCCTCTCTTTCTCATTTAATTTTGCCGCTCAACCAATAATCCGTGCTTGTTTGCTGATGACCCTAAGCTTAAAACGCGACCATGATGCTGTTATTGGCAACTAAGACATGTACTGATGTGCGGTATAATAGAAATTGACCCCTTTTTTAGATTGCAAGTTTATTCATGTGTCGGCCACTGAAACTCAATGTCCCCTTAAAACAAGATACAGTGCTCTTGTATTTTATTCTTTTGCACATGGTAGCATATGTGATTAATAGGCATAAGATAGTAGCTTGGATGCAGATTAGTTGATTAACCAATGATACGATATCCAATTGTCAGAAAATGCAGGTTTTATGTATAAGTAGAGTCTGGTGAATCAGGCCAGTGGTGCATGGGGGGTGGGGGGGGGGTCTTATCTGTAAGTCTGTAATCTGCTACGCAAGCCTCGTCACAATGTGAGAATATCGTTCTTAAGGACAAATGTGAGATAATATCTTTCTGAAAGACAAATGTATGACCATCTCTTCAATCTGTAAAAAGAGTATGATCTTTGCTTTAGTTATATCTTCATGCCTTGGCGCTAAGTTAATTTTCTGGTGTTCTGGAGCAACGCAAGCAGACAGGACTAAATACCAGTACATAATGAGATCATTTCCACTATGTAAATACATCATTTTCACTATGTAAATACATCTAGGCATTGACCAATATGCCAACTCGGCAGAAAAAAATTGTTCCCTTCATCATCTTCATTCATCAAATTTTGTCCCTAACTTGCGACTTTATTTAGTTTTTTCTTCTCGTTTTATACTTTAGCACATGCATCTTGTAGTAGTAAAGATATATTCCTTCTGCAATGCAGTTTAAGAGTTAAAGAATCTGCTGCGGACTGATATTCTACATCCATGTCAAATTGTAGACTGCTTTACATATTAACATGCTTATTACCTGACAGAAATTACTCTACAAGTCACACTATCTGATAGTATACTGAAAACTCTACAAGTCACACAATCTGATAATACACTGAAAACAATCTACGATGAAAAGTTCAGAGGTCGTCATTCATTTGAACACAGAGTGGTCAAGAACACAAGTTTCGGTGTTACAAAATTTTCAGAATACATTGCATCATTGTACATTCACCATTCATCACAGTGTCATCCTCTGCAAATCTCGATCAGCTCCTCTAGACCCTCGGATTCTGCAGCGATCTTGGACGCCGCTGACGTCAAGAACCGGAACCCGGCGTCGCTGGCGCTCTTCCTCACCGAGGCCAGCTGCTGGGACTTCTTGCAGTATGCGATCAGCCCCTGGATAGGATTCTCCACCTCCGAGTTCGCGCTGCTGCTCCTTCGCAGCGCCGGCCCCGCGCCGTCGGACTCGCTCGAGCTCCGGACCGACCAGGAGGTGGAGGATTTCGATGACGACGAGCACGACGGCGGCGGCGGCGGCGGCGTAGGGGATGTTTTGCTCGACGACGAGTACCGGACGATGATGCTGGAGAAGGACCTTCTGTGCCCGTGCTCACGTTCTTTGAGCCTCCCTCCTCCGAGTGCACCACGACCGCCGCCGCCGCCGCTGCTCTGCGAGGCGGTGATGCACCTGTTGCTTCTGATCTGGCCAAACGGGTTCTTCCTCCAAGCCCTGAGGTGGCCATGGCCATGGGAGAGCTCTTTTTCTCCTCTCGTGGCGCCAGGAACGTTCTTGTCGTCCGGGTTTCCTGGTTTGGCGGCAAATATCGTCTTGAGGTAAGCTTTGGAGGCCTTGAGCTTGAGTCCGAGATTGAGCTGCCTCATGAACTTGAGCTTCCTGGACCACGGCTTCTTCTCGCAGGCAGCCGCCGCGGCAGCGGTGGCGTCGACCAGGCTGGCCGCGTATTCTTGGAAGTAATCCTCCACGTTGAGCTCCCCGCTGACGTAGCACGAGTTCGCCGGCGATGCCTTGCATGACTCGTACGGCGTCGCCGGGGCGGTTCTTACGGCGAGGAGCCGGCCCCCGTCGTCGGCCGCAACGCATCCGTCGAGGAGCTCCTCGACCATCTGGATGCGCGGCGGCAGGTGCAGCGGTAGCAGCTTCCCTTTGTAGAAAAGCTCGTCGGCCGGCGACGCCAGGGGCTCCCCCCACCGGCCCAGCGGCGCCGACATGTGGAACTCAAACTCCCTCGGCAGACCGGCAGCAGCTGAGCTCAAGTCCATGTCGATGTAATCCTCCTCCTGCAGCGGCTGGCCATGACCCTCCTCCCCCTCCTCGCCTTGCCTGGTCGCCATTGTTCTTGCCTTGTGTGTCAGTTAATTATTGGCGTGGAGCTGAGCTGATATGAGAGATGGTGGTTGTGTCTTGGCCTGCTCTCCTCTTAGGACGATTCCAGAGCAAAAATGCCAGCGCCATCCATAGGGGTTTATAAATCGGCTTATACTCTTTCTTCAGGGGCCCTACCATTGCCCGTATGATCTGCTTTTTGTTTGCATCTCAATCCTCTCTGTCCCGGCATTATGTATGCATGTTTTTTTTTATCCGGGCCGGTCAGAAGTGCCGACCAAATTTTATTAAGATCAAGAAGCAAAGTGAAAACGATTACAGAAATTATCGACAGAAAGGCTGTCAACTAAACCAAACAAGAGAACAACTTGACACAGCGATTTCTGTCAACTAAACCAAACAAGAGAACAACTTGACACAGCGATTTAGAATTGCATATCAGAAATGCTTATCAGACTAAGCAACTAGCGAAGCTTGTTTAGGACTGCATCTCAGACTCCTTCCTGAAGAAACCTGCGGCTCGCCAACACCGCAGTTCCTTTTTTGATGCCCCACAGAAGGTCTACTACCTAGGGCCGTAAAAAAAGCTCGAGGCTCGCGAACTGCTCGAGTTTGGCTCGCTCTAGATTCGATTCGAATTCGGCTCGAGCTTGTAACGAACCGAGCTCGAGCTTCATCGTAAGCTCGCGAGCCTGGTCGAGCCGAGCTCGAATAATTCGGACAAGCTCGGATCAGATTGGACCGTGAGCGTGAGGCGTGACCGCGTGACTGTGTCTGCACTCTGCCGGTCCGCGTGAGCCCGTGACTCCCCACGATTGACGACCCCACCCCAGTCCCCGCTCCCTCCCCTCCCAGATCCAGATCTGAGATTTCGTCTCCCTCCCCTCCCAGATCCAGATCTGAGATTTCGTCTCCCTCCCCACTCCCGACTCCTGAGTCCCGCGAGCCGACGCAGCGAGAGTGAAACCCTCCCCTAATCCTCCCCCGCCGGCCCAACCCCGAGCCCTCGACGCCGCCGGCAGCCACCCGAGATCCCTAGTTCCCTACTCCCTCCCCAGATCTGAGTCTCGCCACCGGCAGCCACCCGAGATCCCCCGTTCCCTACTCCTCCCTCCCCAGATGGCCATATCTGAGTCTCGCCGCCGGCAGCCACCCGAGATCCCCACTCCCTAGCCCCGTACTCGGCTACTCCCTCCCCAGATCTGAGTCTCACCGCCGGCAGCCACCCAAGATCCCCAGTTCCCCACCCCCTCCCCAGATCTGAGTGTCGCCGCCGGCAGCCACCCGGGATCCCCACTCCCCAGTTCCGTACTCGGCTACTCCCTCCCCAGATCTGAGTCTCACCGCCGGCACCCCCTCGGTAAAGGAATGTGCGTAGGCTACGAAAGCAGAAAACAAAACTTTTCTACCGCGCACACAAGGACATCATGCTTAAGGAGGGATCATGGATCGTTACCACTAGACGCGCAGCGCAGCGGAAGAAGAGTTGGAGAAGCCGATCCAACCACGCGCGTCGAGGTAGTAGTGGAAGTAGCCGATCGTCCCGAACAGATCGTCTCCTCTACGCGATCAACCACACCACGAGCAGATCCAATCTGTAGGTTGTTGATGCCGATCAACACCGCAACGAGCAGTGCCTCCACCGGTATCCACACGTCCGGGGTTGGAACGCCGATCGCGAGTGTACTAACACTCGTGAGCGGCTAGGGTTTGGCTCGGGAGGTGGCGGCTAGGGTTTTGCTAGAGGTTCACAGAAAACGTGTGTTCCTAAGCCCCTCGCCTCCATATATAGACCTCCTCACTTGGGCCTTATGGACCGAGGCCCAATAGGAGTCTATTCGGATCTCTATCCGAATTGAGCCCACATCCGAATCATATTCGAATTAATGTTCCAACCTGTTAAGCGTGCGACCCTGTAGGTTCACGTATACTTGGTCGCGACCCGGAAACGCCTTTCCGGTCACCCTGTTAATAGCGGCCTCTAGTAAAACATATTAACCCCAAAGTATACGTAAAGATCATATCGGCTGAACCTGTAATGTTCTCATGTACGAATCCCTTTGCCTCACGATATAGATTGAGCTCAAGGCGAGACCTGTGTCATCCTCTTAATAGCTCAATCACTCTCTCGATTCCGCGATGGATTATAAACTTGTGATTGACTCCTCAATCACCTTGGCATGGCCATGCACTTTCATAATCCATTACATCGAGGGCCCTAGAGATATCTCTCCCATAAGGATGGGCAAATTCTATCTTGATCATTCACATCCCACTACATGTTTCATGGCAAACCCAAAGACTACTTTTATGTCTATCCAACATATGTTCACTAACACATGTCCATATTATTGATTTGGTATCACCATACCATGATCCATGAGACATGATCATCAATCAATATATATGCTGATCTTTGAATCATATTTGTTCCTCATATGATATATGATCAGGGATCATTTAGAAATAGCAACATTTTAGCATTAAGAGTCTCATGAATAAGTCACATACTCATTGATCAATAATGATAATGTCTATCTCAAGGAACAAAGTAATGTATCATAAACATAGTATGTGATATATATAACATCTCCATGTTGCTTCTAGGGCATATCACTAACACTCGGCCCCTCCCCAGATCTGAGTCTCTGAGACTGAGATCCCGTCCAGACGGTTGACAGTCGACACGGTGACGCCCTCAACCCCAAATCTTCCATCAGCCCCGAGCCCCCGACGCCATTGGCAGCGCTCCCCACCTGGACGCCGTGTTCCTACTCCACCACGAAGATCCTCCTCGTCCTCGGCTCCCCACCACCACACCGACATCAAGTCCCACCACAGAGGCACAGGTAGAGTTATGATTGCTGCTCATCTTGCTGATCATCTTGATATCATTTACATTCTAATTTGTGATCATGTTGCTTCGGCTCCCATCAACAGTGCAAGCTTTGGTGTGTGCCTCTAGTTGGATTAGAGGAGGCCACCACAAACCAGCACATTTGGTAAATTTATGTATGTTGTTGTTTTTAAACCAAATAATTGAAGTCTTGATCTAATCCTTGTTTATATTATGTTCTTAAATAGGAGGAGGATTCTAATTCCATTTCGTTGTCATCACTCGAAACTTCGAATGAACTTTCGATTGTGGGTAGCAATTAGTGATTATGTCTTCTTTAGCAGGTATGCTTTTCTTACTTGTTCAACTTTATGAAATCGCAAGTTTTTTTGCACCACTAACTAACCACATTACTTTCTTTGCCAATAGTGAAAGCATTTTGTGGCTATTGGAAGAAGATGAGGCACCTTTTCGTTGATTTATGGTTATTACGTTGTGAACTTGTTATCTGTCTTGTCTGTACTCCTATTATGAACTTGTGAACTTGATATGTGCCATGTGTGTGGTCTGTGGTCTTGTGAACTTGTGAACTCCTATTATGAACTTGTGAACTATGGTCTGTGGTCTGCTTTAAATGTTTAGATGTTATTGCTTTATGCTCCTGGAATTGCTTCATTTCTTCACATCCAGACTGCTAGCCTGTGGTCCTGCTGTTGCTGCTACAACTATGGTGCTGCTGTTGCTGCTACAACATTGCTCTGTGCCTCTATGGTGTTGCTGTTGCTACTAGCCTGCTACAAATATTGCTGCTGCTGTTGTTGTTGTTGTTAATAATTACATTGTTGTTGTTGATGCTACAACTATGACTGCTGCAGCTGTTGCTACAACTATTACTGATGCTGCTGTTGTTATTTCATAAGATTCTGACTATCTGAGTGCTGCTGTTTTGAGTACAAATACTGCTGCTGTAGTGCTGCTGTTGTAATGTGATTGTATGCTGCCTGCTGTTGCTGCTACAAATATATTTGCTGCTGCTGTTGTTATTTGTTAATAATCTGAGTGCTGCTACAAATATTGATGATGCTGCTTGTAAGACCATGTGGCTAGATCTAGGATTTTTATGATGATGAATAATTGACAACTTGGCTTAGTATTGTTATTCGAGGCATGTGCGTGTGTGCGTGGACTAATATCGGTCAAGTTGGTGAGAACTTGTGCCGGGAAAAATGTTCTTTGGTCTTTGCATGTGCAGGTTGAGCGTGGAGACGGTCATGGTCGGTGACGAGGAAGACCGGGACTAGGAGGGGGAAATCTGAGGTCCAGGCGGTCGAGGATGTCACGAGGTGGTCGGGCTCACGCTGGAGCACATGGAGATCAAAGGTGGATGATGCGTGGAGAAGATACAGGAGGTGCGGTTCTGGAGGCTTCAACACGCGATGAGTTGAAAAGTCGGGAGTTTGAAAACCTGTGTTAGGAAGGGTTTCGGGTCCCTTGAAAATTAGTGGGCCGAAAATCTAATTGAGTTAAAAAGACCCAGGTCCAAATTGGATGGATGGTATTAGGGTTTCTAGTAGATTAAAAAGAGGAAATGAGTTTGTATTAGAGGTAGCGACGGCATGTAATAGGATTAGGAATCGGATGTGGCGTCCGTATAAAAAGCCTGTCCAGCCATGGGGCTTAACAGGGTTTTTGGGGACCGAACGCCTTTTGGTTTTGCTGAAAAAAAAATAGATGGCGGCGGTGCTTTTTCATCAGATCGATTGACGGCGTCTCGGTTCTAATTTCGACGTTCACGCAGAGAAAAGCGACAGCGACGTCTTGGCTTTCTGGTTTTCTCGTGCGCGTTGGCTGTGAGCGAGACAGATTGTAATCAGTTGCATGCATGGCGATGGCTGTATTGAGTAAAGTAAGGTGATCATTGCGGCTGCTCTATACTGGTATTGATTGGTTTAAAAATAATAATAAATAGTGAAAAGCTTCCACTAGACGCTGCAATCATTCACCCCCCCTCTGATTGCCATCGACGATCCTACAAGTGGTATCAGAGCGGGTTGCTATGGCGTCAGAGAGGTATGTGAATCGTCCCCCCCATGCTAGATGGTACTGATTTTGCTTTTTGGAAGTGTCGGATGCAAGCTTATATTGAGGCTCAAGGTAGTGATGTTTGGAATAAAGTTTCTACTCCATATGAGGTTCCTGCTGTTGTTACTGATTTAAATAAAGCAGATGTTAATTTAAATGCTCAAGCTCGTAATTTGCTGTTTCAAGGAATTTCTCGTAAAGAATTTGATCGTGTAGCTCATATTAATTCTGCTCATCTAATTTAGAAAACTCTTTGCGATTATCATGAAGGAACCACTAAAATCAAGAAGGTGCGTAAAAATCTGTATCAAAAAGAATATTCTGATTTTGCTATGAAACCTAATGAATCCATTGATGATCTCTTTGCTCGGTTTGAGAAAATATTGAGTGATCTGCGCGGTGTTGGTGTTATTCCTGCTGATGAAGATAATGCAACTAAAATTTTGAGATCTTTAGGTTCTGAGTGGTTGATGGTTGTTACAACTATTAATCAAACTGTTGATTTAGATACTTTAACCATGGATGATCTTTATTCTAGATTGAAAACCTATGAGATGGAAGCTTTGCCATCTAAGATTGATAAATCTTCATCTTTAGCACTTGTGACTAACCCCGTGCAGGCGACTTCGTCGAGTGCTTTGTCTTGTGTTTCTTTGTCTGCCTTATCTTCTTTTTCAGAGGAACAGTTCGAGGAGCTTCCTGAAGAGGACTTGGTTTTGATTTCCTCACGAGCATACAAGGCACTCAACAATGTGAGGATGAGGAAGCGAGGTGGCGTGTCAGGTCCGATCAGATGCTTTGAGTGTGGCGAACCAGGCCACATTAAGATGGATTGTCCCAAGCTCAAGGGAAAGGTGGCGAAGGAAGAGAAGAATTATCGTCGTCGGCCATCCAAAAACAACAACACCAAGGGTGGCAATTTCCGTCGCAAGCTCGCTGAAAAGATCATATCGACCATTGAGCGTCTTGATTTGAGTGATGTGGAGTATGAGAGCTGCAACGACGAGGACCACGACGATGATGATGCTAAAGGCAAGAAGAAGAAGAACGATGACTTCACAGGCATGTGCTTCATGGCAGGCAACAACAGTGATGATGGCAATAGTGATCCCGATGAGGTAAGACCTTCATATGATGAGCTTGAAGATGGTTTGATTAAACTTGCTATTGAATTAAAAAAGACAAAACAGAAATTGAAAGAAAATAATTGTGTTGTTGAAAGTCTAAATTCTGAAATTAATAGACTTAGAGCTTTAATTCCTGATGATGAATCATGTGAGTCTTGCCAAGTTTTACATTCTGAGTTGGAGGCTGTTAGATCTATTAGTGCATCAAATATGGTTCAACTTAGAGATATAACTGACAAATTTGATGAATTAAAATTGATACATGTTTCTTGTGATGAAAAATTAAAATTTGCTAATGATGAAATTGAAAAGCTCAAATCTAATTCTTCTAAATGTTTAGAGTCAAGTATTTCAAATGTTCAATCTAAAACTTGCTCTAATTGTGAATTGCTAGAAGCTAGACTTAATTCATCTCAAGAATCTATTCAACAAATGCTTTATCATGAGAACATGTCTTGCTCAAATTGTCCTAAGTTAAATATTGAAATTGATGCTTTGACTAGGCAATTGAATGATTTCGCCGAAAAAGAAAGATTGGCTCAATGTAGTGCTTCCAAGAATTTAGCAAATGAAATGCTTAAGTGCACATCTTGTTCCTCATTGGTTAAAGAAAATGAGTATCTTAAGGACACTTTTGAGAGATTTTCTTTTGGCAAGAAAAATCTAAATATGATCCTAGACAAGTCAAAAACAAGTGTGAAAAATCATGGTCTAGGATTTAATTTTGTTGAGCATGCTAAAAATAATCCTCCTAAGGTTGTTAAGTTGCTTGAACCTGGAAAGATTGAAGTAAAATCTGAACCAAAACAAACTGTGTTTAAATCTGCTGGCTTTGTGCAAACTTCATCGAATAATAATGTAGGTGCTAGCTCATCATCTCAAAAGAATTCTAATTATGTTAAATTCCATTGCACCTACTGTGGAAGAGATGGACACTTGCATGAATTTTGTTTTAGGCGGTCTAAGAAAGAAAGGAAGGAAAGGTTGAATGTTTTAAGACAAAAACATGCAATGTCTTTTGTTCCTAGAACTAATGTGAAAGCTATGTTTTTTGAGAACTTTCATGATGGCTTTAAATCTGCTTCACATGCTAGATTGGGATTTAATTCAAATGATTCACGTTCTTTTCGGCATTCTAATCATCCACATGCACGTGATTTTGGTTCTAGCTTTGTTGCTCCTGTTCGTCGTGTGTCACAGTACTGGATTCCTAAATCTTATTTTACTAACCCCAATACTATGAGACCGATGTTTCCTGTCATGTAAGAACAGCTGACAAGGATGGAGAACATGAGCTAAATTGGGTTCCGGTTTTTTTTCATCATCGCTTGATTGGAACACTTGATGGTTCTTCACTCTTTTGATGGTTTGCAAGAGATTTCATTTTTTTAAAGACCATGTGGAAAAGGTGATGTTGTCTTACATCTTGTTAAATTCTTAAGTTGCTAATTTGCACATGAAATCGTTTGATACTTCTCGTTTTCCTCAATTGAGAAGTGATTTGGGAGTATTATATCTTATGAGATTATTCTGAGGGGGAGCTTGTTGTTTAAAATTTTTGGAAGCTTTGTTTATTATCCTTGTCAAAGAACTCATCAAATCCAAGTCATTGAAATCAATTGAGTAGTAGAGCTCTCTTTATCATATCTATTCATATGTTGTGTAGCTTTGATCAGGACTGTTTATAATTAAATTGCTACATTTGAATTAAAAGTATGACATGGCGGAATACTTTGACTAGATTAATTATATTTATTACTTTGCGATGTCCATTGAAAAGAATTAGCTTGATTGTGAGTCTTATTTTAACTCTTGGTTATGAGGCTTGCATGTTTCATGTTCCAATTCTTATGATCACTCAATTTGGCATGTTATTAAAAAAAGAGAGTATATAAAGAAAAAATTAAAAAGATGTATGCTTCAAGCATGCCATGGTGAACAAAAAAAAGGCACAAAAGTGCGCAAAATGAAAAGAAGTATGCTTCAAGCATGCCACCATCAAAAAAAATTATATGTCATTATGAAAAAGAAGTATGCTACAAGCATGCCAAATGCCTAAGAATTGAGTGTGAAGCAATAAGTTGTTACAAGAGACTGCTAGCCCGTCTAGAGTTAAAATTTGCTTCATTTTTAGGCTTTGACTTTTTGTTGTTATATCTCATTGTGCTCTTTATAATTGGTCTAGTCATTGTTGAGATGCCTGTCATTGATATAAATCGCCTAATCATATTGAAAACTTTGTTTTGATATTGCTATATGATATATGACTTTATATGATCTAGATAGCTCTACTCAAAAATATGGCTTGGTTAAATTACTAAATCAATTCAAAGTGACTTGGATAATCTACAAAGCTTCTAGATTTTTATTCTCATTGCTTCTTTTTAGAATAGTTCTTCTTTGAAAGTTCTTGATGATTACATTGCCAAATGGGAAGAAATTTGATGTGTTTTGTGAGACATTGGAGAAATTTGCTCTCTTATGTTGAGGGGGAGAGATTTGAGACTTGTGGCTTGAAATGCTTTTTCGGCTTCAGTTCTTCGCTTATATCTATTTGAAGCTAATTCATCATGCTATCTTACGGTGTTGTCAATGTATTCATCAAGGGGGAGATTGTAAGACCATGTGGCTAGATCTAGGATTTTTATGATGATGAATAATTGACAACTTGGTTTAGTATTGTTATTCGAGGCGTGTGCGTGTGTGCGTGGACTAATATCGGTCAAGTTGGTGAGAACTTGTGCCGGAAAAAATGTTCTTTGGTCTTTGCATGTGCAGGTTGAGCGTGGAGACGGTCATGGTCGGTGACGAGGAAGACCGGGACTAGGAGGGGGAAATCTGAGGTCCGGGCGGTCGAGGATGTCACGAGGTGGTCGGACTCACGCTGGAGCACATGGAGATCAAAGGTGGATGATGCGTGGAGAAGATACAGAAGGTGCGGTTCTGGAGGCTTCGACACGCGATGAGTTGAAAAGTCGGGAGTTTGAAAACCTGTGTTAGGAAGGGTTTCGGGTCCCTTGAAAATTAGTGGGCCGAAAATCTAATTGAGTTAAAAAGACCCAGGTCCAAATTGGATGGATGGTATTAGGGTTTCTAGTAGATTAAAAAGAGGAAATGAGTTTGTATTAGAGGTAGCGACGGCATGTAATAGGATTAGGAATCGGATGTGGCGTCCGTATAAAAAGCCTGTCCAGCCATGGGGCTTGACAGGGTTTTTGGGACCGAACGCCTTTTGGTTTTGCTGAAAAAAATAGATGGCGGCGGTGCTTTTTCATCAGATCGATTGACGGTGTCTCGGTTCTAATTTCGACGTTCACGCAGAGAAAAGCGACAGCGACGTCTTGGCTTTCTGGTTTTCTCGTGCGCGTTGGCCGTGAGCGAGACAGATTGTAATCAGTTGCATGCATGGCGATGGCTGTATTGAGTAAAGTAAGGTGATCATTGCGGCTGCTCTATACTGGTATTGATTGGTTTAAAAATAATAATAAATAGTGAAAAGCTTCCACTAGACGCTGCAATCATTCACCCCCCCCTCTGATTGCCATCGACGATCCTACACTGCTATTGTTAATTCTTTGATTGCTGCTGTTGCTGTTGTTAATAATTTGAGTGCTGTTAAAACAAATATTGCTGCTGCTGTTCAATCTGAGTGCACGTTCAATCGGCTTGCCCTGTCCAACCGAGCCTACACGAGCTTCTTCGAGCCGAGCTCGAGCTTCGTTCGAGCCAAACTCGAGCTGACCTCAAAGCTTAACCGTTTCCTTGGGCTCGGCTCGAGCTCCTATCGAGCTCGAGCTCCTATCGAGCTCGCTCGAGCTCGGCCCGTTTACAGCCCTACTACTACCCACTTCCTCTCCGCTAGGAACACACGCGTGTTCTGTTCTTTCCAAATGAGCCAAAGAACGAGAATGGCTAGAGTCAAAAGCCCATCGAAGCCTTGTTAGAAAATAACCACTCCAAGTCATTTACGGCTTGAAAGATGAACGTACATTCCGCTTTGTTTTTTTTCTTGTCTACGGCTACTACAGATTGACACCACATCTGATACAACCTGCACATGCACCTGCCATGCCACATCTGGTATGAGGCGATGAAGTGTTTTACATGGACACAGTACGAATTCGGATCAACTTTAACTGGGATACTGGCTGTTAACCGGCTGGACCTAAGCCTGTGAGAGACCGCCTCCTGAAAACCCTCGAGTTTCATCCGGTATGTCTCAAACCTGAAGCGCCGTGTACACCTCGGGGGGGGGGGGGGGGGGGGGGCACAAAAAGGGAGGAGTGGGCAATGGACAGACCTGATGAGCTTAAGGCTTGGAAGTGACTCTCTGTGAACAAATCCTCCCAGTTTGGGTTGAAGAATACCCTGTCCAGCTTGACCAAGGTGGGATTTTGCTGCTCATTGCTCCAGGTGTAACGGCAACCAAAGAGATACATCTCTTTTAAGTTCCAACTGATTCAGAGTTTTGCGGAAAGTATTCATCAATCTCAGATTGATTCTCCTAGTGTTGTCCGAGGCCGCACAAATAATATTGAAATCACCATTAACCATCCACCCTTTATGCACAAGGTTGGAGATTCGCAATAATTCATCTAAGAAGAGGTACTTGTCATGATCGAGCTGAGGTCCATGGACAGAGAAGAGGAAACACTCCCCACCCGTGCGAATCAATCGGATCTTGACTGTTAAAGAGCACGAGCCTTTGTGGATATCGATGACCTGGAAGGTATCCTACAACAAAAGGTGATCGAACCCGTCAAAATTCCTGTTAGAGTACAATACATATTTGGTAGGATAGAGTCCAATTGGGATTACAATCCCTTGTACCATCTTGCCCCCCAAGTCTTGTACCTCTATATATACCGCCCGAGAGGCTCAATGCAACACATCCAATTCCACCCAACTCTATCTTCCTTCATGGTATCAGAGCTTAGGTCAAAACCCTAACCTCGATCTACTTCGGCTTGTCTTCCGCATCTGCTGCCCCCGGGAGGATCGATCTCCTGGGGGCGGCCATCTCTTCGGGTCGCCCGTCTTGATGCCCGCATTCGCCGGCCGCCGCCAACGGATCTCGCCGGGCCCTCGTCGCATCATCTTCCACAGCACGGGCCGCCGGATCTCGCCGCCCCTCTGCTCGGGCTGGCCCTTCTTCACCCAGATCCGGCCTCCCCGCCGTCTCCCGTGGTCGCTGCCTCTACGGTCGCCGCCGTCCCGGATCTCGCCTTGCCCAGCCTCGAGGAGCCCGCTGCTGCTGC
The DNA here is from genome assembly GCA_017311315.1 of Dendrocalamus latiflorus. Classification (NCBI taxonomy): domain Eukaryota; kingdom Viridiplantae; phylum Streptophyta; class Magnoliopsida; order Poales; family Poaceae; genus Dendrocalamus; species Dendrocalamus latiflorus. Next base: position 7,673,561 of record CM029613.1, on the reverse strand, counting down.
CGTCTTTCTCTACGCCTCTGCAGCCGGGATCCTGGGCTCGGGCCTCTGGATCCGGCCGTCGCCGCTCGGATCGACCTCGCCCCGCCAAGATCCGACCGCCGCCCAGGCTGTCTCCACCCGTGCCGCGGATCCCGTCGCCGCCGACGCTCTTGTGGTCGCCGCTGCCGGCGGATCTCGCCGTCTGGTGATCGCGCCCGCCTCTGCTCCACTCCGCCCGGCCGCGCCGTCCGCCGCCACGCCCGGATCCGGGCTCCCCGACCGCGCCGCTGCCTTTGGATGCCGCAGTGCCTACACCCGCGCCGGCCTCTGCTCCCCGCTCCTCTTCGTCGCCTCGGTGCCGCCGCCTCGCCGCCGCTCTTCCCAGGCCGTCGCCCCGAGGAGAGAAAGTGGGAGGCGCAGAGAGAGACGGGAGTGCGGGAGGGACGGTGGGAGAGAGTAAAAAGAGAGCGGGCGACGGGAGTGAGGAGGGGCGTGAAGAGAGAGAGAGGAGGGGATCTTTTCTTGGCTACTCGAGACCTCTGATTTCTTTTTTGCTGATTTCTTTTCGGCAGTCTTAGGTTATTTTTCGTGAGTCTTATGTCACATCTATCCAAGTCCGTAGTTTCTAATTTTTTCGTTCGTCCAAGCCGTGCGAGTCCACAAATTTTATTGTCAGTCATAGAAGTGTAGGAATTTTCTTTTGCATGGCAGCAGCCGCTGCTCTTTTCCTTAGCCGCTGCAGATCGTAGAAGTCTTTATGATGCCGCCGCTTCTCTTTGAGCCGCCGCCCCGAGTTTTTAAGGCCGCCGCGCTTCTTCTGCACCGCGCCTCCGTTGCGCTTTTTGTGCAGTGCGCCGCTGCCGTCTCAGGCTTCGATCTGCGCCGTCATGCTTCTATCTATTCCTCTTCGGCTTGATTTGACAGTTTATTCAACGACTGCACGCAACGACAACTTTATCACGACTCGGATGTCGGATATTTCTTGTGTTAGTATTAACCCTTTTTCAAATGCAATGCTATTGCATACGCCTTGCATTTGTGGGGGGTGTTAAGGGTATTAGAGATAGAGTTTGTATTCTATTCCATATATGCCTTATCTCTATATGGCATATCCCTTTGTACTCTCCTATATATATGGCCCTTTGGGTCTCATATCAATATACACAATATTCATAACATGGTATCAGACGCCTAGGTTTAGATCCTAGCCCTAGCCGCCGCTCGCTTCCGCACCGCGCGCCCCCGGGGAGATCTATCTCCGCCGGGGGCAGCGCCACCGTTTAGGTAGCGGATCCTATTGATCCGGCCACCATCGTCGTCACTGTCAAGCAGCAGATCGGGCCTCCTCGTCACAGTCCACCGTCGTGTCCTCCTCAGGCCGCCGCCTCCTCCCCGGGTTGCCGCCGTCTCCCCTCGGTCGCCGCCGCCTCCTCTCGGCCGCTGCTACCCCCGGGTCGCCGCCGCTTCTTCCCCAGGCCGGGTCGCCGTCGCCCCTCCCAGGCCGCCGACTCCTCCCTATGGCCGCCGCCTCCCGCGCCGCGCCGACTACTCTCTACACCGCCGCCGTCTTCTCCTGGGACGGCGCCGCCTCCCCCTCATCCGCCTCCGCCTCCCCCTCTCCGTCGTCGGCCGCCCGCCGCTCCCGAGCCTCCTCACGCCGGGACGCCGGCCGAGCCGCCTCTCCGCCTTCTTCCGCCCGCCGCCGATCCGTACCGCCGATCCCCCCGAGCCGCCTCTCCAAGCGCCCCCGTGCAGCTCCGCTCAGATCCGGTCGATCGGTCTGATTGGATCTGAGCTATTTTAAGTAAGCAAGGGAGGTAGCTTCCCTTAGAAGCTAACCAAAAAAACAAAAAAGGGGGAGGATCACGCTAGGTGTACCCGGTGAGTTGCACATGGAGGATCCCACTGCTGCTGTTGTATCTTTTTTTTTTCTCCCGATCACTGATCGGGGTTGAGTCGCCCACCGCCCGTCGACCTCGCATGTATCTACTCCGACATCGGCGTCGACTACACCGGCCCCTACCTCTTCGACTGTGCAGCCAGGCCAGGCACGCGATGTCGAGGGGACGCCTTCGCGCGTCGCGTCTCGGTCATCCTGTCCGCACGTCTTCATCGCCGGTTCGTCATCGCCACCATAGATCGGGACGCCTCCACCGACTTCTTCCATCGTCGTCCCGCCTCGCGCGTACTCGGTCTGATCAGCCGATTGTGCGCGATCCACCTGGCTCCCGTGACGTTTGTCGTCGAGTACTACGCGCATCTTCTCAGAGCAACAGGGTTGCTGCTGTGTCGCCTCCTCGGGCCGCAGCACCGCCGCACGTGTGTCCCCTTGCCGTTGCATCTACATCGCCGTCCCCTGTGCATCGACGACTGTGCTGCGCAACCTCTTGTGCGCCATCTGTCTGCACATGGTCTTCGTCATACTGATCGGGCCTTCATCGCCGACATCGAGCGCTACCGCCGCCGCCGTACTTTGCGTCAGGACTGCTCGCCTTCGGGTCGGAGCGTCCGCCCGGACTGCTCGCCTTCGGGTCGGAGCGCCCGCTCCCGCACTGCTTCTTCTTTGTCCAGCACAACCACACCTGGTTGGGGCCCTCTCCCTTGTACGTCCGGTACTGGCAACACCGGTGCGTGCTTTCGTCCCCGACGCGTTGCCGAGTCTGGCAAACCTGGCACACGCCTCGGCTCTAGCGGCTTGACTGCATCGACTTTGGTATCGACCCTCCCGTTCCCGTCTCGTCTGCCTCGATTGCATCGCAGTTTTTCGCCTACATCCTCGACGGCCCTGATTGCGTCGACCTCGGCATCGCCCCCCCCTCCACGACGACTGCCTCGACGCGTCTCCATCATCACCATGGCGCCTCTTTTGCGCCCGCGGCTTCATGAGCGACCGTCTCGACATCGGTAACCCGACCACGACTACGTCGACCACGGCCATCTCCAGCACGGCATCCTCGACCACGACTACTCCGCCCTCGCGCTCGGCTACCTCGACATCGGCACAAAGGGCTACCGCCTTGCTTGAGCTACTTGTCGGTTCCTACTCCAGTCACAGCATACGCGCCGCATCGACGGTTATGACTGCGGGGGGATGTTAGCTCTCCGGCTTCTTCTCCAGTCTCACCGTTTGCGACGCTCCCGTTGTGACTGCGGGGGGATGTTAGAGTACAATACATATTTGGTAGGATAGAGTCCAATTGGGATTACAATCCCTTGTACCATCTTGCCCCCTAAGTCTTGTACCTCTATATATACCACCCGAGAGGCTCAATGCAACACATCCAATTCCACCCAACTCAATCTTCCTTCAATTCCGACTGCTGATATCTGTAATCACGCTATGATCTACAACAGCCTGTCGAATGCAGTAATGTAGCACTGTGTTTGTCATGTACTACGGTGCTTGCACACTGTCTCATCTCTCTATCATTGCTCTGTCTCTGGCTTTAGTGCTCATTACTTCTTTTCTGAGAAAAAATCGGCTTTAGTGATCACAAAGTACTGATTAGGGTGGTGTTCTTTTGCCTTCCGGCCTCTGCATGCTTCTCTTCTTTCCATGGCTAGCTCGTGCCATTAGATTCGAGAGAAATATACTATACTAGTACAGGGTCAGTACTACTCTGCAAATTAAAAGGTAGGTAGGGTCATTCTGTCATTGGGAGCAACGGCAATTGGGCGCGTATTTCTAGTTCCAACCAGTGAGTGACTGAGTTACAAACAGTACGGATGATATGCAGGATCTCTACCGTGAGAGGCGCTTGGCCCGCATACCAACCGGCCTCTTGCTCCTTGGGTTACTGAACCAAACATTGCTCGAAGCTTTGGCAGATTTAGTTGATTTCGATTTCTAAATGGGGAGCTCATGCCCCCAGAACAATGCAAAAACTGAAAAACAATGCATGGAGTGATACGGTGATGCGCTTTTTTGTGTGCTTGTGGGTGCGTGCATTTGTTTAGGCCATCTTCTTCATGTCAACCTGTTTAAGTGTGTGAGGCTGTCATAGCCATCACTCGTCAATGGCAATATCTCAGGTTTGCTGTTCTGATTCAGATAAACAATGATCCTTCAGTGACGGCACGGACTGGTATACTGCATGCCTCTGTGTGTGACCTTCGTATCAGGATTCAGAATTCAGGAACCGATGCTTCGGAGTTTGGACTGATCCTCGCAGACTTGAAGTGTCTGTGTGCATGACATCAGTGTCAGTTTATTTCATTGTTTCCTCCGTTCTTCTTCCCTGAGCTTCCACATGTTACATAGCAAAATTGACAAGCCGTAAATTCCGGCAAAGAGCTAACTACTAGTACAAGTAAACTATCTGGTTAACCAAAGTACAACATACATGCATAAAAAATTTCTCAAGCAGTCATCTTGCCACAGGTGATATTTCAAAGCCCTTGACTGTGTGACCCACTTTCTTTATTCCCTGCTGCTACTAGTACTCCATTCCCAGCTACATATTCATAAGGCCGACATCATCGTTCCAAAAGTCCTAACTCGGGGAATTATTCCTGCATAATGATGTCCATTTGGTAGTTATTTACTAGCTAGTTGGATAGGGGTTCGGGAATGTGAAACGCAGGTTAGGTTTGTGGTCAACTGCCAAACCTCCGGGTTTAGGGTGAATTGCAAGACTGGAGTGCCACTTGCATGCTGCTGCAGCCACTGCTATTACCTGACGTGGTCGGCGGTGGTTCGAACGTGGAAGATTCGCGTCTGCGATATAGTATTAGGCAGAGTATCTAAAGGTAGGACTCAGATCATCTGACTTCACAGAGCTAAGTCATCGACTACACTTCTTTGTAAGCTATTAGATCGAGATCGAACGGTCCGAAACATAGCACATCAGAAATTGAATATCACACGATAAATTAGCAATTTATCACTCACCAGATCTGGACCATCCGTTGATTCATCTGATGGCTCTAGACACTCTTAACTGCACGCTACAGCGCTTTCTCTAACTTAGCTCTCTGAAGTCTGGGATCCTTGTCCCTGAAGGTAGCGTGTTGCTTCTTCTTCAGAAAAATTGCCACTAATTCATATGAGCTCACCCTAATCTGTCGTGATTTTTTAAAGGAAAAGAAAGAGAAGAGCAGAAGAGGTGACATAGAAATATAGCAATACAGAATATATACCATCATGTAAAATTTCAACGCTAACTTTATCCTAAACGTAGTGAAGAAGCCATGGAAACAGACTTTCTATGGTGCTTGCAAGGTACTTGAGTTACCTCTTTAAAAAAATATCAACGGTTGATTCACAAAGGAACAACTTTGGAAAAAAAATATAAACGTGAGTAATTTAGCATAAACGTAATTTAGCAATAATTTTTAGAGCTAAACGTCTATCTCATCTCCTCTTTTCCCTAACCTGCCGCCGTCTATAATCTGCTGTGTGGCACATCTGCTCCCTTCTTGTTCCAGCGGTGTTGACGATCAAGCCGCCGATCTTACGAATTGTGAGAAAAAAAGGCTAAGTCCCTTGGAAGGATTTAGGAGAAAAATATGGATGATATTTATTGCTATGAACTAGTTACAAAATGCTCTTAATAAGAGATTGCAAAAAAGGATACTATTAGCCCTAGTCTCTATAATGTTCTATCTGGTCGGGAGATCTTGATTGATGTTCTAGGAGTTGACTTCTGGTGTTGTTCTGTTGTGTTCTTTCTGTTGAAATTCCTATTGTTTTTCTTTGTATCTTTGTCAAACCTTAAATAGCGCCGAAGGAGTGCCAATTATCCACATGAATAGACGCTTTATTGAATCGTCCCATCCGATCGAATGGATGGTTGTGTTAAAGTATAAAGGAATTGCCTATCTTTCCTTATTAGTTTAAGCTTTTGGGTGAACTACCTGGTGCATGAAACTCAATAGGTTGCTGTCAGCGAGAGAGATCTGACAATAAGTGATTTTCGATTATTGTTAATGAGAGAGAATCATAAAGACAACTGCAAGGTAGTTGTTGTTAGAGACATAAGGCCGAATCATCATACGGTTGGGAGCAGATAAAGCATGTGCTTAGTCCATCGCATGGGAGAGAATTGCCTGGAGGCGGGCCCTTATGCCAGTCCATGCGATCTTTGAGTGGATGCTGGTCGAGTAAAATATACAGTGGACCTCTAACGAGGGGTACTCGGGCAATTGTTTTTGGAAGCCTACGACGACATGGGCCTTAAGGCCTTAATTGAGTATTAAAGCTATATATTAATGGATTATTTAATCCTCGTCAAGCGGCGTTCCTCCAAACCACCCGCAACTTCCCTACCTTTATAAGGTCAAGGAGACTGAGAGACCATGTGGTCGTGACTCCATGTGAATGATGAGTAATTGACAAAGGTTTAGGACAGTCAAGTTTGGATTGTGTGGTCGGACCATGTCGTTGCAGGGTGCAATGGGCTAGGTCGGACTTTGGTCAAACTTGGTCGTATGGGTTTAGGACGCCTATTCTTGGTTTCGACAGGTTTGGACTTCATCTGTGGTAAGTGTGATGGTATTTACGCTTTCATGTATCGAGCGGTGCTATTTGACGTGTTTCTTGTCTGTGTAACTGCAGGACGTCGAGTTGGAGTCGTGGTGAGACACGGTGGACCGGACTAGGCGCAGGTGGCGCTGAGGTCAGAACGGTCGGGATGTGTCGAAGACGACGTGGACTCGAGGTGGTTGCGAGGCGTGCGAGACAAGGAGCGCGGAAACTTCCCGGAAGGTGCAGGAGGGGCGAAACGGGAATTTCGCAAGGCTGCACAAGCGGGAGCGGGCTCCGTTGGAAATAGCGGGCGTAACGGGGCGGAGACCCGTTAGCCATGGGCTATAAAAGGAGTGGAGGGGCTGCATGCCCACTTGAGCACTTGAGGAGAATTAGGGTTTGCTAGAGTCAAAAGAGGCTTTGAGAGTTTGTTTTGGCTTTAGGCTTTAGTTGGTGAGAGTGGTTGGAGAGGCAGAGTCGTGCTCCCTCTGTCCCCTTCGATGGTTCCTAGATAGAACAGAGTGTTGTGTTCATCCTCCTCCAAGCATTCATGGTTGAGGTAGAGAGAAGGAGAGGGAGAGGTGATCCAACTTGTAATCATTTCTCATGTCCTAATGTCCATGCGTATGGGGACGTAGTTCCTTGTATCTCCTGTTGATTGGAATGAAATCTGAAGTTTCTCTCGTGCTCCTGTTTCTGTTTTTGCTTCGATGCTTTTCTTGCCTGATTCTTGAGATTTTTGATTCTCGAGTTCTTGCTTGCTGGTTTTGGCCAAAATGGGTTGCTCTATGTTGGGATAGTGCCTCAAGATCATTTGATCAGTTAAAATCCCAAAAACCCATCTCTAATTTCATATTTCGTTTTTGAGCCTCCCCTGTTCATGTGTTGCCTTCCTAGGTTTTGGTGTTGTTCTTGATTCCCTTGTTGAGATGGCTTGAAATTTGGTATGAAGATTCCAGAGGCTATTAATTAGCTACCCTCAAAATTTCATAGCCAAAGGATCAACGGTTGGGGAGTATTTTGGTTTTTGGCTCGGTTCTTGCAAGATTTCAGATTTTTACCCAAATCTGAAATTCTTGTTTCTTGGAGGGGTTTTCTTGAAATTGGCTCTTGGCTTAGTCTTCTGGGAGTGTTCCCTAGCTATCCTCAAAGTTTCCCAAGCCAAGAATCCAAGAATCATTGCGAATCTCTCAGTTTTCAGAAAATCCCGTTTGCTGTTTTTCTCGAGAGGTACTACATCTCCTGGAGAGGTACTACCGCTCAAAGGTACTACCGCTCGGACCAGCGGTACTACCGCTCAGCGGTACTACCGCCCGTCTCAGCGGTACTACCGCTTGAGGCCAGAATTTTCCCGATTTGATTTTTCTCGCTTGCTGGTCTCTGTATTTGTGTTTTTCCTGCTGCTGGGGTGTATTGTGAGCACTGGTCTTCTACCTTCATAGCTTCCATAGCTATTGGAGAAGAAGATACGTGTTGGGGGCGATTTTTAGAAAGCGACATTCACCCCCCTCTGTCGCCATTTCGGTCCAACAATTGGTATCAGAGCTGGTTAGCTCTAATTCATAGATCTTAACCGGTCTCAAGAGCCATGGCGACGGACAAGTACTCGACCAAGCCTCCCGTCTTTGATGGCCTGGATTACCCCTTCTGGAAGAGCCGAATGGAAACATACATCCAGGCTCAGGGGTATGCCATTTGGCGGAAGGTGAAGGTCAGATTTGTTGTTCCTGCCGATGAGAACATTAATGCTGGAAATATGCATGATGTTGAGGCAAACGCTAAGGCAAGGAACATCATAATCTAGGGCTTGAGTCGTAGCGAGTTTGACCGCATATCTCATCTTTTGTCCGCCTTCGATATTTGGGAGACCCTCGATGCTTACCATGAGGGCACCACCCAGATAAAGACGGTGAGACAGGACCAGTTCAAGCGAGATTACAACAAGTTTGAAATGCTCGCTGGCGAGTCCCTTGATGAGTGTTTTGCGCGCTTTCACTAGATTCTGAGCAACCTCCGAGCGGTCGGTCTCACATACCCCGACTCGGATAACGCTCGACAAATGCTCGCTGCACTCGACCTTCGTGTTTGGGAGATGAAGGTGACTACCATCAAGGACACTACGGACCTCTCGACTTTGACTCTTGATGCGCTGTACTCGCGTCTCAAGACTCACGAGATTGACATTGTCTCTCGCAAGTCGAAGTCACAGTCGATGGCTCTAGTCACAGATCCCAGCTCGGCTTCTGGTCTCTCTTCTGATTCTTCTTGCGGTTTCTCCCTTGCTGCTCTCTGTGACATAACTGATGATCAGTTAGAGCAGCTTGCGGATGAGCAGCTTGCCCTCCTTGCTCGAAGATTCTCCCACGCTTACAAAGGGAGGAGGGACAGAAAGAGAGGAGGACCCGTGATTTGCTTCGAGTGTGGTGGCCCCAACCACATCCGAGCAAACTGCCCCAAGCTTGGGAAGGGCAAAGGTGACTATGGCGGTTCGGGCAAGAACGACTACACCGACAAGAACCGCAACACGAAGCCCTCAGCACCTGCTCAAGGCAAGAAGAAGTTCCGCAACTTTGGAAAGGCCAAGAAGCTCTTCCACCGCGTCCTCACCGCCTTCAACGACCTCGACCTCAGCGAGGTGGAGGGATGGAGCGACGACGACGGGACGGGTGACCAAGAGCCCAAGGATGGCGGCGATGACTTCTCCGGCATGTGCTTCATGGCCCTCGAGGGCGAACTCAGCGACAGCGAGCTGTACTCCGACTCGGACGAGGTATGTCCCACCTACGACCAGCTCAATCATGCTTTTCTTAAGCTAGGTGATTTTCATGCTAGAGCTAAGGCTAGGTGTGCTGAGTTAGAGAAGGAAATAGATAGACTGTCACTAGAAATTATTGCTCTTACATCTGCTCCCTCTAGTGATGATTGTGATACATGCTCTGCTTTGCTGGTTGATATGGAGAAATTAAGGACCTCGCATGATAGTTTGTCCTCTGAGCTTGATATTGTTAAGGTGGAGAATGTTAGTCTGCTTGCTGAGCTTGAGATGAGTAGAGTAGCGCCTATTTCATCTATTGTTGTTGAGACTACTTCTGGCACCTCATATGAGGATAAGGACAATGCTTTTAGAGGTCATTACAACATGCTGCTTGATCTGCCCGAGTCTTGTGAAAACTGCAATAAATTGAAGATGAACCTAAAACGGGCAGATCACAAGATTGCTGAGTTGACTGCTTCTTTACTTGAGCCTATTGATTCATGTTTGAACTGTCCAAAGTTAACTGCTGAACTTGAATCTGTCTCAAAACAGTTTCAAGAAATGATTGACAACAACAAGAAAATGGCTCAGTATGCGACTAAGGATCATGTTAGCTCACCATGCATTAATTGTGATAAACTAAAACTTGAACTCGTTACATTGAATGACAAATGTGTGAAGCTAACTAAGGACTTACTAGAGAAGCCACAATCTGGTTGTGATGTGATTGATGGTGTGGGGGAGAAGCCCCAGGGTAAGGGTGAGACGCCTAGAGACACGAACCAACCTGCTAGTAGTAGGACTGTCCCCTTAGATTCAGTTGTGCGTGCACAAGCCATTCTTTCCTCTACTGTTGGTTCTTCTTCTGCTCCCTTACCTTCTGTTGTCTCTTCTTCTCCCTGCTCTTCTTGCACCTCTCTCTTCCGGGAGTGTTAGTATCTTATGAACACTCTCGAGAGATTTGTAGGCAGCAAGAAGAAGCTTAATCTTATTCTAGACTAATCCAAGATTTGCAAGTTCAATCAAGGTCTAGGATATGATTTTTATGAGGATATGAGGAAGCATCCACCTGCTATTCTCCGACCTATAGTAGGAGGTGTGATCGAGGTCGAGCCCAGATCTGATGAGGTTAAATTCAAATCAGCGGGCTTTGTCCAAGGGATCTCTGACAGCAAGGTGATTCCACCTGTTGCTTCGGCCTCTCAGAAGGCAAAGCCTCTTCGTGCTACTTCCACCTCTCAGAAAGTGAAGTACCACTGCACCTTCTGTTAGAAGGATGGGCACTCGATCGAGAGATGCTTCAGGCGCGCCAGGATTGTGCGTAGAGATCGTGCAGAGTCACCTAGGCGTATTCAGGGTCAGCCCCAGATCCTGAGTGCACCTAAGACCAGCACGAGATCCAAGTTTGCTTCTGACGGGTTTGGGCAGCATCGAGGACTTGGTTTTTCTGAGTCTTTTGGTTTTCGTCCTCGTGCTGCTCCGGGTCGTGACTTCCGCCGTCCTGAGGGTACATCTCGTTTCCCCCGTCGAGACAGTTACCCACGGCGTGATCAGCAGGTTGCCGGTGTTTCGACTCGCTTTCCCATAGCAGTCGGACCTAGCAACAGCTTCAGGTCTACACACAGACCTTCTGCTTCTTTGAGTCACAGAGAGCGTAGGGTAGATAGAGGTCAGTCGTGCTTCACGACTTCATCTGCTCGACGTGTTACTCAGTATTGGGTGCCAAAATCACTCTTGATTTATCCCAGTAGTGAGACTTTACTCTCTGTTTGACTCAGGTTCGCCGGGCAGGGAAGGGAAAGGTTTGGCTCGTAGACTCCGGGTGTTCACGACACATGACCGGAGATTCCCGTTGGTTTTCTTCCCTTGCCCGTGCTCCAGGTGATGAGACGATCACCTTCGGAGATGCTTCATCTGGGCGTGTCATCGCCAAAGGTACTGTGCGCATTAATGATTCTTTCATTTTGAAAGATGTAGCCTTGGTTAGTAAGCTGCAGTACAATTTGCTTTCCGTTTCTCAGCTTACCGATGACAGTTTCGAGGTGAGCTTCAAGAAAAACGCTTGCAAAATTCTTGATTCTTCGGGTAGTCTGGTTTGCGGGATTTCTCGTTATGGGAGGATCTTTCGTGCTGATTTTTCTGAGTCTTCTGGTGATCCTCTCAGGTGTTTAGTTGCTTCTGAGTCCCGCGACCTTTCCTTCTGGCATAGGAGACTTGGTCATATAGGCTTTGACCATTTGACTCGAGTTAGCGGTCACGATCTCATTCGTGGTCTGCCGAAACTCAAGATGGTCAAAGATCTTGTTTGCACTCCATGCCGGCACGGCAAGACGGTTGCCGCTTCTCACCCTCCAGTCACAGTTACTATGACCGATGCACCAGGACAGCTGCTCCATATGGACACAGTTGGACCAGCTCGAGTGCAGTCAGCAGGAGGGAAGTGGTATATTCTTGTCGTGGTCGATGACTTCTCGAGGTATTCTTGGGTGTTTTTCTTAGCCTCGAAGGATGAGACGTTTTCACATTTCCGAGGTCTTTTCAGTAGGCTTTCTGTTGAGCTCCCAGGTGCCTTACGAGCGATCCGCAGTGACAATGGCACGGAGTTCAAGAACTCCTACTTTGAGAGGTTCTGCGATGAGACAGGTGTAGAGCATCAGTTCTCCTCTCCGCACGTCCCACAGCAAAATGGCGTCGTGGAGAGAAAGAACCGTACCTTGGTCGAGATGGCCAGGACGATGCTTGATGAATACTCTACACCGCGGAAGTTTTGGGCTGAGGCTATAGCCACCGCGTTCCATGTCTCAAATCGAGTTTTTCTTAGGGCACACTTGCACCACACTTCTTATGAGCTGAGATATGGGCGAAAGCCCAGCGTCTCTCACTTTCGCGTGTTTGGTTGCAAGTGCTTTATTTTGAAGTCCGGGAACCTAGACAAGTTCAAGTCACGATCTTGTGATGATATCTTTCTAGGTTACTCGCCTTCTTCGCGGGCTTATAGGGTTTGGAACTGCGAGTCTAGTAAGATGGTAGAGACCTGTGAGGTTACTTTCGATGAGGCCAGTCCAGGGACTAGGCCTGATATCTCAGGTTCTTTAGAGCAGTCTGAACCTATCTTTGTGGATGATGAGGACGATGGAGATGAGGGTTGTCTACCCGATCCAGTCCCTCATCCACCCCTTGAGGTGCCTTCTTCCACCGCACCTCCAGGTGATCAGCCCATGCCTTCTGCTTCTTCTGGAGCTAGTGGCTCTGTTCCTACCTCGTCAGCTCACGAGGTAGAGGCCGCTTCTTCATCTCATCCTGGACCTCCCCAACATATCCAGAAAGCTCATCCTTCAGAGCAGATCATTGGAGACCTCTTCGAGCGTGTTACCCGCTCAAAATCTGGCTTATCTCAATTTTGTCTCCATTCTGCTTTCATTGCCTCCTTTGAGCCCAAAGATGTTTCTCATGCTTTATCTGATGAGTCTTGGGTCAATGCCATGCATGAGGAGCTAGAAAATTTTGAGAGGAACAAGGTCTGGTCGCTTGTCGAGTCCCCGCGAGGTCACAACATTATTGGGACTAAGTGGGTGTTCAAGAACAAGCAGAGCGAGGATGGAGTGGTTATTCGGAACAAGGCTAGACTGGTAGCTCAGGGGTTCTCCCAGGTTGAGGGTCTAGATTTCGAGGAGACCTTTGCCCCTATAGCTCGACTTGAGGCCATTAGAATCCTGCTTGCCTTTGCAGCTTCTAAGGGTTTCAAGCTTTACCAGATGGACGTCAAGAGTGCCTTCCTTAATGGAGTCATTGAGGAAGAAGTCTACGTCAGACAGCCTCCAGGTTTCGAAAACCCCAAATACCCAAACCATGTCTTCAAGCTTTCCAAAGCGTTGTATGGACTTAAGCAGGCCCCCAGGGCTTGGTATGAGAGGCTTAAGTCCTACTTGTTGAGTCATGGGTTTGAAATGGGTAAAGTAGATAAGACCTTGTTTATCCGTAGGCCTGGCAATGACCTTCTGCTCGTCCAGATCTATGTCGATGACATTATCTTTGGCGGCTCTTCCCATGCTCTGGTTTCACAATTCTCGGATGTCATGAGCACCGAGTTTGAGATGAGTATGATGGGGGAGTTGACCTTCTTCCTTGGCTTCCAAATCAAGCAGACTCGGGAGGGTACATTTCTTCATCAAGGAAAGTACACTCGTGACCTTCTGAGACGCTTCGACATGAGTGATGGTAAGCCTGTGTCGACTCCCATGGCTTCTACAGCCTATCTTGACCCAGATGAGGATGGCGAGTCCGTTGATCAGAAGGAGTATCGCAGCATGATTGGTTCCCTCTTGTACCTCACTGCCTCGAGACCGGACATACACTTCTCCGTGTGTCTTTGTGCCCGGTTTCAGGCTTCTCCTCGCGTATCTCACCGCCAGGCGGTGAAGCGCATCCTTCGGTACCTTCGAGCTACCATTGACTATGGTATCTGGTACTCTTCCTCATCCTGTCTTTCCTTGAGAGCCTATTCGGACGCAGACTTTGCTGGCTGTAGGATAGATAGGAAGAGCACTTCGGGCACCTGCCAGTTCATTGGCACTTCTCTCGTTTTCTGGTCTTCAAGGAAGCAGTCCGGTGTTGCACAGTCCACCGCAGAGGCTGAGTACGTTGCTGCAGCCAGTTGCTGTAGCCAAGTGCTTTGGATGGCCTCGACCCTGCGGGACTTTGGGTTAGCCATAGATAGTGTTCCACTCTTTTGTGATAACACTTCTGCGATTAACATCGCTAAGAACCCAGTGCAGCACTCTCAGACCAAGCATATCGATATCCGTTATCACTTCCTTAGAGACCATGTAGAGAAGGGTGACATCGTGCTCCATTTTGTGGAGAGTGACCACCAGTTAGCTGATATCTTCACCAAGCCTTTGAATAGTTCGAGGTTTTCAGCTCTGCGGGGAGAGCTTGGGTGGTCTGTCCTTATGGACTGTTGTGAGGGGGAGTTTGTACTTTACTGCTTTACTATTTTTATTATGCTCTAACTCCTTTTCTGATTGCATTGCATACGGGTGCATTGGGTTAGTCCTTCTAGCATAGGTTAGAGTGTTTCTCTAGTCTAATTGCTTAGTTGTCTTCTTCTCATCTTGTGACCTAGGGTTCTGCTCTGTTAGTCGCTTCTCTTCTCTTACTAGGTTGAGCCCACTCACTGCTTTCAGGTTCTAGCAAGGGTCGGGCCACCCTTGGGTAGACGGGGTACGTGTTTGCTCCCTAGTGAGGTAGATTACCGTCTAATAGTCCTAGTGTCATATGGGGTAGATGAGAGTTAGTCTGAGCCATAGTATCCTCTATATCTTATCTATGCTTTAAGGGCTGCCTGTTTGCTGTTTTCTTTCCCAGCTTCTCGTTTTTATTGCTTTGGTTCAGGGGGAGTTCATTTGGGAGCTTCTGGAGCTTAATATTGACTTAACTCAACTTGAACTAAAAGTTGTATCTAATGTTGAGGGGGAGCTGGACTTTCTTGCATTTTCAGCATTCTAGCATTGTAATCAATTTGCATTAAGCCTTGATTATTATCCTGTTATGACATGCTTCAATGCTTTACACCTTGTCATGACTTGTGCTTAGCTTGCTAGATTTATCATGACTTCATATGTATAGACTAGCTCTTTGCCATGATAAGTTAATTAAAATTGCTCAACTTGAATTAAAACTTGTCATGCTAGCATTTGAGTCTAGTCTCTCTTGAGCTATCCCTTTATGATTCATGCCATGTCAAGTAGGCTAAGTTGAGCGTTGAATCTCTATTGAGCCATAGTTTGAGTTGTTTTAGTCTCTTGATGATACATGAGTTAGTGCAAAATGTTAAAAAGCAAAAATATCTCTTTTGTGCGAAAAAACTGATTTCACCAATTCTTTCCTATGAGACGGCTTGCCATTGCACTTGGCACGAACTTAGGGGAAGTTTTGGATGACCTAGACTATCTTCTTAAGCTGCTTGCTTGGAGTAGTCGCATAAGGCTTGAGATCTAGCACATGATAAAACAAAAATCTGGTTGGCAACAACCATGAATTTCAAAAAAAAATATGTCATTTGTGCTCCATTTGCTTAAGCTTCAAAAAGAACCAAGTACTTTAACCAAAGTTTCAATCTTGAGCTTATAGCACTCTATTTGGACTCAATGTTAGCTTCCTTGTTCCGCTTAGCTTATTGACATGGCCTGCATCATCCTTGGATATCTCTAGTTAGACTTTGCTCATTGATGACTTGACTTGCTCACTAAAATGCATTACATTTCAGATTGTCATCTATGTGCTCTAGCTGGCTTACATATATGTTGTCATGATCTAGATAGCGTTTTATTGAGTTATGGCTTGGTGTATTACATTATGGTCATTATGGACAATTCTCATGGCTCTAAATGTTTAAATAAACAAACTTCAGCCATATTCATCCATTATGTCATATTCTCTCTATTGCATCTTGATGTGTTTATTGCCAAAAGGGGGAGAATAGAGAAGAAAAAGTCTGTTGGGAACAGTTTAGAGCTTTGGAAGATCAATTTGCTCTTTCTTGTTGCTCTAGTGTTCCTTCTGTCGACATGGTCATTAGCTTCATTCCCTTCTTTGGACCATGTTGGATTCTTCAAAATCAAACTCAACTTAATGCTTTTTCTGAGTTTGTCAATATACTCATCAGGGGGAGATTGAGAGACCATGTGGTCGTGACTCCATGTGAATGATGAGTAATTGACAAAGGTTTAGGACAGTCGAGTTTGGATTGTGTGGTCGGACCATGTCGTTGCAGGGTGCAATGGGCTAGGTCGGACTTTGGTCAAACTTGGTCGTATGGGTTTAGGATGCCTATTCTTGGTTTTGACAGGTTTGGACTTCATCTGTGGTAAGTGTGATGGTATTTACGCTTTCATGTATCGAGCGGTGCTATTTGACGTGTTTCTTGTCTGTGTGACTGCAGGACGTCGAGTTGGAGTCGTGGCGAAACACGGTGGACCGGACTAGGCGCAGGTGGCGCTGAGGCCAGAACGGTCGGGATGTGTCGAAGACGACGTGGACTCGAGGTGGTTGCGAGGCGTGCGAGACAAGGAGCGCGGAAGCTTCCCAGAAGGTGCAGGAGGGGCGAAACGGGAATTTCGCAAGGCTGCACAAGCGGGAGCGGGCTCCGTTGGAAATAGCGGGCGTAACGGGGCGGAGACCCGTTAGCCATGGGCTATAAAAGGAGTGGAGGGGTTGCATGCCCACTTGAGCACTTGAGGAGAATTAGGGTTTGCTAGAGTCAAAAGTGGCTTTGAGAGTTTGTTTTGGCTTTAGGCTTTAGTTGGTGAGAGTGGTTGGAGAGGCAGAGTCGTGCTCCCTCTGTCCCCTTCGATGGTTCCTAGATAGAACAGAGTGTTGTGTTCATCCTCCTCCAAGCATTCATGGTTGAGGTAGAGAGAAGGAGAGGGAGAGGTGATCCAACTTGTAATCATTCCTCATGTCCTAATGTCCATGCGTATGGGGACGTAGTTCCTTGTATCTCCTGTTGATTGGAATGAAATCTGAAGTTTCTCCCGTGCTCCTGTTTCTGTTTTTGCTTCGATGCTTTTGTTGCCTGATTCTTGAGATTTTTGATTCTCGAGTTCTTGCTTGCTGGTTTTGGCCAAAATGGGTTGCTCTATGTTGGGATAGTGCCTCAAGATCATTTGATCAGTTAAAATCCCAAAAACCCATCTCTAATTTCATATTTCGTTTTTGAGCCTCCCCTGTTCATGTGTTGCCTTCCTAGGTTTTGGTGCTGTTCTTGATTCCCTTGTTGAGATGGCTTGAAATTTGGTATGAAGAGTCCAGAGGCTATTAATTAGCTACCCTCAAAATTTCATAGCCAAAGGATCAATGGTTGGGGAGTATTTTGGTTTTTGGCTCGGTTCTTGCAAGATTTCAGATTTTTACCCAAATCTGAAATTCTTGTTTCTTGGAGGGGTTTTCTTGAAATTGGCTCTTGGCTTAGTCTTCTGGGAGTGTTCCCTAGCTATCCTCAAAGTTTCCCAAGCCAAGAATCCAAGAATCATTGCGAATCTCTCAGTTTTCAGAAAATCCCGTTTGATGTTTTTCTCGAGAGGTACTACCGCTCCTGGAGAGGTACTACCGCTTAAAAGTACTACCGCTCGGACCAGCGGTACTACCGCCCGTCTCAGCGGTACTACCGCTTGAGGCCAGAATTTTCCCGATTTGATTTTTCTCGCTTGCTGGTCTCTGTATTTATGTTTTTCCTGCTGCTGGGGTGTCTTGTGAGCACTGGTCTTCTACCTTCATAGCTTCCATAGCTATTGGAGAAGAAGATACGTGTTGGGGGCGATTTTTAGAAAGCGACATTCACCCCCCCCCCCTGTCGCCATTTCGGTCCAACAGAGACTGACTAGAGGGGGTGGGGTGAATAGGTACTATTAAAAATCATTTTTTGGGGGCTAAAACTGAGTTTATATGCGGAAGTGTAAATAAAATTGATTTTGCACAAATAAGGCCTAAATCATTTAGGTTCACCTAAGTGCACTAACTCCCTAAACCTATGACAAGATTTGTGATTCTAGGGTGACAAGTAATCAATTCAATTATATGAATATAAATCGCAAGTATGTAAATTGAGCATAAGAAAGTAAACCGTAATTGACACAATTTCTTTTTATCGTGGTGTTCAGTGACTTGCCGATCTCTTCTAGTCCACGTTGAGGTAAACCCAAATGAATTGTACCGGTTCCATGAATTAAGTCAAGTACCTTAATTTCCACTAGTGGTAACTCTTTCTCACTTCGGGTAGGTGTGCTCCAATATTCACAACACACCAGGCCTTCCCACAAGCTTCTTTGAGAAGATCATTGAACCACCACACCTTCAAGCCATCTAGGAGTCAACAACCTCCAGGAATAACAAGTTGGAGATGCTCACTTGAATGAATAAGTACCACAGCTCAAGGATACAAAATACACCACCAAGTGCAACACATGCACTTGGATTTCTCTCTCTAAGCTCACTAAGTGTAATACATGCACATAAGAGGTGAGAGGGCTTGCTCCTAGCTCAAGAGTGATGAAATGGTAACCGACATACATTTCTCAACTGGCCACAATGGGGTATTTATATCCTATACCAAAAAAACTAACCGTTGGAGCAAGAATTTAGCAAAAATCAGCTTGAGACCGGTACTACCGCTAACTAATGGCTAGTACTATCGTTCCTCTATAATGGCTAAAAATAAGATGTTACGAGCATTGCTGTTCAGACCGCCCACACAGGGTCTGGTCTGATCGCTTAGCCTAGTCAGACTGCTACCAAGGTCAATCAGACTGCTTGGCCAATTTACAGAAAAGTGCTCTATGGAAAAAAAAAATACAACCGGCAATGAATGCCTAGTCATACCGCTTGCATAACGTTGTTCGGACTGCTAGTTGGTCAGACCGCTCATCATGAGCTAGTCGTACCGCTGGCCGGCCCGACCACTCACATAGAGCCTATCGTACTACTGGCTAGTTCGATTGCTCGCACACACCGATCGTACTACTGACACAACACTGGTCGTACCTCTCACACAGAACCGGTACTACTGCATTGCATTTTTCAACAGAGACAAGAGTGAATGTACTTCAATAGATTTGCAAAATATATTCGAAAATCATAATACCAGGCACACAACGATAAAATCATGATTCATGATAAGTTACAAAACACATTCACACACTTTAAAATCATGCCACAAGGTTTAAGTATATGGACTCAAAGTGTTTGCAGAACACATTCATAAACTTAAGTTACATGCTACAAGGATTATACATGAGCCTCAACCATTTGCAAATGATAGTATTATGTCACGGAGAGGTAGAGCAAAACAAATAAGCTATCAACACATGATCTGTTTAAACTACTAGTCAAAACCCCTCTTAATAGTATAGTAATCTACCCTAGCAACCTGGTTTTTCACCAAACACCAAGACCAGCAAAACGACTAAGAAACACATCGTTAGCCTATGCTAGTTATACCTTTGCCATGAGCATTCTCTTGAAGCTTGACGATGGCATCTTCACCTCAAGTTCGGGTTCTTGACTTTATGTGCATCAACACATAATGCATCCTTTTGACTTAATGATCTTTAACACATAAAGCCATCCACCACTTTGGGATCTTGACTTGATGACCATCAACATATGACACTATCGTTAATTCCGAATCTTGGCTTGATAACAATCAACTCATAATGCCTTCACAAGTCATCCTCATTATGGGACATAACCTATTTTACCAATTCATAGAAAATATTAGTCCCACAATAAGATTATCATTAATGACCAAAATATATCATTAGCTCATAATGACGGGTTTAGATTCTTTAACCTTTCCCTACTCCACGACCCTCATCCACACTTCTCTCCATTCCATTCTCTGTCTTCTCCCTTTCTACTCATCCATCCATACAGAGTGAAGATTCGTCAGTCTTCTCTATCTTCGATTTCCAGCTACCACCGCATTCGTCTGTAGATGGTGGGAAAATTATGTATGTGTTGTTCAATTACTTAGTTTAATACCGAGTTATATAGTATGCGCAAATAGTATGCATAAATTAATAAGATGGTGGAAATGTTGTAGCAAGTTAGAGCACACACATGCACGACCACGAGGATTCAAACCTACTTACGACCATGAGTACTCGTACTCGTTTATGACCACGAGAACTAATGCTCGAACTCGTTTGCGACCATGAAGAATCGTACTCGAGCACACTTACGACCACAAAGGATTGTACTCGAGCTCACTTATGACCATGAAGGATTGTACTACAGCTCACTTACGACCACAAAGGATTGAACTCGAGCACACTTACGACCATGAAGGATTGTACTCGAGCACACTTATGACCATGAAGGATTGTACTCAAGCTGTGTTACGATCACGAAGGAACGTACTCAAAGTGAGTTATGACCACGAATAATCCACACACGCGGATACCTGGACTCATTGAAGAATGGTGAACTCACAAGATAATAGTTTTTGTGCCACCCCCTAAATTGGTTTGTGGCATTTTCTTTGTTGTTATTTATGCTAAAAACACAAAACTAACATGCAAACTTGGGCTAATCAATAGCCCAACATTCATGCCACGTCCAACTCTTTACGACGTGCCATCCCACGTCTGAGCTTTTCATGACATTGATGAATACACTTAACACGCACACTTCATGTCCAGATCTTTATGACGTGCCATCCCACGTTCGAGCGATTCATGAATTCACGTAATGCATGCAGCCTCACCGTGAACGCAGCACGACGCGGACCACATATAACACATGTAATGTCTCAGACATGAGACAAGAAAGACAAACATGTAATAGAATTCAGGTGCGACGTGGTTAAGTCTAACAGGAAAATCATGTAATTCATGCTCAGTTACTGATTTTTATATTTATTTGTGCAGTTTGCAAGATCTAATCATGTAAATTGCTTGGCAAAGTGACATCACTAGTCACCGTTGTTCAGTTGTTCAGTGCCGCCGCCACACATGAACACGGCCTGCAACGCCGCCCCAAAAGCCATCAACTACCCTGGCTCTTTGTTGTTGCCACCGCGAGTAGGCATGGCACTTGTGCGAACTCAAGCAATAGGAGGAAGGATAAGCATTAGGGTTTCAAATGACTCTCCATCTAATTTTATAAGCTAACAAAATTTCCTATCTACCCTTCCACCAATTCTTTAAGTTAATACCTGACCCACAACTTAAGTACATCCCTGTAGATACCTTTAATTGCATATCATTGCCTTGTACTTAATGAATTGTTATCGTGACTCTAAACACCGAAGAAAGTCTCTTAAAAGAATAATTGGAACTCACTTCGAGTACACGTCTAGTGAGAACAAGTGTTGAAGTATATGATCGTATTTTCTCATCTATTTAATCTTTTGGGTAAACTGGGTGGTGTTAGAAACTCAATAGTATCTTTCTAAATTGATTATTCCTTTTGTGTATACCTTTGTTGAACTAAAAGTATGATATATTTATGTTTTATTGAAAGTATGATATATTTACGTTACTTTGGTTTTTTCACCTCATAAGGAAAACAATACACAATTCGCTAGGTACACTTGTCGCATTTTTGCCGCTGTACCGGTGCTTCAAAAGCCATATCAGTGTACTATCTGTTGAGGAACCATCGCTGACGACCAGTCTGATCGATTCCTTTGCTATGCAAAAGACAGATCAATCACAGAAAATGCAAATAGTAGATTGAAACACAGAGATAGAAAGAACTCATAGTCTTTCTTTTATTGCTTTCTCTTTCTCTTTCGTATATAAAATAGTCGATAGTACTCTCTATTTATAACCTAGTGGTGAGGTGTCTACCATGGGCCAAGGCTTTAAGCCCAGACCCAGGTTTCCTAACACTCCCCTTGGACACTCATCTGACACATTCATTCCTCATCAAAACTCTATAAAAACCCAGTGAAAATTTTTTGGAGAAAGTACATGATACATGTTGTGTTGTGTTGCACGAAGTGCCTCATTTAAAACCTTGGCCGAGAAACTTTAGGAAAACTCGTCAAGAGAAAAAGAATACAACCCACCCAATTTCATTTAATCTTCAGGGTTTATTCTTTGGGTACTTGATCTTCGTGATCAAGTTTTAATAACGAGCGTGAGAAAAATATCCCCCTGGATTTTGCACTTCTCTAAGTCTCATCATTCCAATTCCTCGTACGCATCTTTCAAAACTAGATGTTGGGAGTGACTTAGTGAATAAATCTACAAGATTTTCACATGATTTATTATGCAATACCTTAATTTCGTCCATCTTTTGCAATTCATGAGCATATAAGAATTTGGGGTTGATATGTTTTGTGAGATGACTCTTCACATAGCTCGTCTGCACTTGTGCAACACAAACTGCATTATCTTCATAGATAATTGTAGGAGGTTACATGATATTCATCCCACATGACTGCTAGATGTGGTGACTCATTCATCGGAGCCGAGCCCATTCTCGTGCGGCTTCGTACAGTGCTATGATTTCTGAGTGGTTCATCGAAGTTGTTATAAGACTTTGCTTATATGATTTCTATGAAATTACAGTTCCACCACACAAGAATACATAGCCTATTTGTGACCTTACGGTATGCGGGTCCGATAGGTACTTAGCATCTGCATAGCTAGTCATATTCAAATCTTGATTCTTTTTGTAGAATAATTCAAGGTCCTTACTTCCTTGGAGGTATCGAAAGATGTCCTTTATTCCCTGCTAATGTCTTTTGGTAGGTTCTGCACTATGCCTTGCTAATAAGTTTACGGTAAATGCAATGTCCGGTCTAGTGCAGTTCGCTAAAAACATAAGTGCTCCTACTGCACTTAAGTACGGGAATTCTGGTTCTAGGACTTTCTCCCCCTCTTCCCTAGGTCGGTACAGATCTTTTTCTTGTTGTAAAGATCTTCCGATCATTAGTACTTTCGATGTGTATGCCTTCTCAAAGCCGAACCTTTCTAACACCTTCTGGACATAGGCTGATTGATGTACTAATATTCATTCAGGGACATGCTCGAGCTACAGGCCTAAGCAATATTTGGTTTTATCTAAATCTTTCATTTCAAATTCCGATTCCAGGTAAGAACTTGCTTCTTTTATGTCTTCCATGCTCTGTCTTGGTTCGGGACAGGGATGCCTTCAGATACCTTCATATAAATTTCTGAATCCAAGTTTCCATAAAGGTATGCAGCTACTACATCCATCAATTTCATTTTTAAGTTTAGGTTTACTGCCATTGAGATTAAGTATCTAAAGGTGATTCCACTCATAACTAGGGAGTAGGTTTCTTCATAATCAACTCCTGGACGTTGAGTGAAATCTTGTGCAGCAAGCCTTGCTTTATATCTTATAACTTCATTTCTTTCATTTCTCTTTCGAACAAATACCCACTTATGCCCTACAGGATGCACATGGGGAGGTGTGTGACTTACGGGCCCAAACACTTCTCTTTTGTTTAGAGATAATAGTTCAGTTTCTATTGCCTTCTTCCAATCTTCCCAATCTGATCTTTTCTTACATTCAGTGAGCGATGCAGGCTCTGGATCAAGATCGATGATTGTGGTAATTTTCTTTGCAAAGTAGATATCTATATTGGTTGTTGTTCTATTCATGGATTCTCCCGTGTGCACATAGTTTATAACTATTTGATCATAAGTTGCTTCATCTTGTGCTTCTACTTGCTCATTGTTTCTTCCAGTTGCGGTGGAAAGTTCCTTTAGTTTTTCAGCTCCGATGTGTGCGCACACATCCATGCTGATTTCTCCCTTCGTGGGAATGTTCAGATCCGGTATGCCCTTTTCTGAAGTTGTAACACTGGTGCCAGGTCTCAACTGGCTCCCCTTCTGGTTCTAGGGAACTTCAGTGATTACCTGTGTCAAGTCTTTCTTATCCTTTTTCACCAAGCGTCCCTGGTTACTTAGGGTTCGAGGGGTCAGAGTTCTCGTTCTTTTATTCTAAGCCTTCTGGATGGGATTAGGGATACCTTTAACGTTTTTTGGTATTTCAACCCTCTCCGGTGCATTGCGTGCAGGCACATGTGATTTGGACACGCTCTTCAAATCACTAAAGTGGTTAGGCAGTTGGTTTGCTAATGTTTGCAACCCAATGATCTTCTGGACTTCTCTATTTGTTTCACTAGTGCGCGGGTTATGGGCATGGATTCCTGTGGCTTGCCACGTAATTTCCTGATATTTTTCATTAAGGGATTGATTTTCTCCCCTTAATGTTGGGAAATTATCCTCATCAAATATACAATCAGCGAAACGGGCAGTATACAAATCTCCTGTCATGGGTTCTAAATACCTTATTATAGATGCTGTCTCATAACCAACGTATATCCTAGTCTTTCGGAAAGGACCCATTGCAGTACGCTGTGGAGGGGTATAGGTACATAAACCTTGCATCCAAACCTCCGGAGATGAGAAATTTTCGGTACTGGCCCTTGCACTAGTTGCATAGGTGTATGGATGTTGTAGGCCGATGGTCTAAAGTTGATGAGAGTTACTGCATGCAGGACTACGTGTCCCCAACATGTAGCTGGTAAATTACAATTATGCAAAAGTGGTTGGGCAATAAATTTAATTCTCTTGATTAATGCTTCTGCTAGTCCATTCTGAGTGTGGACATGCGGTATAGAATGTCCAACTATAATTTCCATTGCCATGCAATAATAATCAAATACATTTGAAGTAAATTCTCAAGCGTTGTCCATTCTAATGGACTTTATGTGATGATTAGGGAAAATATTTCTAATGCGAATTATCAGCGAGATCAGCTTTGTGAAAGTATGGTTTCTCATGGACAATAAACATACGTGCGACCATTTCGAGGATGCATCGATGAGCACCATAAAATATTTAAATGGCCCTGATAGTGGTTGTATAGGACCACAAATGTCTCCTTAAATGCGTTCCAGGAATGCAGGGACTTCATCCTTCACTTTCAGAGTATGTCTAGTAATTAATTTTCCGGTGGCACATGTAGGGCACATAAAATCTTCGTGATTCAGGAAATTCTTTACATTAATATTATGCCCCTATGAATTGTTAGTTATATTTCTCATCATCCTAAAACCTGGGTGGTCTAATCTGTCATGCCAGAGACAGAAAAGTTTAGAGCTTCTAAATATTGTTTTCAGGGTGGTATGGACTACAGGTGCCTTGATGTTGGTGTAGTATAGTCCAGTTTCTAAGGAAGGAAGTTTTTATAATACCTTTTTTCAATTTCTTCACGCTTCGAAATGATCACGTATTCCTTAACATACTCTTCTTCAGTCTTAACATGGAAACTATTGGTGCGAATATCCTTCAAACTTAGGAGAGTTCTAGTCGATTCTGGGTACAATAAGGCTTCTTGAATGACCAAAATTGTGTCCATTGGGAGTATAATTGTGACTCTTCCTGAACCTATTATATTGTGGCTCTTCCTGAACCTATTATACAAGCATCGCTACCCGCGATTATTGTAAGGCTGCCAACATTTCTACTAATGAACTGAAAATATTTTGTCTCTCTTAAGATGGTATTCATTGTGCCACTATCGGCTAAGTACACTTCCTCCATAGGGCGCCACACGTGTTCTTTTGATTCACTGGAGCGATTCGTTCTGATAACGTGTTGAGGAACCATCGTTGGCGATCCGTCCGATTGATTCCTCTGCTATACAAAAGACAGATCAATCACAGAAGATGCAACTTCTGGTATTTCTTTTATTGCTTTCTCTTTCTCTTTCGTATACAAAATAGCCAATAATACTCTCTATTTATAGCCTAGTGATAAAATATCCATCATAAATCAAGTCTTCAAACTCAGAGCTAGGTTTCCTAACACTATCGTCACTGTACGCGAGCCGGTTCCTTCCATGCGGCACTGCCTCGCTAGGCCTTGCGAGCGTCCAAAACGTGAGTAAAAAGGCAGGTGTTCCTTTGCCTCCTCCGCGGCTGGAAGCAGGCAAATGTTTCTGTTTCCTCTTCCTCCCAGCAACATTGGGGCCCCCCGGTCACCAAATGGCAGAAAAAGTTTGGTGCGGAATTTGACTGCTTGTTTCGGTTGTTCAGCAGCCCGCAGGCTCTGTTCCTTTTCCCTTTTTGGAAACCTTCGAGGAGCTTTGCTCTCAATGATTGCAGGTTGTAGCACGTGAAAATTAATTAACCCACGAGGCATTCAGCATCCTCTCGCTCTCTTCCGACAGCTGATGTTGATATTTCGTCATCACTTGGCACCTGAAGTTGGGGGCATATTCATTACGACTTCTAAAAATAATTTTAAATTTTTGTTACAGTATTTAATTTTTAAATAGAATATTTTTTAGACAAAATTTATAAGTTATTTATAATACACATTAAAAATCTAACATCTGTACCATTCAAAATCGCAAGCGAGTCCCTCTCTATAATCTCTATTAAAAACAACCTAAAATTTATAAATCTTAATCAAAACATAAGCTAAAAAAGAACAGACTCACGCAAAGATTAAATGAGTTCGTATCATAATATCGATCTGACACAACACGACCCGACAGCCGTTTACAGCTTCGCCTCCACTCGATCCGCAGGCCCAGCTGTAAATGACATGCAATAGTAAAGGAAATGGTAAAAATGGGGCACGAAATGTACAAATATTCTCTTTCATAATATACAACACACGGCGTGTTGGGACATTTTTCGATGCCAGTTGCTTTCACATAAACCAGGAATCATCTATTTCACACAGTAGTTGCAGCAAAAAGATCTGCAGGCTAGCAACTGCTGATGTAATTTGGAGAGCCGACACGTTCGGGCTACATATACATTGCCATGAACTGAGATGCCAGAGTCCACCCCTAAACACAGCAACGAGCTCGACGAAGACAATCAGATCACTCCCTAAAAGATGTACGATCATGGAGAGCTGCGTCGAGGCAACGAAAATGGCAACCTTTGCATTGGCTATCAAAACCATACGCTTTACAGATTGGACAGAACCCCGCCGTAATGATGAGAATTAGTGTACACGAACTTGACTGCTATGCTGGTGCAGTTACTGGTATCTAATGTTGTCAAGACTACACTACAAATCAACATCTGGCAACGGCATCTTCCAGTAATTCCAGGAGTTGTAGTCTTCCTGCGCAGAAGCATCATATATAATCAGCACAGAAAGGAAATCACTTGAATGACATTAACCACGACACGCAAGTGGAACGCTATCACCCTAGTTGCTCTCAAAAGGACCAGGTATATGGGCTATGGCTATATCAGTGTAGCTAATCTTATGAGCAGTTTGCTGCATGAGGCCCAAACACTCTCTATGTGGCCTTCTATCTATGTGCTGCATGAGTGACTCCATGCTTTCCCTGCATACAATAGCTTGCACAAATCTTGATGTCCTCAAGAGGTAAGTAGATAGAATCATCCCTTGGATATGCACCAATAGTTGTGCAATTCACTATGCACTTGGTGCATGGAATCACCCCCCGTGCAGAAAATGCAATTGTATAACTCGGTAACCTTCTGTAAGTGACTGCAGTATGCATACATAAGATCAACTGTTATCTATTGTGCAACAAGAAAAAGCATAGGTATCCTGGATTCTGGAGAGCAAGTTCACATATCTAGCTAGTAAACTTCTGTGGTAATTACAAGGTTTAATGAGAAAATATCTGCACTCTGTGCGAGGAATGTCCATATGATATGTTGGCTATTCAAAATCAATATATGAGATAAACCAACATTATCTGAACTCTCCTATTGACCGAATGTGTCAGGTACCTAAAAAGAAGAGAATAAAAGTAACAAAATGAAATGAACGAAAATTATTAAGTTTCTAGCTATACCCAACATATGTGAAATTTTTGTTGGGTGTTTGACAATTGATGTACGTTCTAAGTAGAACATTATTCCAATCTATGTCCGGGACCAAACAAAATACTAATTAGCTGTTTGGAATGACAGCTGACCTGCTCAACCAGAGTTGTTGGAGGGAACATGTCATTGACAAGGGTATGTAAGGAGGTATAGGACTTTACATCAACAGAACTGTTAATGGCCACTTCACCCTGCATGCCCACAAGATATGACTCAAGAGGCAATTATACATGCATAATATTACTGACTTAGACTAGTTTAATAGAGATACCTTTGGGTTGATGATAAAAATCTTGCCTTTGGGAATACCCATCTTTTTGTAACTAAGCTCGTCGGTGTCTCTGTTGCCAAATCCAGCATAAAATGGATTGTAGTCGGAAGGAAAAAGTGCTTTAATGTCCTGTCAAAGAACAAATATATTAGATATCAAGAACCTGTCATAATTCCGGTCTGGAGCGTCAGATTTCTAGGACACTCGAAAATGATCTTATGTGCAATCCCATTTTGTCTAGCCTTCGGGAAAGAATTGAGAGCTGATGTAAGCTTTTCTAGCCAATCCCATGCGAACACACACAGAGACCCCCCAGTCAATCAAGCAAACTTATTGTTCATTTGTGTAGCAGAAGGAAATTTCATGCAAGAATTATAAGGGGGCAGGTAAATAGGCAACCTTCTTACCCTTAAAGAGTTCTTATTCTAACCAATAAATTCGACATATTTTCCCGATACCCAGCAAAGCATATTGAACCAATAAAATAAACATTGCATGCTAGCAAAGCATACTGAGTATTAAAGCTGGTATCCAGAAGACAGATGCCTAGAAGAAAATTACCTCCAGGCATGCAATCTTGAATTCATGTGGGGCTCTTCGTATAACTGGGAAAAACAAACAAAACATTAGAACACACTAAACAATAATTTTATTGCAGTGACAAAGAAACAGTGATTTTATCATTAACAGCCAATTTTCTGTGTTTAATCAGAGGCAGGATTACAAATCATCCTAGTAGAGTTCAGTGAATCCAAATGGCAAATCAATTTGCATAAATAATAATTAAAAAATTATGTCAAGATTCAACCAATGGTTAACAGATGGTGTTACCTTCTCGGTAGAGTGACGGAAATAAACCATCAGGTGAAATTACAACAGGCCCCTTAGGCAGTGCTTTCCCATCCTGCAAAATTGCAAATGAATATCATTGATCCAGTAGACAACGAAGTTTATAGGGAAATAGAAATCAGTTAGCGCATAAATTGAGTTCTATTGCAAATGTGATTAGATAACTACAAGATGAAAATATGTGGTAGAAGAAAACAACAAACGACAATTGTTATATTTACCTGTTTTAGATTGAAGAGAAAGTTTTTCGTCAGATATGCCTGGACGATAGCTCTAGCACTAAGGAATAGTAGTTGATAACCGTTTTCCTGGTCAGGAAACAAAGGGCTCATCAGAAACTTATGTGCACAAAACTGGGTATGATCTCGTCATAAAATGAAGAAAAACTGAAACTAAAAAGAAAAATATGCATCACACCTTTATTGCACAAAAAAGTCGAGCAACACCAGACTGACTCCAATCTCGTCCAACTAACGGCATGACCTGGCCCAACACATCAGACCTAAAACGTAACATTAACTTCAAATTCAGTTACTGTGATAATTTACGGCAAAAAGAGTGTATACCAGCTGTACACTGCAAAGTTAAATGATGTGGTTGTTAGAGATATATGTATAGTTTGTTATTCCCCATTGTTATGAGGGGTTCTTTGCATATTTACCACTTGTACTTTGTGTATATATTCTGGCCCATTGGCCTCATATGAATACAAGCGCTATTCATAACATGATATCAGAGCCAAAACTAGGGTTTTGGCTTACCTAGGGTTCCGCCGCCGTCGCCGCCTCCCGCGCTCCGTCGGCCCCGCCGACTCGCCTCCGCCTTCCGCTCCGCCCGGTGGTGTCCGCTCTGCCCGGTGATCGCCGCCTCCCGCGCTCTGTCGGCCCCGCCGACTCGCCTCGCCGCCGCTGCCGCCGGCGTCTCCCCCGTTCGGTCTCGGCGCTCGGCCGCTTCTCTCCGCCGCCGCCACCGGCTGCTCCTCGCCGCCCTGCCGGCGTCGCGGTCTCAGCCCGAGGTCGCCGCCTCCGCCTCCCGCCGCGCGATCTCTGCCCGGGGTCGCCGCCTCCCGTCCGGCGCCTGCGCCGCCCGGCCCCGGCCGCGTGTGCCCGGCGTCCGCCGGCCCGGCCCCGGCCGCCCTCCGACCGGTGCCGCCTCCGCCGTCGCCGGCCTCGGCGCCGCCCGGCGACCGCCCGCCTCCAGCCCGGCGCTCGCCCGACCGCTCGGCCTCGGCGCCTCCGCCGCCCGGCGCCCGCCCGCCCGGCCTCGCCCGCCCGGACTCGCCGCCTCCGCCTCCCGCCGACTCCCCTCCGACGCCGCCGTCACACCGTCGTCGCCCGCCGCCGCTGCCGCCGCTCTGTCCTAGGCCGCCTCTCTGGCGATGTCACCTGCCCGCCTTGCCCTATTCCTCCGACGGAGCCTACGCCTGTGGCATTGCCCCCGACAGCCGATAAGGCTGCTGCTGAGGCCGCTCGCCTCGCTGATGATGAAGCTGCCTCTGCCTACCACGAGGCTCTGGATTTCTACAAGGATCGTCTGACCGTCTACACTCAGTGGTACGATGACGACGCTCGGGTTGCTGCTGTCTTCATCGCCACTGTCCAGCCTCAGTTTTCTTCTGAGGTTGTGGGACTCCCTTCGGCTTTTCAGATGTGGACTCATCTTCGTCAGCGCTACGAGTTACGCGCAGAGGAGACTCGTTTGAGTGGTGCTGGTCTGATGCCACTCCCCTCTGTGCTCGCCGCTCGTCCGCCTGCTACACTGCCTCCTCCAGCGGCTACCACAGGTGGTGGTGGCCGTCCTCCGTCTGGAGGTGGCCGTCCTCACTGTTCCTACTGCGACAAGGATGGCCACACTGAGTCCCAGTGCTACAAGAAGAAGCGGCATCTTTCACGCCGTTCTTCTACTGGCACTAGTGCTTCTACGACGACGTCTGCCTCGACTTCTTCAGCAGCTTCTCTCACCGAGCAGGAGATAGCCAGACTTCGACGCCTACTTGCCGCTTCAGGTTCTCCCTCGACAGGTTCTGCAGGTTCTGCTACTGACTCTTCGGGCACTGAGAGACCACCTCCTACACAGTCAGGCACCTCCCCGTGGATTCTTGATTCTGGAGCATCTTTTCACATGACTCCTGATCCTTCCACTCTATCTTCTATTACACCTCTTGATTCTCCTGTCAGTGTTCTTACTGCTGATGGTACATCTCTTTCTGTCTCTGGTCGAGGATCTCTTAGCAACTCATCCTTTCATGTTCCTTCTGTTGCTCATGTTCCTCGCCTTACCTTACAGCTTCTTTCTGCTGGGCAGATTACTGACCTTGGTTATCGGGTCATTCTCGACTCTGACTCTTGTTGTGTTCAGGATCGCCACACGGGAGCTCTGGTTGGTTCTGGCCCTCGGCGCCGTGACTCACAGCGTCTCTGGGAGCTTGACTGGCTTCACCTTCCTTCCGCTGCCACCACCGCCGCCAGTCTCTCCGCTTCTGCCACTTCGTCTACCGGCTCTTTCCAGCAGTGGCATCACCGTCTTGGCCATCTGTGTGGATCCCGTCTGTCGTCCTTAGTTCGTCGTGGTCTTCTGGGGTCTGTTTCAGGAGACGTATCTTTAGATTGTCAGGGCTGTAAGTTAGGTAAACAGATTCAGCTTCCTTATCCTCATAGTGAGTCTGTGTCTCAGCGTCCTTTTGATCTTGTTCATTCAGACGTTTGGGGTCCGGCTCCCTTTGTTTCGAAAGGGGGTCATCGTTATTATATTATTTTTATAAATGATTTCTCTCGCCATACTTGGATATATTTCATGTCTTCTCGTAGTGATGCCTTGCCTATCTATAAACAATTTGCCACTATGATACACACACAGTTCTCCACTCCTATTCGTGTCCTTCGTGCTGACTCTGCTGGCGAGTACCTCTCTCGTCACCTGCGCAGCTTCCTTGCTGAGCAGGGCACTCTCGCTCAGTTCTCTTGTCCTGGTGCTCATGCTCAGAATGGTGTTGCTGAGCGCAAGCATCGGCACCTCCTTGAGACGGCTCGTGCTCTGATGATCGCCGCCTCTATTCCACCTCACTTTTGGGCCGAGGCTGTTTCCACTGCCACCTATCTCGTCAACATCCAGCCCTCTTCGCTCTTAAGGGTGCGATCCCTGTTGAGCGTCTCTGTGGTTGTCTTCCTGACTACTCTGCCCTTCATCTGTTTGGCTGCGTTTGCTACGTTCTCCTTGCCCCTCGAGAACGCACCAAACTGACCGCTCAGTCTGTTGAGTGTGTCTTTCTGGGGTACAGTGCCGAGCACAAGGGATATCGGTGCTGGGATCCTGTTGGTCGTCGGATACGGGTTTCTCGGGATGTGACTTTCGACGAGTCTCATCCATTCTACCCACGTCCTGCCTCTCCTTCGGCTTCCTCTGTGGAGTCTCTGTCTTTCTTGACCTTTCCAGATACTCCTATATTTTTTTTTCCCTCGTCCACCTGTCCTACTGAGTCTCCACATATTCCCCCTGTGGCCTCTCCGCCGTTGTCGCCGCCTGTGTTGTCTCCTACGACTCCCCAGGCTCCTCCCACTATTGTCTACACTCGTCGACCTCGTATTGAGAAAATTTCCGATGAGCCATCTTCTCCTGATGTTTCGTCTTCTTCTGATGCTCCATCTTCCCCTGATGGGTCATCTTCTCCTCGCTACGCTCTCCGCGATCGCCAGTTGATTCGGCCTCCTGCCCGTTTTGCCTTTGCTGGCGCAGCTACTCGTGAGCCTGTCTCCTACCGGGATGCTATTACTCACCCTGAGTGGCAGCTTGCCATGGCCGAGGAGATTGCTGCCCTCGAGCGTACTGGTACTTGGGATTTTGTTCCTTTTCCATCTCATTCTCATCCCATCACGTGTAAGTGGGTCTATAAGATCAAGACTCGCTCTGATGGTTCTCTTGAGCGCTATAAGGCGCGTCTTGTTGCTCGTGGTTTCCAGCAGCAGCATGGTGTTGACTACGACGAGACTTTTGCTCCTGTGGCCCACATGACCACTGTTCGCACTCTTCTTTCGGTGGCGTCTGTTCGCCACTGGTCTGTTTCTCAGCTTGATATCAAGAATGCCTTTCTTAATGGCGAGTTGCGTGAGGAGGTCTACATGCATCCGCCACCTGGGTATTCTGTTCCTGAGGGCATGGTCTGTCGCCTTCGTCGCTCTCTCTATGGCCTTAAGCAAGCCCCTCGTGCTTGGTTTGAGCGCTTCTCCTCTGTGGTCACTGCTGCTGGTTTTTTAGCTAGTGATCATGATCCTGCGCTCTTTGTCCACACTTCGTCTCGTGGTCGGACTCTTCTTCTCCTGTATGTTGATGATATAATCATTACGGGAGATGATTCTGAGTACATTGCCTTTGTCAAGGCTCGTCTTAGTGAGCAGTTCCTTATGTCGGATCTTGGTCCTCTTCGTTACTTCCTTGGGATTGAGGTTACTTCCACTCCAGATGGTTTCTTTATGTCCCAAGAGAAATATATTCAGGATCTTCTTGATCGCGCCTCTCTCACTGATCAGCGTACTGTTGAGACTCCCATGGAGCTCAATGTTCACCTCCGACTCTCTGATGGCGAGCCTCTTTCTATCCGACTCGCTATCGTCATCTTGTTGGGAGTCTTGTCTACCTTGCTGTTACTCGTCCGGATATCACTTATCCAGTTCATATTCTGAGTCAGTTTGTTTCAGCTCCCACTCAGGTTCACTACAGCCACCTTCTTCGAGTTCTGCGATACCTTCGTGGGACTATCTCTCGACGTCTCTTCTTTCCACGTTCCAGCTCGTTACAGCTTCAGGCCTATTCGGATGCTACTTGGGCCAGCGATCCCTCTGATCGCCGGTCTATCTCTGCTTACTGTGTTTTTCTTGGTTGTTCTCTTATTGCCTGGAAGACGAAGAAACAGACTGCAGTGTCCCGTTCGAGTGCAGAGGCTAAGTTGCGAGCTATGGCTCTCTTGACAGCAGAGATTACTTGGCTACGGTGGTTATTTGAGGATTTTGGTGTTTCTGTCACTACACCGACCCCTCTCTTGTCAGACAGTACAGGTGCTATCAGTATTGCTCGTGATCCTGTGAAGCATGAGCTCACCAAGCACATTGGTGTTGATGCTTCTTTCATGAGGTCTGGTGTGCATGATCAGGTGATTACTCTTCAGTATGTGCCTTCAGAGCTTCAGATAGCGGATTTCTTCACGAAGGCCCAGACTCGAGCACAGCACAGCTTCTATCTCTCCAAACTCAGTGTTGTTGATCCACCATGAGTTTGAGGGGGGGTGTTAGAGATATATGTATAGTTTGTTATTCCCCATTGTTATGAGGGGTTCTTTGCATATTTACCACTTGTACTTTGTGTATATATTCTGGCCCATTGGCCTCATATGAATACAAGCGCTATTCATAACAGTGGTAACCCACAAAATTCATAGGATCAAGGTTTTAAAACTCGGTAACCGGTACTCTCTCGGTCACCACACCATGTAGTGATTATACGGTAATTGACCTTGTACTCAGCCTTGTAACCAATTTTTCTATTTTAATAACGGATTTATATATGTATATTCATATAAAATCAAAGCCTACAAAAGAATATTCAAATTACAACTTGGACAGCTCCAACAAAAATAGATATGATATATCAAATAAAGATATAAGCCTAAAAGACTACAAACCTTCTCCATTGCAATTTTATGCTTTGTTTCCTCCCCAAGTTTGTATCATCCAATGGAACCAATGAAAACTACAAGTCACGAGCTGTGGTATAATCAATAACATAATGGTAAACGCATACTATTGAAGGGGTGACCCCACCTAAGCCCATCCGGCCTGGTGGGTTAAAAAGGCCCAATACAACATGTAAAAGAACGTATATATCCCTCGCATAGCACACAACTGTGGGGGTATTGCTGTAATCAAACCTTATAGCCATATAAATACATAGCCAGGGCAAAAGGAAAAGCTAGTCCAGTTCATTTCTCATACTCGCCATACTAGTCCCCTCATTTACAGTTTGGCCCGTAGCCACAACAGTTAGCGTCGTCCGTGGGGATGACGAGCAAGTCACGAGCATGGGACAAACAATGGCGTCCAAGAAGGCAACGATGACAATGAAGAATAAGGGAACGACGACAACGAAGAGAAAGCGGAGCACGATGGCGGCGGTCACCAAGGCCAGGGCTATAGGTGGTGGACAATTAGTGTCGACACGAGGAGCTGGCTCTGGCGCCAGCGTCGGCGCGACTATTGACCCTAGCAATGACGCCCGTGCCAACGCGACCATCGACCACAATGACCACATCGGCGCGGCTGTCGACCCCAACATTCCAGCAACGACGCCCGTGGCAGCGCGACCATCGGCCATGACGACCGCATCGGCGCAACTGTTGCCCTCAACAACGACGTGGGCATCAGTAGGACTATTAACACCAACACCCGCGCCGATACTTTGAGCGGCCCCGAAGCTAGTCGCTCACGTTGGCCCCGTCGCCAACCGCGACACCTACTGCACCAGCGTGCTTAGCGGTTCCGGCGACCAAGCTGTCATCGCTGGCAACCTCGTAGCACATACCTCTGCAACAAGTACTGCCGCGCTGGCGGTGTAAGGCACTCTGGTGGCGGCCCTCGAAACACTACAGCGTGACCTAGCAGACCTCCAGGGCGGCATGCGAGAGATGCAAGAGGCTCGGAGCCAGCAAGTGCCCACGACAACGGTTGCGGAGGTTGTCGTCGAGAGGTTAGAGTGTCGCGAAGTCCCTACCGCCATTCGCAGCGTGCCCCGGCGCATGGACCCAGAATCCCCCCTTTCCGCTGTGCTCATTCAATATATATGGCCCAAGGAAAACGGCCGTTACGCGCTCGGCATCCTCGAGGGTGAGCTTTGCCATGAATAAAAGTCACCAACGAGCTACCGCATAATCAATAGAAGTGCGGTGTTTACCACAAGGTGCTTACTGGGATCAGTTGGTTTCGGCAACGACACAATGGTTGGTCGGACGCCGTCATCGTAGGCGGGGCCGCATTGAACATGCCACGGATGTGATAGCGGAGATATACTGAGCATGAGGAACTCCTCCACAAAGTCACGCATGTTTAGTCGAAGGGCCACCCCCACGAGCCTTCGCACACGATGCTCGTCTTCACGGTCGAGGGTCACTGATGGAGAAATGTTGAAGTCCATCAAGTGCCTCGGCTACTTCAGACTGCTATCGACCTCCACCCGGTGGTAGAACCACTGCCGCATCCAGCTCGACTCCCACTTCATGAGCGTCGCATTCGCTGGAAATAGCTTTGTACATGAAGACCGAAGCACGAAGCTCACACTTCTCAAGTGGAATATTCCCACTCCGCGAGCTTCTTAGGCTAGCACCGAGCACCATGAAGGAACGCAAACAGCGCTGAGCTCGGCCACACCGTCTCTGCCCGAGAAGCCCAGCTGTACACTACTAGCTGAACGATCGCGTTAGGCGTCAGTTGTGCAACTTCCAGCCCATACAGCCTGAGGACCTTGCCAACAAATATCGCCGCCAGAATGTGGAGCCCGACGTCGAAGTAGGCGGCAAATAAGACGGTCTCCGACTCCGTCGGAGATGGCTCCATTTCGTCGGCGGCAGGCAGACGGACCACCTCGCATCTCGTGATCTTCCCCTCACGAACCAACGACCAGACCAGCTCTGCGATCACGAGGGTCGACCTCAACACATTCGTGCAGGTGCCGTTCACCTTCTTCACCGCGTTCCACCGCTTATTGGATGTCGATGGGTCGCGCTCCACCAACTTGTACTCCCATCTCCATCGCCGACGAGCTCCCGCGGCCAGACGCACAAGTGCGACTAGCTGAATGACAGAAGCGCTGCGCCAGGAACGTTGCTCGCCGCTACGAGTCATCACTACACCAGCCAACACGATGGAGTGGACACAG
The DNA here is from genome assembly GCA_017311315.1 of Dendrocalamus latiflorus. NCBI lineage: Eukaryota > Viridiplantae > Streptophyta > Magnoliopsida > Poales > Poaceae > Dendrocalamus > Dendrocalamus latiflorus. The sequence goes on along the minus strand of CM029613.1, from coordinate 7,636,957 downwards.
TAGATGCGTGTGGAGGCGATGCATGGCCAATAGGGGAGAAAGCACGGCAACGGTAGAGGCATCGGCTATAAAACAAGGGCGCAGTCGACAGCGATAGCAACCACGAACGCCACAAGGAAGAAAAAGGAGCAGGTGGAGCCACGTCTTGTCAAGGATGATGATTTTAAAGGCGCATGCCTTTTTCGACCACATCTCGGGAAACCAAGCGGTGTGAAACGACAGCGCACAACGCGTCAATCGCGCACGGGCACGTGTCCGACACAACCCAGACGAACGGCCACGATCAAACTTCAACCCCATGGGCTTGTTGCTCCACATGCCGAAGGGACAGAGTGGACCAAAAGGCCTGGCGACATGATTTCGGCCTGCGGGAAGCCCTTTACTACGAGAGGATCCTGTTGTATGGGTGGCCCCCACCTATGCCCATCCGGCCTGATAGGCTAAAAGGCCCAATACGACATGTAAAAGGACGTGGATATCCCTCGCACAATACATAACTGTGGGGGTATTGTTGTAATCAGGCGTTATGGCCATATAAATACATAGCCTAGGCAAAAGGAAAAGCTAGCCCAGTTCATTTCTAATACTCACCATATTGGTCTCCTCGTTTACTGTTTGGTCCGTAACCACAACACATACCTAACAGGACCATTACTTTCTGTTCCAGAAAGCTCTACATTCACTCTCGGGATCAGAAGATTCAACACCACTCAACGCCTTGTCGCATTCAGAAATTAAGTACAAAAAGGCAGCTTACAAGAACTACAACTTCGAAATTGTTCACCTTTACACACCAGGCACAATAACCAAAAGATACAGGATCCTTGTTGTTCATCTGCTACCATGGTGGTTGGTGCGTGTGGGATTCTCTGCTGGGCTATGGTCTTAATTGAACGTGGGCTTCATTAGACTTGACTAGCCACTCAGCGAGTACACAGCCTGTTAGCTTATTATCCCGAGTATTCACCCAGTTATACCGGTTAGTTACTCATTTTTGCCTACTCGTACTCGGTGAGAGGACCTAGTCCGAATACTCGGGCGAGTAGACCTAGTTTTAGAACCATGCATAGGATAGAGCTGAGGTTGAATTCAGTTAAGTCCAGGACAGCCTTGCTCATTGACAGTTTCAGAAAAACTTAAAAGGCAATTGCTGGAAATGCATCAACCAAGAAATTACAGACCAACTGACCAACACAACTTAATAAGAGAATCAATGGACTAAAATCACTAGTTGTCAAACAAAGTTACCATGGCATTTCATCATACATCCACTGAATGAAGGTAAACTTAACCAAGCAATCCATATTAATCGCTTCAACAAAAGCTGCAAAGAATCACATGGACCCGATCTAATGGTGCCAATAGGAAGCTTAGCTACCATTCTAGCATATCATACATTACATACAAATCATATTGTTTTAAGGTTACAACAAAATGAATAACTTCAACTTGAATAACACAAGGTCATTTAGAGAGACACATAAATTTGCACAGAGAGTTATAAATCTAGAATTAAACAACTAATCAATTTGACAATCCACAGCCGTAGATGCTTAGACCATCACAAGTGATGTAGCTTTTTTTAATTCCAATATCGTGCTTAGATCAGGTAGAGTCACAATTCGAAACTAAGTACTGCAAATTTCCTATGTGATTGGAAACAAACAAATTGTTTGAATCTAGTCTAAAGCTGATCCCTTCTTTCAATCAATAGTGCATTAAACCTTAAACTCGAAGAAGTGAGCAAATAAATTGTCAAACAAAGGATGCCTCGTGGCAACATCTAATTTTAAGAAGTTATTGTATATATTTAATAGTATATTGCTTGTCTGGAAGGTTATGCTAGTTTGCCACAAGGGTTCCATGCAATTAATTGCATAAATTGTTGAATGAACAATACTAAGCTGCCAACTAGTAACTATACCGATGTGAACTATGAACTTTACCTTGTGATGGTTCCGTCCACATCAGATATGACAATTTTAGCATTCCATTTCCACAAGTAAATATGTGCATCAACCTAGTAAAAAAATCAAATTTAATATACAGATCTCAAAAAAAATTAAGAAATAGAGGAATAAACCTTTTGCTTCCCAAGAACTCTGGTGGAGAAGCTAAAAGTCACCATGTTTTGGCCCTCCTTCAGATTTAAAGATGCCACCTGTTCGCTAGTGGGAATTAAAGTCCGCAAAAATTGCTTTTTTGGTGACTGGTTTTTATTGTTCTCTGGAGCTTGCTCATCCATTGGACTCAAGACAGTTTCCGTATCAAGAAAAATATCCTCAGAAGAATCACTATTGCTGCGCTGAAGAGATCTTGATATCCTAAATGCAATGGGCCAAAGCCTCCATCTCCGGCTTGAGGGAGACATCCCAACAGAGTCTTCTCTTGAACTGGGTGTTTCCTGACATTCAACTGGAATAGCATCAATAGGTTCTACACAGAAGTCTGGACCAAATACAGCCTTCCCAAGAACAAGATGAGAAACTTTACTCCATGGGAAATACTTATTGTCAACTTTGACAATAAGATTCGCATTTTTTATAATTGATGGTCCAGATAACTTGAAATCCTCCTCAAGGACAAGATGTTGTTGAAAGACCTCCTCAGAAGATGTTAGGCCCATTCCTGGCCGTAGCATGTGCCCACAAAGAGAAATCTCAAACCCTGCCAGTACACATAAAAGCAAAACAATGAAACCTTATCTTACAAAAATGATAATAATCTGCTGACCTGGCGTGTGCTTACCCAAGCCCCTCTGTAATTGAGGATGCTTTTCTTTATTTAGTTCCTCTTCAGCAGTTGAATTCTCTGGAATGCTCCCTAATTTGTCTTTATCACTGTTTCCTGGGGATGACTGTAAACAATCAGATTTATCAGCCTCAACTTCAGAAGAGGTGGTGATGTCCTTGCTCCTGTCATGAGAACCTCCTTCAGAGGACAAGTCAGATTCCTTGCCATAATGGGCAGAACTGTCTTCACTTTGTGTTCTATTATCGTCAAAAGTAACTGCTGAAGTATCCACTTCCTGCTGTAGATACTGCAATGGATCATTTCGATCACAGTGGGCAGTATTACTTTCATCTTCCCCCTGATCTATTTCAGCAACAGAACGGTTACTCAGACTAAGCTCAGAATCTCTCTGGTGGTCAAATTCAGGGGAAAAGGGTTCATTTCCTGAATCTCCATCTATTTGTGATGTCAGATCCAAGCAACTTTTAAAAGTATCATATTTACCAAAACTAGCACCAGCATCCTCTAACTCAATATCCTTGTTGTTGACACCACAAACCTTGTCTACGTTAGCTGGGGCTATGCAAGCCTTATCATTCTCAAGCAGTGGAACATCACAAGCCTCATCTTCATTGGCCAAGGTTTGAAAACCCTCATCATTGTTCTCTGAGACATCACGAGCCTCATCTTTACCGGGCAAGGGTTGATAACCCTCATCATCATTCCCTGAGATATCATGAGACTCATCTTCATTGTTCAAGTGTTGGTAACCCTCATCATTGTTCCCTGACCCTGACACACCCTGAGCCTCATCTTCATTGGTGGACACAACACAAGCCTCATTTTCATTAACTGAGATATGGAGAGCTTCATCTTCATTAAATAAGATATCATGCGACTCACCCTTCTCAATTGGTAACTGCCCAAGCTCTTCCAAAGCCTCTGACTGACGTCCAGAGACATGGAGAGCTTCATCTTCATTAACTAAGATATCATGCGACTCATCTTTCTCAGTTGGTACCTCCCCAAGCTCTTCCAAAGCCTCTGACCGATGTCCAGAATCAAACTTAACCTTTTCCTGTGAAATGTATAAATCACCCAAAATGCCAGCTTCCCACACCTCACCACTGCGGCTGAAGTCCCCACTTGAGCTCTGCCCAGGTCCCAAATGGAACTGCGGGTCACTTAGTTGCACATCCTCCATATTTTCCTCCGTTGAAGAAATGGGAGCAGTGAGAACATGCCCATCCACACTAACCAAAACCATCTCTGAATTGCCCCCATCAGCTTGCTTTGCCAAATCTTCTGCTTTCTCCAACCTGCCATAACCATATGAATCAAACCCCTCTCCGGTTTGTTTATCTTGATGTTCCACATTCAACTCTGGGCTACCCGGCCGGTCACTGGTGCCATTGTAAAGCTCCCCATCACTCTTACTACGCATCGGAGGTTCAGGCTCGTTGATAGCTTCTTCTTCTGAACCTATTCCAGTGTCTTCACTGCCAGGCACAAGCTCCCGCATGAAGTAGGCTTGCCCAGAGTTGTCGAGCAGCATGTGAAAGCTGGCATCCACGCCATTGACGGTGATGGTGACAACCTTCTCAGCACCCTTGAGAACGCCCTGGAACTTGCCAAAACGGACGTACCAGGGTGTGCTGCGGTATGAACCATCGGGCTGTTCAACCACAATGATGTCGACGGCGCCGCCGAAAGGGTGGAAGGGCGTCGCGACGGAGTACACCCCCTGCGAGATCACCCGCAGGACGTCCATATCTGTAGGAGTCCTCGATCACCACTCACCAATCCGAACCCTGGTTGCTCGATTCGTCCAATTGCTTCATCAATTCTGCAATTATTTGATCGTAAGCAAGGGATTATTCGCAAAAAAACAAAACCTATACAAAACAAAAGAGATTTCCAAACCATGAGCGAAATTGCTTTCGACGATCAACAATTTGACGACATTTGGGGGGGGGGGGGGGGTACTGCTCCTGAGCTAATTGCAGAATATGTTCGAACAAAAATGCCCTAGAAATCTAAAAACCGAGGGGTATAATTCCGAACCCTAACTATCTGGCTTAGCGAAATCATTTCGCCGATTCGGGTAATAGCGCAGAAAGGGAGTGAAAGCTTACAACTCCCAAGCAAGCAAATTCCACAAACCTCTCGATTTCCATAAACCAAAATAGTTGCCTCCTATAGGAAAACTTCACCAGAAATTAGCAAAAGGAGCGCGAAATTTCCCAGGAAATGGGGAACCACACCGAATCGAATTTGGATCCAAATGGCGAGAGAGGGGGAGCGGGGAACTCACCAAGAAGCCACGCGACGCGATTCGATTCGGCTCGGCTCCGTCAGCTTCTCTCTCCGGCGTGGTCGTTCGAGAAGCTTCCAGAACATTCGAGTCGCGCCCGCGTCGCCGCGGTCGATGGCAAGGTCGAAATTGGGGATAGGAGAGGAGGCCGTTGCCCGGTGGGGAGCGGCCGGCATTTATACGCGCAGGCGAAGGCTGGACGAGCAGCGCACATGGGACACTCCGTGCGCCTCGCGAACCGCCTGTGAGTCCGTCAGACTGGCATGTGGAGCACGTGAAATTCCGGGACCACGTGGTGTTGCTGTGGGTGGCCGGAGAAATCCCAGGGTTAAGAACAACTCCAGCAGTTTTTTATACTTGAGCCTTCAAATCTCATATTTGAGAGCCAGAGTAAAAAACTGAATTTCAGCAGGGCCCCTACTTGGCTCTCAAAAATAGGAGGCCTCTCAAATGAGGTCTCCAAGCCCTCATTCCTAGGGGCCCTGCTCTGGCTCTCATCCTTCGGTTTTTTTCCCGCCTTAGTGAAACTTCCCCCAAAATCCCCTGCCTCCGCCGCTTTTCTGCCGCCCGCGCTCCAAAATCCCCCGCCGCTCGCCCGCCGCCTCCGCTCGCCCGACGCCTCCGCTGGCCCACCGCCTCGCCCGGCTCCTCCGCTCGCCCGCCGCATCCACTCGCCCGGCTCCTCGGCTCGCCTGTCGCCGCGCCCGACGCCTCCGCTCGTCGGGCCGCCAGATTCCTCCCCGCCCGCTGGTCCCCTTGGCCGCCAGCGCTCGGCGGTGCCTGCCTCCCCGCTCTCCTCCGCCCGCCTCTTTCCTCCCGCGCCGCCACCGCTCCCCGGCGATTCCTCCCGCGCCGCCACCGCCTTCCTCGGCGGCTCCTCTTCCCCGGCTCCCGACGCATGGCGCGCACGGTGAAGATGCGAGGAGGCGGACGAGCGCCTCGGCCTCGCCGTTGTCGGCGGGGTGAGGGCGCGCACGGTGAGGAAGCCGCCCGAGAAGGGGGAAGCGGAGGCGGCGGGAGGCGCGAGGCGGAGACGGAGAGGTGAGGGGTAGGGGGAGAAGAGGGAAGCGGAGGCGGCGGGATGCCTGGAGACGGCGGGGGTGAGGGAGAGAATGAGGAGTGGGTCCCATATGTCAGTTGTAGTGGAATGGATTTGAGGGCTTAAATTTGAGGGGTGCTGTTGGAGTAGATGCAAAAAAACAAGGCCCTCAAAAGTAGGGGGAGCCCTCAAATGAAAAGTAGGGGCCCTGTTTTGAGGGCTACTGCTGGAGTTGCTCTAAGGCAGCGGCAGACGTTATTTGGCCTCGTTTTCTCGGAGTTTTGGCTTATTTTTATTTAAATTTTTTTCAATAATTATTATTTTATTACACTAATAAGTTATAAATAAAAATCATAGGCTTGAGCATAACAAATAGGTCCTTTACTAGGTCTATACACTTCATATCATCTAAAAATAATCATAAAAACTACTTCTTTAATACCTTGTATCTATCAAGTAGAACTAGTCAAAAATTTACATCATTTCCTATGTTTCTCTCTCTCCCTGCTCCCTCATCCATCTTTCCAATGGATGATTTAACTACGTTTGCTTGTCAGATTTTATGCTCAAGCATTATCTCATGCAAAACATTGTTTCTCTCCTTCTCAACTCTTTTGGCACATCACCTTCTAATCACATATGACTAGCTAATTAATACTATAAACACTGTTGACACAAGCATGTGCGAGTGCCCTTATCTCACCCGTACTGTATCATACAGTTGTCGTGAATTGGAGTATTTTTTTTTTTGTTGAGATGGATTAATGAGAAAAGACATGCAAATTTGGATCATGAGAGGCTAGCACGAAGGGTCTCACACACTCGTTTGGGCTTCAATTTTTAGTTTTGGCTTCTAACTTCTAGTTTTTTTAATTTTGCCTTTTTCTGACTTTTTTGGTTTTTGGGTTTTTGTTTTGCCTTTTCTTTTTTATGTTCCTTTATATTGACTGTGATGGGATAATCTTTTTATTTTTTAATTTTAATTATGTCAAATAAATTATCATCAGATACAGTACAAAATAAATATCAAACAGTAAAAAAGCATAAGCCACAAAAAAAGCTCAAATGAGCAGGGTTTTGAGTTAGGCATCTTTGACTTTTCGTGGCAAGTGTTTGCTCTGGAGCCCACAATTATTTCAAGTATCCTATTCCCACTCCACTTGTCATAAGCACACCACTTTGTCAAAAATTATCTAATGTGACTACCAAATTAGGAGCTAAAAAGTGTGACAAGTCACACCTTAGCAAGAAACTTGTGGCAAAAGTGGTGACATCCGTACAAACAACCCCTTGGTGTTACGAAGGTGTAAGGTGGTGGTTATGCACTACACACAAGGCTAGGTGCTTCGTCAACCTTTGATGCCAGAAAACACACAAGGTCATTAGAGCAAGTACAATAATGGTCTTATAGTCAAGCTAGTCAGTATTTTTGCTGATGTGGAGGAGAGAAGAGAGGAGAGAGATGAGAGCTTGGCTCTCATGCAAGCAACAAGCTGGGTACGGGAGCCTATGCAGTGGTGGGCCAAGATAATAAATGTATGTGAGGAGGAATAGAAAAGAGAATGTGAGACATGGTACCACATAATAATAAAAAAACCTTTTGTAGACAAATAGAAGACAAATTATTGTATAACTTGGCTCTTATAACTTGACTTATAGCCAAACACTTGGCTCTATTATTGGACTTGCTCTTATCGGTATCTCACCGTGCGCGTTCATCCACCGGCACCGTCGTCTCCGTGCGCCATGCGCGAGGAAGATAATCGCGGGCGCACGGAAAATGATGGCGGGCGGACCTCGCCCGCACGTTTCAGCCTTTTTGACATAAAGAAAACGTTACTCCTTCCGGAAGTGCATCCGCGCTACGCATGGGGAATGCTTCGCCCTAGACCTCCGGTTCCAAAGACGGTTGCTTCCCTGTTCGGCGTTATACTCCGTACGTACACCGTCATTTCCCTCCGGTTTCCTCCAATACGGCTACGCCTCCGCGAAGTAATCTTTGCTTTGCGGATGCAGGGCCCGGTGCCGTGAAGCAAACGTGTTTGTGTACGTGACCTTCCTGCGTATTGAGAAGCTATTGGGTCGTCGCTGTCGTACCGTGTGCGGCTTCGCATTCACATAGACGGGTCTTGCGTCCTGGAATACGCGAGAGATCGATGTGAAGCAGCGAGAAACTGGATCGGGACGTGGATAGATTAGGGCCGTTCTTTTCGGCTTTAATAGCCACGGCTAAAAATGGTGGTCAGATGTGCTCGTGTGCAGATGAGGTCTATAGAAAGTCTGGGAAAGAGGAGGCGGTCGCTACGCGCGCGCGGCCCACATGAGGCGAGTGGCATACGATCGATAGCCTTCGTGCGGCCCAGGCTCAGTGCGGGCGGGCGGACCAGCGCGTGCGCGGTCACATGGCATGATGGCACGGCCCTTCTCACCCGGCTGTCGCTACTATCACTGGCGCGCGAACACCACTGTACAGTTACATGCCATCACAAACATAGCTAATCAATCCTCAAGTCTAAAATTCTTGAACAAATATATATTTCACTCGGGTAAGAACAATGTTAGGTGCCCAAATAACACTTGAGGAAAGTCTTACACCCCGTTTGGATGATGTCTGAACTGGGCCCAGATTTGAGGAATTGGAGCTGTGATACCGATTCCAAGGCCATTTGGATGCTTTGGAATTCAAATTTGAAAATTGACCCCAGTTCCATGTGGATTTGGTTACAACTAGGGGCCAAGCACCACAATTCAGACCTATCTAGCTCCGATTTGGGTGGAAATGAACAATCAAACCCACCCATACACCATTGCCGCCGGTGAACTCCCATCGTCGACCACAACCGCCAAACTCCGGCCAACGAGTCCCTTGACCGCCATCGCCTCTGGCTGTTGCTGAGCTCCATGGTCGTCCGCTAACTCGTCGTCATCCCACTCTCTCTCTCTCTCTCGCACGCGCACGTGCGTGTTTGTGGCTAGATCCATGGTTGTCATGCGCCGACGAGTTCATGCTCGCTACTGGTTGCCTCCATGACCGCCGTTGCTATCATCGATCTACACGGTGTTGGAACTAATCTTGTTGTGTTGTTGTTATTGGTCCTATATCGAGTACTCGGTGTATTCGAATACTGTGTAGTCGTGTCGAGTACTCCTCTATTGAGTACTGAGTGGTCGTACTCGTGTGTTGAGTACTGTAAAGTCATGTCGAGTACTCGTGTGTTGAGTACTTCATAGTCGTGTCGAGTACTTGGTGTGTTTGAGTACTCTATAGTCATGTGTCGAGTGCAAGTTGAAGACCCAAAGTCGGAGACTCCAGAGTCGGACACTGGTTGTAGTAGTCGTAGTCGTAAGTCGAACTAAGTCGAACTGCGCAGTGGTCATAGTTGTAAGTCGAACTGTGCAGTGGTCGTAGTCATAAGTCGAACTTCCCTGTTCGTTTGATCTTTCCCCCCTGTGATATTGAAACATACCACCAATCCACCGTATAGATGATAGGGTAGCTCACAGTTGTACAAGCCCACCAATGAACAAAATCAATCAAGTTGGCTTGGAGGCTTTCGGAACTCAGCAGCACCAAATTTTGATCCAACGCTCCTGGCCTCTTGTGGCTGTGGTGGCGTGGTCGTGGTGTGTTGGCGATGGACAGGCGACGGCGCGACGGGGGCGTCCTGGCGAGGCGGCAAGCGGATGACGGTGGGCACGGAGCTTCCTGAGGCCTGAGCAGGTAGTGTGGTGGCCGGCAGCCCACAGCAGTTTAGCTGACCAGGTGCTAGTGTGACCTCCTACCGGCTAGGCAGCTATCACCAGATTTGGTGAGTGCACTGAGGGAGAGGGAGGCAAGAGGCCGGAGGGAAGCCGTAAGGGGATTGGGGAAGGCCAGCCACCAGCCAGGACTCGGGAGGTGGGAGGGGATTTAGATGGGGTTGCTGGGGCCCAGGATGGAGGGATTTAGGGATGGGGCCAGGTGGCCGATTGGGCGATTGGGGAAGCCAGCGCTAGCGGGGACTTAGATGTGGGGAGCTGGGAGGGAGGGATTTAGGGATGGGGCCATAGGGGTGGCCGATTGGGGAAGCCAGCAACCGGACAGGAGGGGCGGATGGGGGGATTGGGGAAGGGCAGGAGCTCGTGAGGGGGAAATTTAGGGGATGGCCGGTGGGAGGATGGGGGTCAGACGGGAGGAGGGATTTAGGGGATATGGCTAGTGGGGGATGGGGATCGACTGGGAGGGGGGATTTAGGGGATATGGCAGGTGGGGGATGGGGGTCGACCGGGAGGAGGGGATTTAGGGGATGGCTGGATGGGGCCTGGGGGGATGGGGTCGATCGGGATTTCAGTGAGTAAGATGTTTGTTCGCAAATGTGCCTTTGGTATAGCATGCAGTTGTAGTATTCTACCTAGTTCTTTTTAATAAAATCAATGGCAATGGCATGGTTTAAATGAAGTCTTTTTGATCTGCAATTTAGGTACCTGCTAAGGGGGGCTGGTGGCTATAGATTGCGGCTCTACATTAAGAGATAAGATTAGAGGCAGCGACTATAAGGTATAAAGCACAAAACTACTTTTTAATTTGTGCGATTGTGATTGATATGGTATTGTAGTTTCATCTATTGTCATTTATTGATTCATAGAGTTGCAAGAAATGGAGAAACGAACATTGCATAAATATTTTTCATGCAACACAAGTAGTACTCCTCATATTAATGAGTGAAGTAAAGAAGGCTCGGGCATATTTTAGCCCGATGAAATCATCGCTGATCCAACAAATTGCATACCTATTAGTGAGTATCACAGTGAAAATAGAGATCAAGGGAGGAGAACGTATTTGTTGAGAGGTCCTCACAGAATGCAAAATGATTATTTAAGGGCATTTCAACAATCTGTTACAATAAATATGATTGGTTGAAATATAGTGTAGAAAAGGATGCAGTCTTTTGTTTCTATTGTTTTCTTTTCAAGAAACCAGGAAGGCCCGAAAAATTTGGTAGTGATGTATTTACAACAACATATTTGCGTAATAGAGTAGCAGATAAGTGGTTCAGTGACTTGATGATATGCTACACTGAGATAGATTTTTAGAAGCCTTGATGATGATAGAATTAGAAAACGCTTTCAAAATATGAAATCTCATAGAGTGCTATTATCTTGTACTTTTACTACTACTACTTAATCCTAACTAGTGATATGTTATATACCTTTTTCAATCTTAATAACTATTAATAATATCAATTTCTGATTTTTATCACTAATTTTGCTAATTCTGCTGTGCAAATGGCCACTTACATATATTTATGGTTTTAGGAGGCACACTACCCCATTACCGAGGTACAATCTTCATTCTATTTTGCATTTTTACTATGTCCCTGTTCTAATTGTGTATGATTTTAGATTGCAAAAGATAGTTTGATTTATGTTTCGTGCATTTATCTTTGATTGGCCATATCCCACTAGCCCCCCCTCCCCCCAAAATTTGGTTCTAGGTCTGCCACTGGCAGAGATGTAAGGTTATTTTTTTTATCTTTCCTTGTAGCTTCAAATTTTACTGATGAGATGTAGGATACTTAATTGCGTATGTACAAGGAGGTTCTTGCTTAAATTGCAATGTAGAGGGAATTTTTGAGCAAGCACTATTGTTTAGGCAAATTTTGAAATTTGCTGCATTTTTGTGTGGTAATTAGTCATTTCATTTTGGCACATTTGACTTTTGCTTCTCCTTTTGTTATACTAATGATGTGATATTATCTAAAAAATGATGTGATGTGATCGGGGAAAACTATCTCGGATTGGAAATTTTTCATCAGGTAGCAAAAGTAATGAATGAGATGAAATTTCATAATTTTGTTCAAAATTTTGAATGAAATTTTCAAACAACATTTGAATTTTGATGAAATTTATCCAAATTTTGGATGAAATTTGGATAAATTCCAATAGGGACAAATTCGGCCAAAATTTGACGGGATCGTTCTTGTTTTGGAGGGGAACAAAAGGGGTGAAATTTCCAAAATTGCACCAAAATTTTGGTGAAATTGTGAACCATGGATGTGATATGATTTGCCACTCATTGGATTTGGAGTCTCATCATTCTCTCCTCCTGCCTTGTTTTATAAAATATGTGCAATGCTGTTTGCAAATTTGCATTTTCTGAAATATCTTGTGGTTCTCATGGCTAAGTCAAATACTCAGAAGCCATTGTTGAGATCTTGATGGCATCATGAGACCATGGTCACATACTCACATGATGGAGGAGCGGGGTAGGGGTGGGCAAAATACCCGCTACCCATTACCCGTACCCGAATTACCCGAACCCGAACCCGAAATACCCGAACCCGAGGTACCCAATCCCAAATTCGGATAGCGATTCTGATTACCCGAAATTAGTTTGGGTAGTTCGGGTAATATCCCCCGGTACCCGAACTACCCGAACTACCCGAACTACCCGGTAATCATGTCACTTTATTAGTAATTTAGTATATGATTCTCTCTGTTTGAACAACTGCCTGTGATATATTATTCTATGCAAATTGCTGCTGAAATTCTATGCAAATTGCTGCTGAAATTATGTACAAATTCTGTGCAGTTTGCTGAAATTCGATGCAGTTTGCTGAAATTCGGGTATATCGGGTATACCCGAACCCGAACCCGAATTATCGGGTACCCGAAATTGCGGGTAGTATTTTTTTGGGGCTAATATCGGGTAGCAGTTTTCATTACCCGAATTTCGAATTACCCGAATTACCCGACCCGAAAAAATCGGGTAACCCGAACGCCCACCCCTAGAGCGGGGGAGGGAAATTAAACGTCCAGCTCGTTCCTGGTGTGGTGTCCATAGATCGATCCATGTGAAACTAGTCATCGAGAAAACGGAAACCAAAGAAAATCACCCTCCCCACATGTGTAGGGCTCCTCCCCAAGGACCCCAACCGTTCCCACAACACCCTTTCCTCAGGAAAGATGGTTTATTTGATCAAGGACCTAATTTTGGATGATTTTTTCTAGGACAACATCCGAGAGATGGCGCATAGCGCCTTGTCGTCGGCCAAAATGCTCCGCGGTGCCTGCCACTTCCTTCCCACAAACCCCGCTACCCAAAACCCCACCCTAAGGCCCTGTTTGGAATGCGGGAATTTTTCCCGATTCCTGCGGGAATTGAACTGTTTCCTGCAAAATTCCTGCAAAATTCCTGTGAAATTCCTCTGTTCCAAACAGGCCCTAAACCCCCTGCCGAACCCCCTACCCCGACCTACACCTGCGATATCATTTGCTGTGCCACCTCCATCCTCTGCGACCACCCATGGTTGGCAGCTCTCCCTCTTGAGCCTCACCTGGGATTCCCACGCCATCGCTCACATCCTCAAGACCCACCCGCCGCTCCACGAGGCCTTCCACTTCTTCTGCCTCGCCGAATACACTAAATAGGCCTTGTCAAGCTTTCAACTAGGCTCCATAGTGTTGTAAATAATCTTGTTTTAGAGTCATGTGCAAAATTTGGGTGTAATCGAAGTCGAATTACAGCCGCAATTCAAAGTCGTAGGTGGAAACCAAGTCGAAGTCGTATTAGAATCAGAGTCGGAGTAGGTGTTGAGAACCCGTGTTGAAGTAGGACAGCCGGGTATAAAAAGAGGCCTAGAGCCATGTATTCGATGGACCAAGCAATTGAGAAAAGACCAAATAGAGGGAGAAACACAGAGCATTGTTTTGTCGTGTGTTTGCGTAAGACGTGGTCGGAAGGACTCACGATCACCGCAAGCGTGATCGGGAGGAGTTACGACCACGGCAAAGTTCCAGCAGGCGTGGTCGTAAAGGCAGGGAAGGCTACGACCACGGTGAAGGTGGTCGTAAGGGAGTCAAAGGTAGTCGTAACGAGCTACGACTACACCGAGAAGGCCAGTACGTGATCGGAAGCAACTCCGATCACGTTGAAGGAAGTGAACGTGGTCGTACGGGTGTTCGATCACGGTGAACAGTGATCGCCAGCATCACTGCGTGATCGTAGAAGATTTCGATCACGGTATCTTGAGCGGCTGAAGGAAGGCAGCGGCAGCAATATCGCGGAGCGGTCGTAAATTGCTACAGTAAATTTACGACCACGTTGAAAAGGCGATCGGAGGAGATTGAAGCGTTCGGAATTGGTCGTAAGTACTCTGAACCGATCGTATTTGATTCTCACCGGTCGTAAACGACTCTAACCGGTCGTAAAAGGTCCTGGGAGGTTGTAAGACCTTACAACAGTTGGTATCAGAGCCTCGGTGAACCATGGCGGAGGTTTCAAAGATGAAGGAAAGCGTGTCGCTGCAGTACCCGATCCTCAGTTCGGACAATTACCCGATCTGGGCGATGAAGATGAAGGTCAACATGATCGCACAGGGAGTCTGGGGTGCGGTTGAACCGAAGGAGAAGGACAAGGTCCTCGATGATCGTCTCGACAAGATGGCGATGGCAGCGATCTATCAAGCTGTGCCTGACTCGATGATGCGACAGCTGGTCGGCAAGGAGACGGCGAAAGACGTCTGGACTACTCTGCAGATAATGCACCAAGGAGTAGATCGAGTGAAGGAAGTTCGACTTCAAACATTGAGGAGTGAGTTTGAATCATTAAAGATGGGAAGAGACCAGACAGTGGAAGAATTCTCTGGGAAGTTTAATGAAGTCGTAAACGAGATCAAATCTCTCGGCGACGACTTGAAAGATGAGGTGGCGGTGAAGAAGTATCTACGAGTACTGCCGGAGAAGTTTCTCCCGGTCGTAACTACGATCACGTACTCACAAGACCTCTCGAAGATGAAGGTGGAGGAGGTAACTGGGGCGCTCAGAGCACACGAGCAGCTTCTGAAAAGTTACCAAGCCGACAATGAAGGAAAAGGGCCTTACAACCAACAAGCATTGTTTGTAAAGGATGACACGAGGAACCGAGGAGAATCGTCATCAAGGGGTGGTCGTGGACGTGGTCGTGGCCGCGGCACGTCTCATGGGCGAGGACAAGGACGAGGCTATGGCCAAAGTGGCCGTGGAAGAGGTGGTCGAGGAGGTCGTGGTGGTCGTGGAGATAGCAATCACCAGACAGACAAGTCTGATGTCCAGTGCTACACATGCGAGAAATTCGGACATTACGCTGCCGAATGTCGAAGCCACATCCAGTGCCATAACTGCAAGAAGTATGGTCACTATGCTGCGAATTGCCGGAGTAAGAAGAAAGCAGAGGAAGCAAACCTGGCTCAAACGGATGAGCACAAAGAGCCGACATTGCTGTTGTCGCTCTGCACTGCAGACGAACCGACAATGGTTCTATTAAACGAGGAGAAAGTGTTTCCGAGTCTGTTGGAGAAAGGAGAGCAGACTCAAGAGCGGACGGCAGACTGGTATCTCGACAATGGAGCTAGCAACCACATGACGGGTACGTACTCGATGTTTTACGAATTAAATAAGAATGTGCTTGGAAGAGTACAGTTCGGAGACGGCTCGACCATTCAGATAAAAGGGAGAGGCACGATCCTGATGCAGTGCAAGGATGGTAGCCAGAGGAGATTGTCGAATGTATACTACATTCCAAGTCTACGAAGCAACATTATAAGCCTTGGACAATTGACTGAAGAAGGTTGTCGGATTGAACTCAAAGACACCTATCTGAAGATGTACGACCACACTGAGCGACTGCTGATGAGAGTACAGAGAACGGTAAACCGTCTGTACAAAATTCAAATTGAAGCATGCAAGCCAAAGTGTATGAAGACTACAACCGATGATGCGGCCTGGCTATGGCACGCAAGATTCGGATATCTGAATTTCCAGAGTCTCAACACGATGGCTGGAAAAGAGATGGTGGTCGGATTACCGACAATCGACCACCCGGAGCAAGTCTGCGAAGGCTGTCTGGTGGCGAAATAAACTCGTAGCGGTTTTCCACAGCAGACGAGTTTCAGAGCTTCACAACCACTCGAATTGGTTCACGTGGATCTGTGCGGACCAATCACACCTCGTACAGATGCTGGGAATCAATACTTCATGTTGATCGTGGATGACTATTCAAGAGCCATGTGGGTGTACATGCAGAAGAGCAAAGATGAGGCAAAGACGAACTTTCAGAAGTTCATAACTCTTGTCGAAAACGAAGTCGACAAAAAGGTGAAGTCGGTCAGGTCAGATCGAGGAGGAGAATTCCTCGCGAAAGAGTTCGACTCGGTTTGTGAAGAGAAGGGTATTGCAAGACTCTTCACGGCTCCGTATTCACCTCAACAAAACGGAGTCGTAGAAAGAAGAAACCGGACCGTGGTCGAAACAGCACGAAGTCTGTTGAAGAGCCGATTCCTGCCCGGGAGACTTTGGGCAGAAGCAGTACGACATGCTGTCTATCTGCTAAATCGTGCGACCACACGATCACTGGATGGAGTCACTCCATATGAACAGTGGTCGGGAAGAAAACCCAATGTCGAGCATCTAAGGGTCTTCGGATGCTTAGCCCATGTGAAGCCATCCACTTATCTCAAGAAGCTAGACGACCGGAGCCGACGGATGATTTATCTTGGCTCAGAACCAGGCACCAAGGCGTACAGGTGCTATGATCCGGTCGAAAAGAAGATTCATGTGAGCAGGGACGTGGTCTTCGAAGAGAACAAACATTGGGAGTGGGAAGAACACGAGGACATTGAGAAAGACATGTCGAAGTGGGTAACCTTCGAAGTCGAAACAGTCGATGCTGATAATACGGAAGAAGCTACGACCACATCTCAAAGCCAAAATTCGACCGGTGCTGATGATCAGGAAGTCTCACAAAATGAAGAAGAGTCTGATGAAGAAGATTCGAGCGATAGAATACCGAAGATGAGAAGCATAAGTGAGATTTATGCACAAACTGAACCAGTGCAGTCTGAAGAACTACTGCTTTACACGACTGCAGAAGAACCTGGAAGCTATGAAGAAGCAAAGGGAGATGCATACTGGAGAGCAGCTATGCAGGAAGAGCTGAAGTCGATTGAAGAGAATGACACATGGGAACTCACCGATTTGCCAAAGGGTCATCGAGCAATCGGTTTAAAGTGGATCTTCAAGGTAAAGAAGGATTCCAAGGGATTTCGTAAAACACAAAGCACGACTTGTGGCGAAAGGGTATATTCAAAAACAAGGCATCGACTACGAAGAAGTCTTTGCCCCAGTAGCTCGTATGGAGACTATACGACTACTTCTTGCATTGGCAGCAAACGGTGGATGGGAGATTCACCACATGGATGTGAAAACGGCGTTCTTGAACGGAGACATTAAGGAGGAAGTTTATGTCTCTCAACCGCCGGGTTTTCAATCCAAGGAGCAAGCCGAGAAAGTCTTGAAGCTGAACAAAGCTCTCTACGGACTTAAGCAAGCACCACGAGCATGGAATTTGAAGCTTGACAAAAGTCTAACGGCACTCGGGTTCAGAAGAAGCAACTCCGAACATGCTGTGTACACGAGGGGGGATGCGAAGAACAGACTGATCATGGGCGTTTACGTGGACGACTTGATCATTACTGGATCGAGTTCGAAGGAGATTATAAGGTTTAAAGAAGAGATGAAGAGGCTGTTCAAAATGACCGATTTGGGACTTCTGTGCTACTACCTCGGCATTGAAGTAAATCAAACCGACAACGACATATCACTTTGTCAGTCAGGATATGCTCGAAAGATTCTGGAGAAGTCGGGTATGGAAGAGTGCAATCCATGTCAAACCCCAATGGAGAATCATCTGAAGTTGAGGAAGACAGGCCCAGGATCACCAGTTAATGCCACGACTTATAGGAGCATTGTCGGAAGTCTACGGTATCTGGTGCACACCCGACCAGACATCTTGTTTGCGGTCGGATACGTAAGTCGTTTCATGGAGAAACCGACTCAGGAGCATATGAATGCCGTGAAGCACATCCTGAGATACATCAAAGGTACTTTGAATCTCGGGATTCAGTACAAGAGAGGAGGTGGAAAGTCGTTGCAGCTGACGGGCTACAGTGATAGCGACATGGCGGGAGATGTCGACGATCGAAAGAGCACGACAGGCATAATGTTTGTGCTTGGGGAGAGTCCGATCAGCTGGCAATCTCAGAAGCAAAAGGTGGTTGCATTATCTTCATGTGAAGCCGAGTACATCGCAGCGAGCGCAGCATCTTGCCAGGGAGTCTGGCTCGCTCGACTGTTGAGTGAATTGTCAGATGAAGAAATTCAGAAGGTAACGCTCAGGGTTGATAACAAATCGGCTATTTCACTGAGCAAGAATCCGGTTCTACATGATAGAAGCAAACACATAGACACAAGATATCATTATATCAGAGATTGTGTCGAAGAGGGGAAGATCGATATCAACTATATCAGAACCGAAGAACAGAAAGCAGACATATTGACAAAGTCGCTGGGGCGGATAAAGTTTTCAGAGATGAAGAAGAAGATTGGCATGATCGAAGTCGGAAAAACAAGATTAGGGAGAGAATGTTGTAAATAATCTTGTTTTAGAGTTATGTGCAAAATTTGGGTGTAATCGAAGTCGAGTTACAGCCGCAATTCAAAGTCGTAGGTGGAAACCAAGTCGAAGTCGTATTAGAATCAGAGTCGGAGTAGGTGTTGAGAACCCGTGTTGAAGTAGGACAGCCGGGTATAAAAAGAGGCCTAGAGCCATGTATTCGATGGACCAAGCAATTGAGAAAAGACCAAATAGAGGGAGAAACACAGAGCATTGTTTTGTCGTGTGTTTGCGTAAGACGTGGTCGGAAGGACTCACAATCACCGCAAGCGTGATCGGGAGGAGTTACGACCACGGCAAAGTTCCAGCAGGCGTGGTCGTAAAGGCAGGGAAGGCTACGACCACGGTGAAGGTGGTCGTAAGGGAGTCAAAGGTAGTCGTAACGAGCTACGACTACACCGAGAAGGCCAGTACGTGATCGGAAGCAACTCCGATCACGTTGAAGGAAGTGAACGTGGTCGTACGGGTGTTCGATCACGGTGAACAGTGATCGCCAGCATCACTGCGTGATCGTAGAAGATTTCGATCACGGTATCTTGAGCGGCTGAAGGAAGGCAGCGGCAGCAAT
Organism: Dendrocalamus latiflorus; assembly: GCA_017311315.1. Taxonomy (NCBI): domain Eukaryota; kingdom Viridiplantae; phylum Streptophyta; class Magnoliopsida; order Poales; family Poaceae; genus Dendrocalamus; species Dendrocalamus latiflorus. The sequence goes on along the minus strand of CM029613.1, from coordinate 7,617,834 downwards.
ATCGCGGAGCGGTCGTAAATTGCTACAGTAAATTTACGACCACGTTGAAAAGGCGATCGGAGGAGATTGAAGCGTTCGGAATTGGTCGTAAGTACTCTGAACCGATCGTATTTGATTCTCACCGGTCGTAAACGACTCTAACCGGTCGTAAAAGGTCCTGGGAGGTTGTAAGACCTTACAACACATAGCTCTCTTTGTAGCCAAGGAGATCCCAGAAAAAAAGAAGAAGGCGCTCTAGAAAGACCTGGGTTTTGGCTTAGTGAAAATAATGAAAAAGTCTTTAGAGTAGCCAGTTAGAAGTTCCTGGGGAGATGATATGGTCTTCGGCTTACCCAGAGGGGATAAGTCCATGCGAGTCACCCAGTGTCTCAAAAAGATCTTAGCTAGAGTCCTTAGGGAGCCTCCCCCATTGCCAACCCTCACCCCAAGGTCGCCACCTTCCGCCACGACCGCTTCACATACACCTCCATGCTCCACCTTCTCGGTGAGGCCATCCACATGCCTGCCATGCTCTGCCTCCTTGCCGAGATGCTCCGTGTCAGGGTGGACCTTGACGTCTCCAACTTCATGACAGTCATGCACTAGTTAGCACACACTAGGGACATCGACGCCATGATGCGGGTGTGGGGGGAGATGTGCGCGGAGGGGCTGGTGCTGCCCCATGGTGGCTGGGAGGGTGTTCAAGGAGATGTTGGGCATGGGGCTGCAGCCTAGCTGCAAGACGTACACCGTGCTCATCGAGCATCTCACAGACATTGGTGAGGTGTTCGACCAAATACCCATGGCGTGTGTTTACCTATAGGTTTTGCACAGTCTCGATGTGAGATGCTTGTTTGTTGCTCGATGAACTACTTGAACGAAGGATCCTTTGGCTTTTGCGAAGAACATAGATAAGTGATTATGAGTTGTGAAGAGAACTAGAGATTGCTGACCGGTTTGTTTAACAAATTGCGAGGTGGTTGTGGCTTCTTGTACAATGTTAGTCTTGGCAGGTTAGCAATTGGATCCTACGGAAAATGGATGCTTATAGTGGATTTGCATGCGGTGCCATGTTTATCAAATGGCATATATGCACCATTGTGACTTCAATGGCTTAGTGAAAATGGATGCTTGTCATTTGGTGAGATAAGAATTTTTTATAACCATGCACCTTAGTTTTTCCTAGCTATCATCAGCTTGAGCATCCAATTTTTTTTAAATTTAATGGCTTCATTGAGAATTGGTCTAACTTATGGCATTTGACATACTCATATATCTCATGTGCAATTCTTTTCAAGGAATGCAAGTGCAACAAGTGACCTACTCCCTGCGTCCCTATAATAATAAAATTTATATAGTATGAAAGTATTTTCCAAGAAAATTCTTAATGACATTATTTACTTTCATGGCATTCATTGTCTAAAGGGTTTCATTGGTTTTTTGTTTAGTTTTATTGATGGAAAAGTCTATATTATCCCCCCTCAATTATAGAGTGCTAGTCATTTTATTGGCAACGGAAGATCAATATGATTCATCAAGCTACACGTAAGTATCATTGATCCTATGTCGAGAAGATCGGACACCTTGTATCAGACTGACAGCTCACGAGGAAGGCGTGTTTTCTGGGGACATGCATGGCTACGGCCACCGCCAATGTCAACCAACACCTACTCTGCTGGCCGGACGCCGTTGATCATGCCATCGCTCGGCAAGCATTTCGGATGCACCAGCAGCAGTGCGCCTCGGCTAATTGTGATCGCTGTGGCGCACCCGTGCTATAGCCCCACTTCCCACGCGCGCGCGGCTCAAGGGCGCAAGGCGGCAAAAGCGAAACCCTACGAGCCGAGCCGTCCCACTGCAACCGTGGCGCAACGCGCAGAAGACCAGCTCAGTGGCTCGGTCGGTCTCCGTGCTCCAGACTACAGTGTCCACCGGTGTATGCCCGCTTAGCTAGCTATAACAGCTCATATTAAAAGAAGAGTCCATATATTAATCCAAACTCAACCATGACTATCACGCAGTGCAACGCCAAGGAGTCCCATGGACGGCGAATCGTTGATCCTTTTGGAATTCAGATTCCAGAAGCACAAAGTGGAGATCATCCAGTCTTCTCATAGAAATGTAGGACATAGAAACGGTAAAGCCCAAGAGCGAGTAGTACAAGGAAAGACCCATTTTCGGCCCATAAACATCATGGATCCAACCAAAAAAAAAGAAGAGGGACAACCGAAAGGAGCTCACAGTCAAGTCGAGCAGCAAGGCCCATTCGATTAGAGATCAAATTAAATCGCAAGTCCATGACCATAAGGTCGTTGAGACGTTGAGCACTCTAGGTGGATCACATAGTTGCCGTACGTACGTTCAAGGATTCGGATTCGGATCAGGAAGCTTTCCATTTTCCTGCACGCTGTTCGTCTAACTGTGTGTGTGTTCCATACTCTAATCCGGTTGTTTTGCCGACGTGTTTTAATTCACCTCCTCCCATAGACTCATTCTCGCCCGTCGGACTCGTATCGACATGCGAGACGTGATCCATAACCAAAGCAGACGAAAACCGCGTGAATCTTCCTAACATCGAGCCATGCACATGAATGAATCCAAGTTCTATACGCATAGATGTAGCGAAGATCGAAGCTAAGTACTATTTCCATCTTCATACATGATCAAAGGTCCAACATATATGCATATGTAAAAGGAAATCAACAAGCAAAGAATTAGAGAAGCTGCATGCACGTAGATATTTCTATCTGCATGCATTCATGTTTACTTGAATAAAAAGGAGAATCCGATCCTGATTGATATCCTACACGTAAACATCGATGGCGATTCTAGAAAAAAATCATAATTGTGAAACACACATTGTTGGTAAATGTGTATGTAGAATAAATCTTGTCTAAGAATAATAAAATTAGCAAATAAAAAAAGAGTCCATGCCAAGTATAATCTAAAATAACTAAAATTCGAGGAAGAAAACAAAAACTAGCTATTTGATTTACATACATATTCCAAAAGTAAATTCCTGAAAAAACTAAATATATATATTATATACTAAAAGTCAATCACATGAGTTTTACATTTGATAAAAAGAAGAAATAAGCTAGAAATAATCAAAAAGAAAAAGAAAAACATCCATTCCTTGATTTAGTGGACCCTTATTATGGTTAGTAAATGATCATCAGTGGATGTCTTAGATAAAATAAGAAATCTTATAAGACAAGACTATCTATTATAGATTCTAAACGAACCCAATAAATAAAAAGAATTCTAGATGGCCCACACTAAAATTCACATAGGAGAGGAAAAAAGATATTGACATGCAAAATAAAATGAGTAAAAGCCATGCATAAGGAAAAAGTGATACTCGGTAAGAAAAAAAGGAGGAATAAAAAAGCCAAGATCTATTGTACACACACACTTACCAACAACGTGTGTTTTACAACTTAAATTTTTTTCTAGAATCACCATCGATGTGGTAGATTCTAAGTCAAATTGAACTATATCAATTGTTGAGTGTAATCTATTATACAATAAAAGCATAATCTATTATACAATAAAAGCATAGGATAGTTGATTACATGAGCTGACTAAAAAATTACAGAAATTCTCCCCAAAATAAAAAGAAACATCTTGTCTTTAATTTGGTGTACCCTAATTATGTGTAGTAATCTATAACCGATGGATGTTACCTGATAAATGAAAATAATTGTAAGAAATTCTAAAGAAAAGTATCTATCTCTTAATTAGGTGGACCCTTCTTATGATTAACAAATTATAACCAATAATTTTTCTTGATCTATGAAAATGCGCATGAAATTGATTTACACTGTGATATGCATACATGTATAGTTAGGAAACTCTTGTATGAAATTAAGACGTAAGATGTTAGAGATAGAATTGAACTCAAGCAATTCATGCACAAAAACAAACTTGCCTATAATATTAATTATAATTTGCATTCTTTTAATTGTATTAATATGGATACATTACTGTCTCTACTATTGGAGATGCCGATTAAAAATTATAAAGAACAAGTATTTTCTCCCAAAAATATAATTTATATCCTTTGTTTTAATATATACTACTATATATTAATATCTTAAATGAAATCAATTATACAAATATGAAAATTAAATCAAATTAATAATGCTCTAAAATTCTAAAATTCTAATTCTTTCATGTGATTTGCAGCCATTTTATTTTCCAAATATGATTCATTTATTATCATCACATATGTACCGCTAAACCAATTAAATATGATCTAAGAATGATGCTCGAGCAGACGCGCGGGCCATCATGCTAGTCATATATAAAAAAATTGTTATGAAAAAGATTACAGGTATGCCTATGGTACAAGCAATTTTTTCTACAGAGAGTTTCAACCATTTCCTCCCCGACTTCTTTTTCCACTCCCCACGGTTCCCACTTGTAGGATGAGTAGAGGACGGTGAAAAACGTGTATGCGAAGTGCATGATACAAATACATGTACCATAGGCACTCCTACACTGGAGTGAGATCCTGGCAGGCAATGCTGTAAAACACAACGCCACAGAAAAATGTAGCTGTGCCGCTCGATTGGGCTTAAATAAACTGGCTTATGGCTAAAATTATACTATAGCTGTCTAAAATTACACTGTAGCTGATGATGGCTTATTTAGCATAACTAAATTTAAAAAAATAAAAATAAAAAACAGGTTAGTCCATCACGAACAATGCAAATGAATACGAAGAAAAAATCGGCAAAAAAGCTCAAAAAGCCAAAAAGCTAGAAAAAGACAAAATGTATAAATAGTGAAAAATAAGCCAGAAGCTTAAGCCGAAGTAAGCGAGGATATGAGATAGGAAAGGAGCCATGAAAATGAGCCAGAAACTAAGGAAGTCCATGTGGGATCAGTTTGGATTTGAATTCACCCTTGAACATACTCTTTGGGTTGAAGTAATTATATTTTAGATCAGTCCTAGTCTATCTCTTAATTTGAGTCAATATGTAACCTTTTTGTGCCGTGTTATCTTGGGGAGTCCGAATGGTAGGGGTTCAAACGGGTCGGATTCAGACGGATATTGTTGTTACCATATCCTAACCTATATTTTTTCTCCAGATTCGGTACCAATCGAATTCGGTACCAATCGGATTCGGTGCCGGATCGGTCGGGATTAACCCGTTTGTAAGGAATGCATGCAGTACAACAAATGGAGTAGGAGGACGTACTGTCAAGAATTTGATGTTACTACTTAATAGCTGATGTGGAAGATTTTATTTTACCATTGCAAAAGAAAATGAAACATCAAATAGTAGCACTAACCTAAAATCAAACTTGAAGACGTATCGAATTTGGACGGATATTGCTGTTACCATATCCTAACCCATATTTTTTCCCCGGATTCGGTACCAATCGGATTCTGTGCCGGATCGGTCGGGATTAACCCGACCCGTTTGCACTCCTACCGAATAGGATACATGATCTATGTGTCATGCATGTGTTTCAGTCGGCCTTGCAGCCTTCATGAGTTTGTGAGTTGGCCATGCACTTGTGCACCAATATAAAGCCAAGGGCATACCCCCATTGTACCTTAGATTAGATTGTTTTGAGAGAAAATATAAAAAAAGTCACAATGTTTATGGTGCAAACTTTTGCGCTTGCGATTGCATGAGAGTTTCCCAATTAGGGTTTGCTATGATTCCGTAGATTGAGAGCTTCATTGCTGATCTCAAGTCACCAATCGAATCTTTACAATTCCTCTCTTCAATTTGTGAATAGTACTCACAGTCTGGAGAGTTCTTGGTTTGATTGCTTCTAATCAACACCCTTGCAGATTAGTGCATTTCAACCATGTTGTCGATCTTCTACTAGGCGCAAGGAGAAGAAGAAAGAATTAGGGTTCTTCCGCAGCCCTAATTCACCTATCCCACAAGGAGAGAAGCCCTGGCTACCATTGGTTGCTAGGGCACTCATCTTGTTTGATGACCACAAGGAAGGAGAAGAAGACCACCCGAAGCCCTAATTCCAAGAATTAGCACAAGGAGAAAAACCTAGCTTGCCCCTTTGCTGGCAGCAAGAAAGGAACATTGTTCGTACCATGAAGATCGGGCAACTACTATGCATCAGCTAGTTTACTAGTTAGTCCATACTAGTTATCCTTGATCCTACAACATTTCAATGGTTGTGGTACACAAAAAGGCAAAAGATGGGGTGCATCAGCATGGGAAGGTCAAGGCAGTCTTGAAGGACATGACCTCCAAGGTCGAGACTCACTAGAGTGAAGAGGATGGGGAATCGACGACAGCAGTGGCACTGTGCACGGCGTCGTCGTCGAGTGTTCCAGCCTTTCCTATTGGAAAACAAGCGCGGGCAAGGTGAGTATTACTAAGAGGGGAGCAAGACAAACTCAAAGCACATGATGGTGACAGCGAAAACTCACCAAAGTGGTGTGAATCTCAAGGTGAAATCAATGGCCGGATTTGGGGGAGAAGGCCAAATTCGCCTCCATCGAAGGTGGAGAGGAAGAGGGAGCTTAGACGAAATGCTAAGAAGGCTAGGGAGACCAGTCTAACATGGTTGGTGTTCTTAAATAGAGGAGAGGAGGGAGAGATGGGAGCATTGCCATGGTTTTGCCGTTGGATGCAAGAAAATAGGAGAGAGAGGGAGGGAGCGTGCAGAGAGGGAGAGAGAGCGAGCAACGATGGGACGAGGTTGCAACACGTGCGTACGGTGTGCAGGCAAGAGAGAGCTGGCCTGCTAGGGAAGATAATAGTGCTTCATACTGATAGGTGGGCCCGGAGGGCTCGATCATCAGCGAGTGAGAGAGAGGTAAGGAGGGGAGACAGGATGTGACGCGTAGGTGTGTGCACACGGGCTAGCTGGGCCATGAGAGAAGGAAGGGAAGGAAAGGGGACAGCATGGCCTAGCCTAGGCCAACTGGGCCACGGGGAAGGGAAAGAGAAAGGGTGAAGAGAGTGGGCCAGTGGAGAAGAAGAAAGGAACGGGCTAGGCTGATGGTTGGATTTCGGCCTAAAGCGAAGGAGGGAAAGAAAAAAGGTTTTAAACTTTAATTTGAGATTTAGATTTAAATTTGGATTTGAACTTTTGTAAGGTGTTTGTACACAAGGATTTCAGATTATTTCGATTAGCACTCAAGTAAAAAAAAATTTGAAATTCACCAATTTGATTTTAGATCCAAGGAAATTTATTTTAAATTTAAGGCAAAGCTTTTGGAAAATCTTGAAAGGAAACAAAAGTTTTTGAAATTTCATGAAATTTATGAAAATGTAAATTTGAACCGAATTTTGGGCTGTTACAATTAGTGAGGTATTAAGGAGGCCCAGCCAATTAGTGACTAGCCTTGCCACAAGCCCACAAGTCACATATATACCTTGTTACTTCACAACTCTGAATCGAAGCCACAACTGCAAGCATGACAATAATGGGATAGATCAACCTGAAAAGTCAAAACTATATCCAAAGCCAAAAGGTAAGCAAGGGGAATTAAGGAAAATTAGTTGAAAATTGGAATAAATTTTGATTGGTTGATTATATGATTTACTAGATTTGAAGAGCTATTTTAGCATTGTTAATATGTGGTTTGTAGTTGTTGGTCGTTTTATATGCTTTTTATTAGTGTGATTGCAATATGAATTATGTATGTTTTGCTTTGCTTTTGGATAATACTACTAGTCAATGTGCACAACCTAAGTTTTTTTCCTGAGTCCACCACTGGAGGATGGTATGTGATAGGGTTATGAGTTTTTCCCATTCCCTTGTTTGGTATGGGCTGGCTTTGGGTTTGGGGATATAATTTTTCGTGACCATAATGCCCTTGCAAAAAGGGAGGCAACCATTTGTATACGAAGGGTAATTTTGAAGTTTTGTAATTCTTATCATTCCAACCCACCATAACCCAACCAAAACCCACCCCAGCCATTGGGTTTCAAATGGTGGGATAGAAAGCCCCATATCCCATTCCCAAACCCCCTCCTATTTCCCAAAACACTCCAACCAAACAATGGATTAAGTCTAACCCACCATTATTTCCCATTACCACCTCCCCAAACCCACTATCCAAACGACACCGATTATAAAAACTAAAAACATGATTTCTGATGTTAATAATAAAAAATACTAAACAAAATTCATATTTCAACAACCATCCCTGACAATGTGAAGCATTCCTGACAACTATGAGCATCCGACAGGAAATGTACATTTTCCCAACATGGACGCTGTGCCGACACAAAAGATGTCAGCCATTCCTGACGATATGTATGGACCAGCAGCAGCTGCTAACTAAATGATGTATGGATCTCGTAATGAATTAGATGCCTGGAGGTAGTGACAATATATATTTTGGTAACTTGGACTACGTTGTGTGTTTATTTGTGATATCGCGATGGAGTGGTGTTTATTGTGATTTTGTGATGGACCTAAGTGACATCTGATGCATGGGCTGATATTGTGATGTAAGTATGAATGGACGTAGTAAAAGATTTGTGATATGATATGTGGGATGCCAGATGTTGTTGTCATTTGCAACTGTGGAATTCAGATTTGGTACAATTTTAAAATGTCGATTACACTTTTTCCTGACGGTCAATTATATCCCTGACGGCTGGAGCATGCAGCCTAGAAGGGTGAATTGCGGACGGTTTGGCTCCGTCAGGAAATAAATCCTGACTGTTGGTTTCCTGCTGGTCACAACGACAAGCCCTGACGGTTACTTTCCTGACAGCAATGCTTTCCTGACGGAATGTCCTGACAGCCAACCAACAGCAAACCTTCCAATGGACCCAATCCACTGCCGTCAGGAACTGTCATCAAGAAACATTCCCTGACGGCCATCCATCGCTAAAAGACCCCCCTTTCCTATCGTTCTGCTCCTGACGGACATTTCCTATTGGCAAACATCAGAGAACCTATTCCTGACAGTATCGGGCTTTTTTCATGGGTCTGTCACGAAAAAAACCTTTTTTCTGGTGAGCATAAAATGGCAACTAAACACATGAAAGATAATTCCACATCCAGTCTATGTATGGTTATTGACTCAGTTGTATTAGAATATGTACCCGATTGATAAATGTGTGCAGTTCATAAATTCACAGTTAACATGTCTCATTTCATTATCACAACATCCCAATTAACATTGCCACGGCCTCTCAGAAACCCTCAAAACAATTCATGTATAGAACTCCAGACACACAGACACACGAAACCATCTGGTCTTCGTTTTTTTCACATTAATTTTTCAATCATAATATTGTTTCTTTCTTTGTCCAAAACCAATCCTGGACAGTTATTGTTGCTCCTCGGTGCCCTCCTCCTCTTCACTATCGTCGTCGTCTGATGAAGATGACGAACTATCAGAGTGATCCGATTCTTCGTCTTGTTTTGGCGCCGAGGAGGCAGATGGAACATTAACAGTGGGTGGTTCCGGTGGCATTGCGGTAAGGAAGCCTAGCGTCATGACAACATCGGCCATCAATGGTCGCACGGAGTCCTCTTCTTGCAAGCACATCGCAGCCATGGCAACCACTTGGTTTAATGCTTTGGCTGGGTACTCCCCTTTTATGAGCGGATCAACTAGCTCATGATATCTCTTTTGATCTTTAAACATTGGCATGGCCTGCAAATACGCAATGCGGATTGCAAAACCTTAGAAAATTAATATTGATTGTTTTGAATCATATATTATCAAAAGTGAACTTCAGGAGTTTGTTCCTGCTATTGCATCTTCATTTTTCTTTTATGATATATTGCAACTTCATATAAAATAGCACGCAAAATTTTAATTGGACTCGGATTTCAGCATATCCAGTATTTTTCTTGACAAATCATCACAGGATCAGCAGCATTGATTAATGCCATGGCAACTTACCCAAGTGACGACGTTCTGCTCCTCCACAGGCTTGCTGGTGTCGACGGTTCTCCTCCCGGAGATGAGCTGCAACAGCACCACCCCGAAGCTGTACACGTCGGACTTCATGGTGACCTGCCCGCCGCGTTCGTACTCCGGCGCGCAGCACCCGAACGAGCCCATCATCGGGGACGACACCGGCGTGTTGCCGCCCGCCTGAACGAGCTGCCCGAGCCCGAAGTCCGACAGCTTCGGCGTGAAGCTCGCGTCGAGCAGGATGTTGGAGGCCTTGAAGTCCCCGTACACCACCGGCGGGTTCGCCTTCTCGTGCAGGTACTCCAACCCCTGCGCCGCGCCGTAGGCCACCTTCATCCTCGTGCACCAGTCTATCGGCTTCTTGCCTGACGCCAAATCTGCCACACAGCGATGAGCAATCTCAGCGTTGTAAGTGGTTCGATCATCGTGGAACGATTTTCATGTGTGCGTGCAACAAAGGTGAGATCCGTGATGTACCGAGCAAGTGATCTTCCAATGTGCCGGCGGACATGAACTCGTACACGAGAAGCCGTTGGTCGCCGTCGGCGCAGTAGCCGACGATGTCGACGAGGTTCTCGTGGTGAAGCCGGCTAAGCTTGGCGACCTCGGTCAGGAACTCCTTGTTGCCTTGGAAGCCATGCCTGTCCAGCTGCTTGATGGCCACGGTCTGATGCACACACAACCGAACCATATATAGTTGGGAAGTTATATACTTGCTTGGTTCAGACGCTGATGCTATCGCGCAAGACACACACATGTACACGAACGAATGTGAATATGTGGACGTTTACCTGGCCATTCTTTTCTAGCTGGCCCTTGTAGACCCTGAAGAAGCCGCCTTCTCCGACGAGGTTGTACGGCGTGAAGTGGTCGGTGGCCGCCGCGAGCTCGCGGAACGCGAACGCCTGCGCCGCGATGGCGAGTCGCAGCGACGCGTCCTCGGTCGAGGGCTTGTGGGCACGGCTCTCTGCATTGCAAAATCAAGACTTTCCGTTCGGAATTAACCCTTCACAGGAAGGAAGGAAGGCCGGACATTTCAACGTTTGCGAAAAGAATCAAGAAACCAAAGCACTCTCACTCACCGGGCCGCCTCGCGTCGTTCTCCTGCCTCGGCTGCGTCATGGGCGCGGGCGCCATGGCTGGCGCGGGCTCTGGGGCGGGCGCCGCAGGCGCGTACACCGCCGGGGGCGGCGTCATGGACGACGCGTCTGGCTCCGCCGCCGGCTCGTAGCGCTCCGTGTCGGCGTGCGCATTCCTGCTCTTTCCGCTGCCGAAACACGGAAAGCAGCTCATCTTCCGGTTCCCTCCCCGCCTCCCCGTGGCTGCGACCTTCTTGGGGGCGACGACTCAGGCCAAGAGCGCCAAGACACACGCACGGACCGAGCCGCCGCCGCCGTCACCGCGCGCCGACCATCATCGCGCCCCTCAGCCCCGTCGCGGCGCGTCCACCTCATGGGACGCCATTGCGCCGCACCGTACGCGCACCCGCCCGGCTTGCCCTCCCTCAAATCGACCAAACGGTGCGGCGCAGGCGAGATCGCTGAGGAGAAGAGTGGGAAAGATCAATGGAGGCGACGAAGAATGGCGATGCGATGGCGAGGAGAAGGCCTTGGAGAGGGATCCAAGGGCCTTCCCGGAGAGGGGAGATGGAGGAAGGAGAGGGGAGGCGGGTGGGAGGAGGCTAAGTTTGGCGGGCGGGTGGAGGAAGCGCTCCAAAGCAAGGTGGGGGTGGGAACGTGCGGACGACGTATTTGAAGCCGGCCGGGAAGGGAGGCGTCGTGGAGGGGGGCGTTTCGGCCGTTGCTGCCATCGCATCGACCCCTCTTTCTATTCCTCTTCCTAGCCGGAAACGTTTCGTTTTTTCCCATGCTTGCTTCCGTTTTTTCTCTGCTGAAACATGTCACACCGAAGTATGGCGGATGTTCTATTTCAACAACCGGTAGCTCTAATCCCCCCCCCCCCCCCCGCGAAGTACTGCAGTGACATGAACCCTGATCGTTTCGACTTCGACTTCTGGCTTTTTGACTTATTTTTTACTATTCCTAAATATCATCTTTTTCTGATTTTTTTTGGATTTTTTGAGTTTTTTACCAGTTCTTTTTTCCCTGTATTGTTTGTATTACACGTGATGGGCTAACCCATTTTTTCTATTTTAATTTTTTTTAAATTTAATTATACCAAATAAGTCACCTTCAACTACAGTGTAATTTCAGCCAGCTACAGTGAAATAAACCATAAATCACAATCCAACTGATCACCACCTTAGCTAGGCGTTCATATGAACTGAATCACTCGAAAGTCGAAACCCATAGCATGTTCAACATTAATGCTTGCTCCGTTTTAGCGACTTAACTCGACTAAGAATTTACACATTCACAGAGCACATTGCTTGGAGTACTTAGGGCAGTCCCAATGGGTAGTTATGGTAGTTTCTATCTGTATTAAATGAGATGCCACATAGGCAAAAATGCTGACATGGCTGATCAATAAATGAAGAAAGAGAGAGAAATTGGAGGAAACCGTTTCTTCCCAGAGAAACCACGTCTACGCTCGATTCGAGGCAGGAAGAAACCGCGATTTCCCCGTTGGGAAGAAACGAGCGGTTTCCATCTTGCTCGTCCGCCGGCGGCCATCGCGCTCGCGTGCTCGCATCGGCTCTCGCCTGCGCTGGCGTGCTCGCATCCGCGCTCGCGTGCTCGCGCCGATGGTCTTCGAGCTCGCGTACCGTCGCCCGCGTCCGCCCCGTTCTTCTCCGCTGCGCGCCGTCGACCGGCGGCCGCGCGCTCGCGGGCTGCTTGCTCTGCCGAGGGAACTCGTTGAGTCCGCCGCCGTCGCTCGGGCCGGTCCGCTCGCCCACGCCGGCCTCCTCCGCCGCGCTCGCGCCGGTCCGCGCGGCCTCCGCGCTTGCCCGCTCGCCCACGCCGTGCGGCCTCCGCGCGCATGATGTGGAGCGCGCAGCCGCGCTTGCCCTCGGCCCCCGCGCGCCGGAGCCCCCGGGCACCCTCTTCATCACCACCAGGTAGTACCGTTGTATCATCCCATTTCGCTCCACTCCTGTACTTAGCTGCGGCCTCCGCTTCTGATCTGGCGGGGTGCTTTGCCTTGACTCCAGGAGGGTGATCTGGCTCAGCGACGCGGAGAAGGGGAAGGGCTACGCGGTGGACTTCGTCGCCGTCTCGCTCCACGCCGTGTAGCGCGACCCCGAGGCGTACCCGTCTCCCTGCATCTACACGCAGGTAGTTTCGCCATCTGCTAGCCTATTTCTTCTTGGAGCAGCTTTTTTGAGATAGCTTGGGATAAACATTTGGTATAGAGCATTCACGGGGACGTGGCTAATCAGCTGTAGATTTCTGGTATTGGTGGTAGATTTGAGACTAAAATGTGCTGATTGGAGTGATCAGAATGAAGATTTATATGTCCTGTATGCTGCTGATTTAGTTGTTGATTTAGTGTTGGGAGTGAATCTAATAGACTAGTAACTTATTTCAACTTCAGATATCACTGTTGGGAGCATTGCTGATCAAGAAGATGGACTTTAGGAGAGAGAAAGAAAAAAGTATGAACATTTATTAGGGGAAGAAACTGCACTGGAAAAGCTGATTTCTATGGATGATTTCTTGCTGACATGGCTACTGTGGAAACCGTGTGTGATTTCTACCATTGTGACTGCCCTTACAACGAAATAACTACCCAACCATTTGTTCGTAAGGCTTCATTATTGCTCGGGTGGCGTTTGGGAATTTTGGACACTGTTAGACCCATGTTTACTCAAAATTCCCGTTTTGACCCCCTTGCAAAAAATTCCCAAATTTGGACCCCTGTTGAGCGCGTGATTGCCAGGTGCAGCCACGTGCCCCGGTCGTGCGGTCTGGTACCGCACGACCGGACTGTTCACCGGGTCGTGCGGTACCAGACCGCACGACCCGCCTACCGTCGCCCCCAGCGCGCGATCTAATTGCCCGAGCGCACGATCGATCGGCCGACCGCGCGTCCTCCCGCCCAGCCGCGCGACCTGCAGAGCCGACCGCACGATCAATTCGCGGAGCGCGCGATCAATTCGCGGACCGCACGATCAATTCGCGGAGCGCGCGACCTGCGTGAAAAAGTTCGCGGATACGCAACTATGACTGTATGCGTTCAGAGACGAAGGAAGAGAGGGGTGATGAGGGGATCGGCCGTGAAGGCTCCCTTGCGTGGAACGGGCGGCGGCGGCGAGAGCTAGGGATTTTGAGGGGAGGCCTCGCGCGTTTATAAAAGCGAGCTGGGTGGTTCTAGAAGCCCTAGCGTTCAATGGTATGGGCCGGGCCTGACCGTCCGTTCTGGGCCTACTTGTTCTTGTACTGGGCTCCGTGTAATATTAGACGAAATCGACCGGAAACTGCGATCGTGTGAGTTCGTGAGTCGAAAGGAGAATAGCACGAAGTTGCATCCAATGCCAGTATGTGGAGCAAGAGCAACTGACTTGGGAGCACGTGGCACTACATAGTAGAATCGATGTTCACAAATTCCAGGCATCACATTCAGGAACCTAACAACGTACAATGGAAATCCAAATCATACATTGAGATGATGATATATAGATAGAACATAGTTCAGCTTAAATCAGTGTACGTTGCATGCATGAATCAGTTGGCAAAAGCAAACTCAAAACGCCAAACGCAAAATTTAAATCATACAAAGAGCTGCCAGAAACAGTACAATCACACATGCATGCACCATCACATATTCATATGCATATCACACTTCTACACAAAAGGTCATATTGAACATCTCATCACAGACGATTCTACAGAATCTGTCAGTGTAAAAATTGCACTGTGGCTTATGGCCCCGCTCAGTTGGGCTGAAAAGCTGTGGCTTATGACTGAAATTGCACTGTAGCGGCTGGAATTTCACTGTAGCTGAAGGTGGCTTATTTGGCGTAATTATATTTAAAAAAATAAAAATAGAAAAAATATGCTAGCTCATCATGGACAACGCAAATGAATATAGGGAAAAAAGAACCGGCAAAAAAGCTCAAAAAAAGTCAAAAGTTCAGAAAAAGACGAAATTTATGAATAGTGAAAAATAAACCAGAAGCCAAAAGCTGAAGCAGAAACGTGCGGAGCCTAAGGTTATCTTAGTTATCTTAAACAATTTACCTAGCATGACCATTTATGTTGCAACCGATAGTAAAAACCGTCTGTGATGACTCACTTATCATAAACGGTTTTTTATACAAACCGTTTGTACTGTATAAAAAATCATCTATGATATCCAACATATTACAAACGATTTTTGTTAAAAGCTACTAGTGATACATCACAGACAGTTTGTTCAAAAAAAAGTCTGTAATGACCGAATTATCACATACGAGTTTTGAATGGAAGCATCTGTAATATTCATTGTGTTATTATATACTTTCTTCCCGACATATATCATGTCTGTTAGGTAGCAGTACTTTAAGGTGATTTGGTAAAAGGAGACCGGAGATTTGGAAAGGTGCTTGTGTATCCATTTATTCTTAGTGATCTAAGGTAATATATAATGAAATGCATTATATTCTAGCTAGATCTATGCACTTTTTATTTGCTAGGAAAAAGATATCTAGCTTAGTAGTTTTTGTTCTAATTTAAGGTATTATATATAAAGAAATACATTATATTCTTGTTGGATTGTGTCGTGAATCATAGCTAGCTACTTTAAATGGAGAAATTATGGTGAGTGACAATTATGTGCAAGAGCTAGTGTACACGTACATGTAATGGCTACCTAGGAGAGTATTAATCTAATTTAACATTAATTTGTTATATGTGCAGTATAGATGGACCGAAACTGAATGTACATTGAGAACCATGTGAGTGAAGAGTACATCGATGGCGTGTTGAAGAGGGAATAGAATTTATATACTGTCCATACATTAATTGCAAGAATCTTAAGATATTTACCAATTCAAGGCATATAGAAGCACATTTGATTCAAAGGGGTTTCAAAAAGGGTATACATGTTGAAGCAGTCACGGTGAAGATCAAATTATACAAAAAAGATAGTAACATTGTTGAGGGAGTCAATGATATATCGAATGTCGATTGTTTTTTCGATGAGAATAGATTGCACGATGATAATGTGGATCAGATGTTATGCGATGAAGAAGAAAACTATAGTGAGAGAGTTTGGTAAATTCAAGGGCTTGATGGAAGATTCAGAGAAATCATTGTTCCCGAGCTACAAGCCAAAATACAGAAGGTTGTCATCCGTACTTGAACTGCTAAAATTGAAAGCAAGCAATGATTGGTCTGACAAGAGTTTGACGGTGTTGTTAAGTCTCTTAGCGGACATGCTTCCGGAGAAACATGTGTTGCCTAAAACAATGTACCAAGCTAAGAAGGTTCTCTGTCACCTGGGAATGGTAGTAGAAATAATACACACATGTCTGAAAGACAGTCCCCTGTACCGTAAAGAGTATGCAAATATACATATATGTCCGGTGTACAAAACTACCCGATACAAGCATAAGAATCACTCAGTTGATGGTGAAGGCATCGAGGTGATGCAAGGACCTCCTACTAAGGTGTTGTGGTACCTGCCTATAATTCCCCATTTAAAGCATTTATTTGTGAATCGAAAAGAGAAAACATTGCTGCGTTGGCACTCGGAGTGTAAGAAAGATAGAAAGTTAAGACACCCTACTGATTCTGTCTAGTGGAGGAACTTTGATAGGATGTTTGTTGACTTTGGTGCAAAACCGAGAAATATAAAATTTGGGCTGAGTATACATGTAATGAATCTTTTCGGTAACATGAATAGCTGACAGAGCACTTGGCCCGTGAATCTGTGTATCTACAACCTTTCTCCTGGCTGTGTATGGAACATGAGTAAATTTTGATGTTACTACTTATCCAAGGGCCGAAAAACCTGGAAACAATATTAATGTGTATCTAGCACCATTGCTGGAAGATCTTGTAACATTGTGGAAGGAATAGGTTCATGTGTGGGATACGGACAAACGAGAGAATTCCACTCTACAAGCCATGTTGTTCTACACCATCAATGATTTTTCTGTCCTTGGTAACTTATCGGGCTTAGCATAAAAGGAGCCAAAGCTTTTTCTCATTGTTTAGATGATACTAAGAGTGCGTGGCTGACCAACTCGTGCAAAATTATGTACATACGTCACCGTAGGTTCCTTCCCAAGTATCACTTGTACCGCAAGATGAAAAAATAATTCGACAAAAAGAATGAGGTTGGTTCAGCTCCAAGGCCTTATAGAGGGAAAGAGGTCTATGATATGGTTAAGGATATCGATGTTGTGCTTGGAAAGGAACGTAAATTAAGGACCCGTGAGAAGAACATCTGGAAGAAGATATCAATTTTTTAGGACTTGCCTTATTGGGAACACTTAGAAGTTCACCACTGCATCGATGTCATGCACGTAGAGAAGAATGTATGTGATAGCTTGATTGGTCTCTTACTGAACATTCATGACAAAACAAAAGATAGTGTCAATGCATGGCGTGATTTGGTTAATATGAATATAAGGACCGAGTTAGCACCAAAAGAGACCAATAAAGGCCGAATGTACCTTTCCCTTGCTTACTACACTCTGTTCAAGGCTGAGAGAAATGAACTGTGCAAGAGTTTGCATGTGTGAATGTTCCGTCCAGTAACTCTGCTAGTATAAAGAAACTTATTTCTATTGAAGATTTGAAACTAATTGGTATGAAGTCTCATAATTGTTATGTGTTGATGATACAAATGCTTGCTATTGCAATTAGAAGAACTTTACCAAATGAGATCCGAGTAACAATCACAAAACTGTGTTATTTCTTTAACTCAATTGCTCAAAAGGTCATCGATCCCGATAGACTAAATGCTTTGCAGGCCGAGATGGTGATGACTTTATGTCATCTTGAGATGTATTTCTCTCTATCTTTTTTTTGATATCATGATCCATCTAATTGTTCACCTTGTGAAAAGAGATAAAGATATGCGGCTCTGTGTTCCTACGTCATATGTACTTGTTCGAGAGGTACATGAGAATTCTCAAATTCTATGTACGGAATCGATCTCAGTCAGAGAACAACATCATTGAAGGTTATGCAACCAAAAAGGTCATTAAGTTCTATATCGACACATGGCTCATGCGAAATTGATAGATATGTCTCTATCACATCATGAGGGGAGGCTAGAGGGTATCGGGACCATCGAAAGAAAAGCAATCGCTTCCAATATAGATATGTACATTCAAGCCCATTTCATAGTCTTGCAACACATAACCGAAGTCTCCCCATACATCGATGAGCACAAAGACATGGTAGACCAAGAAAATCCAGTCCGGTCGGAGGTTTGGATCACAAGAGAGATAACCGTCAGTTCAACGAATGGTTAAAGATGAGATTCACTGGGAGATCATAAAGTGATCATATGCTGCAATAGTTGGCAAAAGAGCCAAAATTTACAATTGTGATATAACAAGGATACGATATAAATAGGTACACATTTTATACGACAGCTTAGAATATGAAGAGCACAGTGCAGAACAGTGGTGTCCACATAGATAAAATTCATGAGCAGTTCAATACTGCTGGGAGCTCGAACGGGTTGAGCTCCTACTATGGATACGTAGAGGAGATTTTGGAGCTCGACTACAAACTTTTCAAGATCCCACTATTTCGGTGCCGTTGTGTCCAACTTCCATAGGGTGTGAATGTTGACAAGTACGATGTCACTACTGTCAACCTTGAATGTGTCAGATACAAAGACAAATCATTCGTACTTACTAAACAAGTTGTTCAAAATTTTTATGTAACAAACCCATCAAATAAGAACTGACACGTAGTTCTTCATGGAAAAAGAAAAATTATCAGAGTTGAGAATACATGGATGAGAAAGAGTGCAATTAATTTGATGATTTGCCTCTATTCAGAGATGGCATCAGGTCCGAGGAAGAACCCAGTGAGGAAGCTAGCTATATACGCATTGATCATCTTGAAGGGCTATTTTTTTTAAAGGAAATAGCCAAGTGGAATTTTGAGCTGTAAATCACTTTGAGTTGTAATTAAATCATTTTGAGTTGTAATTTACTAATATGTCATTTATCTATAATCTATTTGCTTGTTTTCAGAGAACATGGCTAGCATTTCTTGAGGCTAGCCAAAAAACAGAAAAATTTTAAGCTAGACAAAGAACTATTACAGACAGTTTCTAACACAAAATCATCTATGATACTTCCATCATAGATGATTTTTTGTATTAGCCGTCTGTGGTATGAACACATCATAGACAATTTTTTTGTATTAGCCGTCTACGATGTGTCAGATATCACAGATGAATTTTTGTGTTAGCCATATGCGATACATACACATCGCAGACAATTTTTGTATTAGCAGTTTGTGTTGTTCTTATCATAAACGGTTATTTTTAAAAATCGTTTATGATAATGTTCTTATATATATACTAGGGTGAAAGTCTAACTCACTACTACGCCACACACTAATGTATTCCGATTAATGTTCAGCAAACAAATTATCCCTTATTTGGTTTTGGCTTGCGTCTTGCTAGCTCTTACATCAACCATCCAAGAAGCTTTCTAGATGTATATAGTGTGAAAAAATCTTCTAGGATGTGGTTAGGTAGAAACCTATGGCAAACACTGTCAAGTTTTTTTTTTTTTTTTGCCTAGAGTACTCAGTGTGTATTCTCATTGAACTAATAGAAGAAACATGTATGTGTGATACAAGACCCTGCTAACATCGTGGGTAGATTCAGGAATAACAGTCGATGGGGTCATATACTCTCTTTTTTTGCTCTCTTCACTATTAATTAATATATGTACCGTAGTGTCCTCTCCTCCAGATTTTTGCTAAACAAAATATAGGGCAAAGTGCTTCAGTAGAATTGCGTATAAGCCCCTTCCTCATCCAAAAAATCTCATACCATAAACAAATTGAAAATATTAATTGCTCTCCAAAAAAAGAGAAAGGCACTAGAACATATAGAACCTGATATCAAAATTATCTTGTTAAGATTTTTAACCTGGTGTGACATGCTATGACGACAAATGCCTTCTTTTTCTTTTCTTGGTGAGTTGTATGTAGACTATAGAAAATACTAGAGTCTTTTTTAGCCATCTTTTGGTCACACCTCTGGCCTCTCAATGTAACTTAGCCCTTAAATAGTACATCTAGTTTTTAGCCCTTAAATAAGTAATACCGTCCTTTGAACTCAACATTAGTAACTTAAGAAAATCACAGATCTAGAAGGGTGTTATTATATTCAGTTTGTGTTTTACATACAATATACTATATACTATTACAACTCCTCTTCCTGCTCAATTTGTACTACTTCTCTACCTTTGATTTGTACCCTGTACTGAAATTCAATTTTCATGCTTTGTAGATAGCAACTAGGCAAGATGGCGTCCACTTAGGTCCCATTTGGCAGAGCTCTAGCTCTAGGAAATCTGTAAATTTCCTAGAGCTGATCATCTGTAGCTCTAGGAAATCCTGGATCTAGAATTGCAGGCATGTTAAGTGCATTTACATGACTCATTTCATTTATATTATATATTAAATAATAATATTTAAATCACTTTAATTTAGTCAACAAACTACAGATCCAGCATAGATCTCGGAGCTAGAGCTGTGCCAAACGGGGCCTTAGTCTTTGGGCTCAATTTCACCGAATGCGTTCGATGACTAGACATATCAAAAGGGCTGAGGCATATTGAAAATGCCTGAGAACCGAATGACCATCATGGAGGTCAATCGAGTT
The DNA here is from genome assembly GCA_017311315.1 of Dendrocalamus latiflorus. Taxonomy (NCBI): domain Eukaryota; kingdom Viridiplantae; phylum Streptophyta; class Magnoliopsida; order Poales; family Poaceae; genus Dendrocalamus; species Dendrocalamus latiflorus. The sequence goes on along the minus strand of CM029613.1, from coordinate 7,597,223 downwards.
GGGGTCTCTTTACATCCCAAGAAAGCAGCAGCCGCATTCTAGACCACCTGTGGGATAGTTACAAGGGAACGGGTCCTCATCACCATACCGAGCTAGAAGTCTCTGACATGTGAAGAGAAAGAGCATCTTTGAGCGAAGGTCTCAAGGTCCTTCGAGATTGGAGAAGAAGTTCAGGGCCTCGTGCAATGATAGACGTTCCTAGCAATGTATAAAGTGTGGGAGAACTTCAAGAGCAAGCTTGTCACGAAATACATGAATCAAGATAGGATGTCATTGCCAAAATATCCTTTCATCCATCTGGATATATGGGATGCCTTTGTGGGCATGAAGACAACCACCAAATTCCAGGTGGAAACCGCGGTGCACAAGGCAATCTAGGCCCAGAACGCTCACCCCCATAGACTTGGCACCACTAGGTATATGGGTAAAATCCCACAATAGATGAGGGACGATGAGGAGGCAATCCTGTCAGAGGACCCTCCGCCATTTGTTGGGATCACAGATGTGCGTGCCCGAAACTAGTTAAGAATGAGGACATCTATCACATCTTCGGGCACCATATCCTTCAAGAACTTAGCAGATCAGGAAGTGTCAAAACGCTTGGTAATATGTCCATAACTTCATAGGAACTGAAATAATATTTTGGCCTCTTGCAGGAAATATTGACTGTTGAATCCTCCCAGGGCAACTTCTAGGCTGTTAGGGAGAGAGACATGTTATCCACGGCCTTGGGAACAAGGAGAACTTGGGTCACATGTGAGACCTTGGGGTTTACGTTACTTGGAGGCAGGGATTCCCAGATGACTTTGACTCGTATAGGTGTAGGAAGAGATCGAAGGCCGAACACGAGGAGCGCATAGAAGAGGAAATTCATGTGGAATTTTCTATGAAGATAGCACATTTGGAGGAAAGGCTAGAGCAAGTGCTCAGCCAGTCGTAAGACACCCCCATTACTAAGGAAGCCAGTTTATATCACCATTAGAGTAGCTGCACATCCACACACCAATCTGACCAAAGCGACGCCTGACTTTCTATAGATGAAATCCAGGTAACATATATTTTAGGAATGCTCCAAAGATAGACATGTAGGATGCCTTAACTAATTGTATATTGTTTTGTAGGAGTCTACGCCTCGCAATATCCAAGTGAGGCTGGTTGGGTCCATTCCTCTTGAGGCTGGGCAGGGGATGGCATTTCCATGTTAGGAAGGGACAGTGCTACACAGTGCCCAGCTGGCGTAGGGTTACGCCAAGGTCCAGGTGGACATGGTACATGACCTTTTCATGGCTGTACCATTAGAGAAGCCCCTGAATGAAGACATCATAACACTAGGAGATGACATGCACACTATTATCCAGTGGCCTCCTAGGAGGGACATTGCTCTAGACCCTACAGTGCCATGATCTCCACAGGACCATGCCTCTCCAAGAGAACCCTCCATGACTACAGCTCAACCTCCACTTCAGAAGGTCATCGTATCGGCTCCCATGGAGACGTCACTGAAGAAAGAAGGAAAGTGTGCCGAATCGTCTTTCGGGAAGATGAATCAAAAACGAGGCGTTAAGGCTAAATCAAAGAATATTAAGGCACCTCGCAAGTCCTAGAAGTTCTCCCTTAGAATGCTTGGTCCCCAACAAACTGTTACCCCACCTTAGAATGAGTTGCAAGGCTTTGCATGGCTGGGACATGTAGAGGACCAATGAGCAGAGGACAATCCGACAGACTGGAATCACTGTCAAATATATGGAAAAGGCATTTCCTCCATGAGCCAGGCTACTTTCTCATGGGTTTCGATGATTTATTCGTTCTATTCAAACTCGACTCTCTCGACACCTTACTTCTACGATGCTGGATACTGTAAGTATGTACAATCAAGTTCTACATTAACGTAATAACAATAAATGTCATAAGTTAATATTTCTTATGTATAGATTTATGATGCAAGGAGCCTGGCTATCTTGAGAACCAGTGGATTTCCTTGACCCATATTTGATCTCTAAACAATGCATTACCCAAGATGCATCTTATGTCGAGAATTACATAACGATGGGATTGATTGCTCAGAGCAATAAGAACAACATTCTGGTACCCTACAACCAGGGGTAAATGCTTAACTAGTTGCTATATAAATTTTATTTGTATTTTATACACAGCACGAACTTAGGTTTAATGACTATGGCGACATACATGAGTAGATGGCACTAAATTTTGATTGTGGTTGCACCAAAGTGGAACAAAGGTAATATACCTTGATTCCCTACCCAAAAACAACCATGACTTCACTCGTGTGCATCAAATAATTGACAGGTGAACTTATTTCCTCCATAGATAACTCTCTTATAGTATTTCCTTCATTTTACAATGGCTGAGGCTAACTTTTTGTAATCACATAAGTTGTTCAACGCTTATGTTGCTGAGGGAGAGAAACATAAGGAATCCAGTACCACACTACAACACATGACATGATTTTTTGTATCTACTAAAACACAATAATACTATATCACACTTCGTAATAATGCCTCTAAGACTGATTATACCTATGTATGTAATTCTATTTTTGCAGTGCCACTAGTAGCTATAGGGTAACGTATGTGTATTCTACATTTGCCTCTATATGCCGGAAATCATGGGCGCTAAGATGAATGATCTGGAGGTTTATCAATATGTCAATAATTATTTCCTAAATATCAATATATATGTGTATATATATATGTGTGTGTGTGTATGTGTGTATATATATGTGTGTGTGTGTGTGTGTGTATACATACATACATACATATATATGTATGTATATGTGTATGTGTATATATATGTACATGTGTGTGTGTATGTATGTATGTATGTATGTATATGCTTACGACTTTACTCCTCCTAGCGATAGGGCGTGATAATCAACTCAAGTACATTCGAACTTAACGCACTCTCGGATGTTCGAGGACGGCTCTCCACCTTCTTGATAATGGAGATCATGGCCCCAAAAGGAGAGTTTCCCTTCGACAACAAAGATTAATACATATTCAAACATTTGATTTAATTGTAATTTATTCAATTGTAATTCACTTTGAGTTGTAATTCAATTGTACGTAACTCATGCGACAATACATAAACATTCTTTTGCAATTGATTTTGATATGTAAATCACTTTTGTAATTCACTTATCTATCACGTATCTATAATTTGGTTGCTTGTTTTTAGAGGGCATGACTAGCATTTCCTGATACTAGCCCAAAAACAAACAATTTTTTGGCTATAAAAAGAACTATCATAGACTATTTCTGACACAAATCATCTATGGCTAGTAAAAAACCATCTATGATGGCCTAATATCACAGATGGATCTACACTGAGTAAGGTGAGTGCGCTGAGTGGTAAGGCTAGAAGGAGCCGTGAGCCATGAGAAGGAGAAGAGGAGGTAGCGTCTTTGGCACCGAGAAGGCGGAGGAAGAGGAGTGCGGGAGCTGGCGGAGAGAGAGGAGTGCGAGCATCGGTAGAGGAAGAGGAGTGAGAGCATTGGCCAAGGGAAGAGAGGAGTGTGAGTGCTAGCTGAGAGAGAGGAGTGCGGAGGTTGGCCGAGTAAGAGGAGTGCGAGTATCGGCCGAGTGGAGGAGTGCGAAGCGTCAAGCTGATTGTTGGGCCGAGCCAAGAGGACCGGGCCTTTAGGGTAGTTCTTTTTGCAGTAGTTAGCAGGCTTTTGTCTAGATCATAACCCATTAGATAGGTTAGAAATCCACCGACGCGAGAGCGGGAAAAGTTTTCCAATCTATTAGTATCTTAATTAGATAGCTTCTTATAGTCGAGCGTATGCTTGTAATGCAGAAATCGATTAGGCTCAAGCCAAGTTAGCAGATCAAGTTGTTGTGATTTCAACACTTACTACTATTCAGGCAAGCTAAATTCTTGATCATGCACCTAGTTATGTTAAGAGTATAAATTATTCCTGTATCATTATGATATACTTGCATGAGTTGTGTTCTCGAAAAAGCAAATGGATCAGCAAGGCTAATAGTTAAAGAAGAGAAGAAAAAAGGAGAAAAGAAAGAGAATGAGTTTAATTTTGTGGTCCAGCTGAAAGGAGCAACAGGACTGTAGGAGTATATAAATAGGAGGATAAAGGGGACCATGAAAAGGCAAAGAGAGGTAAAGCAGGATCCCTTTACATATGGTTAGAATATAAGGACCTACCAGACTCTCATTCGGATCGGGGACCGTAAATTAAGTGCTAACCATTTTTCCATCTCGGACGGTCAGAAATTAGTACCCTGTTACGTTATTCATTCCTCCACATTGGGTAAGTAAATATGTATGAGTAGAGATGGATGAAGCTCAAGACCAGTAACGCCAGTCTGGAAGTAAGTCCCAAGACGCTATATGTGTAGGTGGAGTGTTGGGCCAGGAAACGATCCAGCCAAACATTATTTGAAGTCGGTAGAGTCCGGGTGAGCGACCTGGTATACCGATAGAAAATAAATGGGCTAAAGAATTGAGCAACGTAACTGGGAAAAAGTTTTGTACTTTGAACTCGACCTCACATCAAATGAAGTGTGGAAAAGCCTTGTTATGATGGTTCAGAGTAGCTATGGGTACAGTGTCATAAGCCTGTGTAATGCTTAATAAAATCATAAATTCATGCCAGTCTCTTGATTGGAGACTACGATGATCGCTAGGGATCTTTCTTCACCTAAGTGAAAAGTATAATTTTTATGGATTAAAAGATGTCACTTATTTCAATGAAGTTAATTTCGAAAAGGAAAATAATTAGAAATGGATGTAATGACAAAGAGAGGCATAAAGTGCATTTTGCTAATATTATGCTTGCTGAGTAGGTTAGTACTCTCTCTTGTTATGGTTTTCTTTGTTAAACCCTGCTCCATTCGGAGAGTACTGCAAGTAGAATGAAGGGGCCGCATGCACAATCGAGCTTGCCGAGGAGGAGAATGACGGTAGCGAGGAGCCGAGGGAGGTGGACCCCTTATACAGTGGTTGAGACGAGTAGACGACCTAAGAAGTCAAGCAGAAGAACTTTAGGTACCAGTTTGTACCTTTTACCTCTATGTATTTGTAATTAAGAATATATCCCTTGTGAAAAGTGTTGTAATAATAGTATATTTTTTATATTATTGTTCTATTGTGTGATTTTGATAAAGACTTATTATTTATTAAAATAGTATTTTACTGATTAGGTGAATAATAATTTATACACTTTTGTGTGATTATCTCTTTGATAAGGATTTATTCATCATATACCCTCCTCATAGATGGGAATTCAGGATTTACTCTCCTGGCCCACGTGTCAGTGACTTATGATGACCCTACATGTTATTGAGGTGGGAGGGTAAATCCTGAAATCCCCAATTCAAGAGAGGTAATATGATGAAGATCCCCTTTATAATTGCACGGGGCGCTACATGCTTCTTCGCCGACAGCGAGGGCAACTGAGGCACCCTCTCGTGGAGCTCGATCTGTCGGTCACCGCCGGCACCGGGCCTTGGCACCCACCGACTTGGTCGGCTGCATGTAGTTGGGGGCCACCGGTTTTCTCGCCTCGCTCGCGTCGATGTCTCTTGTCAACGTAGCGCCGGCGCCTCCCAGGTTCAGCCTCCTCGGCAGATCCCCCGACCGCAGGCTCGTCGTCCGCCACAGCGAGACGTCCTTCCCGCCGTGGAGTCTCCCCGGGTGATCCTGGCTTCTCCGCGGGCGCTCGGATTGTAGGCTCGTCGTGCGCCTCAGGCCGCTCACCGACCGGTGGAGCGGGCTACCCCTCGGGTTCGCCGTCGCCGGCACGACCGATGTCCATCCCAGGACCGAGGGCGACCGCGATGTGGGGGCCGACGGTGACGGACAGCTCAGCGGGCGGAAAGACCTGCCTGGCGTCGTGGGCAGGGGGCGGTTTGAAGCTCCAAAAGAAGAATCAGCTAAAATTCCTTGTGATGCAAAGTTGGAAGTTGAAGCAATAACTGCAGAACCAATTGGTCAAGTTGCAATTGAGCAAGTAAAGTTCCAATGGAGGAATCAACTATAGTTCTATTAGATGTTGTACCTGCTGAGGCTTCAGAAGCTCAAGGGCAATTAGAAACTGTGCAGTTTCAAGCTGCATGCGAAACATTGGTAGAACAAGAGGGCACAAAGCATCAGCCCAAGAAGCTGGGTCAAATTAACAAATTGTGGAATCCAAAACCGCCGATGAAGTATCAGCTGAACAAGTCTACAGTGTTGAGCAAACTGTTCAAGTGGAAGCTGTAACTGAAGCATCAGGTGGACAAATTGAGGTGGAGAAACAGATTGCAGAAGACGTAGCTATGGCTGATGCAACTACTAATCACTCAGCCATGATTGAGGAGGCTGTGGAGTCAAAAGTCGAAGCACCAAATGATGAAACTGTAGAAAATAAAGCTGCTGGTGAAACACTGGCCGGAGAGACTGCAGAAGGTAAAACTAAAGCTGAAGCACCAGGTGAGATTGGAAAATAAAGCTACTACTGAAGAACAATCTACAGAGACTGGAGAAGGTGAACCTACAGCTGATGTACCAGATGAGAATGAGACGACAAACAATAAAGCTACTGCTGAAGCACTAGCTAGTGAGACCGCAGAAGGTGAAACCACAGCAGAAGCACCAGATGATGAAGCTATAGCGGTTGAAAAAACTGTAGAGGATACCAGGGTCAAGGCACCAGATGAGAAAACCACAACAGCCGATAAAACTGCAGAGAATGTTAGATAATCTAGTTAATTTGCATGTCAGTTTTCTCTTCATGTCTGCCACCCACTTCCGGCATGCGTGTCAGTTACTTGGCGTTTTAGTCTGCATGTCTTCATATCTTCAAATCTGCATTGTAGTCTTCAGTTACTGCATGTCACTTACTCTGCATAACTGCTAACGCTTGCATGGTTGTAATTGCTAAATAAAAGGAGAAGTAAAAAAACCAGGAAAAGCTGTACCTTGCAGCGCCAAACTCCAGGTGTACGTGTGAGTTTCTTTGTGCGTTTTTTCTTGTCTGATCGTTGAGTTCCACGGGCAATAGCGTCTTGTCCAACACAGGCCAAGCCGACAATTGGTATCAAAGCTCCGTTCAGGATCCTGGTGGCCATATCAGCTCCGGTGGGACGAGGGTCGATCACTCCTCCGCGGCGGGATCGCCTTCGGTCGCCATCACGGGGTCCTCGCCGTCCGCGACAACAGAATGGTCGGGAGCGCGAGGTCGTCATCGAGCGCGTGGTCAAGGAAGCGTCGGCGTCGGTGCAGTATCCGATGCTGACCAAGACCAACTACCCGGAGTGGGCGATGCTCATGTGCATCAACCTGCAGGCGCAAGGCTTGTGGGGAGCCATCGAACCCGGCGGCGCAGAGTACAGCGTGGATCGTCTGGCGTTAGCAACGATTGCACGTGCCGTCCCGCCGGAGATGCTGGCCTCGATCGGCAATAAGGACTCCGCGCAGGAGGCGTGGGATGCTGTCAAGATCATGAGGATGGGCGTCGAGCGCGTGCGCGAGGCGAACACGCAGAAACTCCGACGCGACTTCAACAATATTGCATTCAAGGAAGGGGAGGCCATCGATGACTTCTCGATGCGCATCACGGGCCTCGCCAATAATCTGCGGCTTCTCGGCGACCACATCACCGAAGGCGAGGTCGTGCGCAAGATGCTGCAAGTGGTCCCTGATAAGTTCATGCAGGTCGCAATCTCCATCGAGACGCTGCTCAACATCAACGACTTGTCCATCGAGGAGGTCACGGGCCGTCTCCGGTCCGTGGAGCAGCGGCTCGACGCGCGGGCAGCGGCTGCAGAATTGGGCTCCCGGCTGCTTCTCTCGTCAAAGGAGGAGGACCTCATACGTCGCCTACGCAAGCGCAACAAGGAGGGTGCGCGCTTCGGCAGCGCTGGCGCTAGCGGAAGTGGTACGAGCGGCGGCTCGGTTTTGCCACCCAAGTGCGGCATCGACGACGCACGCAAGGGTGGTGGCGGCAAGGCCATTGACAAGGATGTGTGCAAGTACTGCGGCAAAACTGGGCATTGGGCCCGGGAGTGTGGCAAGAAGAAGAGAGACGAGGCGGCGGCCACAGCGCTGCTGGCGGAGGAGGGCGGCGACGACGTGCCGTCCCTATTGATGGCCCAGGTGGCCTCTCTTTCACCAGTGCCCGCGCGCCTCCTAGAGCGCGCCGCACCTGTGCACGTCGGCGGACGTGTCTTCCTCAACGAAGAACGCGCGACGGTGCAGTTGGGTGACACCGACAAACACACTGGCGACCAGGACGACGGCGTGTGGTACCTCGACACGGGTGCGTCGAACCATATGACGGGAAACGACGCGGCCTTCTCCGAGCTGAACCGCGACATCACGGGCACGGTAAAGTTCGGCGATGGATCATGGTGGACATTCTTGGGCGCGGCACGATCATGTTCGCGGCACGAGGTGGACACCATCGTGTGCTGTCGGACGTGTACTTCATCCCACGTCTGCGCAGTAACATCATCAGCTTGGGACAACTCGACGAGGTCGGGTGCCAAGTGTTGATCGAGGATGGCGTACTGCGAGTGCGCGATCCAAGGAGGGAGCTTCTCGCCAAGGTACGGCGATCGACGAATCGACTGTACAAGATCTCCCTCACGCTCGCTCGACCGATCTCGCTCCTAGCGCACGCGAATGACGATGCGTGGCGCAGGCATGAGCGGTTCGGCCACCTGAGCTTCGAGGGGTTGAAGAAACTTGGGCGTGGTGGCATGGTGCGTGGGCTTCCGCTGCTGGATCATGTCGACCAGCTCTGCGACGCGTGCCTCGTTGGCAAGCAGCGGCGCACGCCGTTCCCTGTCGAGGCCAACTACCGCGCCAAGGGACGTCTAGACCTCGTACATGGAGATTTGTGCGGGCCTGTCACGCCAGCGACGCACGGCAGCAAGCGCTACTTCCTCCTCCTCGTTGACGATGCTAGCCGCTATATGTGGTTGGTGCTGTTGTCAAGCAAGGACGAGGCGGCCGGTGCGATCAAGAAGTTCCAAGCCGGCGTCGAGGTGGAGACCGGCAGGAAACTCCGTGCGCTACGCACGGACCGAGGAGGCGAGTTCACAGCGGTGACCTTCGGCGAGTATTGCGCGGAGAAGGGCATTCACCGGCAGCTCACAACGTCGTACTCGCCGCAACAAAACGGTGTCGTGGAGCACCGAAATCAAACAGTGATGGCCATGGCGCGCTGTCTCCTCAAAGCGAAGCAGATGCCGAGCACCTTTTGGGGGGAGGCAGTGAGCACAGCCGTGTTCATCTTGAACCGTTCGCCGACGAAGAGCGTCACCGGGATGACGCCTTATGAAGCTTGGCATGGCAAGAAACCGGTTGTGCATTTCATGCGCACATTCGGTTGCCATGCTCACGTCAAGGTTACACGCCCGCACGCCGCGAAGCTTGACGACCGGAGCGTGAAGATGGTTTTCGTCGGGTACGAGCCGGGCTCCAAAGGCTACCGGGTGTACGATCCGGTGGGCGGGCGGCTCCATGTGACTCGCGACGTGGTGTTCGACGAGACCAAAGGGTGGAATTGGGAGGCGAACGGCGACGCCAGCCCTGAGACGTTCACTGTGGAGTACACGGTCAGCGACGTCTTGGGCGGCGACGAGCCGAACGCTCCTGTATCCCCTGCGGTCCCGTCCCTGGAGGAAGAAGAGGAAGCTGGGGCGTCACCTCAAACGCCCATGAACGCTACCCACGACACCGGTGGTGCTCAAGTCGAGCATTGCACTCCACCGTCGCACATCCCGTCGGGGCTCGACCATAGTGACAATGGCGCGCCGCGGCGTTTCCGCACGGTGGACAATTGCATCAACACTGCCGAGCCACACGTATTGGACCCCGACGAGTGGCTACTCGTTGCGACCGAGGAGCCCACCTCCTACGACGAGGCAGCCACTGATCCGGCGTGGCGCGCCGCGATGGAAGAAGAGATGGCGGCCATTGAGGACAATGGCACGTGGGAGGCAGTGGACCTCCCGGCCGGACACCGCCCGATTGGCCTCAAATGGGTGTTCAAGCTCAAGAAGGATGCGCAAGGAGCGGTGGTTCGGCACAAGGCGCGGCTGGTGGCTAAGGGGTACGTACAATGCGCTGGCGTGGACTTCGATGAGGTGTTTGCACCAGTGGCGCGGCTCGATTCTGTGCGCGCACTGGCAGCGGTGGCAGCACACGAGGGCTGGGCGCTCCACCATCTCGACATCAAGTCTGCGTTTCTGAACGGTGACCTCACGGAGGAGGTTTACGTCGTTCAACCGCCGGGATTCATGATCATCGGGCGAGAGCGGCAAGTACTGCGGCTGCGCAAAGCACTCTACGGCCTACGACAAGCTCCTCGGGCGTGGAACGCCAAGCTTGACCGCACGCTGGTGGCGCTCGGGTTCACGCGTTGTGAGGAAGAACACGGGGTGTACACACGCGGCAAGGAGCGAGGACGTGTGCTCCTGGGCGTGTATGTTGACGATTTGATCCTCACTGGCGCCGACCAAGCTGAGATCGAATCGTTCAAGGAGGAAATGAAGCGCTCATTCAAGATGAGCGACCTCGGGCAGTTGAGCTACTATCTTGGCATTGATGTCAAGCAGCTGCCCGGGAAGATCACCATGAGCCAAGCTGCATATGAGGCAAAGCTCCTGGACAAGGCCGGCATGGCCGGCTGCAATGCCGTGCAAGTGCCCATGGAGGCATGTCTTAAACTGAGTAAGGAGAGCTCCAGTCCACCTGTTGATCCTACGTTCTACCGTAGTGTGGTTGGCAGCCTCCGGTACTTGGTCCACACCCGGCCGGATATCAGCTTCGCGGTCGGGTATGTGAGCAGGTTCATGGCGAACCCGACGACGGAGCATCTGAGCGCCGTCAAGCATCTACTTCGCTACGTGGCGGGCACGCTCCACTACGGTCTGAGCTACACCAAGGGGCACGACGACATCGAGCTCAAAGGATACAGTGACGTGGACATGGCTGGCGACGTGGATGATCGCAAGAGCACCTCCGGCATTTTGTTCTGCCTCGGCAACGCGCCTGTGTCGTGGCAGTCACAAAAGCAGCCGGTGGTGGCGCTATCGTCGTGCGAGGCCGAGTACATCGCGGCCTCAGCGGCGGCATGCCAGGGAATCTGGCTCAGGCGGCTGATTGGCAACTTCTACGGGCGAGACGTCGGCGCCGCGACAATCTACATCGACAATCAGTCGGCGATTCAATTGTGCAAAAATCCGGTCTTCCATGGCCGGAGTAAACATATCGAGACACGCTTCCACTACATCCGGGAGTGTGTCGAGGGTGGCCAAGTCGCCATCCGCAAAATCCACACCGACGATCAGCTGGCGGACATACTGACCAAATCACTTGGCCGGGTGCGTTTTCTACACCTGCGCTCGAAGCTCGGCGTCGTCGACATCAACATCAACTAGATTAGGAGGAGTAATGTTAGATAATCTAGTTAATTTGCATGTCAGTTTTCTCTTCATGTCTGCCACCCACTTCCTGCATGCATGTCAGTTACTTGGCGTTTTAGTCTGCATGTCTTCATATCTTCAAATCTGCATTGTAGTCTTCAGTTACTGCATGTCACTTACTCTGCATAACTGCTAACGCTTGCATGGTTGTAATTGCTAAATAAAAGGAGAAGTAAAAAAACCAGGAAAAGCTGTACCTTGCAGCGCCAAACTCCAGGTGTACGTGTGGGTTTCTTTGTGCGTTTTTTCTTGTCTGATCGTTGAGTTACACGGGCAATAGCGTCTTGTCCAACACAGGCCAAGCCGACAGAGAATGCCACTGCTGAAGCACCAGATGAGAAAACCACGACATCCGAGAAAACTGTGGAGGATGCCACTGTTGAAGCATGGGATGAGAACTACGGCAGCCCAGAAAACTGTAGTGGATGCCACGGTTGAAGCACGGGATGAGAAAACCACGACAGCCGAGAGAACTGCGGAGAATGCCACTGTTGAAGCACCAGATGAGAAAACCACGACATCCGAGAAAACTGAGGATGCCACTGTCGAAGCATGGGATGAGAAATCTACGACGGTGGAAAAAACTGCAGAGGATGCCACGGTTTAAGCACGGGATGAGAAAACTACCACAGCCGAGAAAATTGTAGAGGATGCCACGGTTGAAGCACCCAATGCCAATGGACAAGCGGGTGTAGCTGAGCAAACATGCTAGCCTACGTCGAATTCTTGTTTTTTGTTGATATTGAGGTAGTCAGCCCAACTGATTCTCCCATCTGGATGTTGTGTTCTGTATAGAAAAACGGGAATCAACTCTTAGCATCATAATGCCATTAGGTGTTAGTAACTAGGGCATCTTTGCCCCCTTTCATATAAACTCCATCTAGTTTGTCTTGAAAGCACACGTATCGGTGTATCATAAACAGAGGTTTCTCTGAAACGTTGGTTGAGCAGTCAGGCCCCTTTCTTTGCGGCATTTCATCCGAACAAATAAACGAAATAATTTTTCTACAGTCTTTTTAAAGCGATTTATTGAAACAGTTTTTTCGAATCAGTTTATTAACATTCGATTTGTTTACGTAATTACTTGTACTAGAGCTAAAAATCATCGGCTGTAGCCAAAAAGAACCCACCCTTAATAGATCAGCCACTGGGTTAGCACCGCATATCAAGTATGGCAATCCATTTTCTTTCCTACATTTTCGGTGTTAGAGCAACTCCAAGAGTCTTGTTAAAATAGAGACACCCATAATGTATTTTGAAGAGTCATCCCAACCCTTTTTTTATATTTTGTTCCTCCAACTCTAGCAGACTCTCTATTTTAGCTATCTTTGAATACAGGGGCACATATATGTGCCGTGAATTGTCATCGCGGCACATAGCATGTGCCGGTTTTCATTAGGAAATAAATGCACATATAACTGTCGTGGTTATCTATGTGCCCTCGAAAAGCATTCCAAGGCACTTACTTAGATAAAGGGCAAAATATATGTGCCGTTTATATTGGTCTGTACTGTAGTGTTTTACACATCACAAGCTTGCGGAGCAAACGAATGTCAGTGGAGCAAATGAAGAATGGGATGCGACCCGCCGGGAGCTTGCGGGGCCGGCCGGGCACCGCCGAGCGCGCGGGGGGGGGGGGGGGGGGGGGCGCCGCCGGGACCACGCAGAGGCGTGCGGGCGCCTCCAATCCTGCGCCCGCAGGGGGGAGGGGGAAAGGGCGCCGCGGGAGGCTTCGACGCGGGGGAGGTCCACGCGGGAGGGGGCGCGAGAGGGAGGGATTCCGCGTGGGAAGACGACCGACTAGCGCGGGAAAATGGAAAAATGAGCGGGAGGAAAACAGCTAACGAGCCGCGATGCCTCGCCAGGTTTCGCGAGCGAGACGGTGGAATTCGGCTCCACTGCAAAATAGATAGCAGGATAAAAGAGCTGTTGGAGGGTGTTTTTTTCCTTGGGTCATCTAATTTGGAGAAAAAGTGCAAGATAAAGAGTCTCTTGGAGATGCTCTTAGGCCTTTGTGCAATCTGCTGGGATGCCGTGATTCTTGTATCAATTGTCATTTGTAAACTGGCTGTGTTCTCATATGGTAATACGCATGTCTGGTCGGTAAAATAAATGTGCGTTCTGGCTTCGGAAGGATTGTTACAACTTATACTAAGGTGATGGTGCTCGGTTTAGCAATAGCTTATAGTTTTTTTTTCACTATAGCTGACTTATTTTTCACTGTAATTAATGGTGGTTTTTTTAACATAATTAAATATAAAAAGTTTTAAAATAAAAAGGTTAGCTCATCACGGACAATGCGAAGAAATACAAAAAAAAGAAAAGACAAAAAAACCCAAAAAGCCAAAAACGAGAATAAGATGAAATAAAAAAATAGTGAATTAAAAACCAGAAGCTGAAACTGAAACAAGTGGATCCTTAAAGCAACTCTTCTCTTCATAGTTTAGGGCAAATTACACAGGATTTATGCCTCCCCCAATACAAATATATGGAACCAAATGACAGCCAAAAGGCCAATTGCTAAATTATCCTGAATATACAAACGACGACGCTAAACCACAACTGAAACTATTCTCACGGAAGTAATTTACATCTGGGAAGCAGCCTAGGCAAATATGCGAAGCATCAGTTCTGGCAGACGAACACAAGACCTAATGGGGGTAGAAAGTTCCTTAACTGCTCACCACAAGGTGTATATTAGTGAATAACTGCAGCACCGACGAAAACCCACCAGCGTTAGAAATGTATAGGGGCATCAGACATTTCATGAGAGATCAAAATAACATCTGATTCCGTGACAGTGCAAACATATCACAATAAAATGTATACCTTGCGGAGGAGCAGTTGCAGGGAAGGTATACCTCAGTTTGAGATGTCCCCATTATAGTACTGGGCAAGGAAAAGGAAAAGGCTATCAGCAGACATATCAAACGCAACTCCTCTAAAGGATATCAAGCGCAAATACATTATAGACTGTCATTTGAATGTTAATGGATGAACAATACACTGGATACTTCATGCGTGAAAATGCTGAAAGTTGTAGAACCAGGATGCCTCACTAGTCACTACATGAGGCATATGAAGTTATGAACATCTTTCGACTCGGATCATTACACATCCTAAAGGTTTTTGCATTTCTAAAAGATGAAACAAATCTGGCTCTGGCTGGATACATTCTTGTTCATGTCCTGACGAAATGAACCTGGTTTTATGCATTATCAACCATCAGCTTTTCCTAAGTAAAATATCTAGTGCTTGGGTGCTCTGATACACATACACCAGAGTATGAATCAATAAAAAGGAACTTCCAATGGCATAGGGGACGGAGAGGAATCTACTGGCTCACAAAGTTCCAACTTGCACAGAATTTGCAACCCCCCTATCTCTGATCAACTGAAGAAACAAAGAGGGATCACTGTAAATATTATTTTCTCTTTTCATTTATCCCCCCTTTTTGTTTCTTCATTTACATACTGGGCAGAGAGTATAATTTAGATGCGACAAGTGTAAGTATTACAAATGTATTCCTAGTTTCCTACTGATTGCGGCATTGCACTAGTGCAAATGAAAAATATTCACAAGATCATCATCATACAACATGCAGCTTAATAGGAGTTTGTCAAGCTGCTGAGTCTAGGCAAACTACATAGCCATAGGCTCCAGGAGAAATATCCTACAGAAACCTAACAAAATCAACACAACTGCCAATCAACTAGCTAATGTACTTTTCCAAGTCAAAAACATGATGATGTCACATAGTCATAGGCACCAAAAGTTTATCGTACATTCAGTGAAAAAAAATTTGGCAAAGAACTATGCCTACTTCCTGCCAGTACTCGAGCTAAAAATTGTATTTCCAAATGCTATTACGCAACTAAGTTATTTGTCAAGTATATTTAAGATAAATCACCTGAGGTTGCATATAACCCATTGCTTGGTTGTATGCTCCTTGTTGGCCCATCTGAAAAGAACACACAGAGTTCAGTTTCCAGTATGATCAAAAGAATAAGAAGAAAAAAGGCATATACTAACCCCTTGTGCACTTGAGCTACTTGGTCCTCCATGAGGACCAACTGCATCCTTTTTAACAGAGCCATCACCAGCCCTTGCAGATAACTTACTGTCACCCTATTAATTATTGAAGAAATGAGAGCTGAGCAATGTTCATCGCATCTCAGATTTAGGTAGGCTTGATAGTACAATCATGAATAATAACATCCTATCCCTACTAAGTATCTACTTGTTACAGCAAACAACCAAACATTGTAGGGCAGAGCAAGAGATTGCAAGCAGTCAGAGAAGCCAAATGAACAGCTATTGATTGGTCAACATCAATGAAGAAGGTATGCAAATCTACTTGAACCTAACATATCAGTCGCCTGTATGGTGCAGAGTTGGAATTCAGCTCAAATTTGCACCTACCGATTTTCCAAGAAAATAATATGTATGTGAACAGTTCCATAATATATGCAACATTTTTTGCCCTGTCGGTAAGGATCAATACAAGCAGCTACTGGAACTAGAAAACTTGCTTAAAAAGTATATTCACCTAAGTATGTTATATAAATATCCTAGTACATCTGTTTAACAAGATATCTTCACAGTTTGAAACTATATCCACACATCCAATAGATGGGCCTATACACCTTCATAATTTGAACATGATGAAGACAGGCTCAAATAGCTCAAACTATCATTTTTCTGAGCTAATTCCATCTTCATCTAAAATTTCAAGTTGCAAAACATTTTCCTCTCAATTTCTACGAGCACATAAGAAATCTAGGAGAAATTCATGAGCAAGCAAAATATTAGCTTATGGAACATAATAAAATATAGTTCAATTGACATACCTCCATCTGCAATCAGCATAGCCATCCACGGATCCACCAAACAAAAGACGAACAAGAAGACATGTCAGATTGATAAACAAACCAAAAAAACAAGTATGCTAAAACTATGCATAAACTTTAATGTGTGTAGATGTTGCCCATGTTAGTCTTGTAAATAGTCTAGTGTGTAGGGGGGCTATTTGCATATCTCACCTGTACATTTGTATTGGCGTTAGGTCTCTTTGGGAATACAAGTCTCATTGCAACATGGTATCAGTCTATCAGAGCCCAAGTTGGGCTTAGGGCTTCAGTTGTCGCCGCCGCCGGCTGCCGCCCCGACCACCTTCCCTCCTCTTCTCCTTCCGGGTGTGGGCTCCTCTCCCCACACGCGCACCCACCCATCACCGCCTCTCCCAGGCGGCCTCGAATACGGCAGCTATCGCCTCAAATCCCGTTGGATCCGCCCAGATCTGGCCACCCCTACCTGCGCGTCCACCATCCTCCCGCCGCGCCGCCGCCCGTGCGCGGCCCATCTCCACGCACGCACGCCAACGTGTCCGCTCGGCGCGCCGTCGCCCGTGTGCGGCCCGTCTCCGGCCGCCACCGGTTGGTCGACGTCGCCTGGCCATCCCCAACCACACAGGCCATTTCTGGGAATCGCAACTCCGTTTTCTTGGCCCAATCTACCACAAATGGCTACCAGCGGCGGCTCCTTCGCCATCCCACTCCCTGCTGTCTGTTTCGACGAGACGAACTTCCGGGAGTGGGTGGTTCATTTGAGGATTCACCTTAACAGTCAGTGGCTTTGGGGTCATCTCACTAGAGAAAACCCTTGCCCGCCTCGTCCTACACCGCCTATCTAGCCCGCTCTCCCTGCTAATGTGGATCAGGCAGCTCAGGACGAGGCCAATGCTGCACTGAAGGAGGCTCTGGAGCTTTACCAGTCTAACCTGCACGCCTACGAGCGATGACGGGATGCTAAGACTCGTGCCACCGCCATCCTAGTGGATAGCATAACAGTGGTTATCTCCAAGGATGTGGCGGAGCTGCCGACAACACAGCTTATGTGGGAGCACCTTCGAGCTCACTATCAGCCGACGAATGATGCTATATATCTCTCAATTGTGCACCAGGCGCATTTCCTTCAGCAGCTTGATGCCACAATCGATGACTTTTACCAACAGATGTCTGAGGTGTGGTGTTAGCTTGACTCTCTGGGGCCGGATGTTTGCCGAACCTGTCCCTGTTGTCTGCTGCTTTGGGCTCACCAGGAGACCCACCGTCTGTACGACTTCCTGACGTGTCTCCGACCCGAGTTTGAGACTATGTGGCTCAGCTCCTGACTTGCCACCCGCGCCCGAGCTTATGGAGGTTCTCACGGGTGTACGTGCTGAGACCCATCACCGTGGTGTGGCTCAGCAGCAGGCTGTCTTGTATGCTTCAGCTCCTACCACCTCGCCTGCTCCTTTAGCACCGGCCGTGATCTCCTTTAGCCCCCAGCGCACCAATGGTTGGTGCTTCTACTGTGGGTCTTGACTGCACCTACTGCTAGCATGACGGCCACAGATATCAGGATTGCTACAAGTGGAGGAGGGACCAGGGCCGTCGGCGTGGACATTCCCCAAAGGGCTTCGACGGTTCCTCCCACTCAGGAGCTGGTGTCTCTCGCCAGGGCTCCTCTGGTGATGCCGCAGTGCAGCTCCTCTCACTCCTTCAGCGCCTTGGTGTTGGCTCATCCTCAGACTCCTCGGGATTGACTCGTCTGGCTCTTGCTTCTTAGCAGTCTTCCACGCCTCTGCCTCCTCCCTCATCGGGTATCCTATCTCCGTGGATCTTGGACTGATTCTACCCACCTCACCTCGCTGCATCCCACAATTCTCTTCCACTTTTCAGACTGCATATAGTACCTCTTCCTGTGGCAGGTCAACGCACCCTGTCCACTTCCTCTTTTCATGTTCCTACAGTCTTTCATATTCCTCAGCTTACTATGTAGCTTATGTCAGCTAGTCAGATTACGGATCATAACTATCGTGTTGTTCTTGAGTCTGACTTGTTCTGTTCAGGACTTGCTTCTCCTTCTATATGTTGATGATATAATCATTACTGGTAATGACTCAGTATCTTGCCTTTGTGAAGGAGTATCTCCGTGAGCAATTCCTGATGTCTGATTTGGGTCATCTTAATTATTTTCTTGGGATTGAGATCATTTCTATGCCCGTGTGCTACTCTCTCTCCCAGGAGCGTTACATTCAGGATATCCTTACACGCGCTTGTCTCACTGATCAGCGTGTGGTGGATACTCCTATGGAGCTTGGTGCTCACCTTCAGCCTACCGATGGCGAGCCTCTTGAGGATCCCACTCGCTACCGCCATCTTGCTGGGAGCCTTGTCTACCTGGTATCACTCGCCCTGACATCTCTCACCCAGTTCATCTCCTGAGTCAGTTCATCTCTGCACCTACTCAGCTCCACTACAGTCACATTCTTCATGTTCTGTGATATCTTCTCAGGACTATCACTCGTCGCTTTTTCTTTCCTTACTCCAGTTCTTTGCAGCTTCAGGCGTACTCTGATGCAACCTAGGCTTGCGATCCCTCTGATCGCCGATCTCTTTCTGCCTATTGTGTTTTTCTTTGTTCCTCCTTGATTGCCTGGAAGACCAAGAAGCAGACTGTCATTTCCCGTTCGAGTGCTAAGGTTGAGTTGAGAGCCATGGCGTCGTTGACAGCTGAGATCACCTGGCTTCGGTGGTTACTTAAGGATTTCAGTGTTTCCACTACTGCACCGACTCCTCTCTTTTCAGACAGTATTGGCGTGATCAGCATTGCTCAAGATCCCGTGAAGCATGAGCTCACCAAGCATATTGGGGTGGATGCTTCATACATGCGATCACAGGTGTAAAACCAAGTTATTGCTCTTCATTATATACCTTTAGAGTTTTAGTTAGCATATTTCTTCACCAAAGCACAGACTAGAGCCCAACATAGCTTCTACCTCTCCAAACTCAGTGTTGTTGATCCACCATGAGTTTGAGGGGGGTGTTAATCTTGTAAATAATCTAGTGTGTAGGAGGCTATTTGCATATCTCACCTATACATTTGTATTGGCCTTAGGCCTCTTTGGGAATACAAGTCTCATTGCAACAGCCCAGACATTTAGTCTTTATTCTCTAAACTAGATTAGATAGATTATGTATGACCTGTAAGCAGGAGGCAAAGTTTCAGGCAAGAAATTTAATAACTTCTATCGCAAGGAGGCATAGCTTCAAGCGAGGAATTTAAGAACTTCTAATGCAAAGATGCTCTTTTTGCGAGCTCTGGTTGCTTTGATGCATTTCATTTGCATCGGATCTAAACTTTCCTTAAAAAATGTAGGGTTCTAGGTGGAAATGCCACCTGTCCTATAAGTGCTGTTTTAGGCTTTTAGCCTCACGCAAAGATAGAAATTTTGGTGTTTCAAACCATTATGTTCTCTGAATAACAGTAATTTTGGCTTGTTTCGCATTGAAATCATAAAGCAACACTTGTTCAAGGACAAGAAGCACTTTGTAAAACAACAAAGCTAAAGGAGTTGATTGGTGCCACAAGCAGTGTGGGTCATCCATCGGTCCACAAGCTGAACAAAATCATTTAACTTGCCAACTAAGGCTAAGCCAAACAGAGCAAGTTAGCTAACTAAGGCTACAGCTATAACAGACGAACTGGTGATGGCCCTACCTAACTTCCAAAGCACTAATCCACCTTAATCATTTCAGAATCACTCCAATTTCGATTTACCCAAACATTCCCATCATTACGCACCTCTCTGTACTTCTGCAGGTAGACCTTGAGGGGTTCGATGTAGTCCTCGAACCCCAGCGTTGCCATTGCCCACAGCAGGTCGTCGCCGTTGATGGTCTTGCGCTTCTCCCTCTGGCACTTGTCGCTCGCCCTGCAAACAGCCAAATCACTGACAAGTCAGCACAGACCGACATAAACCAAAGGTCATTCGAGCCAAGCCAAACAGAGCGGCAGCGGCAGCAGGCCCACTCACTCGCTGGTGATGAAGGAGATGAACTCGGAGACACACTCCTGCACGGTCTCCTTGGCGTCCTTGGCGATCTTCCCGTTGGCCGGGATGGCCTTCTTCATGATGCGGCTGATGTTGGCGATGGGCAGGAACCGGTCCTGCTCCCTGACGCCCCCTCCGCCGCCGCCCCTGGGGCTGCCGCTCTCGTGGCTCCCGCCGCCGCCGCCGGGGCTCGCCGGCGCGTCCGCCATGCGCTCCCGCTCCGCCCCTGCACCACCACCACGGCCGCAGCCGAAACCCTAGATCCATCAAATCGGTCCACTCACCCCACCAAACCCTAGCCCCCGGAAGGCTCGAGAAGCGCGCGGGGGGGAGAGAGAAACGGGAAGGCGTACCTTATATAGGTAGCTAGCGCGGCGCGCGCGAGCGAGCGAGCGACGTGGAGGGAGGGGAGAGCGAGGTGGTTAAGGTGGAGAGAGGCGGGGCGAGGTGCGGAGCTGCGGTGAGGGCGGCGAGTGGGAGATCGGACGCTGGAGAAGAGAAGGCGGCCCAGGCGGGTGCGATTGGGGGGTCGAGGTATCCGGGCCGTTCGTCGGCTATAAATAGCCAGGCGCGGGCGCCGCCGCGTGGTGCGGGTGGGGGCTGGCCGGCGCACCGTGGACCCGGTGTAGGATGGAGTTGCAGGACGAGAGGCTTCCGTTTCCTTGGATCTTTTTTGGCATGTGTTTGAGGTTGTTTTCGGCGTTTGGTGAGAGCCTCATACGATCTTAATCTTTATTTTCTGAAAGAGAAGTGATCTGGCGGCGCTCCATCCGCATTCAGGCTTCGGTCTGTGGTTCAGACCTTTTGTCCAGTGTAATTTGTGCTCCTTTATCTTTTTTTTTAAAGTATTATTGGTGCTTACGTCTTTATCTTTTTTGTAAGTATTATTGGTGCTTACGTATGGAGATTCGTATGCAAAGTCTCGCTAACGAAAAGCGTGTAGGTACGCCGTATAGGAGCTGAACAATGCGTAACATGTGATGTGATTTGTTGACAAAAAAAAATATTGGTGCATGCTTGTTTCTAGAGTGTATGCATGTGGGAGATTCAGGGAGAAAGGTAGAGCTGGGAGTTGGGCTGTGCTTTTTTGGATAACCCGAAGCACGGCCGGCCCGACACGGCCCAAGCATGGCTCGGGCTAACATGTGGCAGGCCGTGCCAGCACGACACGAACAGTGGCTGGGGGAGTAGGGGGCGCCGGGGGGAGGAGAGGGCGCCGGGGGGAAGAGAGGGCGCCAGGGGAGGGAGGGAAAGGAGGCGGAGAGGGAGGAGGAGGGGCGACAGGGGGAGGGGGCGGCCGGGCGAGGAAGGGCAGCAGGGAGGAGGGGCCGAGTGCGGTGCCGGAGAACCGGGGGAGGAATGAATTGGGCAGCGACGAAGGATTTCAGGGTTAGGGTTTAAGATATTTTTGCAATTTAGTCCTTCAGGTTTTTTAAAATCTACAAATAGGTTTTTATCTATTTTGATTTCTTCTGTTTCTAGCCCTCATAAATTCTAATTTCATCACGGAAAGATCCTATATATCCGCTGTGACATGTACATCTGTACAGAGTAGTCCTTAGAATGCCAAATTTGAAAATTGAGTTAGGTTTTGGAGATGTGAATATATATATATATATATATATATATATATATATATATATATATATATATATATATATATATATATATATATGAAAAATACCTTTTACACCCGGGTGTAATTACACCCACATCTAATATACCACCTAAACAAACTTGAAATACTCCTTTATCACTTTAGGTATACTCATATACTAATTATAAGATACTCCAATGTGAAACACACAAATATATATATATATATATATATATATATATATATATATATATATATATATATATATATATATATATATATATATGAAAAATACCTTTTACACCCGGGTGTAATTACACCCACATCTAATATACCACCTAAACAAACTTGAAATACTCCTTTATCACTTTAGGTATACTCGTATACTAATTATAAGATACTCCAATGTGAAACACACGAAAAACTTGTAAAGGAGTTCATAGTTTTTAGCGTATTTTGTAAATACCTTTATATACGCGCATAAAAAGGAGTATGTCGAAAAAATGTACATACCACCTTTGAAAAATTGTTCACGATACAGGGTGTAATTACACCCGGGTGTAGAAAAAGATGCTTTATATATATGAGATGAGGAGAAAGATGAGGATGGTTGGATCTTAATCTAATGGATGAAAAAAGTGACTGAGATATGCTGTGATTTAGACCGAGTTCATTTTTGCACTTTGTGATATGAGGTGTCTTTTGTTGTTCTTTATTTTTGCACTTGTGATATAAGGTGTCTTTTATTGTTCTTTCTTAAGAAACATCATCATACAAAAATAATGAGTATTTTCAATGTTGCTCCTCTTTAGGTCACCATCACCGAACCCTAGGTCGCATCCTCACGGCTTTCTTGCTACTTTGTGTAAAATCGGTAGGACTGGACTGCTGGAGAAGAAGATCAATCAAATCA
The DNA here is from genome assembly GCA_017311315.1 of Dendrocalamus latiflorus. Classification (NCBI taxonomy): domain Eukaryota; kingdom Viridiplantae; phylum Streptophyta; class Magnoliopsida; order Poales; family Poaceae; genus Dendrocalamus; species Dendrocalamus latiflorus. Next base: position 7,574,382 of record CM029613.1, on the reverse strand, counting down.
ACATATTCTAATATATATTATAATTTGACAACATAGCTCACCTCCATTGTGATTTTATTTTATGTAAGCAAATTACTACTACATGTGCTTCTAATTCTAACATAGCTCCCTTCACCGACTGCCTTTTTAATTCAAGCATTTGATGAGATAACCACCCTACGTATGTTACAATTAACCATTATGTAAACAAAGATAGAATGTTATTGGTGTGCGTATTCCAAGTAGTTACTAAATGTTTCAGAAACTATTTAAAATTGATTTCTTAACTATAGTAAGCTGCATTCATTACTCTCCTTGAGCTTTTCTATTTGACTAGTTGGGCAGCCCTATGCTAGATTGCCGGGCGATGAGCTAGATGTCCACGTACGCCACAGTTCAATTTGCACCAAGATAATGCATACCATTGGACTAGATGACCAAGTTCAGAGGTGGAATAGCATGAGACAATAGTATTGAATTGTAAGTAGGTTTTTAATGAGGCGGGTACAAGAGAAAGGAAGATGGCGGTCACCGCTACCATTGTCGTCGTCGCTTTCGTCGTGTATAGTTACTTTGGGCTGGGTTTGGGCTGGCACGACACGAACGCCGACACGACGGGCTTTGGGCTATGCTTGGGCCTAGCCGAAGGCGGGCCGGCACGGTACGACACGGTGGGCTCGGGCCGTGCCGGCCCGGCCCAATTCCCACCTCTAGAGCCATATGCATTAACTGAACCCTCTTCTGCGCTAAAATAACCCCAGTGCCATTTTCTTGGTAGGGGTGATATCAACATATCCAAGTAACTTAGCTTCAAAGTTTAAACACCTATTCTAAAAATCCTATGTCCATCACTACTTCTTAGTGAGGTACCATAGTTTGTTGGTGATCTAGTAATCACGATGACACATATTTTTCCCCGATATTAAGGGACTAAGGGTAATGTAATATATGGGCAATTGTATTGTCAATTGGAAGTTATTTGAATTACACATTTGCATGGTGCCTTCCAAATTATACGTGCACATACAACATGTATGTTTTATCTCCGGTAAGGTATCATGATATGTGTGCTACTAGGTGAATGGGTGCTTCACAAATAGGAGAATATATGACCTGCGAATTAAATCACACTGCTCTAAAAAATCACACAAATGATCCTACGTGGTTTGATTGAGCTCCCCTTCAATATTCATCATCAAGATGTAAACAACAAACAGAAAACCTCAAAAAAAAACTACATGGTGTATTTTGGTAGTAACTGGTCGCTAGCACTTTTTTCATATTTAAGAAAGCGTCGCATGCGCTTTTACTATTGGAATGGAACATACAACGACATCGACAAGCACACGAACTTGAATCATTCCTCACAAATTTCTACATAACCCCTTAATGGTTACTGAAAAGATCAATTCTAAAGCAGTTGGAATATATAAATCACATCAAAAGTTGTCTTTTAACAAGATATTGGGTTTGGTTTTTTTTCAGTTTCGGATTTATGACTTATGCTACAGTAACTAATTTTTAAACGAAGTGTATTTTTAAGACATGGTCTAGAAGTTGATTATAATAAACATTGTACCGATCTCAACTATACCAGCCAAAATTACATACGAGTACCTCTCTTTATATTCTCTCACGAACAAGTAAAAATTAAAAATTTTAACCATGAGTTAAATCATAACTTAAAAGAACACCCTTATTAACCACAAAGGCTTTGTGTGCTCTAAACTAACAGATAAGACTAGTACTTCTGATAAATGATTGTGACCACTTGCACCTCATTTATTTTTTAAGCTTAGACTTATGGGCAAAGCAACAGGAGTATTATACCATATCATCTTCGGGCCCTATACTTAACCGGCATATATTCGACAGAAACGTATGATTGCCTTCAGCTGCTGCATCTGGAAGCGAACCGTGTCACCATTTTCTAGCGACTTCGGCTGCCCAGCAAGGCACCTTTCGCTTTGGCGAGAAACTTTTACGAAAGAAACATGAGAACAACAGCTCATCGTACCACGAAGGCAACATAACAGGATGTGTACGGGAAAATAACCCTGTTTAGAACGCAGAAGCTTCATTGCATTCACGTGACTCATGTAAGAATTGAATTGTTTCTACGGAATTCCTGCACCCAAACAGGACGGCACGCAAAAATCGAAGAGTCAGCACTGCTTATAAACATATTTTTCCCCAAAAAGTAAGGCGATAGAAATTTCGGAAGTTGAACACCAAGAACAACAGATACCACGAAGGCAACATTACAGTAAGTGTACGGGAAAATAATCCTGTTTAGATCGCAGGAATTTCATTGCATGTGTTAGATGTGTATTTCATATTTGTGTATTTACCCCATTGTATAAGGGGTTTTGTGCATATTTACCACACATGTACTTGTATATATATTGGCCTATTGGCCTCATAATGAATAGATGCGCTATTCATAACATGGTATCAGAGCGAAGTTTTAGGGTTAGGGTTTTTTTCACCGTTGCTGCTTTTGGGCTGCTGGTTCTTTCTCCAGCACCCACCGCCGTCGGTTTTGCCCGCCCCTACCGCTGGTTTTGCCTCCTGCCGCCGTCTGTAGTCGCTGGCTTTGCCCCCTGCCGCCGGAAATCAGAGAGCAGATCTGCCCGTGAGGTCTTCTGCCGCCGCTCGGGGTCTCCGCCAGTGTCGTCGTCGCTCGCGCCGTCATCAGGGGCTATCCCCGCCCGAGGTCGCCGCTCGAGGAACGGGTTTCCTCCGCCGCCGTCGCCGGCTCTCGCGCGGGTCGCCGCTCGAGGCGTCGCCGTCGTCGCTCGCGCCGTCATCGGGGGCTACCCCCGCCCGAGGTCGCCGCTCGCCCCTCGAGGAACAGGATCCTCCGCCGCCATTGCCAGCTCTCGCGCGGGCCGCCGCTCGAAGCTGTCGCCGTGGGTCGCTGCTGTCGGTCCCGCCTGACCCCGTTGTCGCCGACCGCGCCGACCGCCGTCCCGCCGGCCGCCGCCCCGCCGTCGCCGAGCCCGCCCGAGGCCTCCTCTCCTCTGTGCTTCGGCGAGTGGGGTCTCCTCTCTCGGTCGGGTTATAAACCGACCAGCTGAATCAAAAAAAAAAGAAAGAAAGAAAAAAAGAAAAAAATGTCTTCTTTTGCAGGCACTGTTTCTGTTCCTCGTTGCCCGGTGATCTTCGATGGTCTCAATTATCGGGACTGGTTTCAGCACATGCGCATCCACATGCGTGGTCAGCGCCTTTGGGAGTTTCTTACGGGCGCCCGTCTCGTCCTACCCACCTGTTGAGCCTGTCCTCCTGAAAGATGCTTCCGAAGATGCTCGTACGAAGGCTTCTGAGACTTTTGAGGATGCCATGGAGACTTTTCAGACTCAGTATGCTGCTTACAAGACATGGATTGATGAAGATGCTCGTGCCTCTGCTATTTTGGTTGCTAGCATGGAGGTGCATCTCACTGGTGATGTTGTTGGACTAGCTTCCGCACATGCGATGTGGACGCATCTACGCAGCCGCTACGAGCCATCTGGTGATTCCTTATACCTTGCTGTTATGCGACAGGAGCAGTCGCTGCAGTAGGGAGATGCCACTGTGGATGAGTTCTATGCTCAGTTGTCTGCGATATGGCGTCAGATCGACTCTTTGGGGCCAGATGTTTGCCGCACCTGTCAGTGTTGTCAGCGTCAGCAGTCTCACATGGAGCTTCGCCGCATCTACGATTTTTTGACACGTCTCCGGTCTGAGTTTGAGCAGACTCGTGCTCAGTTGCTGGCTCGTCATCCTCGTGTGACTTTGTTGGAAGCCCTTGCAGCTGTTCGTACTGAGGAGATTTGACTTCGTGGAGCGGGTCTGCTATCATCATCACTTTCTTCAGTTTTGGTGGCCTCTTCGGCTTCTACACCTGCTGTGCCTTTGCCTCCACCAGCTGTGTCTCCACCAGTGACAGCTGCTGTTGGTAAGGGCCTTCACTGCACCTATTGCAACAAGGATGGACATGTGGAACAGTTTTGCTACAAGAAGAAGAAGGATCTTCGTCGTGGTGCTCGTCCTCCGCGGGGCACTGGAGGTTCCTCCTCTCAGCCGAGTTCTGGGACCCCTGACACTCAGCAGCTTCTCGCATTGCTAGGCCGCATGGTTGCTTCTGCATCGTCTGGTTCTGCTGGTTCTGCTGCTCAGTCTTCCGGTGAGAGACCACCTTCTACTTCTCCTTCCTCAGGTACATCACCTTGGATTCTTGATTCTGTTGCTTCTTTTCATATGACATCTGATTCCACCTGTCTTACTTCCATTAGTCCTTTAGCTGCTCGTATCACTGTATATACAGCAGACGGTACCTCTCTTTCTGTCACAGGACGAGGCACTCTTTCCAACTCCTCTTTTCATGTTCCTGCTGTTTCTCATGTTCCAAAATTAACCATGCAGCTCATATCTGCGGGTCAGCTCACTGATCATGGTTGTCGTGTTATTTTCGATTCTGACTCTTGCTGTGTTCAGGATCGTCGCACGGGGACTCTGGTTGGTACTGGCCCTCGCCGCCGTGACTCCCAACGGCTTTGGGAGATTGATTGGCTTCGCCTTCTTTCCGCTGCCCCAGTCAGTCTTCTCGCCTCCACCTCTACAACTACTGCAGCCTCCACCGCTTCGTTTGCTCAGTGGCATCATCGCTTAGGACATCTTTGTGGTTCCCGCATGGCTTCTTTACTTCGTCGAGGTCTTTTAGGGTCTGTGTCTGGCGATGCTTCTCTACATTGTCAGGGTTGTAAGCTTGGCAAACAGCTTCAACTCCCTTATTCCTCTAGTGAGTCAGTGTCTCAGTGTCCTTTTGATCTTATTCATTCTGATGTATGGGGACCAGCTCCTTTTGTTTCGAAAGGAGGTCATCGCTATTATATCATTTTTATTGATGATTTTTCTCGACATACATGGATTTATTTTATGTCATCTCATAGTGAGGTTTTATCTATCTACAAGACCTTTGCCACCATGATTCGCACTCAGTTTGACTCTCCTATTCGTGTTTTTCGCGCTGATTCCGCTGGAGAGTACTTGTCGGGAGTCCTTCGTGATTTTCTTGCTGAGCAGGGCACTCTATCTCAGTTTTCTTGTCCAGGTGCCCATGCTCAGAATGGTGTAGCTGAGCGCAAGCATCGTCATCTTCTTGAGACAGCTCGTGCTCTCATGATTGCTTCTGCTATTCCACCACATTTCTGGACTGAGGCTGTTTCTACTGCCACTTTCTTGATCAACATTCAGCCTTCCTCTGCTCTTCAGGGTGGGATCCCAGTTGAGCGTCTCTGTGGCCAGATCCCTGATTATTCCAGACTTTGCCTCTTTGGGTGTGTGTTATGTTCTTCTTGCACCTCGTGAGCGCACTAAACTGACTGCTCAATCTGTTGAGTGCGTTTTTCTGGGCTACAGTGCTGAGCACAAGGGATATCGTTGTTGGGATCCCGTTGGCCGACGGATGCGGATTTCTCAGGATGTTACTTTTGATGAGTCTCATCCCTTCTATCCTCGTCCTTCTCCTTCCTCCACTTCAGCATCTGTTGTTGAGCCACTTTCATTCCTGACTTTTCCTTCCAGTCCTATAGTCACCACTCCACCACAGTCTTTGGTCTCTCCGGTGCCCCCTTCTTAGTCAGCCCCTTCTTCACCACCGGCATCCTCTCCCGAGGTTGCTCCTGATCTTGTTCCTTCTTATCCTTTCTACTATACTCGTCGCCCGCGAGTTGAGGATCCTTCTGATATGCCCTCCCCTTCTGACGGGTCCTCCCCTTCGGCCACTCCTCGTTATGCTCTTCGCGATCGTCAGTCTATTCGGCCTCCTGAGCGTTTTGGTTTTGCTGCCGCTGCTCTTGCTGAACCGACTTCTTATCGTGATGTTGTTGTTCATCAGGAGTGGCAGCATGCGATGGCGGAGGAGATCGCTGCCCTTGAGCGTACTAGCACGTGGGATCTTGTTCCTCTTCCTGCGCGTGTTACTCCTATCACGTGCAAGTGGGTCTATAAGGTTAAGACTCGCTCTGATGGTTCTCTTGAGCGTTACAAGGCTCGTCTTGTAGCGCGTGGTTTTCAACAAGAGCATGGTCGTGACTATGATGAGACTTTTGCTCTTGTCGCTCACATGACCACCGTTCGCACTCTTCTTGCTGTGGCCTCTGTTCGACAGTGGTCTATCTCTCAGTTGGACGTCAAGAATGCCTTTCTTAATGGCGAATTGCGTGAGAAGGTCTACATGCAGCCACCCCCTGGGTATTCTGTTCCTGAGGGTATGGTTTGTCGTTTTCGCCGATCTCTCTATGGCCTCAAGTAAGCTCCTCGTGCCTGGTTTGATCGTTTCTCCTCCGTTGTCACTACAGCTGGTTTTTCGGCGAGTGCTCATGATCCTGCTCTTTTTATCCACACTTCATCTCGTGGTCGGACGCTTCTTCTTTTGTATGTTGATGATATGATCATTACTGGAGATGATCCTCAGTATATCACTTTTGTCAAGGAGCGGCTTCATGAGCCGTTTCTTATGTCTGATCTAGGTCCTCTTCGCTACTTTCTTGGGATTGAGGTTATTTCTACTCCTGAGGGTTTCTATCTGTCCCAAGAAAAGTATATCCAGGATCTTCTTGATCGTGCCTCTCTTACTGATCAGCAGACAGCTGAGACTCCCATGGAGCTTAATGTTCATCTTTGTCCTATGGATGGTGAGCCTCTTGCTGATCCTACTCGCTATCGTCATCTTGTTGGGAGCCTTGTTTATCTTGGTGTCACTCGCCCTGACATTTCGTACCCTGTCCATATCTTGAGTCAGTTTGTTTCTGCTCCCACTCAGCTCCACTATAGTCACCTTCTTCGTGTTCTACGATATCTTCGTGGAACTATCTCTCGTCGTCTCTCGTCGTCTCTTTTTCCCTCGCTCCAGCTCTTTACAGCTCCAGGCATATTCTGATGCTACCTGGGCTAGTGATCCCTCTGATCGCCGATCTCTCTCTACTTATTGCGTTTTTCTTGGTGGTTCTCTCATTGCTTGGAAGACTAAGAAGCAGACAGCAGTTTCTCGTTCGAGTGCTGAGACTGAGTTGCGAGCTATGGCTTTGTTGACTGCGGAGGTTACTTGGCTACGGTGGTTACTTGAGGACTTTGATGTTTCTGTTTCTGCACCGACTCCTCTTTTGTCTGACAGTACAGGTGCTATTAGTATTGCAAAAGATCCGGTGAAGCATGAGCTTACAAAGTATATTGGTGTTGATGCTTCCTACATGCGGACATAGGTACAAGATCAGATTGTTACCCTTCAGTATGTGCCTTCCGAGCTTCAGTTGGCAGATTTCTTCACAAAGGCACAAACCAGGGCTCAGCACAGTTTTCATCTCTCTAAACTTCATGTTGTTGATCCACCATGAGTTTGAGGGGGGTGTTAGATGTGTATTTCATATCTGTGTATTTACCCTATTGTATAAGGGGTTTTGTGCATATTTGCCACACCTGTACTTGTATATATATTAGCCTATTGGCCTCATAATGAATAGATGCACTATTCATAACAGCATGCACGTGACTCATGTAAGAACTGAATTGTTTCTACGGAATTCCTGCACCCAAACAGGACGACACACAAAAATCGAAGAGTCAGGACTGCTTATAAACATATTTTTTCCCCCAAGAAGTTAGGCGATACAGGGTTCAGAAGGTGAACACCAAGAACAATAGATACATAATATTAACACTTGACAGCCACGCAGATGTACACCAAACGAGAAGGCTGCATAAATAGTAGAGAGATAAGTTGACGGTCCCCATGTGAGCGACTACTTCGAGCACACCTAAAAAGCTTCTACCACTATGTACACAGAAGGACACTAGATAGGATGGGCCGGCGCCCTCTGGCCTTTTTCTCCTAACATCAGCTCCACCGAATCGTGTCATAAGGTAAGCAGTGAACCGCCCAGATTTACACCATGGTTCCCTACGCGACACTTGCAAAACACACGAATTCCTCCTGCGTGTGGCGTGTGCGCTAGTGTTGCTAACAGTTTCCAGTTAAGATAGGTGGAAGGACCCCTGGCCTTCCGTAATTGCGTAGAGAAGTTTCCTCCTCATTCTTTCCTGCAGGTTAAGCATAAAAAGCTCGGTGAGTTGGTGTTATAGTAACTGGAACTAAATCGCTGCAAATCACCGTCTACGAAACTATGTTCAGTATCCCAGTTCGTATTATTTTGGTTGTGCCTGACTCGAAACATCTATGTTCAGTATCCCAGTTCGTATTACTTTGGTTGTGCCTGACTCGAAACATTGATGGTTCATAGTCTCTTTTAGCTAAAGTTTTGCTTTAGTTCAAGATGTTCCAGGGTATACTCTTAATTATAAAAAAAAGATAAGCGGAATGAAAGTAAATTAATCTAGCAAGATTCGATAAGTTCAGATATCAGAATGGTAAGGAAGTTCAGACCTTGGAAGAGTAGGGAGGTAACTTAAGATAGTTAGCACAAGTCATCACACTCGGCAGGTCATCATCAGCGTCATTGATGTTATGCTGTTGATTGTATCACACAATGTTAGCAAAGATAGTAAGAATGAACTGATCCAGAGAAAGCTTTGTAATGAAAACAGACCTTCCGAACAACCGTCAACTTTGGATTTAATGCAGCCAAACCGCCTGGAGGGAGTCGAGGTGAACCTGTTATGAATTGCAAGAAAGCTCTGCGCTGATGGCATCCAAACTCTTGTATGATCTCCAACAACTGCAATGTATTTGGAATTTAATGTTATGGTACAGAGCTAAATTTCTCTTTAAAGAATAAGCCTTCACTAACATTTCACAAAATTTATTTCACATTCAAAATATACTAACTAAAATAAACTTACATTAATGACAGGAGGGCTGCTGGAAGTGTAGCCATGATCAAATTTTATGTGATCCACAAGTTTCGCAAACTGTTCAGAAACAAGGTATCAACAAGGGAAGTAGAATAGTTACACAATATCAACAAATTCCAACAGAAGACAGCACATACATCCAAAGCATCTTGTTCACCGCAGAGCAATCGCTCCAGCTCATCCTCTGAGAAAACCTGGAGTGTGCTAAGTGGAAATACCTGCAATACACAGTGCCGGTGTGTCGCAATAAAATGAATTTTATCAAATGGACAGAGTGAAATTTTCAAAGTGAAGAACATAGAGCTCATGTCACCCCGTCCCATGTAAGGTTTGGTAATTACAAATGGAAGATGGAAGCACAGGGAACCACACTAACCCCCCCCCCCCCCCCCCCCCCAAACACGCATCCATCTGAACCCGACAATAAGGAAACTGTATGTGGTAAAAGGTGGAAAGCATAACACGGAGTAATTAGTATCAGAGACATTTTGAAGCTTATACATACTGGATTAAGAATACTTAAGAAATAGTGTTATGATGTCAATCACAAAAGGAAAGGCTTTTCAGTGTCTGGTTAAATGTAGGACCATGATAGCTACTCGGTAAGTAGTAATGCACCCTACCCACTGCACATTTTCCAGAACTAGGGTCAAAGCAGCCAATCATAATGTACGTGAAAAACTGCCATTAGTTACACAAGTATAAACAAAGGAGGAGAACCACACCACGATAGAGCATACCTCGTTGAATCCTGACTTAAAAGCCTCCAGCTGTATTGCAATTCCACTTTTAACCGTTGCCTCAACAACAAAGGAAATGTATTCTTCTAAATTCTCAACACTTACCTGAAAGTATCATAAGCAATTTAGGGGAAAACTTTAATCTGCAGAGAAGATGCCAACAGAAGGCACTCTCGTATACACTTACATTATCTGAGCTACTCTCTGAACAAAGCACAAATTCTGGATACCCTGGGAGAGCAAAATCAATAGCAAGATCCTCAATTCTACAACCTCGATAAGACAAATCAGATGTGCTCTGGCAGTCCCTACTATGATTTGATTCTAAATATTTCCTCCGACAAGCAAGCGCTTTAAACTCCATAAGGACCATCGCCAGTTCAGGATCAAATGAATGGATATCATATATGCTAAGCTCCTAACAAAGAAAAGCTTATTAGATAGAACTTACAAAGTAAGAAAGCATAACAAACATCATCCACATTTCAAGGATGTAGGAACCAAAATACCTGTCCTAAGATAAGCTTGTAGAATGCTTTAGAAAATGGAATGTCAAGAATTCTGCCATCCTTAATTGCCTTTGCAATAACCTGACCAAGGAGGTGGAATCTTTTATTCACTTCCGAGAAGGAAGCACAATCTACAGAAGCAGACCACGGTCTAGGAAACAGTCCGTTAGGAGCGACCATAAATCTGGAACCACCATGGGCATCATCAGTGCCAGCTTCACAAGGAAGCTCCCCCCTCCACATGCCTAAACCAGACTTCTGAAACTCATGACTTATCAATGTATAGAATTCCATCGTAGGACCTAAACCCGTGCCTACTTCCTCTTTATATTCTACTTCAAGCAGTGCATTACTCCGAGCATGGGACTGCATCATTTTAGCAGCAGAAACCAGTATATCGTCACGATCTACTTTGAACTTTTTCCGCGAAAAGGAAGACCCCCTTTCTATTGTTGTATTGTTATCACTTGGATCTATCATATGCCCATGTTGCATTGTCAAAGAAGCAAATGCTGTCAGTTGGAAATACTTCCATCTTGCCTCAAAAGAAAACAAGAACGGGCATGCAGACATCAGTTCAGTGCACCATAAAGGCAGACAGCAAGACCTTAAAACCAAGGGATCATGCATCTGTTGCTCCAGTTTATCTGTCAATTTAGCACTGACAAACTCCTGCTGTGGAACTGAAGAAACAGTAGCCTTCAGATCATCGAGGTTAGTTATCCTTCCGTGAGCAAAAGCATGGTTTCTCTCATCAGACATGAGGTGAAAGGAGTATCGGTTTAATCCCTCTAGAACTTTTAGCATAAACAATATGTCGTATGATGGACTTGATCTATCAAGTTTGCAAGGAAGCTTGCCAAGCAACAGGCTGCTGAAGAAAGGGAGAGTCTGCCACATAAACCCGGTTTTACTGCCATTTGTTGATGTTGCTGCACTAGATGAATGCCTAGGAGAATCATTTGTTTCTGGATTTGCAGCTGTTCTAAATGTTACATGGTGCACACTGCGCCAAAACTGAGTGTCCAAAATTATGTCAGACCCAGCATTGATCTGATCTTGCAGGATTGATTGATACAGAGTAACAGATCGGTCAATATCTTTTCCTTTCAAACTAAATATCAATTTCGGTTGTACAGGATGATCACTCGAGATCAACGTGTCTCCTTCTGGTTGACCTACAGCTGCACATTCATTGCTGTATTGAGGTTACCAGAACAAGAAGCGGATTGCAAATCAGAAAATAAGGATGAATGTTAAGTACAGAACAAGAAGCAGATTGCAAATCAGAAAATAACGATGAATGTTAAGTCAATCCTAGACTAAACTACACATACTCACCAGAAGACGAAGGCCCTTGTGTTGAGCATGGTTCCAAAGATGAATTTTGACTTTCACTAATCACACCCTGAAAAGAGAGTCATTTCAGTCTTAAAAACAAGGGAAATGGCCATCAAAATATTTTACAATACATTGTTTGTCATAAAATACCGTAGCAAGTGATGTATTGTTTGTCATAAAATACCATAGCAAGTGATGTATACATTTCTAAGAAGTCAGTTCCAATTAGTTGTTTGTGAAATAGGCATAGTTTATAGGCAGACAGCAAACTTATTTACTCCACGGAACTACCAACATAGCCAAACACATTCCAACCAAAAAGAGCTTACATTTCTTTATGTTTATTTTAAAACGCAAAACTTGAAAAGATTATGTGGTAAGTCTGCAATGAGGTTGAAGGATATCTGACATCCTTACGATAGTAAAGGAAAGCTACAAATCTAAGCAAGTCACACTCATCAAAAGAGCCTGTCATATTCAAGATATCCTAATTACTCACGTTTCTTAATATATTTAAAGATAGACAGAATAGTACCTCTGATGGAGGAGAAGATTCAGACGTGGAATCTCTTTCCTGAGGATCATCTTCAGTATATTTGCTTTCAAAAGCAATACTACTAGGTGACAATTCAGCCTTCTGATTGCTTGTGCCTGTACTAACTTTGAGCCACAAAAATTCTTCAATAGTACGCAAAGAAGAAGATATTTCCAAATTCACAGCATTATCATAGCTCGATAAGTTCATTTCAGCTTCATCCTTCTTGAATCGTACTCGGATACATGGAGTAATTGTTGTGTGCCTAGTGGGGATATCAGAAATATTGCTCCTTGGCTTGAAATTGTGGCTCATTATCACTGGAAAGTTGTCAAGAGAAGTAAGAGCATTCTGTAGCTTCCTTACTAACAGTGTCAAGAGCATATCACCCCAACCTTGCTCCATTCTTGCAAAAGATATCCGAGCATATGACTGAAATCTTTTCAGCACAGCAAAAAAATGGTCAGCATTGTGATCTTTCAGATTTTCCTCCACCTGGAGGTACTTGCCGTTTGAGAGGTAATTTGACAAAGATTTGACCAATCCACTCTCAAGGAATTCAAAGGTTGTCATTGTTTCTCCACCATGAAGCTCCATCATCACCTCACTTAAAATGTTAGTCAAGTGGTCTTCATTTTGGAGATTGTCTTGTTTTAATGACTTATCTGCACAGTCATTCAGAACTGCACAGCAATTTTTTAGTTTCTGCAAAATCTCTGTTAACCCCACCTCAGAACTCACAGCTTCAGTGGTAAAGTAGGTTGTCTTCACATGCCTTGCAAGAGTAAAAAGGTTGCCCTTCCCAATCCTACAAGTCCTTGCTTCGGCAGATTCAGATCTGCGGGAATCAAATGCATAGCAGAAACATGTAGGTTTATTTCTTATGACAGTTTGATTCTCTGGTTGTTGAGTGTCATCAGAGAGATGAGGACTGGATTTTGAGCAATCCTCTTGCACAAGAAGAGCTTCGACTGCGTAGACTACGCCTTCCTTGATAAAAGATCCAAGGTAAGCATCAGGAAGCTTTTGCATGAGAATCTCAATAATCTTTAGTGATGAGATTAGCACATGTTGATCCTTCCGAGACAATAAACCAGCCAAGAAGCTGCCACATAGATCACAAAATAAATATATTCATTCAGAATCAGCAATTTTAGCACAACTTGAATGCAAATGTTATCTAGGCTATGACTGTCATGCAAGAAATGTGATTCCTCTTTCACATGTCTTTTGTACCTTGAAATGTTAGTTTCCTTGAGCAACCCTTGAAGGATTTCAGGTTTGCTGAAGTAACAGATGTTATTTACAATCGAAGCACAGCCATAGCAAATGTAGGAATTTGCACCAGAGTTGACTGCCTGCAGAAAACAACATACTCACTTCCATATCACAGAGCACAAGCATTGTTATGAGCTGTTAGTTTGCTATTATCAACAGACCTTGATCAAGACAGGAAGAATATCCCTAGAGAACTGACACAAAAACCTTGGTTCATCCCCAATTAGTTTTTCTTTCACAAGTACCATCTGCGTGTCTTCAACATCTCTTGCCACTGAAGGAATAAGCTGGTTTGCTAATTTCAGAGTTTCGTTAACCTGATATGATCACCATTAAATAATACATTATCAAATCATGTGGGTGTCTAGATAACAATTAAAGTGTGCACTTTAAGAATGCCTCTTTGCATAGGAAAAAGAATCAAAGGGATGCAATTGGACAAATTGTACCTGTCGTGACTACTGACCAAACAGTGAAGTAGGAGAGTAGTGAAGTGTTGAGATGGATGAACAATGCTTGCCCTCTCTCCATATGTAGGGCGTGTATATATTTCTCTATAAAGCAAAATTGCAACCTTGCCCTTACAGCCATACGCCTCCCACGAGGGTACACAGGTCATTACATATATCCTATCGGGCCTTACAATTCCCTAACAGGCTGGATGGGCTCGGGTGGGGTCACCCTTACTACAGGAGTCTCTCATGGTAAAGGGTTTCTCACGGGTCGAAACCATGCCGCCAAGCCCTTTGGCCCCCTCCGCCCCTGCGGCCTGTGATGCATCCGGTGTTGGGTCGTACGGGCTGAAGTGATGTCGCTGCCCTCCCGAAGTCGTAACGCCCCTGAGCCGTAGTGTGACACGTGGCGGAATTTTGCTGGCGTGTCGTGAGTTGCCAGTCGGAGTTTGACCGCGGTCGTACGGCCGTTCGAAGCGTCATGGGACACATGTGGGCGCTTGGTTGGCGGGTCGTGCGGTGTCAGTTTTCGCCGGTTGGGCTTCCCGATCGTGGGGTAGAACGGGCTTCAAAACTGCAGTCGCCGTCGCGTCGCTATCCTTCACGCTTGACCATCTACAATAGCTTTGTCTTTTCCGCCACTGCTCCCGTGCGCATCGCTGCCAGCTACGCCGCTCATTGCCGCCATCCGCCGTCGTTGTCCTTCTTCCTTTCGCCGGCCCCCTTTGGCAGCCAGTGACGTGAGAGGCTGACCCGGGAGCCCATTGTCGTCTGCCGCCCGCCGTCGTCTGTAGTGCTGCAGCTGAAATGGCCCGTGATCATTCTCGCCGGCCGAGCGGTGTTGCGTCGTCGAGCCGCGGTGGCTCCTCTAGACGACGTAGCTCGTCGGCGACGGAGATAGAGTATGAACTGGTGGAGCGCGACCCCTCGCTGGCAAATAAGCGCTGGAGCGCGGCAAGGAAGCTCAATGGTGTCTGCTTGAACGTGCTGAGGCAGAGCCTGGTGACAGAGGAGACCATTCGGTCTCTTTTGCGCGTAGGGAAACTTTTGGACCGTAATGCGGTTCGTTTACCGGCCGCCGATGAGACAGAACCGCACCCGGAGTCAGAAGTTGTAGTCTTCGTTGCGTATCTTTAGGCTGGGCTTTGATTCCCGTCCGCCCTGTTTGTCGGCGAAGTGCTGCAGGTGTACGGGTTGGAGCTGGCGCACCTTACTCTGAACGCGCTGGTCCGCCTGGCTGTCTACTACTGGGCTTCGCGGACGGGGACAGTATGGCCAAGCACCGCGCTGGTTGCGTTCCTCCACAACGCACGCCTGAGGTGGACGGGCCGTCTGATGGAGTTCAACACTTCACCTTCAATGGCTCTGAACCACGACGACGAACATCGGGCGCGGAGGCTGGTGGGGATTGCGCTCCGATTCAACATGCGGGACCTCGCGGAGTTCTTGATGTTCGGGGTGGCTCCGCTGGCCCACCCTTGGCACGTGCAACCCGGCCCACCCGCGACGACGGTATTCGGCCAACAGTTGCGTCTCTGCCGAGGCCCGCCGAGCCAAGCCTTCAACCACACCTGTTGAGGATGAAGCGACTATCCTGTGTCATTTTAACTCTATTTGCACAGTTGCTCCTCGAGGACGCGGAGCATGCTGCAGCGGTGTTCCTTGGGTCGTACGTGGCCAAGGAGCACAGTCTCCAGGAGGCGGTAATGGCGAACGTCGACCGGATAAACCGCGTGTGCGAAGCTCTCAGCATCCCCGTGCCGGAGCGTGCCATGCCAACTATCGGCTGGGCTCACACTCGGGATGGCGATGACAAGAGGTAGGCCTCTCCTCGTCGTAGGGCTCGGTCGTTTGCGGTCGGGATGCATTCTCCTTGAAGGGCCCGCTGAAGCTGAGGTGACCGCGGCCACTGGATCCGACTTTGTGAAGTACGCCAACTCCGAACTGGAGGCGGAGGCGAAGCATGGTGCGACCGGTGACAAGGGGCCCGCGAGCGATGCGGGCGAGGGGGCGAAGGCCGCGCTGAACCTGCCACTGATGTCGGGGAATGCGAGGCTTTGTCGCCTACCCCGGCCGTGGGGGCCGACAAGGCGGTTGCGGAAGCGCGAATGGCGAAGCGCGCTCGCGTAGCTTCGCCCGCGGGGGCAGGCGCGCGTTTTCAAGTGGTAGTGGCGGCGCTTTCGGAGGATTCTGACTCCGAGGCAGAAGCCGCTGGGCCCGAAGTGGATTCCGCCCCGCTGGACGCTGATGCCGCCCTCGCGGTTGGCCCTCATACGGACACAAGCGTGGCGACTTCTCGGCGATCTTCCCCCTTCCGCGACGCAGGTATAAACACCTCCTCTCGCGACTTCGCGAGACTTTCCCCGATCTGTTCGCTGACGCCGTCGTCAACATTAGTGGGCACACGGTCTCCAGGGCGCGCATAGGCTCGAGCGATGAGAGTGGCCGCGGGGGGACCGGCACACGTACTTTGGACGTGTCTTCGATGTCCACCCCCATGGAAGCCACCGGCACGGAGGCTCGGCGCCTGACAATGGCGGATTTCGTTCCTCGACCAAAGGCACTGCGGGCTTTGCAAGGGGCTGTGGAATGGGCGGACGCCGGTTTAGACCGGCGCACGCTGTCGTCATGCGGGTATGAGCTACTGGAAAGTGCTTTGAAAGCCGCGGAGATCCAGGTACCTGCACCCACTCTTCGATTATATTTACCTTTGTAGGGATGTCGCTAACTACTGTGTTATACAGTCCCTTGCCCTTGCCCATGCCTTACAGGCGGCCAGGGCTCGCGAACGAGGTGGCCTGGAGGATCGACTCTGCGCTGCGGAGTCGGAGCTGGCCACCGCTCGGCAGTTCGCCGAAGATGCTCATGCAACCTACGTCTCGAAGGATGAACGTATTCGCTTCCTTGAGACCGAGGGCGCGAAGGCTATCACCGATGCGCAGGCGTTGGCGGAGCGGACTCAGCACCTGGCCTCCGAAGAGCGCGAAGGCCTGCTACAGCAGATCGCCACTCTAGAAGAGAAGGCCCGGCTGACCACAGCGATCAGGGAGAATGACCGGGCGCTGGGCGACGCCTCGGTGGCGGCGTGGAGCTCGATGGAGGCTTTGGAGAGCGCGCTCTTCGATCTTGCCGTCGTGGTGCCACCTCGCACCTTCGGGCCCAAGGACTTGCTGAACGCGTGGTGCTGTTCCGCTGGGGCCTGGGCAAGGACTCTCCTCGATCCAGCCTTGATTTCTTCTGGCGTGACCGCCTCGTCGTCGCCGAAGGAGTTTGAACGGCGTAAACACCGTCAAACGTGTGACCGTCGTGCAAAGGGACCAGAGCACGCTGGGGAGCGCCCCCAGCCATTTGCCCTTCGGGAGGCCGATGAAGTGTTTCTTGACTCTAGCGGAGATGACACCGTTTGCCCGCTCAACCGCCCCATTGGACTGCGGGTGCTCGACCGAGGCGTATCGGAGCGTAATGCCCATGCGGTCGCAGAACGCCTTGAAGGGCACGGAGTCAAATTGCAGGCCGTTGTCGATTGTGGTTTCACTGGGCACTCCGAAGCCTATGTTGGATACGCCGCCACGTGATGCAGCCGATGAGCGTAGGCTTTCTGCTGCCGCGCAAATGAAAATTCTAGCGAGGAGCCTCCGGATATGACATTTATGATGCGGCGTTGGCCTCCTGATGTTGACATTGCCAAAGAGAACATTAACAGTAAGTTTACACACTGGGGCAAATTAAAGCTTGTGTATTGGGGACAAAATAATGCCTCGCGTGAATTGAACATCCTTATTAGATCTTCACTTTCGCTTTGTTCTTCAAGTAAACATAAGAGAAGTGATGTATTAAGTGAAGTTGTAAGAAAGTCGCATGTGTCCACTGTACTCTCAATAAAATGCTGTGCTAAACATATTGTACTGACATGACCCCTCTCCTCCATCCCACCCCACCCCACCCCACCATTAGCCCCTGCACGCCTACCAGGGTCAAGCAATCTCATACGCTCTCTTCTCCTCAAAGAATCTATACAGTTCATACCAAGGTACTAATAAATCAATCTCACATGCAACACTATCAAATGTGCATGAGTGACAAGTAACGACCTACAACATATCTGTTGTGTTCATCTAGTATTAATGTTCTGGAAGTAAAGAAGCTATGAAACAACCAACCTGGTTATTTTGGTTTTCCAAAGGCAAATATGGCATGCCATGGGAGAGGTCTGAAGTGACCAAAATCCCCCTTATGGTGCTACCAACATTCAGCTCAAAGAGAGACTTCACTGCCACAAGTGAATTACATGCTAGCTTAGCGAGAAGCCCGATCAGGTTCTGCAATCACAACAAACAACAATCAACACCCTAAACACAAACTCGGGGATACACGTATAAGTTCTAGTGCAAGCATACACTGCAAGTTGATGGGCTAAGGGAAGTCAGTCCTCCAGTGTTGATCAAAGGAAGGACCTTCTCTACCACGCCCTGGTAACAGAGCTGATCAAGAAGCTCCACTGAACCACTAAAAGAGTCCACAATGCTTATCAAGCAAGTTGCAACCTTCTCCACTACCTGCAATATCACATCACCTGAAACATAAGCAGAGCACTGCATTCATGCCAAAAAAAGGCTCAGTTAAATGGGTCGACAACAATACCATCTTGTCCTCAGACTGCAGTAGATTACACAGCATTGGGACTGAATCCAACACAAACTGGGAGCAATCCGTGGGGACCTTCTTGCAGACATTTGCAACAGCTGAGACCGCAACCCTCTGAACCATGCAGGCGGGCATCCAATTAGCGAATGTAGTAAATTCACAGCTCAAAAGATGGGACTGTTGCAATTCTAACCTGAATACTTGCAGAGAAGAAGTCAATGTATGCGAGCACGGCGGTGATCATGCCTGCCTGCAAGCACTGCGTTGGCTGCCTCCGCGATATCTTCTCAAAAGCTTGCAAGCACTGCGCAAGTAACAAATGATCACATAAAGCACGACAGGTCGATGTGATTGTCTGATCGGGTTGTCAGACTCAGAGCTGCTCGGTTACCTGCTCCGCGACATCAAGGTACTCGATGGCGAGGAGCCGGGAGCAGAGCACGGGGAGCAGGCCGTGGCGGACAACGGCATCGGCTGCGCGCGGCATGGCGTCGCAGAGGTACGTGATGGCGCGCACGGAGAGCAGCATCACGTCGGGGCTAGCCACCGCGCCATCAGCGCCCCCGGCCAGCCGCACCAGCGCCCGCGCCGCCGCCTCCGTCGGAAAGTACCCCCCGGCGTCCTCCGCGCAGAACGAGAGCGCCTCGCAGAGCTCCGTCAGCGCCGACACCCGCGCACCCTCCCCCGCGCCGTCCGCGGCCACCGCCGCCACCATCCGCTGGAACCTCCCTCCCCCGCCGCACGGTCTCGGGCTCCCGCCCCCATCCGACTCGCACGACGATCCCCCGTTCCCATCTCCATCCCCATCGCCATCGCCATCACCGGCGTGGCCGGACGACGAAGTGTCCATGTCGGAGCCGGCTTGCTCTGCCGGCAAGGCCGGCGCAGCGACAGCGGTGGCCTCCGCTGCCGCGGAGGTCGATGGCTCGGCGGTGCAGGGGCGCTTATCGGCAGGAGGCTCGGCCTCCCCGGAGCCGCCGGGGTCGGAGTCGGGCCGCTTCCGGCAGCGATCCATCAGCCCAGCCGCTACGCAGAGCCCTCGCCGAAGACGTGCAAGCCAGCACCACTCGCCTGACTGCTTTTGGTACGACCGATCGATCGACGGGGGTTGACGGGAGGAGTGCGGGTGGTGGGTTTAGCCTCCCTTCCGCGATCGGCTTAAAATCGAGGGGATTTTTAACCGACTAGGGGCGGTTTTGGAGGAAATATCGCGTGTTTCGACGGCGCCGGAGTTGTTTGGGCGTTCGGTAGAATTGGGACTGCTGCTCTGCGGGAGCTGGGTGGTTTCGGCCTATCGGCGTGGGGAGGCTGCGCCGTGTACTCGTGTTACTTTGCCCGGGTCGTGATTGGTTGTGTGGTTCGGTTGTTAGGGCCGTGCTTGGGTGTAATTAAGGAGGCGATTAGCCTGAATTGCGTCGCCCATTGGTTAGTTGAAGCTTACTCGGTACTCCATCGCAAAGAAACAAAGAGGCTTAACTGGAGCGTCTTTCGTTAATTGCAAGTTATGTGGAGCGTCTAGTAGGGGTGCCACTTAGGGCTGAAAACGAAAACGGTAATTCTCGGTTACCGCAAATCGTTTTTGAGAAATTATCGATTTTTCCCCCCTAAACGGAAACGGTTACGGTAACCGATAAAACGGAAACGAAAACGGTAAAAAAAATCCGATAACGAAAACGAAAACGATTTAGCTCTCTTCCGATCGTTTTCGGAAAATACCGTATTTACCCGATAATATACCGTCGATAATTACCGTATTTACCCCAGGCCCATCTCCGCTGAGAGCACCCAGACGTGGCCAGGCCCATTATCCCGTCTCCCGGACCCGCAGTCTCGCACGGCGCACCCCACCTCCTCCCCATTCGGCCTCGGATCCCCACAGCAGCCGCTGAGACCAACGCCAGCCGCCCAGTGCCCCAGCCCTAACTCCTTAGACCTAGCCGCCGCCGCCTCTGCGACTCGCCGCCGCCTCTGCGACTCGCCACCGCCTCTGCGACTCGCCGTCACCTCTGCAGCCCTAACTCGTGTGAGCGCCTCCCACTCCCACGCTGCTGGTCGCCTCTAGTCTCCCACTCACGCTGCCATCCTTCTCCTTCTTCAGGCGGTCGGCGGCCACATCTGAGACGAAGATGGCGCCAGCTGGAGATGCGGATCAGCTGGCGGATGCAACACCCCGAGGCCCCCGAGCGCGAGTGATGGAGGCAGAGGCAGCACTCCCTATCGACCTCGCCGCCTCTCAAACCTCGGCAGCGGCCACAGCTTCGTCTGGTAAGCTCATCTTCTTATCCGCCGATGTCCTTGCCGCTCTTGCCGAGCTCCGCCTGAAGAAGGAGAAATTGTAGGTTAGTTTGGGCCGTTTGGCCTTACAAAAATGAATCACTGTGGCATGCTTATGTTGGCCATAGTGCTAGTAGTGCAGAAGCAGAAGGATAAAGGATTAGTTGGACCATTAGGAAATTGGGTACAATGTTCGGTGTTTCCATTGAAGTTGAGAGAATCGACAAGGATGCTGGAGAGAGGATAATTGTTGCCTCATCTGAGTACTGAGATTATTTGTGTGGGGTCTATTCAGATTTCAGAACTTCAGATTACTGTATTTGTGTGCCGCTCTTGCTGAGCTCGATTCGGCCGGTGGTGCCGCTGATGTATGATGATGATGCGTTTGCGCTACCTATAATCTTGCTTGAATGTTTGGATGCTAGAATTTATAATCGGGTCTTGCTAAAACGTCTTGTAATGCACCTAAAAAATAAGTTCTAGTGGGAGTTTTCACCAAAACTATATCTCTGCAACAAGCTAACTGTATGAAGAAAAGGAAAATTTCAGTTGTTTCTTCTCCATGTTTTAATTTCTTGCTCTGGAGTTAACTAACTCATTATTTAAGGGCTCAACTCATTTTGTTAGGCTGGTTCTGTCTAGCTAATAGCAACAAAGCAAAGCATCTTGGCAGTTAACCGAAGTCCAAATCTAACCCAAGATAATATTAATTGGATATTTTTTTGCTGAAACTCAGGAACCAAACAACCGCATATCTCTTATTACCATGGTGTGACAAAATGTCACGTCCCAATACTTGATATTGCACATCTATTGATTATATGACGTTTATTGCAAAGCAGGCATCCTTGTGAGGGCACACTTAAGAGCCTACATGTACACAACTAGTACATTTATTCTACATGGACATACAGATTTATATCTTACTGATGCACTATTTCACTGTGTAGATTTATATATTATACTAATAGGAGAACATTTGCACTTCATTTGTGATAGGATCCCATAAACGTGCAAGGCCAGCTGCAAGTGAAAATGCAAGCCAGAATGTTGGCATGTCTGCTTCTTCTGCAGCACCTGCATCAGCACCTTCATCTGAGAGAAGTTTAGTGCCAAGTGGTGGTACTGGTGGCACTGAAACAGATGGTGTTGATCCAATCGATGTGGATGCAGGCAGCGATGGCGAGGACAAAAATGAACCTGCCAGCAAGAGGGCCAAGAAGAGCACATCTGAAGTGTGGCAATACTTCACCAAGTACTGGGTAACAGTGAAGGTGAATGGCAAGGAGGAAAATCAGCTTTGGGCAAAGTGCAATGTCAAAGGTTGTGTAAACAAGACCAGCAAACACAGAGCTGAGAGCAGATTTGGAACAACTGGTTTGTGGACCCATCTCGCTAATTATCACAGCATCAAGAAAGGACAGCAACAGCTTACAACAAAAACTGATAAAGATACTGGCATCGCAGTTGTCCAACCTTACAAGTATGATCAAGAAACTAGCTTGAGAAAGTTCTACGAGGCTATGATAGTTCATGAGTACCCTTTCAATATGGTTGAGCATGAATATTTCCAAGAGTGGGTCAAATCAATGCGTCCACATTATCCTCTAAAGTCTCGTGTCACAGTTAGAAAGGAAATAATGGAATATTATTTGGCTGAAAAGGATAAGTTGTATGCATACTTCAAAACCGTTCAAAGTCGCTTTAGTGCAACTATGGATATGTGGACATCCAACCAGAACAAGGTTTATATGTGTGTTACTCTTCATTGGGTTGATGATGATTGGAAAATTCAGAAGAGGATTGTCAATTTCTTCCATGTTGAAGGGCGACATACTGGTGAGAGGTTGTCATATACACTTTCTTCTTGTCTTTTGAAGTGGTATGTGGAGAAAAAGATGTTCTCTCTAAGTTTGGATAATGCAGCGGCAAATGAAGTAGCGGTTAAGGATGTCATTGTAGAACTCAAGAGGCATAGTCCTTTAGTATGTGATGGGCTGTTTTTTCATGTGAGATGTGCCAATCACATCCTTAATTTGGTTGTTAGAGATGGTATGCGTGTGATTGCCTCAATAACTGAAAAGATTAGATCATTTGTAGTTGCTGTCAAGGGATCTACGGTTCAGTGGGAGGAGTTCCTGAAGTGTGCTACTGAATGTGGGCTAGATACAAAGCCTTCTCTCTCACTTGATGTTTCTACGAGATGGAATTCTACATATCGCATGTTGAGGGATGCTCTTTATTACAAGCCTGCATTTGAGAGGCTTACTTCCATCGACCGCCGCAGGTATGAGTGTATTGCTCCTTCAAGTCAGGAATGGGAGAAGGCCCACATTCTGATTCCTTTCTTGAAAAAATTCTTTGACCTGACCGAGACATTTTCTGGTACTCTATATCCAACAGCAAACCTGTTTTTTAGAGGTTTTTGTGAGATTAAGTTATATCTATCTGATTGGTGCAATAGTAATGATGCCACTCTTTGCCAAATGGCAAATGCTATGAGTGTCAAGTTTGACAAGTACTGGAAGAAGTCAAATGTTGCCCTTGCTGTTGCAAATGTGCTTGATCCTAGGTTCAAGAGAAGAATTGTAGAATTTTACTTGAGAAAGTTATATAGAAATTCCTACCAAGCTGAACTTGATAAATTCAATGGTGTTCTAAGGAACATGTTTCATTGCTATGTTTCTTCCGCACCTTCTTCCAAGAGTACAACACTTGTTTCATCAACTTCAGCTGTAGATCAGTTTATGGATAGTGTGGATGATGAGCTTGATTCCTTCCTTTATGAAAGTGATGCATGTGGTAATGATGAAGGAATAAGTGAATTGGAGAGGTACTTAGCAGAACCACAATTGAAGGTTTCTAAAGTTAACCATAATACGTTTGATATTTTAGCATGGTGGAAAAATCAGAAGGATGAATATCCTGTCCTCTCCCTGATTGCTCGTGATGTGTTGGCAATGCAAGTGTCAACCGTGGCTTCTGAATCTGCATTTAGTGCCGGTGGACGTGTCGTCGACCCATATCGAAGCAGCCTTGATCCTGACATGGTACAAGCACTTGTTTGCACTAAGGATTGGATAACTGGAGCTAAAAGAGGTAAAAGTGTAAACTGATCTGTTGCTTTCTATTAACAATATCTTGATGTTTTTTTTACTCATGTAGTTGCCTTTTAATTTTCAGGTTCTAAGAATATTTCTTCTTTGCCTAGTGATCTTGAGGTTCTTGAAGCCATTAAGAACAGTCTGCTTATTGGGGTACAATTATATTGATATGTATTGCAGTAGCATGTAATTCATTTGAAGTACTAACACGTTATTTTCATTGCAATTTGTAGGATGAATTTTCAGAAATGGGCGGTGATTATGTGCTTGGAGATGATGATGACATGCCGGAGGTTCAGCTATAGGAAACCTGCTGTGAAGAACTATTACCAATCTATCATAAATCATGTTTCTGGCATCCATCCTGCTTCCTATCCTTTGTTAAGTTCAACTAAGAACTTCATTTAGTATTTCAGTTACTAGTGTACTAGTACTTTCGAGTTTGTGAGCTTGTGACTACGCCTATGACTATGTCATGTGGTTGTCATCTTTGTGTGCTTGTGAGACCTAACTAAGTATTATTGCATTAAGTCCATGATGTCACTTGTGGTTGTGGGCTTGTGGCTTTGTGTCATGTGACTCGTGTCTTTAAGTCTTTTTATTGCTATATAATATGTGTCTTGCCTCTTGTGCCATGGATCATTACTACAATATTATTTTTCATGTGACCTAGGTCAATATATACAGCTATTGTCATGCTGTGCAGATTGGTGTGTTTATTGCATTTTAGATATCGCTTTCATGATTTTCGATCGTTATCGATGCACTTTTGATCGAATAGCTTCGTTTCCGAATTTACCGGAATATCGATGTCGTTCTCGTTTCCGACAATATTGTATCGATTTCGTTTTCAAGAAAATAATGTGAAACTGAAAGTGATTTGACCTCCTACCA
Source organism: Dendrocalamus latiflorus (assembly GCA_017311315.1). NCBI lineage: Eukaryota > Viridiplantae > Streptophyta > Magnoliopsida > Poales > Poaceae > Dendrocalamus > Dendrocalamus latiflorus. The sequence goes on along the minus strand of CM029613.1, from coordinate 7,549,779 downwards.
ATCGTTTCCGACCGTTTTCAGCCCTAGTGCCACTGGTAGGATATGGATAATACAAATGTATACCTAATTTTATTCCTACCTATTCGAAATGATATTATCTATACATAAATAAAAAGGATATACCCAATAGGTTTAGGCAACCCAGTGGGTAGAAGAGAAGGAAAATGAGTGGCTAAGTCAAAGAGGCTTATGAAGAAAGTTTTTGTAAAAATTCGGTATTTAGAATTTTAACCTCACGTTCCCACCATAAAAGTTTCTCGAAATCGACTAAAATTTATTGGAAATGATTCTGCGTATAAGGGAGCTACTCTATACAAATTGGCAGGGTTAACGTACACGTAGGCCCCACATGCTTTTATAGGAATTTTTTGTAAAACTTCGGTATTTAAAATTTCAACCTCGGCGTTCACATCACAAAGGTTTTATGAAATCAACTGAAATTTGTTGGAAATGATTATGTGTGTAGGAGAGGTACTCTGTGTAAATTGGTGGATACAGGTGCACAGATGGCTCCCACATGCTTTTATAGGAAGTTATTACTGAGTATAGTTAGTCCAAGCACATGGATAGTCTAAATACACTCTTAACCTTATGTTTGAATGGGTATAGGTAATAATGGGTAAATGGATATTACCCTCCCCATACCTAAATCTAAATGGATATTTTATTTCTTACCTATACCTAGCCCAATAGTGTGGGTATGGGTTTGGATAAGGGTAATGGATACCCAGTGGCAGCCCTAGGCTATAGACTGTGAATCTTCGTTGTTAAGGAAGAATGGGATTTCTTCATGTGGCTTATGTACCTAGACTTTAGTGGTGCTTCAACTAGCTTTTGGCTTAAGCTTCCGACTGAAATTGTATTGTAGCTAGGGGTAGGTATTTTTATACTGAAACCAAAATACCTTACCGAAAAAATAAAAAATTACAGTTTATTCAGTGTATGGTATTCGATGCGGTTATATTTTCATGTTATTCGATTTTCAGTGCGGTTTTTAAGTATGAAAACCAAATTAACAGAAATACCAAATTATTATTTTCCCTTATGTGTATTTGTAGTAAACAAAGGCTATTCTCATTTAATTTTGTATGTATTTTTCAACATCTCGAAAGGAAGAACATTAATAGCTTTTAGAAATATCATTCGCTCAAAAAATAAATCCAGTATGATAACACTAGACTAAAAAAATGTTATTATGCATTAAAGCATTATGCATATTTCAGTTAACCGAAAAACCGAACCAAAAAATTTCGGTTAATTGGGTTTGGTTTTCTATTTTAGTTTAGTTAATTCGGTTGTCAACTTTCAAAAATTCAAATATTTTTTACCAAATAAACCAAACCGAATAAACCAAATGCCCACCCCTAACTACAGCAGCTGTTAGTTTTTTTAGAAAAAAAGAAAAAAATTGAAAAACCCGTTACATCGTCGCGTACAATACAAAGGAATAAGGCAAAAAAAGAAAAGGCAAAAAAAAAACAAAATAAGCCAAAATTAGAAGCTGATACGTTCCAAGTGGATTCATGCTTAAATAAGCCGAAAGCCAAAACAGCCAAAAGCTGAAGCCGTTTGGAGCGGGGCCACATCTTGGTGTCTCGGTTAGGTTGCGATGCAGTGAACTTCATGTTTGTTTGGAAAGAGAAAAACTAAAGCACGATATATCGTATGGACTAGAGTCAACAGGATAGGTCACTACTTGTCGGATCCCAGAGCAACGACTCCGAAACCCTCTGTGTAAATCACACTAGTCCAGGAATAGCTAGTGCACACAGCAAAACAAAGATACATATCGAGCACAAATGACCAACCAAATATATAGTAAACAAAAGAGTGCGGCCTTATAGCCAAGTCTTACATTAATGCTCATTGGCAACAATATTAAAATAAATAACTGCGGAAGCAAACAGATAAACAGCAAAGCCCAAGCCTGCCCACAGGCAGACGACTGTAAGACGCATTCTACTCGTCCAGGACCTCACCATAGTCGTAGACGTCCTCCTCTGAGATGAGATAGCAAAGTGAGTACAAACTTGTACTCCGCAAATCACATGGAGAGATGCAACATAATGATAAAGACATCAATGGAAGGCTTATAGGGTTAGTTTGAGCATAAAACAACATCTAAAGAAATACAATAAATAAATTGAAAATGCTGAATTTAATACAGTAAATAAAAACAGTAATTAAAAATGAAATTAATACCGTTAGTGCAGGCTTCGACCAAACACTAACCTAACCACGGGTATCCCACCCGGACCATCTTTTCCAGAAGATCTCGTATGGATTCCATCCATCCACACGTCTCCAACCACTCATGGATTCCATCCATCCACAAGGTTTTCGAAAAAACCATTTTTGAAATACCAAATCTAATCTATGAAAAACTTTCACGCAGCATGCCCATGACCGTGGGCACAGCTATCCAGGATAAATTATACACTCTGCAGAGATTGTACAGTTTTACCCACAAGACATAATCATCCCGAATTGCCACGTGAATTACACATTTCCTTAAGTGTGTGGCGAGGAGATCATGACAAGGTCTTTACAATGCAAAGCCTTCAACCTGGCCGAGCCAACTCTAAAGTTTAACCCCAGTAAGTAATCCACCAGACCGGGACCCCCTCTTGAGCCGAGTGAGAATTCTCATGGCCTACGCTATGCTCAAGACCTTTATCAAGGTGTGTGACTTGCCTTGCTCTGCAGTGGGGTGAGAGTCGTCGTCGAAGAAATCTTCCGAATCGTCGTAGTCTACTCGTGAAAATAACCCACTAAATTAAAATAAACTCCAAATATTCAAATTAAGGGCAGAAATGGATAGAGGGGAATTTTTGATGAATTTAGAAATTTGAATGGACTCAATCGGAGTTAGGATGAAGAAGAACGGGCTATCGAAAGTTTAAAATCAGAGAAAATGAATAAACTGGATTTTTGGAATTATTTTTCTAAAGGAAATTGGATTTATGACGTCAACAAGAATTAATAGAATTATTTTCCTAAAGGAAAACCAGATTTATGGTGTCTGCCCTGGCTTGGTGAGACTGACAGTGGGCCCTGGTCTACATGGACCAGGTCCATGGACCAGAGAGAGGTGAGGTGGCAGGTTACTGACATGGTGTTGATGTGGCTGATGACTAGGCAATTTTACTGACATGGCAGCCAGGTGGCGTTGACGTGGTTGCCACGTGGGTCTAGGGGCCTCGGGTGCTGACGTGTCAGCACACGTGGCTACCACATGAGCTTGAATGTTGAGGTGGCTAGACACGTGGCTCCACATGGGAAAAAGGGGGAGGTGGCGCTGACAGAGCGGGGAGGAGCCGAGGTGGCGTGCCAAGGGGCGCCATGTGGCATGCCACGGATGCCCCCGCTGTCGACGTGGCTCGCCGACTGGAAGAGTGCTCGGGACCCGAGGGTCGCCAGCGTTCCGGTGGGCGACAGCGGCCGGTGTTGGGTGCAAAAGAGAGAGGAGATCACGGGGATTACTTTGGTGCAGGGGGTGCTCACCGAGAAGGGCCGGAAGATGGTTGGCGGCGAGTGAGGCGGTGGCGTGCGCTCGGGCAACGACGGCAATCGTGCTCCGGTGGTCTTGGGGCTCGACCGAGGGCACATGAAACGGAGGAGATCACAGCGAAGCTCGGATGGTCGTCGGATTGGCCTGGCTACGGTTGAAGGCGCGGCGATTGCTCACCGGAGTTGGTGACGGCGCTCGGGGAGAAGGGAGCACGGCGCTGGGGCGTTGGGGAGCTCGAGAGGAGGCAGTGAGGGCGAAGTGAGGTGGAGCGAGGGGTGGTGGTGCTCGGGAAGGGTTTATATAGGCTCGGGGAGGGGGAGGTGCGGCGGGATTCGTCGCCGGAGAGCTCGTGGACGTGGTGGCGGTTTCGGCCGGAGAGGGTGAGTGGGGAGTGGGGAATGTGGGCGATGGGGTGCGGTGAGTGCGGCGCACGAGAGAGGTAGTGGGGGCGGGGCTGGCGCGAGTGAATATGGCCGGGATAGGCAGGGCGGCGTCGTGGCTGGGAAAGGAGACGGGCGCAGGAAAGACGAGAGATCTGACAGGCGGGCCTGGTGTGTCAGCGGCAGAGGGGGGAGAAGAGCAGGCGGCTCTAATTTGTGACGCGTGGCCAGGGAAGGATCGGGCAGCGAGGCGTTTAAGTGGGAGGGGACGGGTAAGATGGGCCGAGGGTGACGTGGGCGGGATCAGACTGCACACGTGTCGCTCGGAGAGGGAGGGAAGGCAGGTTGAGCGGGCGGCTGGATGGTGGTGACGTGGGCGGATCCCAGTCGTCCACGCGTCGGCTGGAGAGAGAGAGAGAGAGGGGGGCATTTTTTATTTTTCAGAAACCCCGAGAAGGAAGACTAAAGCTTGGAAATTAGCAAAAAGATCCTAATAAATCCCAGAAAATTCCTATAATTCTAATAAAATGCAAGGAACTCAAATAACATTAAATAAATTCATTTTGAACACAAATCCCCTCAAACTTTAATAGTTTTTAATCTATGCTCAAATGAAAATAGAGAATTTAAATTCTAGAAAATAACAAATAAAATTTAAAAAAAATTTGGGATGTCACACTACTATTGGATCCTATCTATTCGACGCACTCGATGGTTTTTCTCCATAGCCCAAGCGACCTAAAGCCGTGAACCTTCTAACCCCAATCGCCATTTCTATAGCACCCCATATACAGCCAAACTAAAATACTACTATGGAACGTCAGCGCCAAAGTAAGGAAGAAATAATAAAAGCAACGATAGAAATCATAAGAAAATTAAAACCTTTAAGGTACTTTATTTAGATAATCAACGGAAGCTGAAACAAATGTTTGAAACATGGGACCGGCCCACTTCTAATCATATAAAGAGTAAAATAAAATGGCAAAAGTAGTGGCAAGCCACAGTGCTAAAACACAGTGTTGAAGGCATGCATTAGTTGCTGTTGATCCCAGGAGGGCATAGGGGGTGTTGTTGATCCAGGGGCGGTGGACGGCTACCACGGTGCAACGAGCCACGGCGCACCTTGCCATGGCGTGGTTGACGGTGGGGGGAGGGCAACGGTGAAGACACCGGGAGGCGCAGGATCGAGCAAGCCCTACCCATGCGGACGAGCAGGTCCGGGCCACATGTGGATGGACCCAGACCATGGATTCTGCACGGAGGGCCAAGGTGCGACCTGTTTGGAGTTGCCCTAGTTGCCACCATTGTTGGATCCGTTTGTACCGCCGTTGTTGCCACCGCCATTTCCTCACGACGGCGACGGTAGTTGTTGTTGCCATTCCCGCCGGAGTTGTAACGGGAGTTGGTGCCCTGGCCGCCGCTGGAGTTGCCGCCGTTGGAGCCATAGCCCTGCCCGGTGCGGGGGCGTGGCCACCAAAGTTGTTCGGCGAGCCGCCGGAGTTCCCGGTGTGGCCGGAGGCGCTCTTGCCGGTGGCGTTGGAGTAGAAGACGGTTGGTGGCGCAATGTCGGAGGAGCTCATGGAGAGTTCCTCGAGCATGAGGACGAAGCGCACCTGAGCGAAGGTTGGCAGGGGACGCTGCATGGACAACAACGAACGCAGGTGGGAGAAGCGAGCAGCAAGCCCACGAAGCGTGTTTTGGACGAGGCTCTTGTCAACGATGGGCGTTCCGAGCACGACGAGTTCGTCCGCAAGGGTCTTTTGGCGACGGCAGTAGTCGCCGACCAACATGCTGCCCTGTTGGAGGCCATAGAACTCGTGCTCGAGGAGGATGGCGCGCGCGTCGGCGTTGTCGCGGAAAACGGCCTCGACATTTGTCCACATGGCATAGGCGTTTGACGCAGCGACCATGGCCTGGAGTTCGGTGGAGATGGCGCCGTAGAGCCATTACCGAACAAGGGTGTCAAGACGGAGCCACTGGGAGTCGGGCGCCGGTGGCGGCGGCTCGGCAACGTGGTCTTCGAGGGCATACTTGTAGAGGGTAACCGTGAAGAGATCACGCCATTGGGAGTAGTTTGAGTGGAGATCAAGGGTGAGAGGCACGACGGCCCGGACGTTGGAGACGGCGACGGCCTGCGCCCACAGAACGACCTTGGTGGCGTGCTCGGTCTCGACGGCGAGGCGTAGGGCCTCAGCCGTGGCTGCGCGCGGGGTCGGTCAGTGCAATGGGAGGAAGGCTCAAGATCGGAAAGTATCTGATACCATGAAGTCGTTTAGAATAGCGCACTTATAGATTGATTTGCAGCCAAAGGCTTATATGGTACAGGAGAGAACTCAGTTAACCACCGAATCAAAATACAGTTAATGAAAAAGATTTGCTAAACAAGGAAACTAATTCCTATAATCTCTCCTGACCGCTGGCGCAGCCCTCCGTAGCTAGCGCGTACGCATGCACATAACGTGCATGGTACTGTTCCGTTAACAGGAACAAGCGGACTGAATACAAACCAAGGGAACGTTCTTGAAATGAGTCAATGACGCATAAAAAAAAGAACTTGTATGCTACCACGCATAGCTTCCCGGATCCAAGCATTTGAACCAAGAAAAACGTACGATTACGCTGTGGCAACGGATTAATATCGCTTATGAATATGCTTTGCGGTGACGGTGTACAATCTGATCAACACTGGACCGTCAATAAGCTCAGTTTACTCGCATCTAACAATATCTCGTTCTTTAATCGCAACATAAAGCAGCCTGAAATATCACATCCTACATACTAGTTCAAGACACTACGTACATACTAGTTCAAGACCATACTACGAAAGAATTGATCACAAAGGCACATAGCTACACTGCCGACACATCAAAGCAAGAAACGGAGTGTAGCAAAGAATCATCGCAAAGAGAAAAAGAAATGAGTGCGCTGGAAACCATTAGAAGGAAGGAGAAGAAGAGATCTTTGCACGCACCCCATGATGGCGGAGGGAGAGGTCGGGAGAGCTCCGAGTGGGCGCCGAGGGGAGAGACGACTGTGCAGGAGGGGAAGAGCTTCGAGGACGGCGGCGGCTGTGAGGGAAGTGAGAAGGGGAAGCGAGGGAAATGAAATTTATAGGGCTTGCATTGATTTGCTTTGAGATTCGTGTTGGGTGATGGATCTTATCTCACGGTCGTAGTGTGGATGGTGGGAGGGGTGTCCGTGTCCCGGTCTGCCACGGCTTTGTTTTCTTTCATGGCAGACTGGTGGACCCACTTATCAGAGGCGTACAATTTTTTGTTTTCACCCTAAGCTTATACACGCCCTAAAAAAGTGTTTTTCCTGTAGGATTATGATGGTCAGCGTGCTGTTTTGGGTGTCACAGTTGATCGTACCACAAATTGGACCAATCACAAACGTTAAAATATTTGGTTAGGAAAGATAATAATCATATAATTGGATTTGTAATAAACACTTACATAATATTGTATATCTATAATTATTTACATATTTATTGCTAAAAAATTAAGGATCGAAGTTTAAATAGTAAATTCAACACTGTCAATTATTTAAAAATAGTGTGACAAAAGAAGAAAACAACAACATACTATGGGGCGTTCGTATTAGTTTCTATTGATAACTTTTAACTGCAACTGATAACTTTTTGGCTGAAAATAAATAGTATACTGAAAAAAATGGTTTTTAGAAAGAAAGAACAAGTGTTGCAAAAAGTGAGTGTGTGAGACGAGAGCAAGAGGAATGTGATACGTGATATGTCCGTGACCCACCTGACTTATCCTTAGAGCGAGAGAAGTGGATAAGCCGTTTTAAGAAGCTAGATGTTTATATTAACTTCTGATTTCTTCATAAACAAAATTCAATACAGACAAACGTACATTTGCACTTATCTGTGAAGTTACCAAGGGCGTAGATTAATCGTTGACGTGAGTTATACAAATTATATAAGGTGCACGCCAAAGATACTTAACGATGACGACATTGCTGTTTTGAGCAAATTGTGCGGTACTATGTTCATGCCAAAGGACGACAGGTTAGTTCAAAGCTTTCATGCTCATCAAAGTCAAAATATGAGAAAAATTTTAGTATTCGAAGAGAAATAAGTTACATCAATGCGCTTGACAGAAACCACTGAAAAGCTTGTCAAGGAGCAAAATTTAAACGGATGTGTATGTGCATATAAGGCTCCTAAAATATGAGCATTAGGATTAATGATTTCAATTGATATCGAGATGGCATGAGAATATGTGTACCAAATGAAGTTCCATAAGGAAAGAAGAGAATCATGACAATAGGATTATAGGGTACAGGCATACAGCACTGATACATAAGGCCATATGCATCTTGTGTTCTTTTTCAGCTTTTGATTTTTCTATAATAACTAATTTTTAAATGAATTATTTTTTCAAGATAAAATCTAATAAGTTAATTGTAGTACATACTGTACCAACTTTATTTATATTGGCAAAAACCATACGTGAGTTTCTGTTACTCTGTAATCCCTCGTATGAACAGCCAAAAACTCACAAGCCGCAATCAAAAGTCATAAGACTCAGCCAAAAAAAAAACAGGCCCTTTATTATGTTGTGCAACAAAAGAACGAAACACATTTGAAGAGTAAAGTCCGCTTGGTTGCAGTGATATCATGATCTGTAAACATTGACATTTGGAGCTAGGACCTGACTACAATTACATACCTGCAGCCCATGGACAATCGCTTCGGTGAACCCTCAATAAATATTTTTCTGCTACACTACTCAAACTCCGTGCAAGTTCTTCTTATGCCATGTACTATTGCACATACATTGGAATGAGTGGATGTATCATGCCCGGGATCTATACTTTAAAATTTTGTGAACCCTAAACCTCATTGAAGTGTCAGTGTACCGACAAAATTGACTTTCCGATTAGAGAAGAAATCAAGCAGTCAGGATCTATTATTTACACGGAGTTTGTTATCGCATGGGATCTCATACTAGTCATGTCATTCTGAAACGTAAAGCTACACCTTTGGAACATGAATATCAGCTAATGAAGAACTGAGATCTTCTCTTGATTGGGACCTCCGGCTTTGAAGTGTTGTCTGACCTCGGCTAGGCTTCCACATTCCACTAGAAAACTGCATCTGACCTAAGCTCCCAACAGAATAGCTATGATAGACACCCAACGATTGCCTGGAAGACTCCATAAGCTGGACACTGCTGCCTCCTAATCCATGGCTCATGCTGAATGGATGGGGCTCTGACCCAGCAACGGTAGGGCTCAGTGGTGTCTTTGTTCTTCCATCGCCTGTGAAAATGAAGCAAATCCAAAAGTTTGACTATATACCTTAAGCGGCAGTAAAGAAAAGTGAAAGTGAAACAATCAAACAGAAACTGCAACATAGTTTGACTTTTAAGTGATGAAACAAGCATCTTCCCATTATATTGCATAATTACTGATTCGATAGAACGAAGTTACAAAACTATGGTGTTATAATAGGTATATTGAGGTATCATTACAGAAGTTCAGTCCAAAATAGCATAATTTGTATCAAATAAAGTGAAGTGAATAAAAAACATGTCCTAGGTGCTGCAACATGCAAGACTTCTAAGTAGTGCTGCTTCTTAGAAGCAGCTTTATTAGAAGGTTAAGATATTTGAATATTCAAAGCTAAATGGATGGTATATAGTGTAACACTTGGTTTTGCTTTCTACAAAAAGGATAATAAATAGCCTTATTCTTTTTAAAGAAAGGTATAGAGTGGTCAACAGAAATACCAAAGTAAAATCATTCAAGCACTGTAGTCTTTAGACAATAGACGTTTTTTACACAAGGGGAAAAACCACGAGATGACAGCTAAGTCAAAAAACAAACTTACATGCATACATACCTGAATTAATAGAACTCCATAAATGAAATCTGAAAGGTGATCCCATACCAAGCAAAGAACTGCCTGCGCTGTTCTGCCTAAAAAGTGGCAAATAAGACTTGCGGAATGATCTCGGGATCGAATTGCTGATGCATAATATGGTGCATATGACCAACACAATTGAAATCAGAAACAATACAATAAGAATATTTGGGTTTATCTCCCGGTGTAGTATTCTGTATCCTTGAATATCAATTCGCGTAGACAACGCCTGTCCAGCCTCTAACAAAGCAACACCAAGAGTCCAAGTGATACTACCAGAGCCAATTATGACCTGGTTATCTTTAATCTGCAGTCCTTCTCTCAGAAGTGCTGTAATGTACGGAGCCCTGAAGCAATACTGCTCGATAAAAGGCTGTGGTGGAACACTACTCTTTGCAACTTTCCATGGCTTTTCACAAAATTCCTGACCTCTTTTTAGAACATCAACGAGAGTGGCGTCAGCAGTCAAATTGAAAAATTTAAAAACCACATAGAAACCAGACATAGCGTAAAATTGACCATGTGGTTGGGGATAGGTACTAACAAGAGCACAAGGTTGAAGGTTACAATCAACTCCAGAACTTGCATTGGACCACTCCGAAAGATTCACTGTTACTTTTGCAAGAGCACTACATTCGTTCCACTGAGGCGCCCCAACCAGTTCAACAGCTGTTCCCTGCTTCTCTTTGCCTGTTGTCTTCACTGCAACACTGGGACTTCCATCTTGTTTGAGTGGGTGGCAGTAAGAACAAACATAATCTTCTTTGTACCCAGTTTGTAGACAAGGATGTTTGACCTGAACTTTGCCATTACCAGCTGCTCCTCCCAACATCTTCACAAGATGCGCCACAGATTTGTCAAATGCATCATTTAATCCATAACCAGAAAGAGAATAAGCACTAAGTTGATGACTGATGGAACCAATCCTCAGACTAATGCTTGTGTCATCCTGCATGGATTCATCAGTCTCAAATGTCACCTGTAATGATGATCCACCTAAATCAAGTGAACCATATGTCATTTTAGAAGATGAGGTGCCAAGCATGTTCATGTGGTGGTTAATAGCTATCCATCCATAATAAGCTTCTTCCATGCCACTGATAATCTTAACTCTGTCTCTACTACACAAAAATGACGAATTCTTCAGAACATCCCAGGCCTTATCCAGAAGCCACTCTGAGTCTGCACTTGGCAACTTGCGGACACCACCTGTGGCATATAGAAATACAGGTGTGTGTTTGTGTGCACGTCTAGGGATCTGCCTCTCAGCCATTTGAAGGAGGGGCTCTATTGCGTTTGTTAATCCAGTTTCATTGTGAACCAGCTTGCTCAATCCAGGTTCAGTCTCCATTCGTTGATAGGCTCGCCCAGTTAATTTACCAGCTTTTTTCTTAGGAGCATTCCCTAAGGATTTCAAAACAATAGGAAATGTGTTTGCGTCATTATGATTAATGGACCATTCGTAAACATACACTCTTGTACCAGTGCTGCCACAATCAAGAATCACATAGTATTCAGAGCTTCCTTCCGAGAGAAAGACATGGAAATATCTCAAAGAAGCATATATAAAAAACACCAATAGGAACAGAGCCATAGCACAACCAGCTGCTCTCATGCATTTCTTTCGATTTGTTGGTGATGATGGGGGTGTTTTCTCTTTTGAAAAGCTTGCTACAGCACCATCCCTTTGAAGCGTGCGGACAGGTTTCGCACGCCCTGAGCTCAAATCACTACCAAGGCTAGTGCCACTTTCTAAAGCATCAATTCTAGAGGTTGGCAGATCTTGAAGAGAAGAAGAGAGCCGCATAGTTGCTTGTTTTGTAGTCGGGGTGGAAAGTATTATAAGATCTCACCGACTAGGGGCAATAGGAAGAAATCTCGGCAAACAGAAGTCACAAGTAGGTAGCATAATTAGCCGCACAGTAAATTAATTCAACGGCGCCTTCGCCAAGCCTCAGCCTGCCAGAAAAAATCCATTATTAGAAATATACTAGCCTGCTGACATCAAATAAATAAAACTAAAATTTGAAAGGCGCTGCCACGATGGACATTCAGAAATTAGTCATCGATAACAACATTCTTGTATTAGGAACATCACAAAAATTCGGTTGACAGCTCAGATACGATGACCTAATTGAACACTTATAATCTAAAGTACCTTGCACCAATCTATGAACAACACCAATGTCTCCAAACAACTCACCATGCTAGACCAGGAGCCCTCAATCCTAATCACAACTTCCTAGCTCCACTACGAACTACGAAGACTACCATTCATAGGCATCATTCAATCCCCACTGGCTGTATATATCCCAAGTGGATATAGAGGCCGGATTTTATATCCTTTATCTAAAAAAATCATTCAATCCCCACTACACCGATTCACAGCCGACGAACGTGCAGCTATATCTAGTATCGTACCCGCCCACAGACCACTCCACGATCCTAGCAACACACCCAAGGCGCCACCTTTCCCTCGACTCCAGCACCCAAGATCACAACCACCAAACCGCTGATCTGAACGAACTGCTCCCAAGCAGTAAGATCTAATCAAACGCTCAACCCGGGCACAAAAGAAAGAAAGCAGCAGTCCGCGACCGGATCTCCGAACGCGCAGCGCCCGAGAATACGAACGATCTAGAGAGGAGTTCCGTGCGTTACCCGTTGCGGCGGCCGGCTTCGATCGCCGGCGGCGGCGGATTCGGCGGCGCGTAGAGGGTAGGTGGAGCGCGGCGCGGCGCGGCGGGCGGATCGGCAGTGGGGTGGGGCGGTGAGGTGGAGGCGACGCAAAGGCGAGGCGGGGTGGGGGGAGGAGTGCCTGCGCTGCGTCGGAAATGGGCAAGTGGATGGGTGCGAGTTGGACAGACTTGTCGTAGCAGGACGGCACAGCCGCACAGCCAGCTGATGAAGAGCTGAAGCAGAACGCCAACCAACCCACGCAAACCTGAGACGCCTCCGCTCGAGTGTTGCTGCGTCACGGCCGAGGCCCAAACGAGAACCCCCCCCGCCTCCCACCGACCGAAGGCCTGGAACACCCAACCGTCGCCGCCGAATCACTACGGGCCATCAGCAACTTAAGGCCCATGTACAACTTTCGGGTCCTCTTGATTCGATATCGGTCCTGTTATCTTGGGTTTTTAGTTTTTATCTCCTCTAAAAATTAAAATAAATAAGATGATTTTTTAAAATGGATTTTTGAAACGACTTCTCAAAATTAAAACCATGTGCATCATCTACCATCTCAAAATATATAAACAAAATCTATCAGCTGTAGCCTAAAAAAACAAGACCACCGTCTCTTCGTGTATTATGACCGTGTAACTTGCTTTCTATACATGTTTTAAATAGCTCGCTCCACTTTTTTTTTTTACTTACTAGTTTTCTCTCTTTCACTGTTTGGTCTCTCTAGCTCTCCTGATTCCATATCCTAAGACAAAAGAGTAGAATCTACCTATTGTTGTGGTCAATACCACAACAACAGTTAGAGTTTTTTTCGAGGAAGAGTTATTTTAATGTTGAACAGAATAAGACCCGAATATTTGGTCACCTGCCCACTTCTTAATCCAGTTATGGTTGCTCTGCGAATTTGGTAATTGACAAATGCTGAAATAAAATGCATGCTGGTCTATGACGCAAAGTTGTGCGACCATGTGTCCCTCAATAGTCAATATGTATCCTTCTATCTATATTTTTTCCGCGATTGTTCCAGGGCAAAAGAAAATTCAGAATGAGGGGCCCAAGTTGATCAACTTCCGATCATAGTGGGGCTGTAGAGGAGCTGGATGGTGATGAACTGATGATGCAGATGCACACGATCTGGGCATCGACGAACTGAATGAACCTGAAGAAAACCTGTCGAGAACATCATTACCAAAATTCGAGATCACTGCAGAGGTATCTTCTTACTGTCTTCGTACTCGTAGCCCTGTAGAAGAATCATGAAGGCATGCCCCTTGTTTACAGAAGTGCACAACATATCTACTCTCTTGTGTCACAATATAGGTTATTTTAACCGTCTTAACTTTTCTCAAAATATACTCCCTTTGTAGAAAAATGTAGGACACTCATGTATTTCGAGATTCATAGTTTATAAACTTTGACCAACAACTATTCCAACTATATATTATCATGTATGGGTAACTATATAGTGATACAATGTTAGTTGTCACAAGAATTATACGTTTAAATTTCTCAGTCATGCTTATAATAATGTTGGGTTTATCATCACATGTGATCAAATAATTAATTTTGACTTAATGAGACACTGAATCATGCTTGTAGTCATAGTGATAAATTTTGTGTGCCATGACATTGGTGTGTCATTGGTGTTGGTTATACAAAATGGTTTTCACTTGGGCGAATGATCATGCAGTAAAGGGGTGCAGTTCGCACATTGGGATGTAGATGTTTTGCCTGGGTAATATCTAAGGACTTAACTCTGTGTGCCATTGATCTGGGTCTTACCATATAACCACATGTCTAGTATGAGATAGACCTCGCAATACATCAGCAATTGATGCTTAAGAGCATCAGCAATTCATCTTCAGGATATTTACATCAAAAGGGCATAATTAAAACTTAAGCCTAGGCATTTATCCTCGGGACGTGTAACCATGATAATACATTGTTCATTGTCATATCATAAACAGGAAAAAAGAATACTACATACGGCATGCTCGGGGAAGAGGCGGCGTGCTTGGGGAGGAGGTGGCGGCTCTTGCTGGGGGGAGACTTAGAGAACAAACCCTAGAGTCCGAATATAAATAGGTTGGACACATCACAGATGGTTATAAATTAGAACCATCTGTGATAATATACATCACGGACGATTCTAATTTAGAACCGCCTATGATAATTAGAACCGTCTATGATAAATATAGCTGATTCTTAGTGTATTCTCATATAAAAAATATTAATTCAAATATATATGACACATTCTCATATACATAAATGCAAATTTACATATACATTACACATTCTCATACACATAAATGCAAATTTACATATACATGACACATTCTCATATACATAAATGCAAATTCAGCAATGCCTCAGAAGTAAATATGTACTACTTAATTGTTTTTTGCTAGTCAGTAATGTCATCATGTCATTATACCGAGTTTACATATATATATATATATATATATATATATATATATATATATATATATATATATATATATATATATATATATATATATGACAATAAATACAAATTCAACAAGTTTTTTATTTTTGTATTTACATATGGCCAAACAACGAGCCAGTCACTTCTTACAAAGATTAAAAAAGTAGAAACCTAGGCCAGTCGCTTCTTACAAAGATAAAATTAAAGTTTTCTAGTGGCGAGGGTAGCATGCTATCTCCGTCTTCAAAACTTCATAGGTGACATGGTCGGTATCAGATGGTTCAGGATCATTAGCGAACGAAGCCCAAAATATGTCCACCCACTGACGCGCTCGTTCAAGTGTCTCCTGAAGACCCTCCAATTGAACAATCAATTCAAATTAAGCCCATAAGCTCTCTTTCCTTGCTTCAGGGGTCTTGGCAAGGTTGACTCAGTCGCCCGTCGCCTCGACTAAGCACTCTAAGCAACGGCAAGGCTCTTGGAGATATGCAACATCATTGTGGAGGATCACGTTGATGGTGAGGTTACCTCATTGGAAGTGAGAGACCAACCAGAAGACGCAACAGAGAAGGATGTGAAGATGGTGGAAAGTGGTCATCACCTGCTCTGGTTAATCCTCGGACATAGGAGTAGGGAGGACACTCTTGGCACAGTGTCCTCTTGTAGCATCCGCCAACGTACGATTGGTGAGGTGCTTGTACAGGATGGCCATTTAGGCCATCAATGCCAATGACAAGGAAGAGGCCGCTGAAGCCATTTGTTTATGTTTGAGAGTAGATATGTGTATAAGCGATGTGGGGATTAATCTTCGGTACATGGTGGATGATCATTTTTATAAAACAAGGAATAAATTTAGCACATGAGACGAAGAGACGCATCGGGAAGCCGAAACAAAGAGAAGCATCGAGGAGACAAAGCGCCATATTCATGCATATAAGAGATACATCATAGACGGTTTATATTTATAACCGTCTGTGGTAATATCACAGATGGTTCTAAGTAAAAACTATCTGTGACATCTGCAATTATCACAGACGGTTCTAGACATCACTAGTAACATAGACAATCACACTTGTAAAATCGTATATGATAATTACAACACAGACAGTTTCTCATTCTAGACATGACTAGTAACATAGACAATCACACTTGTAAAATCGTATATGATAATTACAACACAGACAGTTTCTCATGAACCATCTGTGATGAGGTGTCTAGTATAAACTGTTTTGTAGTAGTGAGGGTTAACTACGATTTTGATCAAATGCCTACATGAGGGTTAGCTATCTCAATGTTTCAAGATGGCTTGTGGATTCCCGACAATGTTGTTTGGCCCTGTACCTACTCGGTAGAAACTAGAAAGAATATAGTAGTGAATGACCTTATTATCTCAACTCAGTCGTATGTTATTATGTTGCATGTCTATTGCATAAGATTGAGATTTTGAGACATCTTGTGGGTAAAGGTAAACAATTCCATGGAGTAAGATTTATATTATTTGGATATGTCGTACTTCCGGTAAATGAATCTATATTTAATGAGTGAATGCAATAACAAGGTATAAGTAGTTTTGGTAAGATTTCCAATTTGGTAATTAAGTTGGTTAAATCCCTTTTCTCTTAAGAAAATAATGTTTTATCGTTCAATATAAAAAGATGTTTACAAATAAACTTGCATCCACAAATATAATGATGCAACCATCACATCACATTCTCTTGAAATACTGGCAAGTAATTAATTAGCATTTCCCGTGTGACTTGTTGACTACGATTGTACTCATACTTACTAAAAGGGAAAATTTTATTCTTGCCATTCAAAATGTGTGCAATATCATTTCTGCCATCATAAATTTGATCATTTTATTTTTTCCATCCGTCCGTCTGCATATTTCGTTTTTGCCACTTCGTCCATATTTTCGTAAGTCAATGTGTTTAACCATTAAGAAATATGGGGAAATTAGAAAAAATACTAGAAAAACATAAAATAATAAAGTAATCAAGATAAAATAGCCAAAATATAGAAAAGGGAGGAAACTTTTTGAACAATTTTGTTTATTTTTTGAAACATTACTATAGGAAAAATTCTCAAAAAAATACGCTAAATAAAATGTTTTAATTTTCCTCAACTGTTTCTAATGTAAAATTTTTGTGTGCAATTTTAAAATTTTTGTTCAGAAGTGGTCCCTTAATTTTTTATATTTTATACTTATTCTTATATATTTGCAAATTTTTAACAGTCAAACCATGTTGACTTGACAGAAAAGTGAACTGAAATATACACTTATGAAAAGGTGGCAAAAAAATGAAATGAGCAGATTTTTTTTATGGCAGAAATGGTATTGCACATATTTTAAGTGGCATGAATAAAATTTTTCCTTACTAAAATATCAACAGAAGAAACCTAGAAAGACAACAAAGAACCAATCACCTATCAAGAAAGACTATGATGATTCCTTAGTAGGAGATAATTACTAGTTTTAGGTTTTGTCCAAACTCATGCATGCGGAGATAATTACTAGTTTAAGGATTCGTCCAAACTCATGCATGCCAATGAAAAGTTTTGGAAGTTCTTTTGTAATGTAATGTAAATTTTGGGCTTAGATATCCTATACTGTAAACTTGGCTAATATGTCATATTCTGTGATAAGTTTGATTTTTATAGAATAAGCATGTGTTGATTTGATGTACACTTAATTACAATATCTCTATGGCTAAACATCTTGAACAGTTGTGAAGAAATTCAACAACCTAAATAGAGTCGCTAGTGAACTCGTTCGCCGTTGCCGTGGTCACGGGAGAAGAGCTCGTTCGCCGTTGCCGTGGTCATGGAGAAGAGAAGCTCGGAGTGGTGGTGGTGCCGTAAGGCTAGGTGCGCGACAGACTTTACCAACAGTGTAATATCTAGTGTTTTTTTTTTTTTTTTTTTTTTTTTGAAGGAGTGTAATATCTAGTGTTGTTAGACTTCTACCGGAACTTGAGTAAGCTTCGCTACGAGGGAATTGTATAGTTGGGCCAGTTTTCCTTTTGTCAGGAAGGAGAAGGCTATTCCTCAAGTACTACCTGTGGGCGGCGACTTGGACTAGCAAGTTGATTCGGAGATGAGCTGGGAGGTTAACAATGCTTGTTAGAAATTGCACTTGCTTGACAGGGACTCATTAAGAGGTGCTTCTATCCTCCTGCTTGAGTAAATTTCACAGATATTAAAATGCTGTAGAAAGATAATTAACTTTTTTTGCAGGGTAATTAAGTATCATGCAGTGAGAGGCAAGTAAGAAATTTCAAGTGATGTAACTCTGAACCAGAAATTCCGAATCACCAAACATGTTCTTAACACAAAATGCTCAATTGATTTCATAAGCAAGGAACCAAAACATACATACATAGTACTAGTACACAAGGAAGGAAGCTACGAAGGAAGGACCAGGCCATAATACTTGCTGATCCCTCCTACACCTTACACAACAACACAAGTTGAAGACTTCAACACCAAGCCTAGAAGAAATGCAACAGCAGCAACAGGAGGTTATTACTTAAAAACCTCAGTAACCTCCTGAAATGCTGAGACTTAACCACCAACAAGAAGATCACAGCAAGAACAAGCAAGAGCCAACAAACGCTAAAACTACGGATGGATCAGTTGCTTGCTCTAATAAGGCAACAAATCCATCAGACCGACAAAGGGCAGAGACTTCTTAATTTTTTTTGCTCTGGCCTCTGATGCGCGCACTAAAATGAGCACAGATTAGCAGCAGAGGAGCGAGCACATCAAGCGGATGCAAGAGGACAGGGGGCTTCTTCTCCTTCTCTCCGTTGTTCACTTCTCGTCGGCGTTGTCAGCGACGGGAAGGCCGCCACCGCCGTTCTTATCCCCGCGGACGAGGCCCGCGGCTATGTTGGCCACCGCGGCGACGGCGTTCTTGATGATCTTCTCCTTGATCTGCCCCCTCCGAGGCGGCGGCAGGCTCCCGGTCGGCACCCTACTGCCGTGGCCGCCTCCGCCGGCCGCTCGATCTGCCGCAGACATGACCGGGGCTTGAGCCTGGCAGCTCTTGGTGGCCATCGGCGAGGCGATTCCGGCGTACTGGTTGGTGAGAGAGAGAGAGGTGTGTTAATTCGGCAATCGGAGCGCATATAAATAGGCGGGCGGCGACTGCGTGAACAGACAGCATAGCAGGTGGGAAAAGGGCAGAGATGGTGGGTCCCAAAGTACGCGTATGGGTCCCACCACCCAGGAGACGTGGTACGGAGACTCCGATTCCTGAGAGCAAACACGTTTCAGTGACATGTGGGGTAGACTACTTTCTGGGCCCAGTGTCATTGATGTCCGTTACAAGCGACACCGTGTCAGTGACAATATCGGATGCTCGGATATTCTAGGTGGTCGGTCCGTGGACCTGTGGTGCACTTTCCACGTATTATTAGAGCATCTCCAACAGTACGAGCTTGTTACTAGTTCTAAGATAACTTCTCTAATAGTACTAATTTTTAGCACATAGCTCATAACATAAATAGCCTCACATGACACTCTCACATAATCTTGGAATGTGTGTATGAGACTAGCTCTTGATCAAGAGATATCTTTTCTCTCTCTTCTATTAAAATATGAAATAATATGCTTAGAGCTAGCTCGTAAGTCACTATTGGAGATGCTCTTAGTGCCAACTAGCTGGCTACCTTGGATGGCAAGATAGTACTACTCCTGATGAAATGGAAATCTCGAGGACACTCGCTAATCTTGTCAGTGATGCCATCACCTCAACAAATCTAAAGGAACGGAAGGAGACAAGCGTACCGAGCACAGCAGGAAGATTTGGGTATCTCCTTGTAATGCATTCGATCTGGTGAAGAACCGTATCTTGCTGATGCTAAGCTTCAGGTCGTTTTTTTAGTTGTGATTTACGGACAAATTTTTTGAATTCTAATTATTTATGAGAGAGTATATAAAGAGGTGTATAATTTTAATTGATATAACTAAAGTCAATACAATATCTACTACAGTTAACTTATAAATCCTACCTTAAAACACCCAATTTAAAAACTAATTACTATAATTTAAATTATAAGTTAGAAGTCAGAAGCCGATAAATACGACGCTTGATTTTGCCTTTGCCACGAGCGCTGGGTCGAGTGTGGATAAGCTCGAAGCATCATGGTTCAGATAATGGTTGTGATCAAAATGGCTTGAGCTTTTGGCTTCAGCTTATTTTTGCACTATTCATAAATTTCGTCTTTTTTTGAACTTTTGGCTTTTTTTTGAGTTTTTTTACTGGTTCTTTTTTTCCTCGTATTTGTTTGTATTATACGTAATGGGCTAACATGTTTTTTCTATTTTTAAAATTTTTTAAATTTGATTATGGTAAATAAGCCTCTGTCAGCTACAGTGCTTTTTTCAGCCAGCTACAGTATTTTCAGCCATAAGCCACGGGCTTTTCAGCCATTTTGATCACAACCAATGTCGCAATAGCTGTCCCATACGGAAAAAAGTAGGCCAATTGGCACCCTGAGATACAGAACGGCCGGCCGGCCGGCGCGCGCGTTCACACAATGCATTACTACTTGTGTTCCTTCCTGCTGAAGAATTACAGTACGTTCGAGAAGATACGTGCAGATCTAGGTTATGACATTTTTTTGGAGTATTATTTGTGATGGTCCTGCGGAATTATCTTTAGATCCATCGCACGGTTTGGATGCAATTAAAATCGAGTGCGTTGTTCGGATGACCTCATCACCAGGACGGCATCACTAGTTGCGTCACCGTCGCACGTACGCGCGCTGGCACCAAGTGGCGCAACAGTGAGACGAACAAACCGAAGACAGATGCATGGTCGGGCGTGTAACGCCCCTGCTTTTGGATCAGGAACATCAAACATCTCATAACAATTTAAGAATTTAGTTACAGATAGAAAAATTATCATATCTGCTCATAAATATTTAAAAGAAGTTAATTTAATTAAAATATAACCTAACGATCAATTTTAGCAACAATACAAAATGTTCAAACCCAAAATTTAACTTACATTCGGAAAACCCGAAGAAAACTCCACAGAAACGCCTGAGTGTGGTCGTAATCTCTACACGAAATCTTACAACATTCTTTCTTCTTGTGTTATCTGATGTAGTGGAAATAATAGTAAGACTGAGTACAATCAACCGTACTCAACAAGTCACATAGAGAAATGCTATATAGCTATTTGCCAAGATTCTCAAGTGGTGAGGATATAGTTATTTTATTATGATATGTGGATGTATTTTTATTTGTAAACAATTTTAAACACAAAAGAATGATAACTACTTAAGAATTTAGGGTTTGAAGACTTGATTAGCAGACCTCCGCATTTTTCAAATCATTTTCAAATCTACTTATGATTCACTGTTGGAATCACCCACTGAACATAGCTTCTTTTACCAGAAGCACGGCATATTCGAGATATCATTGTGATTACTCTGTAGAGTTGCCTAGCTTTACCCACAAGATTTCTTAACCCTCACGACTGAGTTAAGAAAATAAGGTCGATTCATTGCTCATCTCTTTATATAGGCTCTACCCAATAGATTTCCAGCTCAAACCCAGGTATCTACTGACTCGGTCAGATATCTTCTGCCCGTCCTGAGAGAAATCTACCGTTGTTCAGTATGGTTTTACCGTTTCCATACCAATGCTCCTTCACTCTTGTAGAGATTCAATTAATTTGAGCAGTTACTAAATCAGGTTTGACGAGTCAAAACTTGTGATTAGGCGATCACTATGTTCTTTGCTCAGCATAAGGTCATCCTTACTTTCTCCGAGCTTTGTCCTCGTTTTACTCCGAGATATTTTTTTGTCTTTAAACCCATATCACAATGCTCAGCAGCAGTATTACCCAACCAACACATGGTTTCCCATGATAATCATTTTCCTAGAAATACTTTTGTAAAATTACCGGCAAAATGATCTGCTAAACATTAGTATAAAATAATTGAGTTTCCTACACTACCATGGTTATTTAAGTAGTAAATTTAGCATTACTAAATCTTATCAAGGTGAATATGGCCATCAAATTAAACAGGGCTTTTTCAGTGGAAGGATGTAATTAGGTATCATGTCATTCTAAACATTTATTGTACGTAAAATATCAAAGCATAAATAAAAGGTAATGAAAGTACTAACAAGTAAATAATTAACAGAATGTAGATTCAACATAATCAAAAATATGTGACTTGCCTCCTTCCTATTGTTCTTGATCTTTTCTACCAGTTTCAAGCATACTTCAATTATTCTTGCAGCTCTTTTGTTGACCAACTCGCTTGGTCCTTTCACTAGTGCGGAAAACAAGAGCAAATAAGTTTCTGCTTTGCAGAATGCAAGCTGGGAACAAAATACAATCTAAATAACTAAAAACACATAAAGAAAATAGGTTTGGATTGCTAGGACTTAGGTGGTATATGGGTTGGATGATTGGAATTGGAAATGGGCTAGACAGGTTCAAGGCGGTCGAAATGGTGGTATAAATAGGTTAGATGGATTTTGGAAGTAGAGGATTGATTTTAAAATAGTGTGAGTTTGAATTTTATCGAGGATTGATTTGGCAAAACAGAGGTCGAAAATGAATTCATGGGGTCGAAACGGTCAAAATGAGGTATTTTTGCAAATTAGGGTTTCAGATGAATAATAGCGGATTCAACACTATTCATCATGGATCGGGTGGCTACAGTATCGGGTTCAAATAGTGATAGGTTGGGTTTTATTGTTCACAGCAGGTTTAGTCCTTATCGGGTTGTTGCTGCGTACTCGGAGAACAGAGGAGTTACGAGCACTTGGGTGGTCTCGAGTACGACTACGAAGTCGGATAGATGGTCGAGGTTCGACTTCAAGCGCGAAGTTGGAGGAGATCAGACGGTGTACGAGTTGCTACAAAGATCGGATGACGTCCAAGTGGCTACAGAGATTGCGTTGCGTCTGAGTGGCTTAAAAGACCGGATGGTGTTCAAGCGATTTAAGAGCATCAGACGATATTCGAGCTGTTCAAGAGCATCGGACAACATTCGAGCGTTTTTGCTTAAATTCAAAGCGGAGCGGTCGAAGCTCCTCTCGATTACAAGATGGTCGGAGAGTTCAAGCGGTAGGGCGGTCGGATAATCCATGGTCAAAACAATAATTGGCGACTATGGGTGGGTTCCTAGGGCCACGAGGATTCCACTTTTTGAGGTTGGTCGGGCTTGAGGGATGATGGTTTTGGCTGGCGATGAGGCGCGGTTCCGCAAGCAGGGGCATAGCACAGGGCGGCTCCGATGGAGTTCTAGCAGAGCGCTAAGGTTTTTAACCATCTACGGAATAAAGCGAACTCCGTGGCGGTAGTGGCTCTAGCTAGGATGGCCTGTGCTAGCTGTCCACAGTGACCCTTTCCCGCACGACAGTCGTACATAGCACCGGCAAGGATGAGACCGAGGCAAGGCTTAGCGAGCTAGGCTTTGGGTTCCTAGTAACCTACAAATCCTCTGGTCAATAGGAATTGAAAAGGTATTAACTGAATCACGAGATTGATCGGGAAGGCTTACTGGTGCACGAGAGAGAGATGGTGGCGAGTTAGAACGACGGCGGACGATTGGGTGATTTGGTGAGGTACTAAAGGTGTTCACGAGGCAGATTGGGTGCTCAGCTAGGTTAAAAAGTAGGAGGATGGTGGTGGAAATAGGAAATCGGAGTCAGTGGCGCTAGCACAAGGCTGACTTGGTGACAGTCGGGCTCGGTCGGCGAGACTGGCTTATGGATAAAGTGACGGGGTAGTTCTACGGCCTAGACAGTGCCACGCAGGCTGACGGGAGCAAATCATGGCAGGTGCGCTTGCGTCGGTCGCATGACGCGCTGGTTTGCGGCGGCCGTGATAGTCAGTGCGAGTGGTTGGTAGGGCGCAGGCGAGGCAGTGACTGGCCAAGGGTGAGGCGACGTGTGGCGAAGCTGATAGCGGCTGGTGTGAATGGCAAGGTTGGTTACGGCGAGGGCAAAACAGAGGCGGCCGCATGGCCGGCGAGCTGCAGAGGAGCAGCGACGGGTGAAGCAGGGGCGTGGCGACGACCAGCCACCAGTGAAGCAACGCGCTGGAGGGAAGGCATGGCACAATGTAAACAATGGTGCTGGGTTGCGGCGCGAGCGGCGAAGCACATATGACTGCGTGGCCGGGGCTACGAAAAACACCATCGCTTTTCTGAACTGTGCTAGAGGGGAGGAGGCGGTTTCTTGGAAGACCTGAAGAAAAGGGAAAAGCAGCTAGCCAAAATGGGAAAGCCGGGAATTTAAAGTAATTTATCAAATTGGGAAAGAAAACCGAATTCAAAAAAAATTTAAAAGTTTTAAAATTTTTAAAAATTTCCGGACTGTTTCAGGGCGCCCATTGTCGTGCGATTGTCGGCAACTTGGTTTGTCTGATGCTGCAATTCTGCTTTACGCTCTTGAGCGATGCACGGGGGACCGGCAACAACGCGCTACCGGTGCCCGATCTTGATTCGTGAGCGTTCGACGGTAACGTACTCCCGGGACCAAGTGGCCGTTGGAGCTTAGAGGTGGTGGCTGGCACGAGCATGCGCGCGGGGCGCGAGCGATGGTGGCGCGTTGCCGCGAGGGCAGAGCGCACCGCGCCGGCTGGTGGACAGGTGCGCGCCAGGGGAGCTCGCGTGATCTGTGTACGATCACGGTCGCGAACTTGACGATCATTTGGCGGCTGGTGCGGGCGCCAGCGGCCGCTATCTGAGCGTCGTGTTACGGATGTCTCTTGATACGTTGCGTCACCTGCGCGCCAGGGTGGCGGCGGTCCTAGCGCACGGCGTCGGTTGTCCTCGCACGTACGTACATTGAACACTCGGACCATTAGACACTGGTTGGGCTCGGTAACTTTTTTTTTTCTTTTTGCGGTTACAAGGAACGCCACAGTCCCGATACCTTCATATTGGTACCTACCAAAATCAAAACTTTTCTTACCATTCTACTTACACCTCACACAATCACATAGCCCATCACCATCACTCCCTATTTGACAACACTATGGCAACTTTATTGTGCAGCCATCGGCCTCTATCATTCTAAAAAATATTAAAGTGTGCCCGAGTGAATCTAAAATATGCATGGATGAAAATTGACATCAGTTAGTAAATTAATTCTTTAATTAACTTATTGAACTCTAGTTAATATTTACCATGCACTAAAAAAACCGGTTGTTTTTTTATCTTTAGCATCCAGATTTGAAAGTTGGGAGTGAAAAATAACTGATTTTCAAGTTTTGAATGAAAACTAGACTTCGAGCGGAATTTAGGGATGAAAATGGACTTATTCCTTTCTATATGCATGTGGATGAATGAATTGACTGCTTCTGATTCGTCGTGTTTCTTGTGTAACCAAGTCACTAATCAAGGAGTTTTATGTCAGGCTCCTAAATAGACTTGTGGGCAAGGCGCACGTGTGGATCAACGATTCAAGGGCGTAGATGTTTGAAACCTTGAAGAATCTATGGACCAACGACCAGTCAGACTAGCGTGCTTTCGAGCTCATGGCAACTAGACTTAGGGTGTGTTTGGTTGAGCTGTGGCTTCTGAAAAAGCTGCTGTGAGCTGTGGGCTATGAAAAAGCTGCTGTAGGTTGTGAGCTGTGAAAAAGCTGTAAGCTGTTTGGTTCAAACAAGTATAAAACTTACCTTCTATCTCTATTTTCCTTGAAACAACTGTGAAACAGCTCTCTATTTTCACCATTTCAAAAAGCAGAAAGCAAAAAGCCAAAAGCAGGGTCCATGGTGTTTTCAAAACTGTACTACCAAAAAGTAGCTGCTTCTGAAAAAACAGCTTCTGGTTTCCACCCCTTTGGTTGGCTTTTGGCTTTTTGGAAGCAAAAGCAGCTCCCAAAAGATCAACCAAAGGCACCCTTAAAATTACTGCTTCGTTTTGTTTAACAAGATTGAGCGGAGCAAATACGTCTCGGATGAGTTTATATTTTTTTTCGTGAAAGTTGGTTGACCGATATTGTTGGAAATGTATATTAAAAGTTCATTAGTTTATCGTGGGAAGCAAAGGTTAGGGTGGTGATCGGTTCGGCTGAAAGCCTCATGGCTTATGGCTGAAAACACTGTAGCTGGCTGAAAAAAGCACTGTAGCTGACAGAGCCTTATTTACTATAATTAAATTTTAAAAAATTTAAAAATAGAAAAAACATAATAGCCCATCACTTATAATGTAAACAAATACGAGGAAAAAAAGAACCGGTAAAAAAAACTCAAAAAAAGCTAAAAGTTCAGAAAAAGACGAAATTTATGAATAGTGCAAAAATAAGCTGAAGCCAGAAGCTGAAGCCATATTGATCAGGGTACGTGTCACTATAGCATTTTTCAAACCTGACTATCTAACGTTTGAATTTTCAATTTTAGTTTATTTCAAGACCGTGGGAGCAACGACAGACTACACATCGCGGCAGCGAATTCCAACTCGGTAGGCGATGACCGTATGCGGCAAATGGAGGCCTGCCGCGTCGGATATGCTTAGAAGCACCCGCTGCATTGGACAAGAGGAAACTAATACACACACTAATGCATGCTTACACTAATATATACTTAAGTACTAATACTAATGCATTAATGCGTACCTACATTAATGCATGCTTACGTAAGTAATAATACTAATACATGCTTAAGTTAATGCTATGATTTTATCTAGAGGTGGCAACGGGTACATACCCGCTGGGTATAGCCACTCCATACCCACACCCGACAGATATAACTCTACCCGCTACGATACCTGTACCCGCACACGGGTATAGAAACTTACCCGTATCCGCACCCGCGCGGGTATTTATATCCGACGGGTAACCCATACCCGATTAGTTTGCTGAAGTATCATCTTGTGCAATTTGGAACTAAAATTTTCCTCTTTCTATTTAGCTTATTCCAGAGTATCGGCTACTTAGTTGTTGAGTTCTTTTCCTTAATGTTGATGCCAAATGATTAATATGGTACAAAACTCTCTTAGTAATGTGTAAATTCGCCACCATAAAGCACATAATTTTCTACTATGGTCTTCCGCTGTATGCTAGCGTAGCCTCTGTTCTACAAGAATAGATGGTGTCCCTACCTCAGATTTGGAGGGAAGGGTAAAGCAAGGGATATAGATATATATATTA
Source organism: Dendrocalamus latiflorus (assembly GCA_017311315.1). Taxonomy (NCBI): domain Eukaryota; kingdom Viridiplantae; phylum Streptophyta; class Magnoliopsida; order Poales; family Poaceae; genus Dendrocalamus; species Dendrocalamus latiflorus. The sequence goes on along the minus strand of CM029613.1, from coordinate 7,522,741 downwards.
CCCTCCCACGGGTATGCGGGTACGGGTAATATACAGCCATACCCGCACCCGCTCTACCCGATGGGTAGAGATTTTTGCCCATCAGTATACCCGCGGGTGAAGATATCTTTCCATACCTACCTCCTTATCGGGTAAAACCCATCGGGTACTCGGGTTTCGAGTACCCATTGCCACCTCTAATTTTATCCCGCTAACACTACTTTAGCTGGCTACTGAGCTCGACTAGTTTGATAGGTGGTACCACGATACCCTCAACCTACTGTAACGTGGGAACTCAGTAGGTGATATATGTCACTTGCCGTTGCTTTCATAGTTATGGAGGAAACTAAAATTAAAAATTTAGGGGCTTAAGCGTTCATGCCCTCATTTTCAAGCGAAATGGTGATTTTACCCTCATTTTTTAAACTTTGTGATTTTACCCCTGTGTTTTTGAACTGAAGGGAGAGTCTGCCCCTATTCCGTTAAAGCCAGTTAACGGTGTTAACTTTTGCACGAATAGACAAGTTTGCCCATGTGATTTTACCCCTGTTTTGTTAGAGAACTTTGTGATTTTACCCCTATTTCGAAATTGAAGTTTTGACATATTTGGTAGGGATGTTGTCAACAGAATTAGACACAAATTTATGCATTCGTTTTATTAATATAAATTTGGACAAAATTTGTCAAATTTTGCAAAATTTGGACAGCATTTATACCAAAATTCAAAGAAACACAATTTTTTATCACACAACTTGCATGTAAACATCAAGAGATTACGGATAACCATAAGATATCATGCCATACATGTACATGTCACATTAATGTCTAGATGACATACCAACATATCCATATGACATGGCAACATACAGGTCCGCATGACATGTCAAACAAAAATAGCAACTAGCATTGGGTTTTTAGATCTCTATTGGCAAACATCACATTCAACCATTAAGACCTAACAAACTAGCAAGTCTCCCAGTAGTTCCTCCTCCTCTCCTACCCCTTCCTGAACATCTTCTTTTGACTAGCTGTAGGACCGCCTTGGCAATGCGGACACAGTTATACAGAAAATTGAGACCTGAGAGTCCGTCCATGATATTTCTAGATTGTTAAAAGTCTACAGACCTTATCTTTCTTGTTGACATTTGCACCATGCGCTATTAGTGTTTCAGCTATGTTAAGGCGCCCTTTACTAGCAGCGTAATGAAGAGCAGTTCGGCCACCATCCGTAGTCAGGTCAACATCAGCACCTGGTATTATAAATTTATAATTACACCAGTTAGCAAGAACTACCAAAATGAACAAGGTGGGACTATTGGAATCTCAAAATTCATACACAGTGTGGAACACAAACTCATTTCTAACAATATAAAAGCAAGGCACTGGTATAATGCTTATAACAAAAGCCAGATCTATTACAGGGAGACATAACTAGGAGATTTAGGCTCTGTTCAAAAATGTTGTAAAAGGTGCTTTGCAATGCTAAAGGGAGATTTAAACTTTTTGCAAAGAACAGGAATTTGCTAGCAAAATTATTCATAAATAAAGATGCAACATTACTCTCTAAACCATTCCTGTTCTGGCCGGGCATGTCAGCTCTAATTTTGCTTGCAGGATATACAAAATAGCGCAACATATGATTGCAGAAGTTCTGAAGAAGATCCAAAAGGAGGACAGCAGCAACCTGCACTGATATCCATGACAAATTTTACCCGACAACAAAACAAGCACCACAGAAATCATGAGCTCAGATCACTCCCCAACACCAATACTGATTCAAAATTGTTACAGGCTTACAGCAACTACGTGGCCATTGAACACTATAGCACTCTGCCGCTATCATTCTTGCAGTTGAAGGTACAGCTGATATGAATACTGTATGGATCATGATACAGAACAAAATCAACACATCCAGCCAAATTAATGAAACCCTGCTTCATGTAGCAATAGTAGTCCTACTTCCATATCACCCTACTAAGAACAAACATTTCCAGGAAGCAATACCATGCTCCCCAATGTCACAAAAGACATGCTGCTCGCATTTGTACCGTACTAATTACTGCACTTCGCAGAAATTACTCGTGCAAACAAAGTCATCAGAAAATATCGACTCATCCTATGCCAATTTCCCCAACTAATCGTAGAGACCTGCAGCACAAACAGCACAGTTCACGCAAATGCAACGATAAGATCCTGTACCTCGATCGAGCAGGATGGCCATGATCTCTGCGTCGCCGCTGCTCGCCACCGAGTGGATCGGCGCCCACCCCTCCTCGTCCTTCCCGTTCACAACGCTCGCCAGGGAGTCACCGCCCGCCTCCGCAAGCGCCAGCACCACCTAAACCACCACCACCACATAGCGAAAAGGGCGTCAAAACCCTCTAAACCCAGACACTGAACAGACTGGTGGAGTCTAGAGAATCCACGGTCCTTGCCTGGATGTGGCCGGAGGAGGCGGCGACATGGTGGAGGCTGCGCCGGCGGCGGGAAGGTGGAAGCTCCGAGTAGACGGCGCGGCGACGGGACGACCTGCCGGAGCGAGGCGGACGTGGGTGCCGCGCCTGGGGCCGGCCGCGAGCCGCGACGCTCCTGGAGGCTGCCGCGCGCCGCGCTTGGGGGGGCCGGCCGCGAGCCGCGCCACTCCTGGAGGCCGCCGCGCGCCGCGCCTGGGTGCCGCGCCGCTCCTGGAGGCTGCTGCGCGCCGGCCGCGCGCTCGCCTCTGCAAACCCTAGCGTGGGGATGCCAAACCGGAGAGACCGAGCGAGCTGGGCGTGGGCGACCGACCGAGCGACCTGAAAGGATAAGTAAGGTAAGGGTATTTTTGTCTTTTCGCGTGATGTTTCTTTTCTTTTACCATTTAATCCTCCAGTCTTAACGGTGTCACAAAATAGGGGTAAACTGAGTCTTCATTTCAAAATCGCGAGGGCAAAATCACAAAGTTAAAAAAGTAGGGGTAAAATCACATTTGCAGTCAATAATAGGGGCAGAAACACCAAATTCCCAAAAATTTATGTATGAAAGTTCAGAACTGGAAAAAAGAAAAATACTACGCGGATATGCGATCAGTTCGCAAAGGTTACTTATGTGCGTATTTACGTACGTCAAGATGGGCTAAATCAAGTTTTTTTTTTGGTCTCGGTGCCACATCTTACACTTCCCACAAGGAGAAATTCCCTTTTTAGCCCTGCACCATTTTGCAAATCTGGTATTCATGGCCTTTTTTACAGATTAGACCCTCTTTCAAACGTAGATGCAGCCCCAGAGTGCAAAAGCTCCACGAGGAATACTTGCACTCGCCGAGCGTAGGAGAGTGTGGCCAGACATGAGACTGGCGAGGCCTAGCCTGGCCTCACCCTCCTGCGTTCAATGAATGCCTACGCTCCTCGCGGGGCTTTCGTGCTCTGGGCGTAGCATATGCTACATGTCGAGCGTTGTTTGTGTGTGCTCGAGAAAAGACTAAATCCTAAAAAAAAGGGTTAAGAGAGCCAGATTAATAAAAAAGAAAAGAGAAAGAGCTGCAAAAGGAAAGATTCTCCCAAAAGTGTTCCCTTTGTAGTTTGGAATACTCTTTTCCCCAGAGTTGACCCAGCCCGTAGGCGCGAGCGCACGGCAGGCGGCACGAGGAGTAGCGCGCAGCACGGCACGGGCGTTGTGGCGATCTGGCACTCCAGCGGCGGCGATGCGCGCGCCAGCCCGCTCCACGATGAGCTCGCGGTGGACGTACCGGTGGTGTGTGCCGCGACAGCACGAGGAGGAAGGCAGCGCACGCGCAGGCATGGTGCGGCCGTCGCGGCCGTAAATCATTGCAGTCAAATGCCATAACTTCAAAGCATTCCCCATGTAACACATGGGTTAAAATGTTGATAGATGGACGTGGATGCCAAAGTGGCACAGGTTTTGAGTTATTTGCAGTCGCACTTCTCCCCGTTGGAAAGATGCACCTGCAAACTTGGACATTGGGGTATTTATCTCTTGAAATAAGTCTATTTTACCTTTGAACTAAAGTGTTGATCTAAATTTTAATCTCTAACTGCAAAATCAGGTAATTGACACGTTAGACTATTAAAACTGAGTAACTTACCCCCTGAGACTATGCTATCCCGATTTTCATCTACATTGTGCTGATATGGTAGTGGTTTTTAACAAATTAGGTAGTTTTGTGACATAAATACTAATCATTTGAGTTAGCAGATAAAAATAATACACATGTTATGCTCTACCACATAACTGTATTTAGGGGTGACGACGGCAATGGTGAGTGGTGGTCTGGAGGAAAGAGAAAAGAGGAAAAAGAAGGTGAGAAGAGGGCGAACCTAAACATGATGTGCCGAACCGAGCTCTACTTGGGCAGTGGCGCGGCATGCCGGAGCGCGTGCAACGCATTTGGACGGCCCAAATTTTTTTTAGAAAATGGAATAATTCCGGCCTCTGCAACCGCACACAGCCAAGTCTTACAATGTCTTCAGCTTATTTGCGTACAAAGTAAAGAAAAAGAGTGTACTCAAAAAGGAGAAAATCACATGCAAAGTCTATTATTACTTTGCCATCCATTATTAGCAAACACCTCTAAAGCGATAACCTCCAAAGCTTTGCTTGCCAATCGAAACGTCTCCCTGTTATCTTCATGCTGCAGCAGCGCCCAGAACCGCAACCAATATGCTCCTCTGAAAATAGCCTGCATAACAGAAATATTTTGTTTTTTCTCAAAAACAATATCATTACGAGTACACCAAATTGCCCAAATAATAGCAGCAGCCCCCACAAAAATATGTTTTTTAGTCTTTGTCCCAATGCCCGTGAGCCAGCCTCCAAGCATGTGAGTAATAGATCTAGGTGGGGTTAGCCCAGTAGCAATATGAACAATGTTCCAAATAGTTTTAGCGTGGCGGCAATCAAAAAAAAGGTGCTTTATTGTTTCATTGCGATCACAGAAACAACACGTTTGACTGCCACTCCAGTTCCTCTTAGCTAAATTGTCCTTTGTTAAGATAACCCCTCTTTGGAGGTACCAAAGGAATATTTTTATCTTAAGAGGGAGCTTCAATTTCCAAATGAATTTATTAATGAAAGGGGTATCCTGGTTTAACAAGTACGCATACATTGACCGTACAGAGAATTGACCATGATTATGTAGATCCCAGTTAAAAACATCCCTCTCATTTGAAAGTTGAACATTGGCTATTTGAGCTACTAGGTTAAGCCAAGCTACCAATTTATCCGCAGTTAAAGCTCTGCGAAAAGAGATATTAATAGGCACTTGATCCATAACCGTCTCCACAGTTACATGAGGATAATTGGCTATGTTATACAGACTGGGAAATTGCTCTTTTAGGGGTGAAGAGCCTACCCATGTGTCTTCCCAAAATCTGGTTTGTGAACCATCTCTTATTTTGAAAGACCCACAACCCAGAAAATCCTCCCTGACCCTCAGCAAACCTTTCCAAAACTGTGAGTCCCCAGTTTTAGATTGAACCTGAGTAAGGCATTTTGAATTCAAATATTTATTTCTGAGTAAGGTTTGCCAAGTTCCAACTTCATTCAACAATTTAAAAAGCCATTTGCTTAGAAGACATTTATTTTTGATCCAAAGGTCAGGTATGCCCAACCCGCCTTGATCTTTTGGACGACAAAGGATGTTCCATTTGGCAAGGTGAAACTTTTGCTTATCATTATTACCTTGCCAAAAAAATCTTGACCGATAAAAATTCAGTCTTTTAAGAACACCTTTTGGGATTTCAAAGAAAGACATCATGAACATAGGTAGGCCACTTAGAACTGAAGTCAACAAAACCAGCCTACCCCCATAGGATAAATGCTTAGCCTTCCAAGTACTTAGTTTTCGTTTAAATCTTTCTTCTATAGCACCCCACTCCAAATTTCGAAGTTTTCGGTGGTGCATTGGGATTCCTAAATACCTGAAAGGGAACATGCCTATATCACAGCCGAACAGGTTAGTATAATCTTGTTCGCACTGTTTGGCCTCTCCAAAACAGAAAATCTCGCTTTTGTGGAAGTTAATTTTTAGGCCTGATAGTTGTTCGAAAACACAGAGTAATAACTTCATATTCTTAGCCTGCTCAAAATCATGATCCATAAAAAGGATTGTATCATCTGCATATTGCAAGATAGACAATCCATCATCTACAAGGTGAGGAATGACTCCTTTAATTTGACCATCATCCTTTGCCCTCTTAATTAATATCGAGAGCATGTCCGCTACGATATTGAACAGTATAGGTGACAACGGATCTCCTTGCCTAAGGCCTTTATGAGTTTGGAAGTAATTGCCTATATCATCATTTATCTTGATGCCTACACTTCCTCCCGAAACGTACTTATCAATCCATCTGCACCATTTATGGCTAAAACCCTTCATACGAAGGGTTTGCTGAAGAAAAGACCATTTGACCTTATCATAGGCCTTTTCAAAGTCTATCTTCAGGATCACCCCATCCAGTTTTTTACTATGAAGTTCATGGATAGTTTCATGTAAAATTACAACCCCTTCCATAATATTTCGACCTGGCATGAAAGCTGTTTGAGACGGGCTTATCACATTACTAGCCACTCCCATAAGTCTATTTGTGGCTACTTTGGTAAAAATCTTAAAGCTCACATTGAGCAAACAAATAGGCCTATACTGTTGTATCTTTGTTGCCTCCTTTATTTTTGGGAGAAGTGTTATTACTCCAAAATTTAGGCTATGCAAAGGTAGACGCTCTTCATAGAAATCATTGAAGAGTGCCATAAGGTCACTTTTGATTAAATCCCAAAACACTTGGTAGAACTCTGCTGGGAACCCATCAGGTCCTGGCGATTTATTATGTTCCATTTGGAACACTGCCTCTTTTATCTCCTTCTCCGTAAATGGGGAGACGAGGATATTGTTTTCTTCATCTGTAACCTGGGTTATATCTTGGTTTTGATTTTCCACCATACTAAAATTATTTTCCTCTGGCAAGCCAAAAAGCCCCTTGTAGTAATTTGTGATATATGCTTTTAATTCAGCATCACCTACTATTACTCCATCTTCTTGTTCTAATTTGAAGATTCGATGCTTCCTGTGTTTTCCATTAGCAACCAAATGGAAATATTGTGTGTTATTATCACCTTCCAGAAGGTCTTTTGTTTTAGCTCTCTCATACCATTTCAATTCTTCTTCCCTCAGCAAATGAACTAATCGTTCATTGAGGTAGCGTTTCAAACTTATTTCCTGGTGTGAGAGCACATTCGTTTCCGCCTTTTTATCTAGTTCATCTATCAATGAGACTAGCTGTTTCTTTTCTTTTTTATTGTGGCCAGCTATATTTTTTGCCCACCCTCTTAAGAATTTCCTGAGAGATCTTATTTTATTTTGCCATTTCTGTATGGCTGATAATCCTTTGGTTTCTGAATGCCATACATCAGCCACCAAATCATAGAAACCTTCTCGCAACAACCATCCTCGTTCAAATTTAAACAGAGGTTGATGTCTATTATGAGACGAAGTGCCTGTGTTTACTAACAAAGGTGTGTGGTCTGAGTTACTTCTATCTTTGGCCAGTACTGTGGTGAGAGGAAATTTCTCTTCCCATTCAGTACTAACCAAGACCCTATCTAACTTCTCGTAGGTCGGGTCATTCCCACTACTCGCCCAGGTATAATGGCGACCCGACATCTCTAGTTCCCTGAGATCAAGGGATTGGATGACCATATTAAAAATATTTGGCCATTTTGTGTCGAAGTTATCTTTGTTTTTATCTTCAGGGCGACGCATAATGTTGAAGTCACCTCCAATCAAATAGGGTAATGGCTCTTTACTACAAATGTTAGCCATTTCAGCTAAGAAGTTTTCTTTATGCTGCTGTTGAGCAGGGCCATATACTGCGAACAGAGCCCATTTAAAACCATCTTGTTTATTACGAAGTGTGAATTTGACATAAAAGTCTCCTTCATCAATAACTCCAATGTCAAAAACCGTTAGGTCCACACCAAGGAGAATGCCCCCTGAGCGACCATGTGGTGCCATGTAGTGCCAAATAAATTCTTTGCCACCACAAAGTTTTTAAGGGTCGCATCTGGGAAGTGATCCCGACCCGTTTCCAGCAGAGCAATAAAATCAATATGCTCCTCCTTAACCATTTTTTCTAAATACCTATGTTTAGCCAAGTCACCTAGACCCCAAATGCAGTGGCAAGTATGTGAACCTGACGATGTGCTGGCCAAAAAGGGTGTGGATCAAATGGTAAAGCATGACATGACATGACATGTGGACCCTATTATTTTTATTTGTTGACTCAAATTGTGTCCATCTCACCAAAAACCACCTAACTTGTCAAATATCACTGCCATATCAGCGTTACGTGGATGAAAACCAGGGTAGAATAGTCTTAGGAGGTAAGTTGCCCGGTTTTAATAAGTTAAGGGCGTTGGTTATCTGGTTTTGCAATTAGAGGTTAAAACGTAGATTGATACCATAGTTCAGAAAAGTAAAATAGGCTTATTCCTTATCTCTTTTAGCTGGCTGATGACCAAAAGAATCCAAAGATGTATCTATCAAGCACACAATTATGTCGCCATCAAAGTTATCTTACACAAAACTCTCAGAGATGTATTACACGGTCTGATGAAGCAAGCAGGACATACCTAACGGAGAGGGAATTCTGAAAAGAAAATCAGTTACTAGCAACGCTATGTACCATCCATATGTGTGAAATACTAACATGTGCGCGTATACCACACTCATCTAATTGAACATAAAACATGTATGATGTTTAGCTGCAGCTTGGTTCTCTGAACCTGCAATCTGCCTGTGCTGATCCACATAACCGTTTGGCACCGCAAGGTTGCTCAAAAGTCTTCACTATGCGCCGCTTGAGCTTGGCCCCTCTTCAGTGGAGGCCTCTTCTCCTTTGTGCTGTTGTTGATACCGGTGTTGCTGTGTTGGTAGTAGTACTCCATGGCATCTCCTCTCTTCTTGCTCCCTTTCTTTGTGGTCAGTTGCTCTTGCTCACTTGAGGGAGGGGTGTGTGAAGGTAGGAAAGAATTTATAGGTACGAAGAACCTTTTGGAAGTTTCACTAGTTTCAGCATGTTGTATCAGTTGCTGTGTTGTTTTCCTTTTACTTTCTTTTGGCAGGAATAAATCGACTGCTTCTTGGCGAGGTCTATGGTGTGAATGTGATCAAGGCATTTATGCCCTGAATTTGATTTGTTAACTACGAGAGGGCAAGTTGGACGTGTGGATCAGGGAGCAGTGTGTGCGTATCTTTGAAGCATCCGTGGACCAATGACTAGTAGTCAGATCAGCACCAGCTTGTGCTTATGGCAATTAGAAATCAATTAATGTCGTATGCTATTAGATCTCCCAGATGCTAAGATGCTGTGTGTGTGCTTCTTTTTGTAACCTCACTCCAACTTCAGATATTCATAACATCTATGACATGCGACTTGTCTGCCAAAAACTGAGTTTTTGTCATATGGACATCGTACTGAGTAAATTACTCATGGACTTCCCTTACAATCTTCAGATATTCCTTGTAACCTCACTCCAACTTCAAAAAGATAGAGAGGTACAAGATACATCATATATGCCAACACAATCAATATGCATCACATGGCAAATAGCTCGCTGGTCAGAAGAAGTATCAGATTAGGCCAGGGCCGGCTGGTCATCTGGCCCGATCGAGGTGTTTCTCCGTGAGCCGGCGCATGCTCTGGCGGAGGCAGTTACACTGACACCTCAAGCTTGTGGGGGGCCCTGTCACCACCATCATTTATACACGGTCCACCACTCGCCAGAGAGATCCGCTGAACCTTGAAGCTAACCACTCACTCACCAGTGAACGACGATCGGTGCATTGCTCGTGGTCTCGTTTCGCGCAGGAAACGTCAACAGTCAGCATGTGCTGCTCTATTTATTTGTTTTTGGTCGCTGTTCTGTTGGTGCCGTGCTTTGCTTGCTCTGCTCTTGGGACTGACTACCTCATACGTTCAATTCGACAGAGCAAGCGCAAGGGTAAGGCTGGACTCGTTTCGGCTTCAACTTCTGATTTATTTTTTACTATTAATAAATTTTATCTTTTTCTGAACTTTTGGCTTTTTGTTGAGCTTTTTTGCCGGTTCTTTGTTCCTGTATTTGTTTGTATTATACGTAATGGGCTAACATATTTTTTATATTTTTTTAAATTTAATTATGCTAAAAAATTCTCTATCAGCTACAGTATTTTTTCAGCCAGCTATAGTGCTTTTCAACCATAAGCCACTCAAAAAAGCCCAAATGAGCACCACCTAAATCGACTCATATTTTAACGGAAATAGGTTGGAAAAGTCCAGGAGAGTTTTGGTACTTTTGACACATTTTAGACTTGTGTTTACAAGAATAATCGTAGTCACGTAGTAAATATAAAAATAGTACTTCTATTGCTAGGTGATCGGACGACAGCTCTGAGAGGGTGACACGTGCCTAGGCCATACGGCCGCCGTGCAATGCGCGAAGGCCGCACGACCACCGTGTGGCCCTCTCCTCTATTGCCCAACAACCAGACAGTAGCTAATTAAGCCAGCTTAATTAGCTATCTTAATTACTCATTTATATATAATGCTTGTTTGATTTTTAAATATAGTAAATGATCCCAAAATATTACAAAGTTTTATATGCAGCTTCCCAACATAACGTCTTGATTGTGTAATTTTTATAATTTTATCCACTCAGAATATTGCTAAAAAATTCATAAGATTATGCTATTTGTAGGAGTTGTTACATATAGCAAACGAGCTCCAAAAATTATGAAATTTTATGTGTAACCTCTAGACATAGTCGACCTAATTATCTAATTTTTTAGGAATTTATTCATTAAGAATTTTGCTAAAAAAATTCTACAAATGAACTATTCGCACAATTTTTTAATGCAAAAAATAAGGTGCAAACATTACGAATCTTTTTGAAGGCTCCATACACCTACTACTATAGTACAGAGTGACATAAGCATTTAGACCATGTACTAATAGAAGCTTTTAGATGATACAAAAAAATACGGTGGGTAGGATTAGGGGCTACTATGGAATCATATAATCTACTACGTGAACCGGGGTTATTTGCCCTTGTGCCAAGTTCGGCGTTATAGTCCTTGTCAGTCGTCCTGGCCTTAGCCGTACTTTCACACTTTCTCTTGCACTCCTCCTCGCGAGCCTCGCACTTTCTGCGCCTACACGTCTCCATATGAGCTTTTGTCTCCCGCCAGATACGCTCGCTATGATTTTCATTGCGTCGTCGCTCCTCCCTCCTCTTGCGGGCTGTCTTGGCATCCCACTCCTTACAGCCGAGATTCCACTGGTCGTGTGAGTGGTTCTCTCGGTCGATCCATTTATAGAATGCGCATAGCGGATCCAAAGACTACGAGTAGATAGGAGAGGTAGTTAGTACATGCTTTCGATTTATCTACAAGGGGAATGTACGATAACTAGTCTTTACTGGCTGGCAGTACCTCCCATGTCCCAACACTAGTCGGGTAGTCCCAGGCGTAGTTACGACAATCCCAGTAACGCATGCTCAAGCTTAGCTGCTGCGTTGACTTGAAAAACTTGCACGTGTTTCCGCACCAGCAGAGAGGCAGCATCTCCCCCTCGAGCGGGCCTTGCGGGGAATGCTCGGTGGAGACATTGTTGTATGGGCTTGGTGCTACCGGGGGCAAATTATGATTAAATTAATATGAATTAACATAGAAAATTCGGAGCACATAAAATTCCTAAAATAAGACAATTAGGTTGATTGTGTCGGGAGGCTGTACGTAAAATTTTATAATTTTTAGAGCTCGTTTGCTACATGTAATAGCTCCTACAAACAACATAATCATATGAATTTTCGAGTAACATTCAGAGCGGATAAAATTATGAAAACATTAGATAATTAAGAACGTTGTGTCAGGAGGTTGCACATAAAATTTTATAATTTTTTGGACCTATTTGCTATATTTAAAAAATCAAACAAGCAATACGTATAAATAAGTAATTAAGGCAGCTATTTAAACCGGCTTAATTAGTTGCCGTCTGGTGGCTAGGCACGTGTCGCTCTCTCAGGACTGTCGTCCGATTATCATATAGTAGAAATGTTATTTTTATATTTATTGTGCGACTTTAGTCATTCTTATAAATACGAGGACAAAACCGGCTAAACGTGCCATTAACTCCGTCAGGAGAGATGTAAAGACTTGGAAATAGTGATTTCTAATCTCCATGAGCTCGAATTATCGCTGGACTGACTGCCTGACTGGTCAGTGGTCTTTGGATGCTTCAAAGATGCCACCTCCCCTGATCCACACGTGCGGTTCGCCCTTGAGTTAGTAATCAATCGTTTTAGTCATTTTCAGAGGTAGCATCCGTGTGTTTAAGGGCATAAATTCCATGACCAGTGCCTTGATCGCGCTAGAAACATCACGGCCCAGAAGTGGTCAATTTATTCCTTCAAAGAATGGTAAATAAACACACCAGCTTATACAATAACATGTGTGGCAAGAAAAAAGAAACCGGTATAACAGTACCAGAGTATGCCATGCCTATAAATCCTTCTTCCCTTCTCATATCTTCGTCACAAGTAAGCACTGCTTGGCTTCAACACACACAAACATAAAAGGAGGCAAGAAAGGGAGCAAGAAGAGAGGAGTCATGGAGTTACAGTACTACTACCAGCACAGCAACAGCGGCATCAACTACAGTACAAAGGAGAAGAAGCCTCCACTGAAGAGGGGGCAGCTCAAGAGGCAGATAGTGAGGACTTTGAGCAACCTTGTGGTGCCGAAGAACGCTGCTGACCCGAAAAAGAAAGCAGATCGCAGCAGCTTCAGAAGAGAACCGAGCTACAACTGAATCTCAAAGCAACATCATCAGATGCATATGGGTATGTGGTGCTTGGTACAAAGACATGATAGAAATACTTCTACTAGATGTTTCTTTCTCAGATTTTGTTATCGCTCTCTCCCCGCCCCCCTTTCCTTCGGACCTTCTTTAAGGTTCTAGGCTTTAGCTGAAAGGCTGCTATCATGTTCGCTCCATCGAAAAGTTCTTGCTTGTATGAGGGAACAGAGAGGTTCTGTAAATTTCCATATGTGACACATATCTCGAAATGAAAGTTTTATGTGAAAAAGCTCCCAATGTGATATCAGTTAGTGGGTAGCTGACAAATTCAGGCTTCACCACTTTGTTCATCTGCTGCCCTGTTTATATTGGCTCTTAAAAACTATTTTTTATAATAAATAGTTTTTTACAGTACTTTTCTTTCAAACGGAGTGTTTTTAGACGGAATCTACTAGTCGATTATAGTACATACTGGATCAACTTTATTTATATCGGTTAAAATCTCACGCAAGTTTCTCTTATTTGTGCAACTCTAAAACTAAAGGCTACAAGTAAAATCCAATATAATGAATATCCCATTCTGCAAATTTGCAAGTGCACCTTTCAAGGATAGAGTGCAACTGCTAGTATCTGGAACTTTGAATTTTTTATAAGTAATCCATATTTTATTCGAAATAACAGAAATATACCCGCGTAAATATTTTTTTTACAAAAATGGGTCCAGTCGCCGAACCGTTAGGCGACTGGAACCTATCACCCAACGGCCGCGCGACACATAAGTTGTCCGTGCGCCATTGGGCGATAGGTTCCAGTCACCCAATGGTTTGGTAACTGCAGCCTGTCGCCCAGCGGCTAGGCGACTACAATTGTAGTCGCTCAGCTGTGCAGCGATTGCAAATAAGCCATTCCTAGAGGTAGTGTAGGTTAATTCATTTGTGATTTTCGTAAATTATGAATGGTAGATAATCTGTTGGATTCGCAATAAGAGTTTGCGATCGTTATATGTTGTTGTAGTGCAAGAATTTTTGTGAATTTTTATAAGAATGATTGAAATAACAACGATCGGTAAGTACGAAGGTAAGTGATATTGTGATGTAACCGGGAATTCGTACATAGAGGAGAACTTGTTTGTTAATGTTGTTGAATGACTTGCTACATAAATAATTGAATGCAAAAAGACAAGGAAATATACTTATCCGAATTAAAATAGACTTCATAGTACAGTTGGAAGTAACATAGCATGTAGGGTTTGATTACATGCATAACAAAGAGCATCATGCATGATGCAACAAACCGAACTGCTTCTACGATATATGTGTGCATTTTTGGAATGGAACTAAATTCGACCTTCGAGGGAGTAGTTAGTGTGGGATGGCCCCACCTATGTCGGAGCCCAGATTTTACAATCTAGATTCCTCTGTGATTCCACCGCACTATTCCCTAGATCAGTAGATAGTGCTCATAGATTACAGTTCTAAATATCAAAGTACATATCATGCGGAAGCGTAAATATAATAGTAGACTTACTCATGGGCCGATTAGGCCGAAATCAATAAGTTGCAGCAGCGGAAGAACGAGCATGCAGGTGGGACCTTCAGGACATGCCCACAGGCAGCCAACTGGAGGTTCGCAACCTAGTTCTTAACATCTTCATCTTCTTCGCCATCATGATGCAAAAGTATTGCTAAAGCGTAGTAATTTGATTCCTGATTCTGGATTGGGGGGAAAGCGAATATGAGCACAAACCACCGTGCTCGCGAGCCAACACACAGGATGCAATTAAATAGTATGCATGGCTTATCAAAAGAGAGGCTTGGGTTATTTTATTTGCCAAAAATCGCTTTTGGTATCATTATTATTATTAAATCATAGTGTTACTAATTCTACCTAAACTCCACACGGCGATTGCCATAATTGACTTAATCCACCAAAGACACACTTTCCTTACTGATTGTTGTCTAAGACTCCAAACCGTGAGTGTCACCATTACTTAATCCACCGAATATACTCTTTCCAAATTGATTGCTGTCTAAGACTCCAAACAGCGAGTGACATCATTTATACAATCCACCAATCATACACTTTCTATATTGATTGCTGTCTAGAACTCCAAACAGCGAGTGACATCATTTAATTAATCCACCGATCATATACTTTCTATATTGACTGCTGTCTAAAACTCCAAACAGCGGATAACATCAATTATACAATCCACCAATCAATTGTTTCCTAAATCCCCAAACAACGAGTATCATAACTTATATAATCCACTGATCAATTGTTGTCTAAAACTCCAAACAGCTAGTGATATCATCTATCTAATATCATTTGATTAATCCACCGAACACACACTTTCTATATTGAGTGCTGTCTAAAACTCCAAACTGCGAATATCATCAATTATATAATCCACCAATATATTATGTATTCCAAATTCCTATCAACCCATTCCGTTTGCTATTGATCCACAACCACAATTTGCTCTTACAATAATCAACCTTATTTTTCATTATCTATTTCTAACCAATCCACTAGTATACCTCCACCAAGAATATCGTTGATCAAATTTATACTCCAATTATCATATCTCTAAACTCCCAACAATTCAATTGACTCACCTAGTAATCGATCAAATCCTATTAATCCCATTATCACCAATATCTCCGAAAAATTGATCCAGCAATTACCTTTGCACTCCTTAATTCTCCAAAAATCATTCAAATCATCTATCTAGCCTATCTATTCATTTAGACTCTACTAACTTATTTCTCTCAGAATCCACACAATCGTTTCCTTTTTATGATCGACGTAAATCCACCGACATCTTTATGTATTTACCACAAACATCTATCTTCTTTTCTTACGACTCTATTTATTCTTCCTGGCATTTTATTTTGTGAGAAGTATTATCATTATTTAAAATATAATACATAGAAATTTCCTGAGACCTAGCTGTTTTAACCAAAAACATAATGTGTAAGAGAATGCAATACTAATAGCGATCCAGATTCCATCCACCGTTACATGACATCCGCACCATATAGCGTCTTTCAGCATTATAGCCGCTTAACTTACCACTGGGACGACACCCAGGACAATTCAAATCAAGGCTTTCCACTGCCCTCCACTTTCAATTCCACCCACAAAGTTTTTTTTGAAATAGAACTATATCTGGTTAAGTTCCCATGTCCGCCCTTGACCGTGGGCACGGCTATTCGAATAGTTTTGACTCTGCAGAGTTTGCACACTTTACCCACAAGAGACAGTTTACTCGTTGCCCTGCACAATTCCTTAGTCATGCGGTTGAGCCAACCATCACAGTAACCATTCTAAGTACCTCGCCCCTTCCATCATCTCACCCCTATGAGCTTGTCCCGCTTGCGGCAGGTCTCATAGGTTGTGCGGGATGTTCCCCCTCCTATGCGCCTAGTAGCTGGCTACCCACACTGCTAGCACGCCGCAAAAGAACTTCACCCTCAAGCCCGCCACCTAGACAGCCACTTGCGGTGTCCCATTCAAGTCCGCCACCCAGACAGCCCCTTGCACTACTGCCATGATGATGACTTTCAAGGTTTGGTAAATCTACTAAGCCAAGTTGTACTTTACAGACTTGTGGTTGTACTTGTTTTACACAGGAGATCATGACAAGATTCGGTCCTTAGGGTTATCTGGGCGGTTCTACCACAAACCACACTCTCGTGCACCCTTGCACCATACCCTCGAACCATCCACCCAGATAAGTAAGCAATTTGAGGTTTTTGGGAAGATAAAATAACCATATCCAACATACACCAGTCATTACCACCATGACCGCCCAACCAATTTTACTCATGATTAAAAGTGATGCTTGGGCGCTCTCACGCCCATGAGTATCTAAGCAATGCCAAGCATGGCATATAATTACAGACTTATTTTTGAAAGGTTACTATTATAATTTTTTGTTAGGGCGACAAGGTTCACAAATTCAAATATTCCAAAGGAGGTGTAATATCAATCAAGTTAAATAATGGGCATATAACTAGAATATCAAATTAAACGTGTATTTGCATATAAAATAACAGCATGCAATTTGATAATTTAAACAAAAGTAATTTGCAGAAAATGTTGGTTCAACATGATCAAAGTATGACTCACCTGGAGCGATTTACCGCGGTCTTGAGCTCACACCATGCGTTCTTTTGGGGCTTCCGGTCTTTATCTTTCTTTGCTCGTAATCACGCTTGATCCCTTAAATCTTCACGACCTCCATTTTCTAATTACGTGCTAAGCAACTGAATCCAAATAAATGCAAATAACTCAAAAAGATTCAAACAACTTCAATTAAATTTAATTTAGTTTTATTATGAGTTAATGGATGATTTTAGATTGGTTGGGCACAGAGTGTTTGACGGAGTCAAAGGGGCTGGAATGAAATGATGAATAGCTATGGAAAATTCGTTGAGACGAATGCCAAGGAAAGTTTACAAGGAAGGAATACTCATGGGAATATTCCTTCTTCGGTTCAAGGATGACTAGGTATAGTTGATAGTAGAATACCATAAATCAATCTTTTACATAATTTCTTTTATCATCTTTATTTTTATTACGGAAGTTCCATGAGTCAAGCTGGACATATGAGTAGGTGTATGAATTTAGTTGGGTACTAAGCATTGTATTGGTCGAATGTTGCTATTTATGAATTTAAGGCCGGGTTCCATAGACGACGTATATAACTTTTAGCTTGTCGAATTAATTTTATGCCTCTAGTAATTTGACAGGTATCATTTCATGCGACCCTACTAATTATTCATGCAATTGGTTAAATGTTTACTTCAGAGTATCTTTATGGTTGTGAGATTATCCTGACGCTTGATGACCTAGGACTATTATCTTCTTGCTCCTATATGTTAATATGACCCCTTTAATTTGGAGGCGCTTTGAAGATTGCTGATATTGATATTTTATCTCTTTACTGATTGAGCCTGCTACACATGATTACATTTTGTTATCACTACTAGATTAAAGCTACTATTTAAGATTTCATGGTCGGCAATATGTTAATGATAGGGTTTATACTTTAAATAGGGTCTAAGGTGTTTAAAAATTGTACCAACAATATTTACTAATGGGCTGCATATATGTCATCCGCATTTTTCTAAACTATTTATCTATATATTTGCTTATAAAAGTCTCTAACTTTAAATGGACATCCTATTTCATATACTTTGAATATTTTGTTTAATTCATGTTCCTTGACTAGTTATTACTATTCACGTTCGGAACCTTGATGATTGTCTATATCTACCATGGTACCTTTTTACCCTCCCCACAAATTTAGTTTTGGTATTTTAATTTGCGTTACATGTGCACCTTGGCTAATTATCTTGATCTGCACTTAATTGTTATTTTCATTCTAATTTCGGTTCTTGTGATGTATGGACATCTATACCAAAAACCATCATTTATTAATGCTCTTTTATCCATATCTAGATTAAAATATAATAGAGAAACCTTAACTATTCATACATGATAATTAATCTAACTTTAGATCTTAATACTGTTATTTATGGCCCTAATCAATTTTTGTTAGCCTCCATGTATAACTGCTAAGCCTCCTCAATTGTTTTTCTCTGATTGGAATGGCAAAAAAGTAACAAAATAAAAATGTGTCCGAGGGGGGGAGTCGAACACGGGACATAGCGGTTAAGGAGCGGTGCTGGTAACCACCCGGGGCGGCGGGTCTTACCTGGCTAGATGCGGAGGGCAAGGTGGAAGAGTTGACGCATGAGCGGCAAAACAGAGGAGGCATGCCGGAGCAACGGGCTGCGGCGATGCCGGCGAGGGGTGGCTGGGGAGTTGTGGCGACGGCCAAAAATGGATGCTCGATGAGGAAGGGAACCCCTTGGAGGTGGCGGCTCCGGCCAAGAGGCTCTGTGGCGGGCCGACGGCGAGCACGGGGCGGCGGCGCAATGGAGCTCACATCGCCGGCGGACTGCAGCGATGGGGAGAGTGGGGCGGCACTTGGGAGAGCTTCGCGGTGGCTTGGGGTTGCTCCTGCTCCGGTAATCGAGGGGAATCGCGCTGAGGAGGGAGCGGCGCTGGTGGCGGCGGGTTCGGCCGGAGTTGGGGAGATGGGCCGTGCGACGAGCTCGGTGCACGAAAACTTGATTAACTCGGTGGGGAGGGCCGGCGGGGAGTGGGGGCATGCTTTGAGGCGTTCGGGGTGGTGGAGCATCGCCGGAAGGCCGGGATCGGCGTGGAGGGGTAGGCGGGCGTGTTTGGCGGGCTCAGTTTGAGGGAGGAGAAGGGGCAAGGGGAGAGGAAGGAGGTGGCTCGGGGCTCTTATAGCCGAGCGCTGTGAGCGGAGCCGGGGCGTGGGCAATGGCACGGCTGCGGGTCCGACGGCATGGCGACGAGAGACGTTGAGGCGACTGAGGCAAGGAATGGCGCAACGACGTGCGAGGCGCAGGCGGGAAGTAATGGCGAGATGACGCGCGACGGGAAGGAAGTGATGCGGGCAGTTGGCGCCAGAGAAGGCGGGGCCGAGGTGACGCAGCTCGGCATGGAAGCAGGGAGCGTACAGGGAGATAGAGAAAAAGAAGGAAACGAGTGGAGGAGGAAGGTGGAGAGGGCAGGCCGGTCCGCGCACAGGAGAAAAAGGGGAGGGCGGGCCCACTAGCAGGAGGAGAGAGGGAGGGGAAAGAGAGAGAAAAAGGGCAGGGAAAAAGAGAAAGGGGCTAGGGCCCACTGCAAGAAAAAGGGAGTGAGTGGAGAGGAAAAATTGGGAATTGGGGTTTTCTTTAAATTTTTATATTAGGATCTACTGATTTTATTTTGTTGCATGACATTCAGAGTTTAAATTTTTATTTAAGTTTTGTATCCAACTTTTGGGCTAATCATTTTGGGACATATCCTAATATTCTTTTGGGTTTCATTTATTGTCTTGAATTTGAATTCAGGATGTTGGTATTTTAGATTTAGGATGTGTAATGTCATTTTCTATTTTTGTTATTTGCATGATCATTATTTGCCCTTGAGATTACTTTTGAGTTGTTAACCTGCATAGTAAGAAACTCAAAAATCTCAAATAAATATTCAATGCTTAAATTTGAATACCAGCAAAATGCAAGAAAAGTTTTAAAACTTCCGTATTTCTGAACACCTGAAATTTAGGATGTTACAACCTACTGCGTGGACCGGGGTCATTTTCCCTTCCTTGTGAGCTCAATATTGAACTCCTTAGTGGCATCTTTTGTTTTGGCTACCATTTCCCTCTTTTTGTAGCGCTCCCTCTCGCAAGCCTCGCGCTCCCTGCTCATGCACAGCTCGATATGAGCA